>OY997274.1:354928543-355528543 GCA_963921465.1 Triticum timopheevii
TCGCTTTGTGAAAAACTTTAGCACTATGGCAGCCCCTTTGCATGCTTTGAGTAAGAAAAATGCTCCTTTTGTTTGGGGAACTTTGCAATCAACCGCTTTTGATGAGCTCAAGTCTTTGCTTACTCATGCTCCGATTCTTGCTTTGCCCAATTTTGACAAAACTTTTGAGGTTCATTGCGATGCAAGTGGTACCGGAATTGGCAGAGTTTTGATGCAAGAAAAAACGTGTAATTGCATACTTTAGTGAATTACTCTCCGGTGCTCAACTTAACTATCCCATCTATGACAAAGAATTGTATGCTTTAGTGCGTGTCCTACATGTTTGGGAACATTATCTTAGACCTCATGAGTTTGTCATACACACCGATCATGAAACGCTTAAGTACTTAAAAGGTCAAACTAAATTGAACAAGCGTCATGCCAAATGGAGTGAATTTATTGAATCTTTCCCATATGTGATCAAGTACATTAAGGGTAAGGAAAATGTAGTTGCCGATGCACTTTCTTGCATATGCACGCTTGTCACCCAACTTGAGTTGAATGTTATTGGCTTTGAGCACATAAAAGATTTGTATGCTAGTGATCCATCTTTTGCATATCATTCCGCTAAATGTTTGATGCATACATCTTGGGAACAATACTACATCAAGGATGGTTATCTTATGAGAGCTAACAAACTATGCATTCTCGAGTCTTCTCTTCGTTTGCTACTTTTGCAAGAGGCTCATGGAGGTGGACTCATGGGACACTTTGGACGCGACAAGACTTTCGCCACGCTCTCCAAGAACTACTTTTGGCCCAAGATGTTCCGCGATGTCTCACGCTTCACTACTAGATGCTCTACATGCCGCAAAGCTAAGTCAAAAGCTCAATCTCATGGTCTTTACATGCCTCTTCCAATTCCTTATCAACCTTGGGAAGACATTAGCATGGATTTTGTACTTGGTTTGCTTAGAACTCAAAATGGAAAAGATTCCGTGTTTGTTGTTGTGGATCGATTTTCTAAAATGCCACATTTCATTCCTTGCAACAAGGTAGACGATGCTTCACATATTGCAAATCTCTTTTGTAGGGAAATCTTGCGCCTCCATGGAGTACAAGTCAATCGTCTCCGACCGCGACGTCAAGTTCTTGAGTTACTTTTGGAAGACTCTATGCGCCAAGCTCGGAATCAAGCTCTTGTTCTCATCCGCATACCACCCTCAAACCGACGGCCAAACGGAGGTGACGAACCGGACTCTCTCCACTCTACTTCGCGTGTTGATCAAGAAGAACATCAAGGAGTGGGAGGCGTGTCTACCCATCGCCGAGTACGCTTACAACCGCACAAGACATTCGACTACCGGCAAGTCCCCTTTCGAGGTCGTCTACGGCTTCAACCCATTGTCCCCATTGGACATCCTACCTCTACCTCTACAAGAGCGAACCAACATGGATGCGAGTGAACGAGCAAGCTACATCAAGAAGATGCATGAAGATACAAGGAACATCATCGAGCGCCAAGTACATCGACTAGCGAACAAGCTCAACGTCAACAAACAACCCATGATCTTCAACATAGGTGATCTCGTGTGGCTACACCTTCGCAAGGACCGCTTCCCCAACGAACGCAAGTCCAAACGACTACCTCGAGCCAATGGACCATTCAAGGTGCTAGCACGCTACAACAACAACGCCTACAAGATTGAACTCCCACGAGACAAGTACAACGTGAGCGACATCTTCAACGTCAAAGACCTCTCGCCTTTCCATGGTGATGAAGATCTTGATCCGAGGTCGGATCCTTTTGAGGGGAGGGGAGATGATGCGGAGCATCCTTCCATCATCCCCATGGACTCTACATCAACACATACAACCCCACAAGGACCCATGACAAGAGCTAGAGCACGTGTTTTGGAAACCGAGGTGAACTCCTTCCTACTAGACTTGCATATGAACCCAAATGGAACATGTATACTACCTCACCAAAATGTGCTATGCCTCCTTAGGTACGAAGAGGAACACCACCAAGGAGCTCAGGAGCATCCCCAAGAAGAAGGAGAACCACCCCAAGGCCACGAGGACCAAGCACGAGAACAACAGCAACAGCACAGGAGGCTCCAGGCAACCCCGTGCGCACGGGCCCCCAAGACCCCTTGCCCACGGGCTACTCAGGGAGTTGACGCTGGAGCACCCAGTGCGCACGGGCTTGTACCGTGCCCACGGGACCCCCGTGTGCACGGGCCCAACTTACCCTATGCGCACGGGCCTCCCAAGATGGACGGCTGTGATGAGGACTTCGGCTCCACTTCTTCTCCTTCGACCCCAAGCCTATATAATTCGTACCTAGGGCCATGTTTAGGGTTAGCAAAGTATTAGATGAGATCTTGGTGAGCTTTGCTCCATTACCTTCCCTCTTTGAGGATCAAGACCCCATAGGGAAGAATCCTTGAGGATTTCAAGACCTCCTTCTAGGAGAAGACTATCTACCACCAAGACCCCTCTTCCTTTGGATTTGGGATGAACTTTGCCATTGTATTTTTCCTTTGATTGTGTTTGAGACTTGTGGATCTTGTGTTGTTACTCTAGTGGATGTGTAATTGGGAATTGTTGGAGTGATTACCTCTTTGTGTTCATCCTTGTGTTCTTGTTGTTCATGTGTTTCCCTCCATTTTCCCCCTCCAAGTGTGAAAAGATCTTCACCTAGGGTTCTACCCTGCATCATTTGTCCTTGAATATTACCTTGGGGTGCCTTGGGCATCCCCAAGCTTAGGCTATTGCCACTCCTTATTCCATAGTCCATCAAATCCTTACCCAAAACATGAAAACTTCACAATACAAAACTCAACAGAAAAACTCATGAGCTCCGTTAGCATAAGAAAATAAATCACCACTTTAAGGTACTATTGCAAACTCAATCTTTATTTATATTGGTGTAATATCTACTATATTCCAACTTTTCCATGGTTCATACCCCCCGATACTATCCATAGATTCATCAAAATAAGCAAACAACACGCAAAAAACATAATCTGTCAAAAACAGAACAGTCTGTAGCAATCTGTAACTCTCGAAAACTTCTGTAACTCCAAAAATTCTAATAAAGTAGGAAAACCTGAAATTTTTTGTACCAATCCATAGCAAAAATAATCAGATCAAAAGCATGTTTATGTAAATTAAGAAAATTATATTCTTGGGTGCAAAAGTTTCTGATTTTCAGCAGGATCAACACAACTATCACCGTAAACTATCCTAAAGGTTTAACTTGGCACAAACACTAATTAAAACATAAAACCACATCTATCCAGAGGCTAGATGAATTATTAATATACTAAATAGAAATAAAAAGCAAGGAAAAAAATTGAATTGGGTTGCCTCCCAACAAGCGCTATCGTTTAGCGCCCTTAGCTAGGCATAAAAACACGAATAGATCTAGGTATTGTCATCTTCTCCCTTTTTATGATAAAGAGAGAACTTCTTATCTAAAGCACTTTTTTTCTATTTTGTGACAGCACGTGGCCATTAATGGTGGAAGAGAGATTAAGCACACTTCAAAATTTTGCATCTAAACTAGCCTTCATCTCTTTAATAATTTCATCTTGATAAAAGTACAAAAGGGCAGTAGATTCAACATATTCACTTTTGGGATGCCCAAATATTGCTTTCATTTTTCATAAGTATCGATGGCTTCCCGTTCAAGAAAACCTTCTTCAAATATAGAATCCAAAACTTTTTTAAAAGAATATGGTAAGCTAACATAAAAACTATTCAAGTATATCTCAATTTAATATTGAGGCACATAGCTAGCTCAGATTCTTAATAGTCTATCCCAAGCATCTTTCAAAGATTTATCAAGCAAGTAACGAAAAATTCCGGAGTCATCTCAAAATTGTTAAAATTCTCATTAATTACACCGATAGGTCTTTCTATAGCATCATTATTTATGAGGTTAGAGATGACAGACGGGCTATCTAAAGAAAAACCCAGGAGAAAACCCTTAGACCCTTTTGATTTGACCATAATGATGGGAAGGCAAACTTAGGTAAAAGAGAGGGCAGCGAGAGAAAAGGCAAATCTTTTCGAAAATCATTTTACAGGTGGGGGAGAGGAAAATGAGAGGCGAATGGCAAATAATGTAATGCAAGAGATGACAGTTTATGATGGGTACTTGGTATGTCTTGACTTGACATAGATCTCCCCGGCAACGGCGCCAGAAATTCCTCCTGCAACCTCTTGAGCTTGCATTGGTTTTCCCTTGAAGAGGAAAGGGTGATGCAGCAAAGTAGAGTAAGTATTTCCCTCAGTTTGAGAACCAAGGTATAAATCCAGTAGGAGATTTCGCACAAGTCACTGAATACCTACACAAACAATCAACAAACTTGCACCCAATGCGGTAAGGGTTTGTCAATCCCTTCACGGTTATTTGCAAAAGTGAGATCTTATAGAGATAGATAAATGGTAAAGTAAATATGTTTGGTATTTTTGGTTTATAGATTGGAAAGTAAAGACTACAAAATAAATGAACGGCGACAGAAATTGGCAAGTTGACAGAATACTAATATGATGTAAAATAGACCCGGGGCCATAGGTTTCACTAGTGGCTTATCTCAAGATAGCAAATATTATGGTGGATGAACAAATTACTACCGAGCAATTGAGAGAAGAGCGCATAATTATGACGACATCTAAGACAATGATCATGAATATAGGCATCACGTCTATGTCAAGTAGACCGAAACGATTCTGCATCTACTACTATTACTCCACACATTGACCGCTATACAGCATGCATCTAGAGTATTAAGTTCATAAAGAATGAAGTAACGCATTAAGTAAGATGGCATGTTGTAGAGGAATTAACTCAAGCAATATGATGAAAACCCTATCTTTTTATCCTCGATGGCAACAATACAATATCTGCCTTGCTGCCCTTACTATCACTGGGAAAGGACACCGCAAGACTGAACCCAAAGCTAAGCACTTCTCCCATTGCAAGGAAAACCAATCTAGTAGGCCAAACTAAACCGATAATTCGAAGAGACTTGCAAAGATATAAAATCATGCATATAAGAATTCAGAGAAGACCCAAATAATATTCATAGATAATCTGATCATAAATCCAAAATTCATCGGATCTCGGCAAACACACCACAAAAGAATATTACATCGAATAGATCTCCAAGAACATCAAGGAGAACATGGTATTGAGAATCAAAGAGAGAGAAGAAGCCATCTATCTACTAGCTATGGACCCTCCATGATGTAGGTCTGAGGTAAACTACTCACGCTTCATCGGAATGGTAATGGTGTTGATGTAGAAGCCCTCTGTGATTGAATCCCCCTCTAGCAGGACGCCGGAAAAGGCCCCTAGATGGGATCTCACGGGTACAGAAGGTTGCGGCGGTGGAAAAGTGTTGTCATGGCTCCCCTGATTATTGGGTATCATTGTTATTATGGAAACATAGGATAGCGTAGGATTTATTCCACCTTGCCTTGTACTCCAAGATGACCTTGGACTCCTATATATATGCCCATGAGGCTCAAGCAATAACAACAACTATTCCATCAAATCCTTCTCTCCCTTCTAACACTGATGTTTTGGGGGTATAAGAGTATATATATAGGTGAAGGAACTAGGTCAGGGAGCTTCGAGGGGCCCACGAGGCAGGGGGTGTGCCCTACCCCCCTCGGCGCGCCTTCCACCCTCGTGGCCGCCTCGTTGCGTCTCCGACTTCATCTCCAAGTCTCTTGGTTTGCTTCTGGTCCAAGAAAGATCATCACGAACGTTTCATTCCATTTGGACTCTATTTGGTATTCCTTTTCTGCGAAACTCTAAAACAGGCAAAAAAAACAGAAACTGGGACTGGGCCCTCGGTTAATAGGTTAGTGCCAAAACTAATAGAAAATAGCATATAAATGCAAATTAAACATCCAAAATAGATAATATAATAGCATGGAACAATCAAAAATAGCATATAAATGCAAATTAAACATCCAAAATAGATAAATTAAACTCCAAGACGACCTTGTACTCCTATATATATGCCCATGAGGCTCAAGCAATAACAACAACTATTCCATCAAATCCTTCTCTCCCTTCTAACATGGTATCAGCCTAATCACGATCCAAACCCTAGCCGCCACCGCTTCCGCACCCGGGCGCCGCCCCCGGGGCGGTCGGCCTCCATGACCGCTGCCGGGGGCCGCGTCGCCCGTAGCTAGGGTTCGTCTGCCGGTCGTGTTGACCGGCTTCCCTAGAGAGTCTTTGCCCCGAGTTTTGCTCCGAGGTTTTCTCTCTCGCTGGTCGTTTTGATCAGCGTTTTCTTTTTGGTCTTCCGATCTACGATCGGTTTGCGTCGCCCGCCGCCGCCGTCGCCCCTCGCGCGCCTCTACTCCGACATCGGCATCGACTACATCGGCCTCTTCATTAACTGTGCGGCCGACGCGGCAAGCTCCGCCATCTCCGCACGTGATTCTCCACCGACGGTCGTCGCGTTCATCGATCTGGAATCCTCCCTCAACCCCGTCTTCGACAAGCTCTGCATCACGCTCGTCCCGAGCACTGGCTGCTGATCTGCGCCGTGTGCTCCCACACACGCATTGGATATAGGGGCCTAGGCCTTCACGTGGGTATTGCGTGGGTCTTCCCACGTCCCACAAAGAGGCATGCATCCGTGTTGTTGGCCGGTCATGCCAGTGCTTGGGCTCCTGGCCCAGACTCGTGTGCGTCATCCTGCACGGCGCGTGCCCACGCTGCACCAATCACCGGCTCCTGTTACATCTGGCGGCAACGCACGGTGAGCAACTACTGCAACCTCATGGGCGTTTGGACTGATCATCTAAGCGACCGCGATTCATTCCATTTGTGTTGCGCGGTCGACCAGATCCATCGTTCTGCGCACGCCTCCATGGGATTTCCATAAATATTGTCATCGAGCATGCGTGCCTCTTCACCGATCGAGCATCGGACTGCCGTTGCGTTGCCCCGTAAGGCCGCAGTGCCGCCGTCCCGTGGTTCTTCTCCCGGCTGCACCGACCCGCGTCACCGCTGCGCCGCCCCTTCGGGCCGTAGTGCCGCGACCCGCGGTCCACTGCCGCCCCGAGGACGTCCGCTCCTGGTCGTCCCCGTGGCCGCACCGCCCCTCGCGCCACCACTGCGTCGCCCCGTCGGGCCGTAGCGAGCGTGGTACGCGGTCCACGCAGCCGTCCCGAGGCCGTCCCCGCAGTTGCACCGCCTGCACTCCTCCGCCATGCCGCCCCTTCGGGCTGTCGCGCCGCGGCCCGCGGTCTCCGCCGCCGCCCCGAGGTCTTACCGCCATCGCCCGACCTGCCCGTCGCCGCTGCATCGCTCCTTCGGGCGTAGCGCCGCGGCCTGTGATCCACTTCGCCGTCCCCGCACGTCGACTTCCTGTGGTATGCGTCGCGCCGTCTCCCTTGGCGCGGGAACGCCATCGTCCGCGCCGGTCTTCGTCACGCTGTCAGGGTTTTTTGCCTACTTCGAGCATCGCCGCCGCGCTCCTAACCTAGCCGCCGCCACCGTTAGGCCGCCGCCACCACTCTTCTTCAGCCGCCGCCGCCGCTACCTCTGTAGCCGCCGCAGCCGCCCGTCCACCTCTTTCGTCTTCATCCAACACCAGCCCGTCGTCAACGTCGCCGTCATCTACCCCGACCACTTCGTCTACTCCGACCATCGTTGGTGACATTGGCCCCGCGCCGATGGATGTCGCAACCGTCGTCGAGTTCTTCTCTGCTGGCCCTCCGACTTCTTCGACATGGCGTACAACTCGTGCAGGTCCTAGTCTTCGCATGCCCGGTGCTGGCAACACCGTCGCGTGCCTTCGTCCACGACGTGTCCCCGGGCCTGGCAAGCCTTTTGTCACCTTTTGAGCTGAAGCCCTATGCGCCTTGGATTATGAGATTCATAAGGGCAAGATCTTCACTGAATTACAAGGCTGACACTCTGAACCATGGTAGCTACTTGCCGCCCATTGAAGTCCTCAAGCGACCAGTTTCATCATCTGATGATAAGGGCAAGGCAGCTGCTGTGATCGATGAAGGCACTCGTCCATTGGATGGTCAATTCCGTCTAGCTACATCTTACTCCACCAATGACGATTCTGCAACACATGACACTGCCGCAAATACATCAGCCAAGCAAAATCCTCAAGCCACAGCACCCAGGGTGATGACTGACCGTGAGTTACTCCTCGGTCTTCATCAAAAGGTTGATCGCAATCACAAATGGGTGAAGCGTCAATTTGCTGCAATTCTTCACAACATGACCTCAACCCATAATGCAGTGAAGAAAAATCAGTATCACCTTCATGAAACCCTCAACCGCACCTGGGCTGTTCTCACTCATGTATATTCCGCGGAAGAACTGAAGACTATGGGTCTCCAGGAAGCATTTGACTGGTCTGCACCACCTCCGAAGAAATTCAAGAGAGTCAAAGTTCCTGATCTGGTGGCCAGTTCTTATTCTTCATCGCGTGAAACTGATGAACATGAAGATTTGGACAACACTGCGGCAGGCCCTACTTCAACGAACAACCCCGACAATACTGGCGCACCTCCATCGACTTGAAATTTTTAAGGGGCGTTAGTCCTCAGTTTCGACCCTTTTGGTCATTTGATGACAAAGGGGGAGAAATCTGAGTTAGTCTTCAGGCGGGTTTATATTATGGGCGTTTTGTTAAGTTACAACTCTCGTTCTTCCGAAACTTTTATTGGATCGAGTTGTAATCTTAAATCTGATGGTGCCCTGATACTTTTTGAACGGTGCATTGTGCTCTGACTTTGATGCACTGTGCTCTGATACTTTTGATGTGTTATTCTGCATGCTTATTCCTCGTTAATATTATTGCACTTATGCTGAATCTCATCAGGCACCATATTTCATCATGCATTTCAAATTCTTCATATTATATATCAAATGCGTGTATGAATTAAAAGATATAGGGGGAGATCTCCATGATTCAATTCTTCAAATGTGCATTGCCTCAAAAGCAAATTCCTCACTATGCACACATTCAGGGGGAGTTCTTCTATATCTTGCAATCAAATTCCTCAATATCAGTATTTACACTTCATATGTTTATCCCCGTTGAAAACTTAACCTATGTTGTCATCAATCACCAAAAAGGGGAAGATTGTAAGTGCATCTAGTGCCCCTTAGTGATTTTGGTGTATTGAAGACTTATAGGTTAAGTGACTGATGCGTTTATGAGTGTACACAGGTCTATAAGTCTATGAGGAGTTTGATATTTACAGAGAAAGTCGACCCCTAAAAATGAAGTTCTTCGACTGAAGACTTTGATATTCTGAAGACTTTCTGAAGACTTTGAAAGTGAAGAAATTGGTGTGACCTTGAAGACTTGGTATTCATTCGAGGAATATGGAGCGTGAAGACTTTTGTTTTCGTAGTTCCATTTTCTCTTTCTTGAGTCATAGGAAACACCGTACTGTTAAAGGGGGTCGAGGAAATACTAAGGAAAATTTTCCATGTGATGCTCAACTCAAAATCCTACACCTACCAATCCCTTCGAGTGAAGCCATTGGAAATCTCATACAGTTTAGTCAATTCCTTCAGTGACAGAGACGCAGTTCTTCTCGTCACTGAGGACTTTGCTCTAACTGAGGAGTTAGGAATTCGCCAGTGCGAATTACCTACACAGTGAGGAACATGATAGCCCTGAGGAATTTGAGAGTCAAATTTCCGACCGTTGTTGTGCTGCGCACCGGCTGTCCAAAATATCTTATCCACCTAACGGTCATATCATTGAAGGGCATTTATGTCTTATCATGTCGGGCTGCTCCCTAGGCTATAAATAGCCGCCCCCTACAACCACTAGTTGGTTGGCTGCTCCGAGAGAACTTGACACTTGTCATTTGAGAGCAACCCATCCTCCGAGGACTTTGAGTGAAAATCATCAAGTGAGGAAAATCCCAAAACCAAACCCCCACAAACCCAAAGTGATTGAGCATCACTGAAGAAATTGATCCTGCATGGATCCGACGCTTGTTACCTTTGAAGACTGTGCTTCTTCCAGACGGTTAGGCGTCAAGGTCTAGAGCATCCAAGAGGAATTGTGGATCGCCGAGTGACCAAGTCTGTGAAGGTTTGGAAGTCACCTGAAGACTTACCACAAGTGATTGGACGAGGCCTGTGTGGTCTTAGTTCAAGGAGAATACGGTGAGGACTGGGTGTCCTGAGTTGCGGCTCAGAGACTGGGTGTCCGGGACTACGTGTCCTCGAGTTTAAATACTCAGCCGCTCCAACCAGACGTACAACTGAGACAGCAGTTGGAACTGGTTTACCAAATCATTGTCTTCACCAACTAACTGGTTCTATTTCCTCAACTCTTTCATTTCCTCATTACTGTGTTGTATGTTGTTCATATCTGTGCATGAAGACTTTGACTGAAGACTTTCACAAATTCCTCAATCCAATTTCTTCAGTCTGTCCGTCTTCATCTTGTTATCCTGTGTTTACGCTTTCTGTACTCTGTGCTAGTCTTCATTTCATCATGATGACTATGTTTGTATCCTGTTATGTTTACTTCTGAGTACTCATTCCGCTGCAAGTAGTTCTTCGCTAAGGAATTTCCTCACCAGCAAATTCCTCAGTGAAGAATTCATAAAAATCGCCTATTCACCCCCCCTCTAGTCGATATAACGCACTTTCAGACCGTTATGACTGTGGCGGGGTGTCCATCGGCTTCCCTTCGGATTCTTCTTCAGTCTCACCGTCTGCGTCGCTCCCGTTGTGACTGCGGGGGGATGTTGAGTATCATTGTTATTATGGAAACATAGGATAGCGTAGGATTTATTCCACCTTGCCTTGTACTCCAAGACGACCTTGTACTCCTATATATATGCCCATGAGGCTCAAGCAATAACAACAACTATTCCATCAAATCCTTCTCTCCCTTCTAACACTGATGTTTTGGGGGTATGAGAGTATATATATGTGAAGGAACTAGGTCAGGGTGCTTCGAGGGGCCCACGAGGCAGGGGGTGTGCCCTACCCCCCTCGGCGCGCCTTCCACCCTCGTGGCCGCCTCGTTGCGTCTCCGACTTCATCTCCAAGTCTCTTGGTTTGCTTCTGGTCCAAGAAAGATCATCACGAACGTTTCATTCCGTTTGGACTCTATTTGGTATTCCTTTTCTGCGAAACTCTAAAACAGGCAAAAAAACAGAAACTGGCACTGGGCCCTCGGTTAATAGGTTAGTGCCAAAACTAATAGAAAATAGCATATAAATGCAAATTAAACATCCAAAATAGATAATATAATAGCATGGAACAATCAAAAATTATAGATACGTTGGAGACGTATCACACAACCACCCATGGAAGAGAGCGTCCAAGACGTCCTGGCAGGGCCTGCCAGGACTCACGGAGGCAAGAAACACCTCATCAACCACTCCCCCACGACCCACGTCATCAATCAGTGCGGTGTCAAGACGCAAAGTGATTAAGTGGCAACCATTCGCCACATGGCAGCCTCTTTCTACAGGAAAGCCCACAGATGACACCCGTCCCGCGACGTGTCGAATAAGGAGGCGTGGAGCTGGTAAAATAAGCCCGGCAAGGCTTGCCTGGCAAACAACGATGTGACGTTGAGCGGCGCATTTAATGTGCTCTGTCAGCATGCAGAGTTAGGTATGATAGCACTATTTGCTATCTTATCAGTGCATAATGGCTGATTTGCCATTGTGGTGACCCCTTAACACATAAAAGGAGGCCCATGGCAACCATGGAAAGGGTTCACGAGGTTGGAAAGTTAGACAATCATATGCGCGTAGCCACTGCAGCCCCTGCCGGGCAAGTGTACTATGCTCCACCACCATTCTTCCACCATCAATCCACCAAAGCAGGAGTAGGGTTTTATGCCTCGTGGCGGCCCGAACCTGGGTAAACTTGCTCATGTGATCCCTATCGTGCTGCCCCACGCTCCTCTGCTCTTTGTGCAACGTGACATCCCCCCTGCCGAACCAGCAAGGGGCCCTTGGTCCCATAGGTGGTCGTGATTTGCCACGACATCTTTGGCGCGCCAGGTAGGGGGATCACTTGCATGAACCTGAAAGCGTGTGCAACACTTCATCTTCATCGCCATCTTCATATTCGGCGGCGCCATCGACCATGGCGCCCAAGAAGAAGTCTGGTGTTTCGGCTCTACCATCCACCTCAAAGGCTCCGCCACCCGCAACTACCAACGCTACGGGAGGTGCAGAGGCACGCGAGGATGTGGACGCCGCCGGGGATGTAGTCAGAGCAAGCAGCACTGTCACCATTTCCCCCGCGGCCGAAGCAGGAGCAGGAGACACCGAGGGAGAGAGACATCAGGAATACCCCGACGGCCATGCTCCACAAGGTATGAGTGGGGGGACTAATCCATCCACACCCCTTCCTCACGCCGACGAGCACAGCCGCAGTGATGGCGCTTGGTCTGGGGCGAACCGCCGCCCTCCGGCCGCCCCTTTCATGGGAGCAACCGCTGTGTGTGTGCCTTCCCCTGGGCGAGTCGACCAAGCCGCCGCACCCGACGGAGCTGCTGGCCCTCATGCGCCTTCGTCGCGCCACCACGCCATCCAGGTGGTCGCCCCGCAACAGCTGGGGCGTAGTACTGTCGCTGCTGGCACCGTTAGAAGCCGAGCGACAGTACGGTCCGCGTCGTCACCACCCATGCCGAGCACGGCTATGGAGGCCATGGCACGGGCTCAACTGCTACTCAGGTTCCTGCCAGCAGCTGAGCAGATGAACGAGTGGCGTGCCACCATCCAGAGCCTACTCGGTTTTGCCAAGGCTGGGGGCTCACTGCGAGCCAGCCCGCCACTGCCTCCCCGAGCGACGACATCGGCTCGTGCTGCTGGTCGTACGGAAGGGGCCACCCTCAGGGTGCAGTCCCCGCCACGGCCACCAACACGAGATCGGTAACATCAAGAACCTGATGACGTCTCGATGGCCTCTTCTGACCCTTGAGCGCATCCAGATCGATGGCAAGCGCCGGAGGACAGCTGGACGGAAGATGCATGCGTTATCGTTGAGCAACGCCGCGACGACCGCCGCCAGACCAATGGGTGCAACGGTCCTGACATCGACGAGCCTGTGCTCGATATTGGCGGGTGCCTACCTTTCGAGGTTGGGCGCCCTGCCTTTACTCCTGAGTTGTGGCAAGTCCATTGGCCGTCCGTCCGCACGTTCAAGCCAGAGATACCCGAGTAGTATGATGGGAGGCTCAATCCGGCAGAGTTTCTGAGCATCTAAACCATTGTCGTCCAAGCTACCGGGGGAAGAGATGAGAAGGTATTTGCCAACTACTTTCCTTTGGCTTTCAAGTCCAATGTGAGGTCTTGGTTGATGCATCTGCCGGAGAACTCCATTTCGTCATGGGCTGACCTTGTCCATGAGTTCATTGGAGCCTTCACTGGTGGCCATCAAGAACTAGGCCAACCTGCAGCTTCTCCAGTAGAAAAAAGGAGAGACACTCTGGAAGTATTTGCAAAGGTTTAGCAGAGTCCACAGGAACATCCCAAACATCCTTCCGGCAGCTGTGATAGCTGCCTTCCAGTCCAATGTGCGCAACCGTAGGATTCGTTCCAAGATGAATGTACGGTTCCCCAAGATCGTGAAAGAGCTTTACACCCTGGTGGATAATTGTGCTCAAATGGAGGAAGGAAGGAAGTTTCCCGGAGAGGAGGACTACATCAATATTGATCCAAAAGAAGATGATGAATCCACCGGTCAGAAGAAGAGCAATAAGCGCAATAAGAGGCACAAGGATAAGGCAGTGATGACTGTTGAAGGATCGGGTATGCCTAGTACCGGAAAGACAGCCAAGGCTGAAGTCCCCGACAAGGAAGCTGCCGTGTGCCCTGACTGCCGGGAAGGCTGGGAAGGGCGATGGGCCATATTGCAAGATCCATCGGACCAAGGGCCACGACCTTCAAGAGTGTTCTTAGGTTGAGCAACTTGTCAAGTGGCAAAGAGCTGAGTATGAGAAGCTTGACAAGGAAAAGGGTCAGAATGTTGCTGGCGGTAAGGGTCAAGGTGGTGAAGCAAATTGCCCCGGCAAAACCCGCCAGAGGTCAAAAGAAGGAAGCATGTGATGATGAGAGTGATGGAGGGGATGAAGAGGAAACCAGTGAGCATGAGTTTGAGAAGGCCACTGATGCCCTATGCATTGATGGGGGCGCATCCGTACACAGTTCTCACCGCCAACTCAAACGGTGGGCGCGTGAGGTCAATGCTGTGGAACCAGCACCAGAGGCCCGGAAACCACTCAAATGGTCACACACGCCCATCATCTTTGACAAAGAGGATCATCCTGACCGTACCACAATGGTAGGGTGTTTGCCATTGTTAGTCTGTCCAACTATTCACAACCTCAAGGTCACTAAGATATTGGTGGATGGCGGGGCCGGGTTGAATCTGATTTCCCCAAAGGTTATCAGCAGGCTTCAGATAGCAGAAGAGGAGTTAGAGGTCACCGGCACATTTCAAGGATTGAATCCTGGTAGGAGTCATCCTAAGGGAAAGATCATGTTGCCTGTGACATTTGGAGGGGAGTTCAATTATCGGATAGAAAAGATCGTGTTTGATGTGATCGACCTCCCCTTGCCGTATAATGGGATCCTTGGACGACCAGCCCTGGCCAAATTCATGGCGGCATCCCACTATGCCTACAATACCTTGAAGATGCTTGCGCCACTTGGAATCATCTCCATCCCATCGGATGATAAGGACGCTACCATTTGCGTGGATAAGATGTACCGGGACGCGATCGCGGCAGAGGCAACGACAGCAGAAGTTCCCACCAAGGAAAGAAGAGGAAAGAAGAAGGATAGCAAGGGCGCTGGCAAAGAATCCGGGAAGCATACCTCTTCGGAGTGTGCTGCACCTGTTGATGATTTGCTGGAGAGTTCCAGCAGCAAAAGGACCAAGGTTACTGCTCCACAAGTGAAGAAGGTCCCGACAGGGCTTGCTAGCATTGTTTGTACATCTACCATCAGCGCCAGCCTCAATGACAAATAGGAAAGCGCGCTTGTTCACCTTCCTTCAAGCGAATATCGATGTGTTTTCCTGGCAACCATCTGATATCCCAGGTGTTCCCTGGGAGGTAATCGAGCGCCACCTTGCTGTCTGCCCACATGCCAGACCTATCAAACAGAAAGTCTGGAAGCAGGCCTTGGAGAGGCAGTAGTTTATTACAGAAGAGATCAAGAAGCTTGAAGCAGCCAGTTTGGTTAGAGTAGTGCAACATCCCACTTGGCTAGCAAATCTAGTAGTACTTCAGAAGGCTGACGGGAAATGGAGGCTTTGCATAGATTTCACAGATCTCAACAAGGCTTGCCCGAAGGACCCATTTCCTTTGCCGCACATCGATCAGATCATGGATTCCACTTCAGGCTGTGATTTGCTTTCCTTCCTGGATGCATATTCCGGATATGACTATATCTTCATGTCCAAGGAAGACGAAGAGAAGACCTCGTTCATCACCCCATGTGGTACGTACTGTTTTATCCGCATGCCATTTGGATTAAAGAGTGTCGGGTCTACTTTTGCAAGGGCAGTCCAGATTGGTTTCGAGCCACAGCTGCACAGAAACATTTAAGCCTATATGGATGACATTGTGGTCAAAACCAAGGACAGAGCAACACTTATCGAGGATTTTGAGGAGACGTTTGCAAATCTGCGCAAGATCAACTTGAAGCTCAACCCAGAGAAGTGTGTGTTTGGCGTTCCCGCCGGCAAGCTGCTTGGGTTCTTTGTGTCCCATTGGTGGATCGAAGCCAATCCTGACAAGATCAAAGCCATCGAGAAGATCCAAGCACCAAGGACAGTTAAGGATGTGAGGCATCTGACAGGGTGCATTGCCGCATTAAGCAGATTTATTTCCAAGTCTGTCAGGCGCGTCCTGCCATTCTTCAAAATCTTGAAGAAGGCAGGACCCATGAAGTGGACCCCAGAAGCAGATGTGTGATGTCTGCTAGAACTATGTCGGTATTTCCCCAAAGAGGAAGGGGTGATGCAGTATAGCGACTATAGGTATTTCCCTCAGTGATGAGACCAAGGTTATCGAACCAGTAGGAGAACCTCCTCACACCACGTAAACAACACCTACACACAAATAACAAATACTCACAACCCGACATGTTAAAGGGGTTGTCAATCCCTTCTAGGTACGGCGCCTCAAGATAGGAAAATAACATGAGGTAAAAAGTGGTAGATAGGATAAATAGATCGCAGAACAAATAAATTGTTGCAAGGTATTTTGGTATTTTTGGTTTAATAGATCTGAAAATAAATGTAAGAGAAAATAGATCGCAAATGCAAATATGATGAAAAGAGACCTGGGGGCCGTAGGTTTCACTAGTGGCTTCTCTCGAGAAAAACAGCAAATGGTGGGAAAACAATTACTGTTGGGCAATTGATAGAACTTCAAATAATCATGACGATATCCAGGCAATGATCATTATATAGGCATCACGTCCAAGATTAGTAGACCGACTCCTGCCTGCATCTACTACTATTACTCCACATATCGACCGCTATCCAGCATGCATCTAGTGTATTAAGTTCATGGAAAAATAGAGTAATGCAATAAGAACGATGACATGATGTAGACGAGATCCGTTTATCTATTGCGGAGATATAGATCTCATCTTGTTATCCTTAGGAGCAACGATACATACGTGTTGGTTCCCCTTCTGTCACTGGGATCAAGCACCGTAATATCGAACCCGCTACAAAGCACCTCTTCCCATTGCAAGATAAATAGATCAAGTTGGCCAAATAAAACCCAAATATCGGAGAAGAAATACGAGGCTATAAGCAATCATGCATATAAGAGATCAAAGAAGACTCAAATAACTTTCATGGATAAAAACATAGATCTGATCATAAACTCAAAGTTCATCGGATGTGATGAGGACATGACTACCATGGATAGGACCAAAAATATTACATACATGTGTATTTGTGAGGTGATTTCTAATGCAAACTATGTAATAATTTATTTATGTCATCCAGGACAAAAATACTTCACAAAATTTTATGTCATTTGCAATTGCAGGTGTATGGTACATTTGTACAATCCACATATGAAGATAAGGGGAGAAGATATATTTAAGTGATGTTCAAAAAGTCCTCTCACGTCACTTTTGGGCCAAGAGAAGATAGAGTCCAACTCTCTCATGTTCTGAATTCAGATTCAGACTTCACAGACATACCTGACTCAAAACCCTAAGAACTCTTTCAGACGGACTCCAAATTGGGTGATTCTTTTTTTGCTGGAAAGTAGAATTTTCGTGCTCTTTCCAACCCAATTGGAATCGCCTTAAAATCCGTCCGGAGCGTTGAGTTATCGATGAAACAATCTGACGCTGCAGCAGAATCTGAGTCAAACTACAAGTCCAAAGGTCTTGCATCACCTCCACTTGGGCCCATGAGCCTTGTACGACCTAGGGTTAGTTTTAGGCTACCTTGGGACGTGCTCCCACCTCCTTGGCCGCCACCCCTTGCTCCTTAAGTAGATCCATCTAGTAGCTTTTTCCTTGGGATTTGTTTAGTTAAAAGTTAGCCAACACAACTTCGTGTACTTCGTTTGTGTCCAACGACCAGACCAAGACCACTTTCGGATCCCCACCATTATCAATACTTCATCCATATTTGCAATATTCAGATTGCTTTATCATATTCTTGCTTGTTCTTTGATTGCTTGCAGGAATAGGCCTTCATGGTCAGGCTGATCGTGCTTCCGGCATCGTCAGTAACCTCAGGAGATTGGTTTAGCGATTGCTAAGTTACAACGTCGTGCACGTTTGTAGTCGGATCGTCAAAGTCGACTTCACCAAATCGATAGTTATCATCTCATCGAAAGATCAGGACCCTCGCCTCTATCAAGTGGTATCAATTTTCAGGTTGCTCGGTGAGAATTACCAGTTATCCCTTAATTAGATTTATTTTCTTACCTATTGTCCAAAAAAGCCCAAAAAAAGTTAGTTCTATTCATCCTTTGTCCTAACCAGTCTGTGCCTTTGCAATTTTCTTTTCATTGTTTGCATTATTGAATTATCGGTTGCATCATCGTGTCGAGTTGCTGGTCTTAGTGTCTAGTTCATTTAGAGTTTCGAGTTCTGTTCACAGTAGTCATGCCGCCGCTGCATCATTATCCCTTCCGCTGTCCACCACCCATCCATCAATTTCCACCACGTGCTACCCACCGTTCATTGTCATAATCATAGTTGAGATCGTTCACATCTTCGCTTGATCCAATCCGCATCTTATCTAGTTTGTTTTGGAAAGAGAGAGAGAAAAAAAAGAAGGAGAAAAAAAGAGAAAAAAAATAAAAAAAAGTCAGAGAAAAAAAGAGAAAGAAAAAAGTGTGAAAAAAATGAGAGAAGAAAAAAAACAAAATTCGGATCTATCTAGACTCAATCTCGTACCAGCATTCGGATTGGAATCTGTTTTGCGCACTCTTCAGTAAAACAGACATAACTTCCGCATACGAAGTCCGTTTTGGCTCTGCCAGTACTCAAATTAAAGCTAGTGATGAGCCACGTCTAAATAGTTTCGGAAGCTAGTTTAATATTTGGCACCTCAAAGTCGGCTTCTAAATAGATATTTTTTCCCTTCGAAGTTCGCAAACACAGCTTGTTCCAGTTTTTCAAGCCAGTTTTAGATTTTTTTGACTCCTCATATCAACTCGGAATTGAGTGATTCTTTTTGCATTTGAAAGCTTGAGTCAGTGCCATTCTTGAGAAAAAATATTAGAAAATTGTCACAAACTTTTCAAGAGAAAAGTTGGAGAGAAAGTTGTTGATATATCCTGCTTGGCAGTTGTTTCACATCATTATCTTTACTGCTATTGTGATCTTCACTTTTATCTTTTTGTCCGAAGCTACTTCATATCTTTTATTGATGCTAGTTGTGCTACTCGTGACCTCATTGGTGTTCTGGGCTCGCGTCTCTAGTCCGGTCTAGCCTAGGACCAGCACAGTACCCTTCGTTGAGCGTTTATTCAACATTGCATCTCTGAATTGATTGTTGCTAATCTTTTGCTACCATATATAGCCAACCCAACTCCATATATTTCTACATTGTGTATACTTACGTTCTCATGGCAATCACTTTACTCAATCTTCGGAGTTATTTGACACCGCTGGTTGCCTGTCACCACCTGCTGCATGGTAAGAACTTGTAAGATATTGATATTTGCTCTATACTGTGAGCGTGTTATCACCACATCCTAGTAGTTTATAGTAACATTATTCTCGGATTTTGTTTCTTGTTTTCTACTAACTATGGCAGGTTCTCGAGTTGTTAGTTCTTGGGCTTCATCGATCGTGGGAGATTTGCCATCACCTAAGAAAATACAACAACCGTCACAAGAGGAGCAACAAAATCAGAATGCACATAATCAGGTTAATGTTTCCATGCCAACATTTATTGGTCATTTTAGGCCTGATTTATATATTGAATGGAGTATGAAATAAATGCTATATTTGCTTCCCATAATTTTGATGAGCGTGGAAATTTTCAAGCGGCGGTTAGTACTTTCAGTAGCTTTGCTTTAGTTTGGTGGAGTGAATATTGTCGGTTAAACCCTGATTTTATACCTACTACTTGGGATGATTTAAAACTTGTCATGAGAGATAGATTCGTTAATGTTTATTATACTCATGGCATGCTTAAAAAATTATAACAGTACATGCAGGTCCTAGTCTTCGCATGCCCGGTGCTGGCAACACCGTCACGTGCCTTCGTCCACGACGTGTCCCCGGGCCTGGCAAGCCTTTTGTCACCTTTTGAGCTGAAGCCCTATGCGCCATGGATTATGAGATTCATAAGGGCAAGATCTTCACTGAATTACAAGGCTGACACTCTGAACCATGGTAGCTACTTGCCGCCCATTGAAGTCCTCAAGCGACCAGTTTCATCATCTAATGATAAGGGCAAGGCAACTGCTGTGATCGATGAAGGCACTCGTCCATTGGATGGTCAATTCCGTCTAGCTACATCTTACTCCACCAATGACGATTCTGCAACACATGACACTGCCGCAAATACATCAGCCAAGCAAAATCCTCAAGCCACAGCACCCAGGGTGATGACTGACCGTGAGTTACTCCTCAGTCTTCATCAAAAGGTTGATCGCAATCACAAATGGGTGAAGCGTCAATTTGCTGCAATTCTTCACAACATGACCTCAACCCATAATGCAGTGAAGAAAAATCAGTATCACCTTCATGAAACCCTCAACCGCACCTGGGCTGTTCTCACTCGTGTATATTCCGCGGAAGAACTGAAGACTATGGGTCTCCAGGAAGCATTTGACTGGTCTGCACCACCTCCGAAGAAATTCAAGAGAGTCAAAGTTCCTGATCTGGTGGCTAGTTCTTATTCTTCATCGCGTGAAACTGATGAACATGAAGATTTGGACGACACTGCGGCAGGCCCTACTTCAACGAACAACCCCGACAATACTGACGCTCCTCCATCGACTTGAAATTTTTAAGGGGCGTTAGTCCTCAGTTTCGACCCTTTTGGTCATTTGATGACAAAGGGGAAGAAATCTGAGTTAGTCTTCAGGCGGGTTTATATTATGGGCGTTTTGTTAAGTTACAACTCTCGTTCTTCCGAAACTTTTATTGGATCGAGTTGTAATCTTAAATCTGATGGTGCCCTGATACTTTTTGAACGGTGCATTGTGCTCTGACTTTGATGCACTGTGCTCTGATACTTTTGATGTGTTATTCTGCATGCTTATTCCTCGTTAATATTATTGCACTTATGCTGAATCTCATCAGGCACCATATTTCATCATGCATTTCAAATTCTTCATATTATATATCAAATGCGTGTATGAATTAAAAGATATAGGGGGAGATCTCCATGATTCAATTCTTCAAATGTGCATTGCCTCAAAAGCAAATTCCTCACTATGCACACATTCAGGGGGAGTTCTTCTATATCTTGCAATCAAATTCCTCAATATCAGTATTTACACTTCATATGTTTATCCCCGTTGAAAACTTAACCTATGTTGTCATCAATCACCAAAAAGGGGGAGATTGTAAGTGCATCTAGTGCCCCTTAGTGATTTTGGTGTATTGAAGACTTATAGGTTAAGTGACTGATGCGTTTGTGAGTGTACACAGGTCTATAAGTCTATGAGGAGTTTGATATTTACAGAGAAAGTCGACCCCTAAAAATGAAGTTCTTCGACTGAAGACTTTGATATTCTGAAGACTTTCTGAAGACTTTGAAAGTGAAGAAATTGGTGTGACCTTGAAGACTTGGTATTCATTCGAGGAATATGGAGCGTGAAGACTTTTGTTTTCGTAGTTCCATTTTCTCTTTCTTGAGTCATAGGAAACACCGTACTGTTAAAGGGGGTCGAGGAAATACTAAGGAAAAATTTCCATGTGATGCTCAACTCAAAATCCTACACCTACCAATCCCTTCGAGTGAAGCCATTGGAAATCTCATACAGTTTAGTCAATTCCTTCAGTGACAGAGACGCAGTTCTTCTCGTCACTGAGGACTTTGCTCTAACTGAGGAGTTAGGAATTCGCCAGTGCGAATTACCTACACAGTGAGGAACATGATAGCCCTGAGGAATTTGAGAGTCAAATTTCCGACCGTTGTTGTGCTGCGCACGGGCTGTCCAAAATATCTTATCCACCTAACGGTCATATCATTGAAGGGCATTTATGTCTTATCATGTCGGGCTGCTCCCTAGGCTATAAATAGCCGCCCCCTACAACCACTAGTTGGTTGGCTGCTCCGAGAGAACTTGACACTTGTCATTTGAGAGCAACCCATCCTCCGAGGACTTTGAGCGAAAATCATCAAGTGAGGAAAATCCCAAAACCAAACCCCCACAAACCCAAAGTGATTGAGCATCACTGAAGAAATTGATCCTGCGTGGATCCGACGCTTGTTACCTTTGAAGACTGTGCTTCTTCCAGATGGTTAGGCGTCAAGGTCTAGAGCATCCAAGAGGAATTGTGGATCGCCGAGTGACCAAGTCTGTGAAGGTTTGGAAGTCACCTGAAGACTTACCACGAGTGATTGGACGAGGCCTGCGTGGTCTTAGTTCAAGAAGAATACGGTGAGGACTGGGTGTCCTGAGTTGCGGCTCAGAGACTGGGTGTCTAGGACTGCGTGTCCTCGAGTTTAAATACTCAGCCGCTCCAACCAGACGTACAACTGAGACAGCAGTTGGAACTGGTTTACCAAATCATTGTCTTCACCAACTAACTGGTTCTATTTCCTCAACTCTTTCATTTCCTCATTACTGTGCTGTATGTTGTTCATATCTGTGCTTGAAGACTTTGACTGAAGACTTTCACAAATTCCTCAGTTCAATTTCTTCAGTCTGTCCGTCTTCATCTTGTTATCCTGTGTTTACGCTTTCTGTACTCTGTGCTAGTCTTCATTTCATCATGATGACTATGTTTGTATCCTGTTATGTTTACTTCTGAGTACTCATTCCGCTGCAAGTAGTTCTTCGCTAAGGAATTTTCTCACCAGCAAATTCCTCAGTGAAGAATTCATAAAAATCGCCTATTCACCCCCCTCTAGTCGATATAACGCACTTTCAATTGGTATCAGAGCAAGGTACTCCTTTGTTCTGTGTGATTTTGGTTTAACCGCCTGGAGTTTTAGTTATGTCGACCGCAGGTATGATCAAGGTCTCGGCTGGGTGTCCTACCTTTGGTGGAACGGACTACCCCTACTGGAATAACAAGATGCGAATGCATCTTGAGGCAATTGATAACGATCTCTGGTATGTTGTGGAAAATGGTGTCCCCACTGTCACTCCCTCACTGAACGCTACCGATGTGAAGAGATTCAAACAACTCGATTCTCAAGCGAAGAATATCATATGTGGCCATCTGAGCAAAGGACAGTATGGAAGAGTGAGTGCTTTGGAAACTGCTAAGCTTATCTGGGATAGGCTGTCCAAAGTAAATGAAGGAGTTTCAACCCAGCGTGACTCTTGAGTCGATGTTCTTCGGAATCTCTTCAACCGCTTCAAAAGACTCGACAATGAGAATGTCCAACAAACCTTTGATCGCCTCACTGACATCTCAAATGAGCTTCAAGCCCTCGGTGCCACTGACATCACTGATCATGAAGTTGTGAAGAAACTGTTGAGATCGCTTGACTCCTCATTTGATACTCTGGGACTGATGATACAAGAACGTGCTGACTACAAGTCGCTTGGTCCTGCTGATATCCTCGAAAGGCTAAACACTCACGAGTTCCAGCTTGCTGAAAAGAGAGATCTCTATGGCTCAAACTATGGCAAACCACGTGCCCTGAAGGCCAAGGCCGTGTCTGACTCTGAATATGAGGATTCTGGTAGTAGCCTTGGTGATCCTGAAGAATTGAGCCAGGATCTAGCACTGCTTGTGAAGAAATTCCAGAAGTTCACAAGACGTGGTCGCTTTGGAAAATCCTCAAGAGGCAATGATTCCTCATCCAGTGACTATAAGAGAAGGCTTTGCCACAAATGCAAGAAGCCTGGTCACTATATTCAAGATTGTCCTCAGTGGGAAAAGGAAATGAAGAAGAAGAAATACAAGGATTACAGTTCTGATGATGCGAAGAAGAAGAAGAAATCGTCAAAATCTTCGTCATCAAAATCCTCGAAGTCTTCATCTCACAAGAAGAGCAGCTCCAAGAAGGCTCGGGCATTCATTGGCAAGGAGATGGACTCTGAAGCTGAATCTGAGGAAAATGATGAAGAGGAGGCATCTAAAGAATCTGAATCTGGTGTGGCGAGTCTGGCCATTGCTACTGCCTTCGTCAGCAAGTCCATCTTCAACACTGAAGAAACTGACTCCACCGACAAGCCTGATGAAGATAATGATGGCTACGCTCCCACCTATTGCTTCATGGCGAAAGGTGCTAAGGTACTCAAATACAACTCCTCTGACTCTAGTGAAAATGAATCTGATGAGGATCTCAAACCCAGCTACTCTAAACTTGCTAAGATTGCTGTGAAACAACAACGGGCTCTTGAAAAGGTTCAAAACATGCTAGATAAAAGTGATGATATGTTGGGTGAAGAAATGGATCGCACTAAAGCCTTGACTGAAAATCTTCAGAGACTTCAGTCTAGGTTTGATAACCTTCAAGGTCATCATAACGCTCTCTTTTCTGATCGTGAGAAACTTTCTTATGAATTTCTTCAAGAAAAGCAAGATCACGAGAAGCTTTCTCTTGAATCTCTTCAAAGAAAGGAAGATCTTGAAAAGCTAAGAGTGTGTTACGAAGATCTTCAGAAGGAGCGCGATTCATTACTAGCTCAACAAATCAGCGCTTCTCAGGAAGAATTTGTTCCCCTTGCTTAAAGTGCATTGAACGTGAATCTGCTAATTCTTCACCTGAATGTTCAAATGCTTCAAATGTTACAAATTCTTCATCTGCCTCTGCTATCACTAATTCCTCATCTGAGGACATTGCTAGTATCACTGACAATGCAGGGCTGAAGGAATTGTACATGATAGGCATGTACAAAAGCCTCAAAGGACATCAGACACTTTGTGATGTGCTCAAAAAGCAGATCCTCAACAGAAACCCTAGGAAAGAGGGTATTGCCTTTGAGAGGAAACTCAATGCTGATGGAACATATTGGAAGCCTGAGCAGTACCCCAAAACCTCATGGGTTGCTGCAAAGGGACCTCCAGTTGATCCATCTAACTTATCTGGCTTTACATGTGAATCTCCTCATTCTTCTGATGAGTCATTTGACTCCAACTATAAACTGTTCAAAAATCAGAATGGTGAAGTATTTGCTAGATATGTTGGCACTAACTGCAGGAACGGTTCCCCTATGAAGAAAATCTGGGTTCCCAAAAGTTGTGTTGAAAGTCTTCAGGTGAATGTCCTCATGACACCACCTGTGAAGAACAGGAACCCCAGATCAAATTCTTCATATGGACCAAATTCTTCATATGGATCCAAGTCCTCATATGGACCAAATTCTTCACATGGATCAAATTCCTCAACTGGATCAAAGTCCTCATATGATTATCATCGTGCTAACAACTCTGTCTCGCAGGGTAGAGCTAAGGGTTATGAATATGTGCATTATTCTTCAAACCATTATGTTCATAAGTCCTCAAGGAATTACTCTGCTTATTCACATGCTTACCCTAACCCCTCTTATGTGAAGCGAAATGGTTTGGCATCTTTGCCACCTTTCTCATATGGTGCTCGCAGAATGATGAACTCTTTGCCACCCCTCCAGATGTGGGTGGTGAAGAAAAAGAACTAATCTCTTCTACAGGGTCAGGTCTCCAGACGTGCTCTAACGTCTGAAGAATTTGCTGGGGACCTGACAAAAATGCCTGAAGGGACGCAGGCGAATCATGATGAAATGAACTTTCATTTCACACGTCCTCATACTGCTATATCTATTTACTGCTTCATGAAATTCATCTGATGAACTTGATATCATATTCTTCACTGATGAAGCATATGAGATTGTAAGCTACACTAATTCATCTGCAGGATGATCAACCCAAAACCACTGAATGGGTCCTCGATAGTGGATGTACAAATCACATGACTGGTGACAAGAATCTATTGATGGATGCTCCCTTATCACCGTCACCTCTGAAGCATATCATCTTTGCTGACAAAGGCAAAAGTCAGGACCACAACCAGCCGTATGTCTACTTGCAAAAGCTTCAGAAGGCTGGCTATGGCATCGACGACTTGGTCATGCAGGCATGAGGAATCTGAACACGCTTGCGAAGAAGAAGCATGTCATTGGCATTGAGAATGTCAAATTCCTCAAGGATCACTTATGTGGAGCATGTGAAGCCGGAAAAATGACCAAGGCCAAGCATGCAGCGAAGACTATCATGACCACTACCCGTCCATTCGAATTTCTTCACATGGACCTCTTCGGACCTAATCATTATTCAGCAGTCACTAATGATGCATCTCTATATGGTTTTGTCATTGTTGATGATTATTCTCGATATACATGGGTACACATTGTTACTTACAAACATGAAGTGCAGGAAGTCTTCAAACGATTTTCCTCGAGGGCTTCAACCAACTTTGGTGTGAAGATCAAGCATATCAGAAGTGACAATGGAACTGAGTTCAAGAATTCCGGTCTTGATGCATATCTTGATGAACTTGGTATTACTCATGAGTTATCTGCTCCCTATACTCCTCAGCAGAATGGCGTCGTGGAGCGCAAGAACAGAACTCTTATTGAGATGGCTCGCACTATGCTTGATCAATACAAAACGCCTCAGCATTTTTGGATTGATGCAATTGATACTGCTTGCCACATCATCAACAGAGTATATCTTCACAAATTCTTCAAGAAGACTGCCTATGAACTCCTCACTGACAAGAAACCCAATGTGAGTTATTTCAAAGTCTTCGGTGCTAAATGTTGGATTAGAGATCCTCACCACAACTCTAAATTTGCACCGAAAGCACATGAAGGTTTTATGCTTGGTTACGGAAAGGACTCGCACACCTACAGAGTCTTCAACATTGTTCTTCACAAGATTGTTGACACTGTAGATGTGCGGTTCGATGAAACTAATGGCTCGCAAAGAGAGCACCTACCTTCTGTGTTAGATGAACCAGCACCTGAGGATGCTATCAAGCTCAAGGCAACTGAGGATGTCATTCCGGCTAAAGAATCTGCTGAAGAATTCATTCCTGTTCATGAAGAACATCGAGCTGATGCACCTGAAGAACAAGATGAGGAAAATGGTGCTTAAGAAAATGCTGATAAAAATCCTCAGCGACAACCAACTCATCCACGCGTTGCAAAAGAAGTGCAAGTGGAGAAGATCATCGATGACATTAGCGCACCAGGTCCTCTCACACGCTCAAAAGCATCACATTTATCTAACTTTTGTGGGCACTATGCTTTTGTCTCTATCACAGAGCCCACTAAGGTAGAGGAAGCATTTCTGGAGCCGGAGTGGATTCAGGCTATGCAAGAAGAATTACATCAGTTCGAGCTGAACAATGTCTGGGAATTGGTCAATCGCCCAGATCCTCGCAAGCATAATATCATTGGCACAAAGTGGATCTACCTCAACAAGCAAGATGAAAATGGCCTTGTGGTGAGGAATAAGGCACGATTAGTAGCTCAAGGCTACACACAGGTTGAAGGAATTAATTTCGATGAAACTTTTGCACATGTTGCTAGACTTGAGGCTATTCGCATATTACTTGCTTACGCTAACCATCATGATATCATCTTATATCAAATGGATGTGAAAAGTGCTTTCCTCAATGGTAAGCTTGAGGAAGAAGTATATGTTGCTCAACCCCCAGGTTTTGAAGATCCAAAGAATCCTGACAAAGTCTTCAGACTCAATAAGGCCCTCTATGGCCTCAAGCAAGCCCCTCGGGCGTGGTATGATACATTGAAGGAATTCTTCGTGAAGAATGGCTTCACACCCGGTTCACTCGACCCTACTCTTTTTACTAAATCATATGATGGTGAACTATTTGTGTGCCAAATATATGTTGATGATATTATCTTTGGCTGTACTAACCAACGTTATAGTGATGAATTTGCCTATATGATGAGTGAAGAATATCAAATGTCTATGATGGGAGAGTTGAAATTCTTCTTAGGTCTTCAAATTCGTCAGCAGCGCAATGGCATATTCATATCTCAGGAGAAATACCTCAAAGATGTACTGAGGAAATTTGGCATGCAAGATTGCAAAGGCGTCAAAATTCCTATGCCCACAAATGGCCATCTATGCACTGATGAAAATGGTATTGACTTCGATCACAAGGTATACCGCTCCATGATTTGTTCCTTATTGTACTTATGTGCATCTAGGCCAGATATAATGCTTAGTGTTTGCATGTGTGCCCGATTTCAAGCTGCACTGAAGGAATCACACCATAAGGCTGTGAAGCATATTCTTTGATATCTAGCTCACACACCAACACTAGGATTATGGTACCCCAAGGGCTCTGTTTTTGATCTCATTGGATATTCTGACTCTGACTATGCTGGTGATCGTGTGGACCGCAAGTCAACATCTGGCACTTGTCATTTCCTCGGACGATCTTTGGTCTGTTGGTCCTCAAAGAAACAGAACTGCGTATCACTGTCTACTGCTGAAGCTGAATACATTGCTGCTGGCTCATGCTGTGCTCAACTGCTTTGGATGAAGCAAACCCTCAAGGACTATGGCGTCAACGTGAAGAATGTGCCTCTCCTCTGCGACAATGAGAGTGCCATCAAGATTGCTCACAACCCAGTTCAACACTCGAAGACTAAGCACATCCAGATTTGTCATCATTTTCTTCGTGATCATGTGTTGAAGGGCGACATCTCCATCGAGCATGTGAAGACTGAAGAACAGCTAGCTGATATCTTCACTAAGCCCTTGGACGAGAAGAGATTTAGCAAGTTGCGGTGTGAGCTAAATATCTTAGAATCTTCGAATGTTCTTTGAAAAGGACACACATCTTAACCCTTATGCAGAATTGATGACTTAGATGTGCAACACATGAAGAAACGTTTTTCTTCAATCAATGAAGAATAACACTCTAAGTGTGAAGAAATTAATGAAAAATTTGATTCTCAGAACCCTACGACAATTGTACGCGGTGTCTGAAATCATCATTCTTATACGGTGGGTCACGCCACCACAAAAGTTGAAAATCTTCAATTTGAGTTTTTCCTCATTTTTGAAATTCTTCAGTCTTTCAAATTCTTCAACTTTGCAAAATCTTCACTGTTTCCGTCGTTTTTCTTCATTGGCTATATATATATATGTGAGTTTATGTCCTCTACAGCATTCACTTATTGCTATTTCTTCAAGTTGCGATTTCTGCTAAGTGAACGTGATCGGACCCTTCCCCCTCTATGCTACACTCAACCCAATCTATTCACAAATTCTTCATGTGCGTTCTGATTGAAACTCGTTCAAAGTCTTCACTGTGTCCTTGTCAGCTGAAGAAATTGCGAACGAAACTTTAAAACAAATCTTATCCAGATTTTTGGTTTAACTGCTCAAACCGTTCCGCATCCCACGATGCATTATTTTATTCACCCACGATCTTACACGATCTCATCTGCACAGTACGTGGGTGACACATGTCGCGTGAAGAAGAAAGGGCAGGGGCATGTTCGTCCCAAAATCTTCGGGCGAACAGTTTTTACCGTGGCTATAAATACCCCTCTCCCCTTCCTTACTTCATTTACTCCGCTCGGTCGCTGTCTCTCGCTCGAGCTCTCCTCAAACCCTAGCGCCGCCGCTACTCTATCGCCGCCGGTGAGGAAGAGCTTCACTGCCTCAACCTCGTCGCCGTCGTACTCGCGCCGGCTGCGGAAATCTTCACTCCGCCGCCGTCGTAGTCGTCTCCCTCTGCCAAGTTAGGGTGTGGGAGATCTAACTTGATGAACTTCATCGCTGTTCATCTCTGTTCGTCGTGTTCTTCAGTTCGGGTAATTAAAAGTCACTTTTATTACTCGCTTTGATTCTCAAACTTTTCTGGAAATCCTCAAAGGTGTTTTATTCTTCAAATCTTCACATATGAACACCTCACACACTGTATGCTCTTGATCCATCTCTCTAAGCACTCATTTCTTCAAGATTCCTCAATTGTGCGGATTTTGGATCTGTACAACTCTGGAACCTAAGACAAGAACGCTTAGTGAAATTCCTCAAGGCTCAACTGGTCAAATTCCTCAAAACTTGTCTTTTCGAAAAATCTTCTGAGAACGCATATGACCTCTCCAAATTCCTCGCACCTACACTCTGTTCACAGGTACTCATGTCCGCTGCTGAATCACTAGGTTCTCATCAATTTAACTCATTTGCAGTGTTCCTTGAAGAAAAACTGCATACTTCTTCAGAGTGTTCAATTGTTCAAATTCCTCATCTGAAGAAAATGGCTGAAGGAAAGAGACCGCAAAAAGGAGGAAAGAGACCGGAGGTCATGACTGCTTTCGAGATCCCTGATGAAATATACAAGGATTATTGCACACCTGATGAAGCCAAGTTTGGCAAAGAAAACAAGAATCAGCGCAAAGTGCGCATTCAGAGGATTGAACGAAGATGGGCACGAGAATGGAGGGAATATCGATATGTTACTCCAAAGTACATGAAGAAATTCGCCTTAAATCCTCCAAGCCCAAGAGCTCCATTGGCACCTGGCCAAGTCGCTGATCCCACTAGCATCAAAAGTGGTGAAGACTTTCCTGAAGAATGGGCTAGGCGCCAAGCAAAATTGGCAAGACAAGCCAAGGAGGCAGTGAGGAAATTCAATGAGGATTCTGCTGCTACTGCTGCCACTGAGACCTCGGTCAAGCCGAGGAAATCAATGCCGAAGAAGCCTGCTCGCAAGCCAAGTGCTTCACCATCAGCGCCCTCACGGCCAAGTTCCTTAGCCGCGCCCTCACGGCAAATTCCTCATACTACTGCTGCTCCACCAAAGTCCTCAGCAGCTCCCTCCAAGTCCTCAACTCCTGTGCATCTGGCTACATGTCAAAGGACTCAGGGTTTCTCAATTGCTTCTGGTGTCTCAGCGAGTTCCTCAGCTGCACCAATGTCCTCATCAGGCCCCACTCTACTGAAGACAAAAGCAACAGCTGGACGCGGTCCTCGGCCAAGTCCAAGAAAGAAACAGGTTGCTTTCCAAGTGCCCTCTGATGACGAGGCTTCTGATGAAGAACTTGCAGAAATCATCAGAGACAGACAAGCAAAGGCCGCCAGAGCCAAAGGAACACCTGTGCCTCTGCTTTTGGATCCGAAGAAGATCCTCGACTATCTTGACTTATGGCATCAGGATCCAAACACTCCAATGCCTGATCTGCCTCTGACTCCTGGTCAAAGTCATATGCTGACCCATTTCATCTCTCAAGAGAAATGGAAGTTTGAAAAGGCTCGTGAGATAAAGAGAGCACAAGCTAGAAAGGAGAAGCTTCTGAAGAAGAACGTTGTCAGACTGACACCTGAAGAACTTCTCAAGGCTCAATCTAAGATCCAAGCCCTCAGCAAAGATTTTGATGCATACCATGCTGATTGGCAAGGAGCCAAAGTGAGATTCGTCAATTTGACGAAGAAAATGACAACTGTTGCAGCCCCATCGCAACAAGAAAATCCTCAGGCTGCAGACTCTGCTCAGCCTGCTGAAGAACATGCCAGCACTACTGATGACTTTCAGCCTGCTGATGGGAATACAAGTTCCAGGGCTGATGACTCCATTCCAGCCACTGAAGAAATTCCCAGGGCATCCACTAGTGGTGCGCCTGAAGAAACTAAAGAGATCAGGGCAACTGCACCAGTTACGCCTGAAGAAAATGAACCACAGTCCTCAGCTCCTCCTGCGCGTACACCAACTCCAATTCTTCCTTCTGCTTATGAAGTGAAGAAGACCAAGGCTGCAGAGTGATCTGCTGTGAAGAAAAGGAAGGCATCAGCTGCGTCAAATTCTTCGGCCGCGAAGAAAATGAAGCCAATGACCAGCTCGCTTGAAAATCGTATTGATGCCATTCCGATTTCCTCCATGTCATCCAAGGAAATTGTTCCTTATGGAGAAGACTACAAGATCCCAAGCGGATCTGATGAAGAAACTCATTCTGTTGCTACCTCAGAGCAGTTTGATGAAGAAATTGAAGTGGAAACATTCCCTTCAATGCCAGTCGTTTCCTCACCTATGCCTCAGTTCACAGCTGAAGAGGCTGGTGTTGAGGAAATTGAAAAAGAAGAAGAAGATGTGGATATTGGATGCACTACACCAGTGATGAGCGATGACTTTTGGGAAAGTCAGCATCCCAATACTCATCTCTTCACTCCTATTCAACAAATTCCTCAGTCCCCGGCTACAACTGTTCAAATGGGCTCTGAAGAAACTCATCCCACATCGTCTGTTCATGAAGAAATTCCAGCCGCTAGTGCTGAAGAACCTGCTGCTGCTGATCCCCAAACTGCACAAGAAGAGGAACCAGAAATTCCTCAGCCTGAAGCACCTGAGATCGTCATTCCTGAGGTTGTGCTGCAAATCACTGACACTCCTCTGCCCAAACCGAAGAATCCGTTCTCTAGCAAGCAAAAATTCAAGGCTGAAGACTTCTTTTCTGAGCATGTGTTCTTCACTGATTACAATCCATATGACTCTGCTCGCATAAGGAAGAGACGTTTCTGGACTGCTACTCAAGCCAACTTCTATTCCTCAGTGCTCTTTGACAAGGACAAAATCTTCGATCATGAACATATTCCTCACGTGGATATGGAATCTCTGCCGTGCTTCGAACCGGTCCTCCGAGTTATTCACGATGCAGGACTACTGAACTTCTGCACTGATATCTGTGATTGGAATGAAGAACTCATTCTTCAGTTCTATGCTACTTTGCATATCACCGGAGATGCTGAAGATGTCAATTCATGGGTGCTGGATTGGATGACCGAAAACACTCACTATAAGGCACCAGCAACTGAATTGCTTCATGTCCTTCCTCTTGATCCTCCCCATGCCAGTGCACGTTGCATCTACAATGACCGCGAATTGACAGATCATTATATGCAAGTGCTCATGAAGCCTTTGAAGCCAGGGCAGGCCCCACAAACCAAATTCCTCGTCAAGGAATTGCTATATGTGCCTCGGACTGTCTATCGCATCCTGACGAAGACAATGAGTCATATCAAAGGCCACGACTCAAATGATGAAGATGTCGTTGGCATCATGAAGAACATGCTTTTCAACATCATTCATGGCGTTCCCGTCAACTTTCATGATTTCTTCATGAGGACTCTGGCTAATGTTGCTATGTCACCTTTTGAGCTGAAGCCCTATGCGCCTTGGATTATGAGATTCATAAGGGCAAGATCTTCACTGAATTACAAGGCTGACACTCTGAACCATGGTAGCTACTTGCCGCCCATTGAAGTCCTCAAGCGACCAGTTTCATCATCTGATGATAAGGGCAAGGCAGCTGCTGTGATCGATGAAGGCACTCGTCCATTGGATGGTCAATTCCGTCTAGCTACATCTTACTCCACCAATGACGATTCTGCAACACATGACACTGCCGCAAATACATCAGCCAAGCAAAATCTTCAAGCCACAGCACCCAGGGTGATGACTGACCGTGAGTTACTCCTCAGTCTTCATCAAAAGGTTGATCGCAATCACAAATGGGTGAAGCGTCAATTTGCTGCAATTCTTCACAACATGACCTCAACCCATAATGCAGTGAAGAAAAATCAGTATCACCTTCATGAAACCCTCAACCGCACCTGGGCTGTTCTCACTCATGTATATTCCGCGGAAGAACTGAAGACTATGGGTCTCCAGGAAGCATTTGACTGGTCTGCACCACCTCCGAAGAAATTCAAGAGAGTCAAAGTTCCTGATCTGGTGGCTAGTTCTTATTCTTCATCGCGTGAAACTGATGAACATGAAGATTTGGACGACACTGCGGCAGGCCCTACTTCAACGAACAACCCCGACAATACTGACGCTCCTCCATCGACTTGAAATTTTTAAGGGGCGTTAGTCCTCAATTTCGACCCTTTTGGTCATTTGATGACAAAGGGGGAGAAATCTGAGTTAGTCTTCAAGCGGGTTTATATTATGGGTGTTTTGTTAAGTTACAACTCTCGTTCTTCCGAAACTTTTATTGGATCAAGTTGTAATCTTAAATCTGATGGTGCCCTGATACTTTTTGAACGGTGCATTGTGCTCTGACTTTGATGCACTGTGCTCTGATACTTTTGATGTGTTATTCTGCATGCTTATTCCTCGTTAATATTATTGCACGCATGCTGAATCTAATCAGGCACCATATTTCATCATGCATTTCAAATTCTTCATATTATATATCAAATGCATGTATGAATTACAAGATATAGGGGGAGATCTCCATGATTCAATTCTTCAAATGTGATTGCCTCAAAAGCAAATTCCTCACTATGCACACATTCAGGGGGAGTTCTTCTATATCTTGCAATCAAATTCCTCAATATCAGTATTTACACTTCATATGTTTATCCCCGTTGAAAACTTAACCTATGTTGTCATCAATCACCAAAAAGGGGGAGATTGTAAGTGCATCTAGTGCCCCTTAGTGATTTTGGTGTATTGAAGACTTATAGGTTAAGTGACTGATGCGTTTGTGAGTGTACACATGTCTATAAGTCTATGAGGAGTTTGATATTTACAAAGAAAGTCGACCCCTAAAAATGAAGTTCTTCGACTGAAGACTTTGATATTCTGAAGACTTTCTAAAGACTTTGAAAGTGAAGAAATTGGTGTGACCTTGAAGACTTGGTATTCATTCGAGGAATATGGAGCGTGAAGACTTTTGTTTTCGTAGTTCCATTTTCTCTTTCTTGAGTCATAGGAAACACCGTACTGTTAAAGGGGGTCGAGGAAATACTAAGGAAAAATTTCCATGTGATGCTCAACTCAAAATCCTACACCTACCAATCCCTTCGAGTGAAGCCATTGGAAATCTCATACAGTTTAGTCAATTCCTTCAGTGATAGAGACGCAGTTCTTCTGGTCACTGAGGACTTTGCTCTAACTGAGGAGTTAGGAATTCGCCAGTGCGAATTACCTACACAGTGAGGAACATGATAGCCCTGAGGAATTTGAGAGTCAAATTTCCGACCGTTGTTGTGCTGCGCACCGGCTGTCCAAAATATCTTATCCACCTAACGGTCATATCATTGAAGGGCATTTATGTCTTATCATGTCGGGCTGCTCCCTAGGCTATAAATAGCCGCCCCCTACAACAACTAGTTGGTTGGCTGCTCCGAGAGATCTTGACACTTGTCATTTGAGAGCAACCCATCCTCCGAGGACTTTGAGCGAAAATCATCAAGTGAGGAAAATCCCAAAACCAAACCCCCACAAACCCAAAGTGATTGAGCATCACTGAAGAAATTGATCCTGCGTGGATCCGACGCTTGTTACCTTTGAAGACTGTGCTTCTTCCAGACGGTTAGGCGTCATGGTCTAGAGCATCCAAGAGGAATTGTGGATCGCCGAGTGACCAAGTCTGTGAAGGTTTGGAAGTCACCTGAAGACTTACCATGAGTGATTGGACGAGGCCTGCGTGGTCTTAGTTCAAGGAGAATACGGTGAGGACTGGGTGTCCTGAGTTGCGGCTCAGAGACTGGGTGTCTGGGACTGCGTGTCCTCGAGTTTAAATACTCAGCCGCTCCAACCAGACGTACAACTGAGACAGCAGTTGGAACTGGTTTACCAAATCATTGTCTTCACCAACTAACTGGTTCTATTTCCTCAACTCTTTCATTTCCTCATTACTGTGTTGTATGTTGTTCATATCTGTGCTTGAAGACTTTGACTGAAGACTTTCACAAATTCCTCAGTTCAATTTCTTCAGTCTGTCCATCTTCATCTTGTTATCCTGTGTTTACGCTTTCTGTACTCTGTGCTAGTCTTCATTTCATCATGATGACTATGTTTTTATCCTGTTATGTTTACTTCTGAGTACTCATTCCGCTGCAAGTAGTTCTTCGCTAAGGAATTTCCTCACCAGCAAATTCCTCAGTGAAGAATTCATAAAAATCGCCTATTCACCCCCCCTCTAGTCGATATAACGCACTTTCAGACCGTTATGACTGTGGCGGGGTGTCCATCGGCTTCCCTTCGGATTCTTCTTCAGTCTCACCGCCTGCGTCGCTCCCGTTGTGACTGCGGGGGGATGTTGAGTATCATTGTTATTATGGAAACATAGGATAGCGTAGGATTTATTCCACCTTGCCTTGTACTCCAAGACGACCTTGTACTCCTATATATATGCCCATGAGGCTCAAGCAATAACAACAACTATTCCATCAAATCCTTCTCTCCCTTCTAACACTGATGTTGTGGGGGTATAAGAGAATATATAGGTGAAGGAACTAGGTCAGGGAGCTTCGAGGGGCCCATGAGGCAGGGGGTGTGCCCTACCCCCCTCGGCGCGCCTTCCACCCTCGTGGCCGCCTCGTTGCGTCTCCGACTTCATCTCCAAGTCCCTTGGTTTGCTTCTGGTCCAAGAAAGATCATCACGAACGTTTCATTCCGTTTGGACTCTATTTGGTATTCCTTTTCTGCGAAACTCTAAAACAGGCAAAAAAAACAGAAACTGGCACTGGGCCCTCGGTTAATAGGTTAGTGCCAAAACTAATAGAAAATAGCATATAAATGCAAATTAAACATCCAAAATAGATAATATAATAGCATGGAACAATCAAAAATTATAGATACGTTGGAGACGTATCACACAGCCACCCATGGAAGAGAGCGTCCAAGACGTCCTGGCAGGGCCTGCCAGGACTCACGGAGGCAAGAAACACCTCATCAACCACTCCCCCACGACCATCATCAATCAGTGTGGTGTCAAGCCGCAAAGTGATTAAGTGGCAACCATTCGCCACATGGCAGCCTCTTTCTATAGGAAAGCCCACAGATGACACCCGTCCCGCGACGTGTCGAATAAGGAGGCGTGGAGCTGGCAAAATAAGCCCGGCAAGGCTTGCCTGGCAAACAACGATGTGACGTTGAGCGGCGCATTTAATGCGCTCTGTCAGCATGCAGAGTTAGGTATGATAGCACTATTTGCTATCTTATCAGTGCATAATGGCTGATTTGCCATTGTGGTGACCCCTTAACACATAAAAGGAGGCCCATGGCAACCATGGAAAGGGTTCACGAGGTTGGAAAGTTAGACAATCATATGCGCGTAGCCACTGCAGCCCCTGCCGGGCAAGTGTACTATGCTCCACCACCATTCTTCCACCATCAATCCACCAAAGCAGGAGTAGGGTTTTATGCCTCGTGGCGGCCCGAACCTGGGTAAACTTGCTCGTGTGATCCCTATCGTGCTGCCCCACGCTCCTCTGCTCTTTGTGCAACGTGACATCCCCCCTGCCGAACCAGCAAGGGGCCCTTGGTCCCATAGGTGGTCGTGATTTGCCACGACATCTTTGGCGCGCCAGGTAGGGGGATCACTTGCATGAACCTGAAAGCGTGTGCAACGCTTCATCTTCATCGCCATCTTCATATTCGGCGGCGCCATCGACCATGGCGCCCAAGAAGAAGTCTGGTGTTTCGGCTCTACCGTCCACCTCAAAGGCTCCGCCACCCGCAACTATCAACGCTACGGGAGGTGCAGAGGCACGCGAGGATGTGGACGCCGCCGGGGATGTAGTCGGAGCAAGCAGCACTGTCACCATTTCCCCCGCGGCCGAAGCAGGAGCAGGAGACACCGAGGGAGAGGGACATCAGGAACACCCCGACGGCCATGCTCCACAAGGTACGAGTGGGGGGACTAATCCATCCACACCCCTTCCTCACGCCGACGGGCACAGCCGCAGTGATGGCGCTTGGTCTGGGGCGAACCGCCGCCCTCCGGCCGCCCCTTTCATGGGAGCAACCGCTGTGTGTGTGCCTTCCCCTGGGCGAGTCGACCAAGACGCCGCACCCGACGGAGCTGCTGGCCCTCAAGCGCCTTCGCCGCGCCACCACGCCATCCAGGTGGCCGCCCCGCAACAGCGGGGGTGTAGTACTATTGCTGCTAGCACCGTTAGAAGCTGAGCGACAGTACGGTCCGCGTCGTCATCACCCATGCCGAGCACGGCTATGGAGGCCATGGCACGGGCTCAACTGCTACTCAGGTTCCTGCCAGCAGCTGAGCAGATGAACGAGTGGCGTGCCACCATCCAGAGCCTACTCGGTTTTGCCAAGGCTGGGGTCTCACTGCGAGCCAGCCCGCCACTGCCTCCTCGAGCGACAACATCGGCTCGTGCTGCTGGTCGTACGGAAGGGGCCACCCTCAGGGTGCAGTCCCCGCCACGGCCACCAGCACGAGATCGATAACGTCAAGAACCTGATGACGTCTCGATGGCCTCTTCTGACCCTTGAGCGCATCCAGATCGATGGCAAGCGCCGGAGGACAGCTGGACGGAAGATGCATGCATTATCGTTGAGCAACGCCGCGACGACCGCTGCCAGACCAATGGGTGCACCGGTCCTGACATCGATGAGCCTGTGCTCGATATTGGCGGGTGCCTACCTTTCGAGGTTGGGCGCCCTACCTTTACTCCTGAGTTGTGGCAAGTCCGTTGGCCGTCCGTCCGCATGGTCAAGCCAGAGATACCCGAGAAGTATGATGGGAGGCTCAACCCGGCAGAGTTTCTGAGCATCTACACCATTGTCGTCCAAGCTACCGGGGGAAGAGATGAGAAGGTATTTGCCAACTACTTTCCTTTGGCTTTCAAGTCCAATGTGAGGTCTTGGTTGATGCATCTGCCGGAGAACTCCATTTCATCATGGGCTGACCTTGGCCATGAGTTCATTGGAGCCTTCACTAGTGGCCATCAAGAACTAGGCCAACCTGCAGCTTCTCCAGTAGAAAGAAGGAGAGACACTCTGGAAGTATTTGCAAAGGTTTAGCAGAGTCCACAGGAACATCCCAAACATCCTTCCGGCAGCTGTGATAGCTGCCTTCCAGTCCAATGTGCGCAACCGTAGGATTCGTTCCAAGATGAATGTACGGTTCCCCAAGACCGTGAAAGAGCTTTACACCCTGGTGGATAATTGTGCTCGAATGGAGGAAGGAAGGAAGTTTCCCGGAGAGGAGGACTACATCAATATTGATCCAAAAGAAGATGATGAATCCACCGGTCAGAAGAAGAGCAATAAGCGCAATAAGAGGCACAAGGATAAGGCAGTGATGACTGTTAAAGGATCGGGTATGCCTAGTACCGGAAAGACAGCCAAGGCTGAAGTCCCCGACAAGGAAGCTGCCGTGTGCCCTGACTGCCGGGAAGGCTGGGAAGGGCGATGGGCCATATTGCAAGATCCATCGGACCAAGGGCCACGACCTTCAAGAGTGTTATTAGGTTGAGCAACTTGTCAAGTGGCAAAGAGCTGAGTATGAGAAGCTTGACAAGGAAAAGGGTCAGAATGTTGCTGGCGGTAAGGGTCAAGGTGGTGAAGCAAATTGCCCCGGCAAAACCCGCCAGAGGTCAAAAGAAGGAAGCATGTGATGATGAGAGTGATGGAGGGGATGAAGAGGAAACCAGTGAGCATGAGTTTGAGAAGGCCACTGATGCCCTATGCATTGATGGGGGCGCATCCGTACACAGTTCTCACCGCCAACTCAAACGGTGGGCGCGTGAGGTCAATGCTGTGGAACCAGCACCAGAGGCCCGGAAACCACTCAAATGGTCACACACGCCCATCATCTTTGACAAAGAGGATCATCCTGACCATACCACAATGGTAGGATGTTTGCCATTGTTGGTCTGTCCAACTATTCGCAACCTCAAGGTCACTAAGATATTGGTGGATGGCGGGGCCGGGTTGAATCTGATTTCCCCAAAGGTTATCAGCAGGCTTCAGATAGCAGAAGAGGAGTTAGAGGTCACCGGCACATTTCAAGGATTGAATCCTGGTAGGAGTCATCCTAAGGGAAAGATCACATTGCCTGTGACATTTGGAGGGGAGTTCAATTATCATATAGAAAAGATCGTGTTTGATGTGGTCGACCTCCCCTTGCCATAAAATGGGATCCTTGGACGACCAGCCCTGGCCAAATTCATGGCGGCATCCCACTATGCCTACAATACCTTGAAGATGCTTGCGCCACTTGGAATCATCTCCATCCCATCGGATGAGAAGGACGCTACCATTTGCGTGGATAAGATGTACCGGGACGCGATCGCGGCAGAGGCAACGACAGCAGAAGTTCCCACCAAGGAAAGAAGAGGAAAGAAGAAGGATAGCAAGGGCGCTGGCAAAGAATCCGGGAAGCATACCTCTTCGGAGTGTGCTGCACCTGTTGATGATTTGCTGGAGAGTTCCAGCAGCAAAAGGACCAAGGTTACTGCTCCACAAGTGAAGAAGGTCCCGACAGGGCTTGCTAGCATTGATGGTACATCTACCATCAGCGCCAGCCTCAATGACAAATAGGAAAGCGCGCTTGTTCACCTTCCTGCAAGCGAATATCGATGTGTTTGCCTGGCAACCATCTGATATCCCAGGTGTTCCCTGGGAGGTAATCGAGCGCCACCTTGCTGTCTGCCCACATGCCAGACCTATCAAACAGAAAGTCTGGAAGCAGGCCTTGGAGAGGCAGTAGTTTATTACAGAAGAGATCAAGAAGCTTGAAGCAGCCAGTTTGGTTAGAGTAGTGCAACATCCCACTTGGCTAGCAAATCTAGTAGTACTTCAGAAGGCTGACGGGAAATGGAGGCTTTGCATAGATTTCACAGATCTCAACAAGGCTTGCCCGAAGGACCCATTTCCTTTGCCGCACATCGATCAGATCATGGATTCCACTTCAGGCTGTGATTTGCTTTCCTTCCTGGATGCATATTCCGGATATGACTATATCTTCATGTCCAAGGAAGACGAAGAGAAGACCTCGTTCATCACCCCATGTGGTACGTACTGTTTTATCCGCATGCCATTTGGATTAAAGAGTGTCGGGTCTACTTTTGCAAGGGCAGTCCAGATTGGTTTCGAGCCACAGCTGCACAGAAACATTTAAGCCTATATGGATGACATTGTGGTCAAAACCAAGGACAGAGCAACACTTATCGAGGATTTTGAGGAGACGTTTGCAAATCTGCGCAAGATCAACTTGAAGCTCAACCCAGAGAAGTGTGTGTTTGGCGTTCCCGCCGGCAAGCTGCTTGGGTTCTTTGTGTCCCATTGGTGGATCGAAGCCAATCCTGACAAGATCAAAGCCATCGAGAAGATCCAAGCACCAAGGACAGTTAAGGAAGTGAGGCATCTGACAGGGTGCATTGCCGCATTAAGCAGATTTATTTCCAAGTCTGTCAGGCGCGTCCTGCCATTCTTCAAAATCTTGAAGAAGGCAGGACCCATGAAGTGGACCCCAGAAGCAGATGTGTGATGTCTGCTAGAACTATGTCGGTATTTCCCCAAAGAGGAAGGGGTGATGCAGTATATCGACTATAGGTATTTCCCTCAGCGATGAGACCAAGGTTATCGAACCAGTAGGAGAACCTCCTCACACCACGTAAACAACTCCTACACACAAATAAAAAATACTCGCAACCCGACATGTTAAAGGGGTTGTCAATCCCTTCTAGGTACGGCGCCTCAAGATAGGAAAATAACATGAGGTAAAAAGTGGTAGATAGGATAAATAGATCGCAGAACAAATAAATTGTTGCAAGGTATTTTGGTATTTTTGGTTTAATAGATCTGAAAATAAATGCAAGAGAAAATAGATCGCAAATGCAAATATGATGAAAAGAGACCTGGGGGCCGTAGGTTTCACTAGTGGCTTCTCTCGAGAAAAACAGCAAATGGTGGGAAAACAATTACTGTTGGGCAATTGATAGAACTTCAAATAATCCTGACGATATCCAGGCAATGATCATTATATAGGCATCACGTCCAAGATTAGTAGACCGACTCCTGCCTGCATCTACTACTATTACTCCACATATCGACCGCTATCCAGCATGCATCTAGTGTATTAAGTTCATGGAAAAACAGAGTAATGCAATAAGAACGATGACATGATGTAGACGAGATCCGTTTATCTATTGCGGAGATATAGATCTCATCTTGTTATCCTTAGGAGCAACGATACATACGTGTTGGTTCCCCTTCTGTCACTGGGATCAAGCACCATAATATCGAACCCGCTACAAAGCACCTCTTCCCATTGCAAGATAAATAGATCAAGTTGGCCAAATAAAACCCAAATATCGGAGAAGAAATACGAGGCTATAAGCAATCATGCATATAAGAGATCAAAGAAGACTCAAATAACTTTCATGGATAAAAACATAGATCTGATCATAAACTCAAAGTTCATCGGATGTGATGAGGACATGACTACCATGGATAGGACCAAAAATATTACATACATGTGTATTTGTGAGGTGATTTCTAATGCAAACTATGTAATAATTTATTTATGTCATCCAGGACAAAAATACTTCACAAAATTTTATGTCATTTGCAATTGCAGGTGTATGGTACATTTGTACAATCCACATATGAAGATAAGGGGAGAAGAGATGTTTAAGTGATGTTCAAAAAGTCCTCTCACGTCACTTTTGGGCCAAGAGAAGATAGAGTCCAACTCTCTCATGTTCTGGATTCAGATTCAGACTGCACAGACATACCTGACTCAAAACGCTAACAACTCTTTCATACGGACTCCAAATTGGATGATTCTTTTTTTGCTGGAAAGTAGAATTTTCGTGCTCTTTCCAACCCAATTGGAATCGCCTTAAAATCTGTCCGGAGCGTTGAGTTATTGATGAAACAATCTGACGCTGCAGCAGAATCTGAGTCAAACTACAAGTCCAAAGGTGTTGCATCACCTCCACTTGGGCCCATGAGCCTTGTACGACCTAGGGTTAGTTTTAGGCTGCCTTGGGACGTGCTCCCACCTCCTTGGCCGCCACCCCTTGCTCCTTAAGTAGATCCATCTAGTAGCTTTTTCCTTGGGATTTGTTTAGTTAAAAGTTAGCCAACGCAACTTCGTGTACTTCGTTTGTGTCCAACGACCAAGACCACTTTAGGATCCCCACCATTATCAATACTTCATCCATATTTGCAATATTCAGATTGCTTTATCATATTCTTGCTTGTTCTTTGATTGCTTGCAGGAATAGGCCTTCGTGGTCAGGCTGATCGTGCTTCCGGCATCGTCAGTAACCTCAGGAGATTGGTTTAGCGATTGCTAAGTTGCAACATCGTGCACGTTTGTAGTCGGATCGTCAAAGTCGACTTCACCAAATCGATAGTTATCATCTCATCGAAAGATCAGGACCCTCGCCTCTATCAAGTGGTATCAGTTTTCAGGTTGCTCGGTGAGAATTACCAGTTATCCCTTAATTAGATTTATTTTCTTACCTATTGTCCAAAAAAGCCCAAAAAAAGTTAGTTCTATTCATCCTTTGTCCTAGCCAGTCTGTGCCTTTGCAATTTTCTTTTCATTGTTTGCATTATTGAATTATCGGTTGCATCGTCGTGTCGAGTTGCTGGTCTTAGTGTCTAGTTCATTTAGAGTTTCGAGTTCTGTTCACAGTAGTCATGCCGCCGCTGCATCATTATCCCTTCCGCTGTCCACCACCCATCCATCAATTTCCACCACGTGCTACCCAACGTTCATTGTCATAATCATAGTTGAGATCATTCACATCTTCGCTTGATCCAATCCGCATCTTATCTAGTTTGTTTTGGAAAGAGAGAGAGAAAAAAAAGAAGGAGAAAAAAAGAGAAAAAAATAAAAAAAAAGTAAGAGAAATAAAAAAGTGTGAAAAAAATGAGATAAGAAAAAAAAACAAAATTCGGATCTATCTAGACTCAATCTCGTACCAGCATTCGGATTGGAATCTGTTTTGCGCACTCTTCAGTAAAACAGACATAACTTCCTCATACGAAGTCCGTTTTGGCTCTGCTAGTACTCAAATTAAAGCTAGTGACGAGCCACATCTAAATAGTTTCGGAAGCTAGTTTAATATTTGGCACCTCAAAATCGGCTTCTAAATAGATATTTTTTCCCTCCGAAGTTCGCAAACACAGCTTGTTCCAGTTTTTCAAGCCAGTTTTAGATTTTTTTTGACTCCTCATATCAACTCGGAATTGAGTGATTCTTTTTGCATTTGAAAGCTTGAGTCAGTGCCATTCTTGAGAAAAAATATTAGAAAATTGTCACAAACTTTTCAAGAGAAAAGTTGGAGAGAAAGTTGTTGATATATCCTGCTTGGCAGTTGTTTCACATCATTATCTTTACTGCTATTGTGATCTTCACTTTTATCTTTTTGTCCGAAGCTACTTCATATCTTTTATTGATGCTAGTTGTGCTACTCGTGACCTCATTGGTGTTCTGGGCTCGCGTCTCTAGTCCGGTCTAGCCTAGGACCAGCACAGTACCCTTCGTTGAGCGTTTATTCAACATTACATCTCTGAATTGATTGTTGCTAATCTTTTGCTACCATATATAGCCAACCCAGCTCCATATATTTCTACATCGTGTATACTTATGTTCTCATGGCAATCACTTTACTCAATCTTCGGAGTTATTTGACACCGCTGGTTGCCTGTCACCACCTGTTGCATGGTAAGAACTTGTAAGATATTGATATTTGCTCTATACTGTGAGCGTTTTATCACCACATCCTAGTAGTTTATAGTAACATTATTCTCGGATTTTGTTTCTTGTTTTCTACTAACTATGGCAGGTTCACGAGTTGTTAGTTCTTGGGCTTCATCGATCGTGGGAGATTTGCCATCACCTAAGAAAATACAACAACCGTCACAAGAGGAGCAACAAAATCAGAATGCACATAATCAGGTTAATGTTTCCATGCCAACATTTATTGGTCATTTTAGGCCTAATTTATATATTGAATGAAGTATGAAATAAATGCTATATTTGCTTCCCATAATTTTGATGAGCGTGGAAAATTTCAAGCGGCGGTTAGTACTTTCGGTAGCTTTGCTTTAGTTTGGTGGAGTGAATATTGTCGTTTAAACCCTGATTTTATACCTACTACTTGGGATGATTTAAAACTTGTCATGAGAGATAGATTCGTTAATGTTTATTATACTCATGGCATGATTAAAAAATTATAACAATTAAAACAAGGCACTAACACGGTCACAAAATATTATGATGATTTACAAAATGCATTGTTGCACTCATTTTTTAGAAGAAAATGAAGAAGATTTTATGGATAGATTTTGGGGAGGATTAAACCGTGATATTCAAGAGATACTAATTCATGAAGAGTGTTATCCTATGGACCATTTGTTTCGTCTTGCTTGCAAAGCTGAACAGGAAATAAAACGACGTGTTGAACAAGCGTACGATGCACATTCCAAGTGTTGATACAGATTTTCTTCAACTACTAGGTGTGCTATGACAACCACATACGTTGTTGCGCGAACTACATCCTCTCCGCCATGTGACACATCATCACGGAGAGTGCCTACATCATCTGAGTTGATCATAAGCGGTAATGACAAAGGTACATATTTTCCACTTTCACATGAGAATGATGCATGCCTAGTTAACTTGAATACATCATGTGTTGAGTTACCAATTGATTTTGGCACAGCACCTATTTTAGAGAATTGTGTTACTGTAATGAATGCGTCATGTGATCAAACAACTAAACTACCAACAATTTTGAGTGCACCCATTGAATTAAGTGTTGATGGAAAAGAACCAATGTTTAATCATTTTGATATGCCCTCTAATCTTGGTGATGATTCTGTCAACAATGACTTATTGCAAGTTTGCTTATTTAAGCATGTTGTAGCATGTAAATTTGATGCAAGTAAGGTTTATTCACCAATGTTAGGATGGTTTAATGATGAATATTGTCAACCTTTTGAAATGATTAAGAGCTTCGCTTATATGTGCAAACTGAGTTACAATATTTTCATGCCTTTTACTTCTTGTGATAATATTTTGGCTTTAGATTTTATGAACTATGAAGGTTACTCATGTATACATGTGTCATATGTGCAAAAACCAAGGAAAGTAAAAATGGTTGACATATACATATACAACATGTACACCTTGTGTCTTTTGTTAGACATATTTCAGATTAAGCAACGCTGAGGACGGCTTTGTTTTCAAGAAGGGGAGGATGATGAGGACATGACTACCATGGATACAACCAAAAATATTGCATACATGTGTATTTGTGAGGTGATTTCTAATGCAAACTATGCAATAATTTATTTATGTCATCCAGGACAAAAATACTTCACCAACTTTTTTGTCATTTCCAATTGCAGGTGTATGGTACATTTGTACAATCCACATATGAAGATAAGGGGAAAGAGATATTTAAGTGTTTTTCAAAAAGTCCTCTCACGTCATTTTTGGGCCAAGAGAAGATAGAGTCCAACTCTCTCATGTTCTGGATTCAGATTCGGACTGCACAGACATACCTGACTCAAAACGCTAACAACGTTTTCATACAAACTCCGAATTGGGTGATTCTTTTTTTGTTGGAAATTAGATTTCGTGATCTTTGCAACCCAATTGGATTCACCTTCAAATTCGTCCGGAGCATTGAGATATCGGCGAAACAATCTGATGCTGCAGCAGAATCCGAGTCAAACAACAAGTCCAAAGGTGTTGCATCACCTCCAATTGGGCCCATGAGCCTTGTACGACCTAGGGTTAGTTTTAGGCTGCCTTGGGACGTCCTCCCACCTCCTTGGCCGCCACCCCTTGCTCCTATATAAGTAGATCCATCTAGTAGCTTTTTCCTTGGAATTTGTTTAGATAAAAGTTAGCCTACGCAACTTCGTGTACTTCATTTGTGTCCAACGACCAGACCAAGACCACTTTCAGATTCCCACCATTATCAATACTTCCTCCATATTCGCAATATTCAGATTGCTTTATCATATTCTTGCGTGTTCTTTGATTGCTTGCAGGAACAGACCTTCGTGGTCAGGCTGATCGTGCTTCCGGCATCATCAGTAATATCAGGAGATTGGTTTAGTGATTGCTAAGTTGCAACGTCGTGCACGTTTATAGTCGGATCGTCAAAGTCGACTTCACCAAATCGATAGTTATCATCTCATCGAAAGATCGAGACCCTCGCCTCTATCAGGATGCCAACAAATACACCGCAAAAGACTTACATCATATGGATCTCCAAAGAGACCATTGTATTGATAATCAAGAAAGAGAGAGAGAGGAAGCCATCTAGCTACTAACTACAGACCCATAGGTCTATAAAGAACTACTCACGCATCATAGGAGAGGCACCAATGGAAGTGGTGAACCCCTCCCTGATGGTGTCTAGATTGGATCTGGTGGTTCTGGACTCTGCGGCGGCTGGATCAATATTTCGTCGACTTCCCTAGGGTTTTTGAAATATTTGGGTATTTATAGAGCAAAGAGGAGGTTCGGGGAACACGCGAGGTGGGCACCACCCACCTGGGCGCGCCCTGGTGGGTGCTGCTCCCCTCGAGCAGCCCCCAGGTGCTTCCTTGGCCCACTAGCTTTCTTCTGGCGCAAAAAAAAAATCCTCCGGGAGTATCGTTGCCTTTGGACTCCGTTTGATATTGATTTCCAGCGATGTAAAAAACATGCAGAAAACAGCAACTGGCACTGGGCACTAGGTCAATAGGTTAGTATCAAAAAATGATGTAAAATGATTGTAAAACATCCAAGAATGATAATATAACAGCATGGAACAATCAAAAATTATAGATACGTTGGAGACGTATCAACATCCCCAAGCTTAGTTCCTGCTCGTCCTCGAGTAGGTAAATGATAAAAACAGAATTTTTGATGTGGAATGCTGCCTAACATGTTCATCACATTCTTTTCTTTATAGCATGGACATATGGACTTTTATATGATTCAAAGCAATAGTCTAGTTTTGACATGAAGACTTTAATACTCAAGCATACCAACAAGCAACCATGTCTTTCAAAATATCAACACTAAAGCAAGTTATCCCTAGCCCATCATGCTCAATCATTGATCCATTCATGAAACACACTCGAATATTAGCTACACCCAATGCTCAAATATGATCATAGCGCCCCTTAGTTGGTGCTTTATAAGAGAAGATGAAGACTCAAATTCAAATTAAAATTTGCATAAGTAAAAGATAGGCCCTTCGCGGAGGGAAGTAGGGATTTGTAGAGGTGCCAGAGCTCAAAGCTTAAATTGAGAGATGAAATTATTTTTGAGAGGCATACTTTTCCTACCAACAAAAACGACTTGGAGCATTCCAACACTTTCCATGCTAGATACATCACAGGCGGTTCCCAAACAGAAAATAAAGTTTATTCCTTTGTTCACCATAACTTCCACTTTCCATGGCTAACCGTATCCACGGGTGCCTCCAAACCAACACTTTCCAAGGAATTTATTATTTCACAACATAAAGTAAATTCATTATTCATTTTGGGACTGGGCATCCCTAGTACCTTTGTCGTACTCTCGTGCAATGACAAGTGAATAAACACTCATCGTGAGAATAACACGTCTAGCATGGAAAATATGGGCTACCCTTTACCGCCTCGCGAGTAGTATAGCACACAAAAGAGAAATTTATTTTGAACATTAGAGATGGCACATGAAAATTTGCTTAGAACGACATGGAAATACCGCATATAGGTAGGTATAGTGGACTCATATGGAAAAACATGTTTAAAGGGTTTTGGATGCACAAGTAGTGAGCATACTTAGTGCAAAATGAAGGCTAGCAAAAAGATTGAGAAGCAACCAACCAAAAAGCGAAAAATCTTGTACCCAAGCATTAAGCATAAGTAACACCGAATACTGCACCATAAGTAGGATATAAATTTCATTGCATAACTATTGACTTTCGTGGTTGCATAGGGAATCACAAACCTTAACATCAACATACTTACTAAAGCACAATTACTCACCAACATGACTCACATATCATATTGTCATATGTCAAAACCATTACTAAGAATCAAGTTTATTTTGTCCAATGATCTTCATGAAAGTTTTTATTATATCCTCCTTGGATAACTATCACTTTGGGACTATTCTCATATGTTGGTTTTGATAAGCTCAAACAAATTTAAGTGAAGATCATGAGCATAGATTTTTCTTTTCTCTCAAAATAATTTAAGTGAAGCAAGAGAGAATTTCTTAAAAATTTAATAACTCCAAAACAAATATAAGTGAAGCATGAGAGAATTTCTTCAAAATTAACAAAACACACCATGCTCAAAAAGATATAAGTGAAGTACTAGAGCAAATCCATGGCTCTAAAATTTTAAGTGAAGCATAGGAGCAAGCATAGCATTTTTTGTCTCTCTCAAAAGGGTGCATCTAGAAAGGATTCGACACTTAAAACACAAAGAAAAACAAGAAAAGACTCATATCATACAAGACGCTCCAAGCAAAACTCATATCATGTGACGAATAAAAATATAGTTTCAAGTAAAATACCGATGGTCGTTAGAAGAAAGTGGGGATGTCACTCGGGGGCATCCCCAAGCTTAGTTGCTTGTTACTTCTTTGAATATTATCTTGGGGTGCCTCGGGCATCCCCAAGCTTAGCCTTTTGCTTATCCTTATTCCTTCATCCATCGTAAGATAACCCAAAACTTGAAAAATTCAATCACACAAAACTCAAACAAAATCTTCGTGAGATCCATTAGTATAAGAAACCAAACCACTACTATAAGTAATGTATAAAACCTATTATTATTTTGTTTTTGCATTATATATACTGTATTCCAACTTTTCTATGGCAAAAACTCATCAAAGAAAACCATAGAATCATCAAAACAAGCACACAACGCAAAGAAAACAGAATCTGTCAAAAACAGAATAGTCTGTAGAAATCTGGAAATTTCGAATACTTCTCTACCTCCAAAAATTATGAAATAAATTGGTGGACGTGAGGAATTTGTATATTAATGCTCCTCAAAAGTAAACAACTCAAAATCACTCTTTGGTAAAAAATGACAACGAATCTCGTGAGTGCAAAAGTTTCTGTTTTTCAGCAACATGAAATAAACTTTCACCCAAGGTCTTGCTTGGCACAAACACTAATTAAAACACAAAAAACACAATGATAACAGTAGCATAATTGTGCTAACACTTAAGAATAGAAAGCACAAAAGCAAAAATAAATTTTATTCATTGGGTTGCCTCCCAACAAGCGCTATCATTTTACACCCCTAGCTAGGCATAACGCGTAGGATCTAAGTTTTGTCATCTTTGTCCAACTCTTCGATCGAGCACTTAAGATTTTTCAAGTATTTTGCATGTAGATTCTCAAAGGCAATACTTCTAGGCATGAGGTTAAAAAACTTATTTTCGCAAAAAGGGTCTCTTATGACTTCAATAAAGTTGGGATGGATACTAATCATCTTAGGGCCTCCTTTATCATTGCTTGAAGTTGATCCTTTGTTTTTAATGACTTGAGTAGTCTTGCTAGTTTTCATGGTAGTTTTAGCAGAAGCAAAAGCCGTACCTAGATTAGAAAAATTTTCTTCTGGTTTATCAATTCTAGATGGGCTCTCTTCAATTCTTTCATGAATTATAGTTCCCTTTTCTTTTAGCAACTTAAATACCTCTCCCACTTTTGACCCAACTTTAGTCGCATAACTTTGCATTTTTCTATCCACATTTTCAATATGTTCTACGGTAAGCATTTTCTTTTCAATAGCATCTAGTCTTTCCATAACATGCTCGAGAGTCAATATTGTTTCATTGATCACGAGTGGTGGTGAACCCACTAAATTTCCTAGAGCATTAAAAGCATCAAGAGTAGGACACATCAAGAAATTCCTGTCGGTAATCGTATCAAGGACGAATTTATACCAAGTGGTGATGCCCACATAAAAACAACGAAGAAGAACAATGGTAGATTGCTTGCGGGTAGATCTATTATGAGCATTGCAAATCCTATACCAAGCAACTTTTAAATTTTCTCCTCCCCTTTGTTTAAAGTTGAGAACCTCGTTCTCGGGGGTGCACGCAATAGAAGAAGAGAAATCCATAATGACAAAAGGTGATACGCAAGATTGCACATGAAAAACAGATCTGGCGAGAAAACAACGAATGAAAAAGAAGGCGAATAAAAAACGGCAATTTTTTATCAGGTGGAGGAGAGGAAAACAAGAGGCAAATGGCAAATAATATAAATTGCGAGGAGATGAGATTTGTGATTAGGAACCTGGTTGATGTTGAAGATCCGACCCGGCAACGGCGCCAGAAATTCCTTTTGATGTCTGCTAGAACTATGTCGGTATTTCCCCAAAGAGGAAGCATGATGTAGTATAGCGACGGTGGGTATTTTCCTCAATGATGAGACCAAGGTTATCGAACCAGTGGGAGAACCTCCTCACACCACGTAAACAGCACCTGCACACAAATAACAAATACTCGCAACCCGACGTGTTAAAGGGGTTGTCAATCCCTTCCGGGTACGGCGCCTCAAGATAGGCAAATAACGTGAGGTAAAAAGAGGTAGATAGGATAAATAGATCTCAGAAAAAATAAATTGCAGCAAGGTATTTTTGTATTTTTGGTTAATAGATCTGGAAATAAATGCAAGAGAAAATAGATCACAAATGCACATATGATGAAAAGAGACCCGGGGGCCGTAGGTTTCACTAGTGGCTTCTCTCGAGAAAAATAGCAAACGGTGGGAAAACAATTACTGTTTGTCAATTGATAGAACTTCAAATAATCATGACGATATCCAGGCAATAATCATTATATAGGCATCACGTCCAAGATTAGTAGACCGACTCCTGCCTGCATCTACTACTATTACTCCACACATCGACCGCTATCCAGCATGCATCTAGTGTATTAAGTTCATGGGAAAACGGAGTAATGCAATAAGAACGATGACATGATGTAGACGAGATCCGTTTATCTATTGCGGAGATATAGATCTCATCTTGTTATCCGTAGTAGCAACGATACATATGTGTCGATTCCCCTTCTATCACTGGGATCAAGCACCATAAGATAGAACCCACTACAAAGCACCTCTTCCCATTGCAAGATAAATAGATCAAGTTGGCCAAACAAAACCCAAATATCGGAGAATAAATACGAGGCTATAAGAAATCATGCATATAAGAGATCAAAGAAGACTCAAAAAACTTTCATGGATAAAAACATAGATCTGATCATAAACTCAAAGTTCATCGGATCCCAACAAACACATCGCCAAAAGACTTACATCATATGGATCTCCAAGAGACCATTGTATTGATAATCAAGAGAGAGAGAGGAAGCCATCTAGCTACTAACTACAAACCTGTAGGCCTACAAAGAACTACTCACGCATCATAGGAGAGGCACCAATGGAAGTGGTGAACCCCTCCATGACGGTGTCTAGATTGGATCTGGTGGTTCTGGACTCTGCGGCGGCTGGTCAATATTTGTCGACTCCCCTAGGGTTTCTGGAATATTTAGGTATTTATAGAGCAAAGAGGCGGTTCGGGGGACACCCAAGGTGGGCAGCACCCACCTGGGCGCGCCTAGGCCTCCTGGCGCGCCCCGGTGGGTGCTGCTCCCCTCGAGCAGCCCCCCATGTGCTTCCTTGGTCCACTGGCTTTCTTCTGGCCCAAAAAATCCTCTAGGAGTTTTGTTGCATTTGGACTCCATTTGATATTGATTTCCTGCGATGTAAAAAACATGCAGAAAACAGCAACTGGCACTGGGCACTATGTCAATAGGTCAGTACAAAAAAATGATATAAAATGACTATAAAATGATTGTAAAACATCCAAGAATCATAATATAACAGCATGGAACAACAAAAATTATAGATATGTTGGAGACGTATCAATGCGGCCCTACAAGAATTGAAGGCCTACTTATCTTTTGTGCCCACCTTGGTTGCTCCCAAACCACAAGAGCCGTTGCTGCTATACATAGCAGCAACCAACCAAGTGGTTAGTGCAACTTTAGTGGCGCACAGGAAGTGGATGAGGCAGAGAGTGAGCAAGGACCGACAGAGTCAGATAAGGATCAGGACAGAAGTGGGCACGGTAGCGATGGCAACCCCAAGGACGTGGCAAGGAAGAAAGTGGTGCGGCGCCCAGTGTACTTCGTCAGTTCCTTTTTACAAGGGGCTCGATCGAGGTACTCTGGCATGCAAAAATTGATCTTTGGTCTCATTATGGCCTCAAGGAAACTGCGCCACTACTTCCAAGCCCATGAGATCACGTTTGTCACTCGCTTACCATTGCAAAGGATACTCCGAAACCCTGAGGCTACTGGCGGAATAGTGGAGTGGGCTTTGCAGTTGTCCAGTTTTGGTCTGAAATTTGAGAGCACATCAACAATTCAGAGCAGGGCATTGGTAGAGTTTATTGCAGAATGGACGCCAACCCCTGATGAGGAAGTGACAGAAACAGTTATCCCCGGCAAGGAGGCGCCCCAAGAATGGATTATGTATTTTGATGGTACCTTTTCCCTACAAGGTGCAGGGCCTGGCGGGATTCTTGTCGCACCCTCTGGGGAGCACCTGAAGTACATCGTCCAGATGCATTTTGCCCGGGAAGAGGCAACCAACAATACAACAGAGTATGAAGGGCTCCTTGCCGGGCTCAGGATTGCCGCAGAACTGGGAATCAAGAAGCTGATTATTCGAGGAGATTCACAGTTTGTGGTGAGACAAGTCAACAAGGATTACCAAAGTCCATTGATGGAGGCATACATTAAGGAAGTGAGGAGATTGGAGGAGCGCTTTGACGAATTGCAAATAGAGCATGTACCCCGTGTAGAAAACAACATAGCTGATCATCTGTCAGAGTGTGCTACACAAAAGCTTCATGTGGAACCAGGAACTTTTGTTCTCCATCTTTCTCAGCCCTCCATATCCCAAGCAACAATGGCCCAGAAGAGGAGAAAGATTGACTCCGGTAAGACTCTCCCGGTAGAGCCTCGTGCTCCTGGCAGGGACCCTGCCGGAAACTCGCAACTTGTTGGTCTGCACCCTCCCATTGGGACCATGGTCCCCACGGACGAGGAGTGCGCCCCTGCAGTTTTGGAGGTGCTGCTAGTCCTCGTTGCCGAGCCCCAGGCTCCAACTTGAGCAAGGCACATAGTCCACTTTCTCCAAACTGGAGAACTCCCCAATGACCAGGATGAGGCTGAAAGAGTAGCCTGGAAGGCCACTATGTACCAGTTTGTCAATGACACTCTGTATAGAAGGAGGCCCAACAGTGTGAAATTGAAGTGCATCTGGCGGGAAGAAGGAAAGGAACTGTTGGCTGAGATACACAGAGGCATGTGCGGCTCCCACATTGGATCAAGGGCATTAGTTGGTAAAGCATTCCATCAAGGATTCTATTGGCACACAGCCCTCCAAGATGCGGTAGAGCTAGTAATGAAATGTGAAGCCTGCCAGTTCCATTCCAAGAACATCCACCTGCCTGCCCAAGCTCTTTAGACAATCCCTTTATCATGGCCATTTTCGGTCTTGGGGCTCGATATCGTCTGCCCTTCCCCCCGAGAAATCGGGGGCTTTGAATTCTTGTTCGTCGCCATCGACAAGTTTACAAAGTGACCGGAAGTGACTCATATGAGAAAGGTGACTGCTCAATCAACTATCAAGTTCTTGAATGAACTAGTGTGTCATTTTGGAGTTCCGGCAAGGATCATTACTGACAACGGCACCCAATTCACGAGCCGCGCCTTCATGCAATATGTTCGCACCCTCAGAAGCAAGGTCTCATTCGCTTCTGTCGCACACCACTGGTACACGTCAGTGTTATACAGATGGTTTTAAACCCCTTTCTGCGACGGCATTTGGAACCGTCGCCAAGTGAGTGTGGGCGATGGGGGGTCCTTCCCACACGACCCAGAAACCGTCAGGGATAGGCCCTCCTGGCACACAAGTTGGCTCGTGTGCGATCGGGCGAGGCATGGAAACCCAATTATTTCCGTTTGTATGTACATCCCACACGGTGAATCCAAGAAAAACATTTCCATTCGTATATATATCACACACAGTCAATCCAAGGAGTACATTTCCGTTCTTATGTACATCCCACGCAGTGAATCCAAGGAAAGCATTTCCGTTCGTATGTACATCCCACACAGTCAATCCAGGAAAACGTTTCCGTTCGTATGTACATCCCAAACGATTAGGCTGCTATAGTCATGTGAAAAAGGTGGACATCAACATTTAATCTGCCGATATGTTTGTGATAGATACGTTACCGCACACGGTTCAAGAATGTAGAATGTGTGTGGTGCCTCTACTAACACCAACGTGTACATTTTCGTAACTGTGTGCGATTGGTATTCCTATCACACACGCACATTGGTTTGAAATGTTTGTTGTATTACCATGAATCGCACACGCATATGAGACGAAACCATGCATGCGTTCGAAGGGCATCGCAAATGTTTCACGTCAAAGAACCGTCTGTTTTCTTTTTTCATCGCACATGTTGTTTTCTTTCTAACTGTGTGCACATTATTTTATTCACTCATGTACAATATTTTTGGCTGGGATTTATTATTCGAATTGGATATTTTGAAATATGAAACGTGCAATTCAAATTTTTCAGCACAATGGTTCAACAATGAATCCATTTATAAAATTGTCAGTACAATATGTTCAGTAATTACAGGATTAGACAGCAATTAACTATGATGAACCACAATGTTTACAAGCGGTAAAGGTGAAGAGACAAGTGTAAATCATTTTGACTGCCAATGTTGTTGAAGAAGTGGAATGCCCATAATGTGCCTTCCTGCATGCCATAGGCACGAACAACTTTTGTCCAACCCCTTGTGACGATTGCTCGCTCATCCTTCACCACCTCCAGGAAGACTTCTAGAGCATGATCATGGTAGCATGAATTATATACTTTAACCTTAGTTGCCTCCACTCTAGTCTTGTATTTTGCAAGGTAATCATCAGTAAATAGCTTCGGAAACCACTGAAAAGAGAAAAATATCAGATCATGAGGTCTAATAGAGTAACTTGTTGTGGGAAGGGGGAAAAGGCAACAGATTACTTACCATCCTAAAGTTCACTGATGTTTTGGACAAAGTGTAAATAAAGAGCTTACCTCCCATCACCGTTTCTTTCGCCTAACAATCTTTCTTAGTTTCCTCACTTGATGCTTGTTCATGAATATCTCATTGCCCCATAAGCAAAAGGGATCGAAGCGTGGATCAGTACTGCTCATATACATACCTACAAGCAACCAGTAAATGTTAGAAGCTACATGAGATTGCACAGATGATGTAAAATACAACTACCTACATTCCTAAGTCAAAGTATTTTTAGAGATTTCAATATGAACTACATATGGATGTATATAGAATTATAGATATAGTTTAGATTAGAATCTGGATTCACTCATTTTGCTCCTTATGTAGTCTATATTGGAATCTCTAAAATTACTTAAATTTAGGAATAGATGGTGTATAAGACATGGGATGTAGCTAAACTCAACGGCAAACAACAGCATCCCCCATTGTAGCCCTGTGTAAGTACATGGAAAGCCAATGTTAACTACAACAGGGTTAACATCCACCAGAAATAGCAAATGGTAATAAAATGGCAGCATCTGTAGTGATATCTTCATTGTGAAAAGTAGCACAGTAGCAAATGGACGGATTAAAAATGGATAGAACTTTTAATTGTAATAGGCTTAACAACATCCTAATTCATGTTTTGTAAGTTTGTAGCCATTGAAATACAACTGTTTAAAAATGGATACAACTGTTAATTGCAACAGGCTTAATGACCATTGAAACCGGTACTGATAAAAATGCAATTGGCAGAGTTAAACATCACAAGGCAGGTGCTGCAAGAGCAGATAATGGCCCAATTGTTATAAAAAGGTGGGGAAAATAGCTAAAACGTGTTAGGCATGTTTACTACAAGATGCTTAAGACATCGACCTTACAAAACATAGCCATTAATTGCAAATGGTATTGGTAAGATTGAACTGGTGAGTTCATACTTGGTAAGTCCTGAGAGGTAGTTGCTGGGGCACTTCATCTTGGCAAGAGCCCACCCAAAGTTAGCGGCAGCGGAGGAAAGCTCTTCCTCCGGGTCGAAGCATGGATCAGTGCCCCCGACATGTGTACCTACAAGAAGCAAGTAATTGTTAGAAGCCAAACTGCAATTGCACAAATGATGTAAAATACTGTAAGACATGGAATGCAGCTAACCTCGACGGCAAACAACAACATCGCCCGTTATGGCCCTATGTAAGTACATGGATAGGCATGTTAAGTATAACAGGGTTAGCATCCACCAAAAATAGCAAATGGGCAGTATCTCTAGTATATCTTCATTGCGGAGAGTAGCATGGTAGCAAAGCTTGTTGCTAGTATTGGTTAAATTGAACTGAACAGTTAATACTTGAACATCACACAGTGTGCAGTACTGAAATAAACAAGGCACGAACATGCTTAATACATCAACCGTACAGAACATAGCCATTGCAAGTGGTATTGGTAAGATTTAGCTGGTCAGATCATACCTGTTAAGTCCTGGGGGTTAGTCGTTGGGGCACTTCTTCTGGGCCAGAGCCTCAACCATGTCGGCGGTGGCGGAGGCGAGGTGTTCCTCCGGGTCAACACGCACAGCGGACATCGCGCCATGGACCGCCATCAGCTCCTTGACCTCCATGTGATATGTGGTTGGGCTTGTGTGGCGAGGCTCTGGAGGTAGGGACGATGGGGATTTGGAGGCATGAGGATGTTTCACAGGCGCCATTTAAGCAATCAAGCTGGGTTCGTGATAGAGATGGGTGGGTTACCTGACTGGATTCGAGCAGAACGTTGATGTGGTTGAAGTTGTGGTTGTGGCGGTGGCGGTTTGAGATGCCGGTAGGGGGAGGCGCGGGGGGTGGGAGGGGGGAAGTGGGGGAGATACTGAGGAAATTTGATGGGTGGGGATGTGGTTGGAGGAATAAATTCTGAAATCGTGCCCCTAATGAAAATTTCGTTGTGAAACTTGAAACTTCGGCAGGGGAAACACACAACAGAGACGAAGCGCGTAAAATACTCGTGTGCGAGAAAACAGAAAATTGGTAGTTCTCGTCTCCAAAAAAATGTACACGTGTAGTCGCTTTTTTCGGTCAATGGTACGCCCGGTTTATTAGGAACCATCGCACAGGTAACAGACTTATGGATCTATTAACACAAAAAACGCACATGGGTACGGCATAGAAACCTTGTGTTTTGTGATCTTCTAATGATTAACGCAAAAAAGCGCACACGGTCACACATGCTAATCAACGCTCAAAGCCCTCAAAGGATGCTCATTAATACTACAAACTTAAAGTACTACTGGTAATTTGCTCTAATACTACAAACTTAAACTACTTCTCACATGCTGCCATCGGGGCATGCTGGCTAGACGCCGGCGTTCTCCTTCCCGGCCTTGTAGGCGGTAGCCAATCGTGCTTCGATCTCCGCAAAGCTCTCCTCATCATAGCGTGCGGCCTCTTCTTTCTTGCGGCGGCGGGACTCTCTTTTCTTGACTGCTTTCTGCCTTTTCCGATCCCCCTGTGCGGCTTTGGCCGCCTCTAGATCCACCGCCCATTCGGCCATGGCAGCCTTAAAGTCTGCCCATGTAACTGTGTGGCCGCCGGCGGCGATGAACTCGGCACGGTGAGATGCCATTGCTTCCTTACCATGTGTGCGGTCGCGGGTGGCGAGGAACGCGGCGCCGCGGGATGCCATCGCTTCCTTACCAGTTACTATCCGCCGCGGTGCCATGAACGATGCTTGGAGAGAGCTCTGGGATGGAGGGGTCGGGCAGCTGTACAGTGCGGTGGTTTTTAAGAGCTCAACGACAAAGGATAAAGGAAATTTGGCTTCCCTTACAATTTTGCTCGTTCATTATCGCACACGGTTCATCTCGATCGCCTCCGGAAACAGTGTGCGTTGAGGCTATTATGTGTTGCGTTATGATTGGCCGGAACCCCAGCCACGTGCATCACGCTGTGCACCATAGGATGTGCCGTGATCGAACGGCAATTCACGTCCCTCACATCACATCTGTGCTGCTGTAGCTGGATTGGATTTATATGCGCCAAATGCCTAGAAAAAGCACATAATCCCTTAAATATGGTAAATGAGCCCGGAAAAATGCCAAATTTGAACACGGTGATTTGCAGGGTGTATGTTCTTCGTAGTAAAAAACTCCAGGGCAAAGAACAAAGAAAATTTGGATTCCCCTTCAATTTTGGTGATTTCCTTCTTGAAAGCATGGAACTTCCCTGGTGATGGTTCGATTTATGAAGGGCGTGCATGACGACATAAGCCAAACCTTCTCAAATTTTCACCAGGGCATGGTAAGGTCATACCATGGCACCATGCCAGGTGTCATGTTTTTCAATCATTGATTTCATTTTTTCTATAGTTGAAAACCCAATAAACAAACATATGTGGTTGATTATTGCCACACATTTCATCAAAATATCTGTCCATTCCTTATAAAAGGCATGAGAATTTATTAAATGGCACGAGCATCGTTTTCCAGACCGTTCTTGTTCACCCTTTCATGCACCGATTGTTTGAACTTGAATTATGTGCATTAATGCCTAGAAAATGCACATTATCCCCTAAATATGGTAAATGAACCCGGAAAAGTGTCAAATTTAAACGTGGTGATTTGCAGGGTGTATGTTCATCTTAGAAATAAAACACATGGACAAAGGACAAAGGAAATTTGGATCCCCCTTCAATCTTGGTGATTTCCCTCTCGAAACCATGAAACTTCCTCGATGATGGTTCGATTTATAAAAGGCGTCCATGACGACATAAGGATAACATTCTCAAATTTTTACCAGGGCATAGTGAGGCCATACCATGGCACCACGCTAGGCGTCATGTTTTTCAAGCATTTATTTCATTTTTTTGTATAGTTGTTACCCAGTAAACGACACGTTTATGGTTGACTATTGCCACACATTTCCTCAAAATATCTGTCCATTCCTTGTAAAAGGCACGAGGATGGTTTTCCAGACCATTCTTGTGCACCTTTTCATGCACCGATTGTTCGAATTTGAATTATGTGCACTAATGCCTAGAGAATGCAAATAATCCCCTAAATATGGTAAATTAACACGGAAAAGTGTCAAATTTGAACGTGGTGATTTGCAGGGTGTATGTTCATCATAGAAGAAAACTCATGGAGAAAGGACAAAGGAAATTTGGATCCCCCTTCAATCTTGGTGATTTCCCCCTCGAAACCATGGAACTTCCTCGGTGATGGTTCGATTTATGATAGGCGTGCATGATGACATAAGGATAACATTCTCAAATTTTAACCAGGGCGTGGTGAGGCCATACCATGGCACCACGCCAGGCGTCATGTTTTTCAAGCATTTATTTCATTTTTCGTATAGTTTTTACCCAGTAAACGACGCGTTTATGGTTGACTATTGCTACACATTTCCTCGAAATTTCCGTCCATTCCTTGTAAAAGGCATGAGAATTTACTAAATGGCACGAGGATGGTTTTCCAGACCGTTCTTGTGCACCTTTTCATTCACCGATTGTTCGAATTTGAATTATGTGCATTAATGCCTAGAGAATGCAAATAATCCCCTGAATATGGTAAATGAACACGGAAAAGGGTCAAATTTGAATGTGGTGATTTGCAGGATGTATGTTCATCGTAGAAAAAAACTCATGGACAGGACAAAGGAAATTTGGACCCCCCTTCAATCTTGGTGATTTCCCCCTCAAAACCATGGAACTTCCTCAGTGATGGTTCGATTTATGAAAGGCGTGCATGACGACATAAGGAAAACATTCTGAAATTTTTACCAGGGCACGGTGAGGCCATACCATACGCCAGGCGCCATGTTTTCCAAGAATGTATTTCATTTTTGTATACATTAATTCTGGGTTCATTTGGCCTTTTTTATACATTAATTGAATTTGTGGGCATTTAATGTGCACCAAAGTTGGTTGAAAAATCACATGTGTGTTCTTGGGTGAATTTCTAGGTCCCATGCAAGAAATGGGAATGAAATTCAAACATCTGGGCGTCGTGGCTTGGCCGGAAAGATTGAGAAACTTGGTTTTTTAATTCATGTAAATCCAAAACACGCCTGAAAATCATGAAACTTGGCATGGTGTCATGACATGGCACCAACATGCTGTGGTAATATTTTTGGCCGAATTGGGACAAGCTTTGGTATAAGTTGCTTGCAAACCGGAGCTTCTCTCAAGAAGGCTCGTGGTTCCGAGATGGAACGTGTCACCTCCGTGTGCCAAACCACATACATAAACTGCTTTCTCCCGCCTTAATTTGTTTACACGGGCAGATTAGACCAAATAGAAGTATCGTGCTAAATATTGGAATTATTCCGGGTTCATTTGTCCTTTTTTGCACATTAATTGACTTTCTTGGCATTTAGTATCCTTAATTCAAATTTGAACTACAAGCACATGCTCCAGTGCACCAAAGTTGGTTGAAAAATCACATGTGTGTCCTTGGGTGAATTTCTAGGTCCCATGCAAGAAATGAGAATGAAATTCAAACATCTAGGCATCGTGGCTTGGCCAAAAAGGTTGAGAAACTTCGTTTTTTAATTCCTGTAAATCCAAAACATGCCAGAAATCATGAAACTTGGCATGGTGTCATGACATGGCACCAACATGCTATGGTAATTTTTCTATCCGATTTGCGAAGGCGCACACATTAAAAATTAACAAAGTCATTTTGGAGCAAGTGTTGTCACGTTACAAATCCGAAACACAACTATTATTGAAACCGTGGGCGTTCCACTTACCAGTTATGTGCCGCCACGCGTTCCTTGTTTTATTGGATAGGAGGTGTCGTGCGGGGTAGCTATTTGAGTATGGGAGGCATGCGATTAGACCCCTGCGCATGCTCATCGAGAGGAGAGCCCTTTGACCTCTATCCGCCGTGCACCTCCCTCCCAAAGTCTCCATTAATGGTGCCCGAGCCCCTGTTTCATGGCGTGGCTATGTCTCACTGGACTGAGATTTAAGAGAGAAAAGTGAAAATCTGAAAAGAAAATTTTGCATGGATCTTGATGTAAGATCTGCCGGACCTATATAACATTGACTGTGACTTATAGCAAGCATGATGAATATAAGGATGATGACAGTAGATAATAATTGTCTTACATATCTAGGAAGATGACTAAAAAAGCCACATGCGGCTACGCCCGAAATATACAAGGGCAAAAGAAGAAGGAAGATGCATACAACGATCTAGCTCATTGATATCTACTTTCTTGATGCGCTGCAGGTCGCGGAGACTAGTTCTCGCCGCGAGCGGCGATGATCTCTTTCATTAGTTTCATGTCCTTAATACGCTGCTCGGAAGCAACCGGGGATTCCTCCACCAGCCCTCCATGCTCGATGCGGAGCATGGCATTCTCGTCCATAAGTTTATTGACGATGATGCCCGTCCTATTCAACAAGGCAGCGGTCTCCTCCGCCTGCTCCGCCCTTCCGGCGATCTTCGCCCTCAGTAGGTCGCGGTTGGCCCGGAGTTGTTCAAACGAGGCATTCAACTCCTCCTGCATCTTCATCCAGCCAGAGATCTGATCCATCTGGCTATGGACGATCGCATGCATGCGCCTGTAAGAGTCCTCCCCTGCCTGCGAGAGATTTTCCCAGGCCGCCGCGACACGGGAGGACATCTCTGTTGCATTCGCGGCACGGCAGAACATCTATGTTGCCTCCGCGGCGCGACCGAACCAGTCTACTGCATCAACGGCGCGGCGGGACCTCCGTGCTGCTTCGGCAGCGCGGCGAGACCTCTGTGCTGCTTCGGCGGCACAGTGGGACATGTCGGCAGCTTTCGCGGCTAAGTGGGACATCTCTCGTGCTTCCGCTTCCATGCTCGCCTCTCTGTGGTGGTGATAGAGGCAAAGGTGTCCTGTCTTTCGATGAGATGGTGGCTATTGTTTTCTGTGGGAGTCGACCTTGATAATCCGACTACGAACGTGCGAGACGTCGTGCCTTAGCAATCACTAAAGCAACTTCTGAGGGGTTATTGACCACGCCGGAGCACGATCAACCTGACCACGAGGGTTTGTTTTCCAGCGAGTAAACGAAGAACAAGCAAGAAACTTAGATTGCAATCTGGATATAACGAATATAAGAGGCAAGCTTTATTAATGAAGGTGGAGTTCTGAGACGCCTTTGTCTGGTCGTTGAAAACAAATGAAGTACGCGAAGTTGCAGCTATGGTGAACTTTTAATCTAAACGAAACCCAAAGTCTGAACGGTGCCCTAAGGGTTGCATATATGGAGGAAGAGGGGGTGAATTTCGTGGCCCTTGGTGAAGGGGTCCGAAACTAACCCTATCTCTTGTTTCCCCACACATATGGACTCTAAAAATAGCCTATACTTATGTGTTTCATAATTACATGGGCCTGGCCCAATAATAAGGTGACGCGGCACCTAGGATAGCCTCTGGACGAAATTTATGAAGTGGCATCTTGTATATTTCGTCCAAGGCTTCATGCACTCATTATGGTGGCTTCAAAGTCCAGAAATCATCACTTGTAACTCCGTTCTTGTTCCCCTTGCACATGCCATCAACTCCATGCTTGTTCTTGCTCCAATGTTCATCCTTCTCCAAGCTAGGCCCTTCATTTGTAAGCAAAACAAATGTATCCAATTTAGGCAGCATCATATTCTCATGAACATTAGAATCATTACCAAGAAACGAAAGTACCTGATAATTTAATTGGCGTGCGCGAGCTCTAGTAATTGGTCCAGTATATGTAGCAGTAGGGGCTGTGGGTGTAACAATGGTATTGATGTCCTCATCATCCTCCCCTTCTTGAAATGAAGTCGTCCTCGATGGAAGCTCATCTTCCTCACCCAAATAAGGCTTCAAATATGCAATGTTAAAAGTGGGACTAACCCCAAAATCTGCAGGCAGCTCAAGTTTATATGCATTATCATTTATTTTCTCCAACACCTTAAAAGGACCATCCGCACATGGCATTAACTTTGATTTGCGCAAATTAGGAAATCTATCCTTACGCAAATGTAACCAAACAAGATCTCCAGGTGCAAACACAACTTGTTTTCTACCCTTATCTCCAGCAAGTTTATATTTAGCATTCATACGCTCAATGTTTTCCTTAATTAACTCATAAATTTTAAAATCAATTCAGCATGTTGTTTAGCATCAAAATTAACCTTCTCCGAAGATGGAAGAGGCAACAAATCAATAGGTGCACGAGGTAGGAAACCATACACAATTTCAAAAGGGCACATCTTAGTAGTAGAATGCAATGAACGATTATAAGCAAGTTCAATATGAGGCAAGCATTCTTCCCACATTTTCTTATTATTCTTCAAAACAGCCCTAAGCATAGTAGACAATGTTCTATTGACTACTTCAGTTTGTCCATCAGTTTGGGGGTGACAAGTAGTACTAAAAAGCAGTTTAGTCCCCAACTTAGCCCATAAACATCTCCAAAAGTGGCTAAGAAATTTAGTATCACGATCTGAAACAATAGTATTGGGCACACCATGCAAGCGAATAATTTCACGAAAGAACAAATCAGTAACATTAACAGCATCATCGCTTTTATGACATGGTATAAAGTGTGCCATTTTTGAGAATCTATCAATGACAACAAATATGCTATCACTCCCCTTCTTTGTTCAAGGTAAACCTAAAACAAAGTCCATAGATATATTCTCCCAAGGAACACTAGGTATAGGCAAAGGCATATATAAACCATGAGGATTGAGTCGTGACTTAGCTTTTTGACATGTAGTGCAGCGAGCAATAAAACACTCAACATCCCATCTCATCTTTGGCCAAAAGAAATGTGTAGAAAGTACGTCCTCCGTCTTCTTCATGCCAAAGTGTCCCATTAATCCCCCTCCATGCGCCTCCTGCAACAACAAAAGACGAATAGAGCTAGCTGGAATGCATAGCTTGTTAGCACGAAACACAAATCCATCATTAACGACGAACTTGTTCCATGTTCTCCCTTCTTTACAATTCTGCAATACATCTTTAAAATCAGCATCATGCACATATTGATCTTTGATGGTCTCCAAACCAAATATTTTGAAGTCACGTTGTGAAAGCATAGTATAGCGACGAGACAATGCATCGGCAATAACATTTTCTTTACCCTTCTTGTGTTTAATGACATAAGGGAAAGTCTCAATGAATTCTACCCATTTAGCATGTCTACGATTCAGTTTAGCTTGACTTTTAATATGTTTCAAAGATTCATGATCAGAATGTATAACAAATTCTTTGGGCCATAAATAATGTTGCCATGTTTCTAAAGTCCGAACAAGAGCATATAATTCTTTATCATAAGTAGAATAATTCAGACTAGGCCCACTCAATTTTTCAGAAAAGTATGCAACAGGTTTGCCATCTTGTAATGACACACCTCCTAATCCGATTCCACTAGCATCACATTCAAGCTCAAAAGTATTATTAAAATCAGGAAGTTGGAGTAAAGGAGCATGTGTCAACTTATCTTTCAATACCATGAAGGCTTCTTCCTGTGCGGTATCCCAAACAAAAGGCACATCTTTCTTTGTAAGCTCATTGAGAGGTGCAGCAATGGTGCTGAAATCTCTCACAAAACGCCTATAGAATCCAGCTAGGCCAAGAAAACTCCTCACTTGTGTGACTGTTTTGGGCTGCGGCCAACTCTCAATACCTTCAATCTTGGCTTTATCAACTTCAATTCCCTGTGGAGTAACAACGTAGCCAAGAAAAGACACTCGGTCGGTGCAAAAGTTGCACTTACCAAGGTTACCAAACAAACGTGCATCACGTAAAGCAATAAAAACAGCACGTAAATGTTCCAAATGTTCCTCCAGAGATCTGCTATAAATCAGTATACCATCAAAATAGACTACCACAAATCGTCCAATGAAAGCACGTAAAACTTCGTTCATTAATCTCATGAAAGTACTAGGTGCATTAGTTAACCCAAAAGGCATGACTAACCACTCATATAATCCAAACTTAGTTTTAAATGTTGTTTTCCATTCATCCCCCAATTTCATACGAATTTGATGGTATCCACTACACAAATCAACTTTGGAGAATATTGTAGAGCCACTCAATTCATCAAGCATATCATCTAGCCTAGGAATAGGATGAAGATAGCAAATAGTAATATTATTAATGCCTCTACAATCAACACGCATACGCGATGTACCATCCTTTTTCGGCACTACAATAATAGGAACAACACAAGGACTAAGGGATTCGCGTATATAACCTTTGTCGAGAAGCTCCTGTACTTGACGCATAATCTCCTTCGTCTCCTCTGGATTGGTACGGTATGACGCATGGTTTGGCAGTGAAGCACCGGGAATTAGGTAAATCTGATGCTCAATCCCTCGAATAGGCGGTAATCCCGGTGGCACGTCTTGTGGAAAGACGTCAGCGAACTCCTGCAAAATGTTAGTGACAGCAGGAGGCAAAGAGGAAGGCACGTCCTTGAATGAAAATAATGCCTCCTTGCACACAAAAGCATAGTAAACAGATTTGCTGAAATCTAGCTCATCAATACCAGATTTGGTGGCAAATAAACATGCACTTTTCAATTTAATTTCAGAAGCAACACTAGATGGTTTATTATTAGGCTTCATTTGTTGCTCAAAATCTTTTGCCACAATCTGATTTTCACTCTTTTTTTCTCCTGTTTTGCTTTATTAGCTCTATTAATATCATCCTTCAAAATGGAATCAGGAGTCATAGGAAGCAAAGTAATATTTTTATCCTTATGAACAAGAGTATACTGATTGTTTCTACCATGGTGTACAGAATTTTTATCAAATTGCCATGGTCGACCAAGTAACAAGGAACATGCTTGCATAGGTACCACATCACAATCAACATAATCAGCATATGTAGAGATACTAAAATGCACACGAACAGTACGTGTTACCTTAACCTTGCTGCTGTTGTTGAACCATTGGATGTAGTAAGGATGTGGATGTGGTTTGGTGGTGAGAGATAGCTTCTCCACCATCTCCATGCTAGCTAAGTTGTTGCAGCTCCTTCCATCTATGATGATGCACGCTGAATGTTCCTTCACAACTCCCATCGCATGGAACAAATTATGCCTCTGATTTTGCTCAGCTTGTGTGACCTGCACACTCAAAACACGTTGAGTAACTAAACATTCATACCTGTCAGCGTCTTCCAGAGCCATGAATTGCGTCTCATGATCAGAATCATCTCCACCGTGTTCTTCACGTGTAATAAGAGCCAAAGTCTCCTCATCGCAGTCACTAGCGGACTCATACCCACCATCCTCAATAGCAATCATCACACGCTGAGATTTGCATTCTCTCACATAATGACCTTTTCCCTTACAACAACGACAAATAATATCACTTGTGTGCCCAGTTGATGCCAAGGAAGAAGAAGAGCTCTGTGCAGGCCCGGCAGGTGCGCTCTTGGCCGATAGTGGTGGTTGTGCCTACTTTCTTGTATCACGGCTGGAGGTCGCACCTGATGGAGGTGCTGGTGTAGTGGAAGTAGAAGATGCACGCGGTGTCCATGATGAAGGTCGACCTGCAGAAAAGTTAGTTCAAGCCAATGCTTGTCGATCCTGCACTTCACGTTCAGCTTTACAAGCAAGATGGAATAAACGAGTGATATTAGTATACTCCTTATACTCTAGAATGGTCTGAATCTCTCTACTTAATCCACCCATAAAACGTGTAGGCATAGCTTCATTCTCCTCAACAATACCACATCTAATCATGCCAATTTGTAATTCTTGATAATATTCTTCTACAGAATTTATTCCTTGTCTTAAACACTGCAATTTTTGAAGCAATTCACGTTGATAATATGGTGGAACCCAATGAGTACGCATAGCAGTTTTCAAAGCAGCCCAAGTAGCTGGAATAGGATATAATCTACAATGTTCAGACCACCATACACATGCAAAACTAGTGAAAGCACAAACGGCAGCAGCAACCCGTCTCTCCTCGGGATATTGTAAACATGTAAAATGTTGTTCAGTTTCTAACTCCCAAGTAAGATATATATCAGGAACATATCTACCCTTAAATGGTGGAATATTCAATTTCAGTTTAGGAACATGGTCATGATCTCGTACCTGAGGTGGTGGTGCAGGCCTACCATTGCGATTATATACCTGAGGTCGACCTGCTGGTGGTGGTGCTGGTGGATGCACGTAGTTCCGATTTTGATCAACCTCATCCTCATAATCGCCCGCATAATCATCATCCTCCTGGGTACCAGCAGCAGTAGGAGCAGCAGCCAAAGAAGCATCAACAATAGGTACAACAGCACCAGAATTTTGACCAAGCTCAATTGGAACGCATTGTGCTCGTCCCACATGATTTGTGCGCTGTTGTAGTTCTTGTTGTTGTAGAGGTGCGACAGGTGCAGCCGGCGGTGGTTGTGGAAGATGCGTGAGCAATTCATTAAACTTGTATTGAGCTTTGTTTCGAACATCTTCTCCACGCCATCTATCATCTCCATGGCCTCTTCAAATCTGTTTAGCACATCTTGCACCTGTCCACTCATCATTTGCTGAAATTTATCATGTAGCTGTTTGTTCATCATGTTCTCCCAATCAGTCTCATCCGCTTGTAATCCTGCCATGGTTAGTAGCAATAGAAACACAAAAGAATATAATCCTACAGACTACTAGGAAGTGGTGGTGAGAGTGGTGTGTCACAAATCCTTCAAGTGAATCTCAAATTCTTACCAGTTCTTACCCAGCAGCAGGTGGTGATTGGCAATTGTTGTAGTCAAAACTCTCAAAGCTTGGATAGAGCGATTACCAGGGAGAGCCAAATGCACGATGTAGATGTATGTGGAGCTGGGAAGGCTTATAACATGGTAGCAAAAAGGATCAGCAATAATCAATTCAGAGATGCAAAGTTGAATAAACGCTCAACGACGGTACTGTGCTGGTCCGAGGCTAGACTGTGCTAGAGACGCGAGCCTAGAACATTAACAAAATCACGACGCTGCACGGAAACAAGGGAGAAGCACACTCTGGAAAAAAAATCGCTCTTTTTTTGCGTTCTTTTTTTTTGCCGAAAATCACTATAATGGCGAGTGTCTCAAAACTTTTCCCAAGTCAAGATAACAGGATAGACACAAAAAAATTTCGACGAATTTTTTTTTCCACTGCCCGGACCCAAAAACTGGAAACGGGTCAAAAAAAACTTTCTATAACGGCGACTGTCTCAATACGCTTGGAAACACCTAAAAATAGGATAGCCAGAATTTTTTTTGCCAAGTGCGTTTTTGGAAAATTTTGGGCCTAAACGGAGGGTGGTTTCCGGACTTTTTTTTGGAAACCAACCACTTCTATGGATGGCAAAAGATTGCTGGAATCCGAAACCTACTCAGACAAGGAAACACAAACCTGGAAATAAAAAGATCTCGAAAGTAAACCTAATATGAGGTGGACTCGGAGTGGTGGTGATATATGGATACGGATCGGTGGTGGTATATGGACTCGGATTAGTGGTGGTATATGGACTCGGAGCGATGGCGGATAAACGGTGATGGTAGATGGCAGGGGCGATGTATCTGGTGTGGTGGTAGTATATGGCAGCGGATGATGGATCTGGTGTAGTGGTGGTATATGACTGCGGATATTGATGGTGCGACGGCGGCATGCAAACCCGTGAACAGAACTCGAAACTATAAAAGACTAGACGCTAAGACCAACAACTAGACACGACGATGCAACCGCAAATTCAACAAAGCAAAATACAGAAAAGACTATGCAATGGCTCCGACTGGTTCGGATATGATGAACTAACCCTAATTTTTTTTGTGGCTTTTTCTCGGACTATAGGTATGAAGAACAGACTCGATCTAAACTACGAAAAACTGTAAAATCTCACCGAACAACCTGGAAATCTGATACCACTTGATAGACACAAAGGTGTCCTGTCTTTCGATGAGATGGTGGCTATCATTTTCTGTGGGAGTCGACCTTGACGATCTGACTACGAACGTGCGAGACGTCGCGCCTTAGCAATCGCTAAACCAACTTCCGAGGGGTTATTGACCACGCCGGAGCACGATCAACCTGACCACGAGGGTCTGTTTTCCTGCGATCAAATGAAGAACAAGCAAGAAACTAAGATTGCAATCTGGATATTGCGAATATAAGAGGCAAGCTTTATTAATGAAGGTGGGGTTCTGAGACGCCTTTGTTTGGTCGTTGAACACAAACGAAGTACGCGAAGTTGCAGCTATGGCGAACTTTTAATCGAAACAAAACCCAAAGTCTAAACGGTGCCCTAAGGGATGTATATATGGAGGAAGAGGGGGTGAATTTCATGGCCCTTGGTCGAGGGGTCTGAAACTAACCCTATCTCTTGTTTCCCCACACCTACGGACTCTAAAAATAGCCTATACTTATGTATTTCAAAATTACATGGGCCTGGCACAATAATAAGGTGACGCAACACCTAGAATATATTTTGTCCAAGGCTTCATGCACTCATTATGGTGGCTTCAAAGTCCTGAAATGATCACTTGTAACTCCGTTCTTGTTCCCTTTGTGCATGCCATCAACTCCATGCTTGTTCTTGCTCCAATGTTCATCCTTCTCCAAGCTAGGCCCTTCATTTGTAAGCAAAACAAATTTATCCAATTAAGGTAGCATCATATTCTCATGAACATTAGAATCATCCAAGAAACGAAAGTACCTGATAATTTAATTGGCGTGCATGAGCTCTAGTAATTGGTCCAGTATATGTAGCAGTAGGGGCTATGGGTGTAACAATGGTATTGATGTCCTCATCAGGTGGTAATCTCTCGACTGAGAACTCAATCTGGCCATGGCAGACACAAGAGAACAATGCTGAATGACTTGTTTGCTTTTGTGGATGAGGAGTTGAGGAAGGGATGTGCAGTCATCTTGGCATTGTACAGTATTTATAACCGAGTACTAATATGCTCCTAAGTGGTAAACCGTTTAGGTTTTGATTGGTGTGAACAGGTTTGCAATTTGGAAGGTGACGGGATGCAGGCTCAAAATTTATTGACGGTTCTATAATTTCAAAGTGCGGCACTATTCCCGGACGGCATAACATGGGCATGATTTCTCGGTCGCGTACGTGGCATTTGGTGCACCGCAATAGGCAATGTCAGCACATGTCTTGTTCCAAGAACCGTGCGCACTCGTTATTACCATCACGCACGCTTCTTTTAATTAGAATGTGTGCTTGTCTAGTGTCGGTGTAGTAAAGTAGGGCTACCTTTAGTACCCCGAACTTGGGCACGGGCAGTCGCAGCGACCCGCGGCAGGGCTTGCCGGGCGTCCGCCAAGATCCTCAACGGATACTTCGATGCCATTCAAGAACAGAGTACTCAAGCTAAAGCCCCGGCAAGAGGAGCTTGCCGGGAAGGCCAACCAAGGCCCCGGCAAGAGCAGCTTGCCGGGAAGGCCAACCAAGGCCCCGGTAAGAGAAGCTGGCTGGGAAGAAGACAAGACCCCGGCAAGAGAATCTTGCCGGGAAGGCCACTCAAGGCATTCCAAGTAAACTTGCCGCGACGCCCCGCGCGTCCCGGCAAGGCCCGGCGAGCGGCAAGCTTGCTGGTGCGACAAGGAAGGGCCGCGGCAAGGCGCTTGCCGCGGCAAGGCTGCCACCATGCACCCGAGCTCCAGCGCATCCAACGACGTGTCACCCCAGGATTATCCCAGGAGCACGTGGCAAGGCGCTGTGCAGCCATGCGGTGCGAGGTGGCAAGAGGAGCTGACAAGGAGGCCATCGTGGCGATCGGTGGCGCCTCTAACGGTCGTTTCCTTGCACTGTTGGGGCGACCGGACGGGCATTAAATGCCCCTGTCCCCTGTCGTCAGAGTTAGGTAGGGGACACTGTTGGTAGCAGTTGTACCAACCCGCGTTTTTACCTTTCTACCCTTTTTCTATGCTGCCAGCTGTCAGTGACCCCTTTAGCCTATAAAAAGGAGGCCCATGCGCACGTAGAGGGGGTTCGGTTCGGAGTTTTTCTGCAGCTACGCCACACCCGCTCTCTCGAGCAAGAACAGAATACAAACACAAAGCAGCAGTAGGAGTCTTATCTCTCCGGAGAGCTCCGAAGCTGGGTAAAAATCCCCCGCGCGCGCTCTCGCCTCGATCTGCTCTGCGTGCGCCCTCCGCTCCCTTGCCGGAAAAGAAGGGGCCCTCCTGCCCCATAGGTGCTCGTGCTCCCAGCCACCACGACATCTCTGGCGCGCCAGGTAGGGGGGCGTCGAGGTCGTGCGTATCTGATCCGGCGTCTATGCGCGCTACATCAACATCTTCATTGACATGCCACCAAAGAAGAAGACTTCGGAGGTGGCCGCTCCGTCTGTGACTTCCCTACCGCCACCGGAGCAAACAGGCGGTGGGGTGGACGCCGACGGAGGAGCGGGCGCCGGCGGGGGGACGCGCATCGCCACCCGGTCCAAGGACAAGGCCCCGCAAGGTTCAGCTTCTGCTTATCCACCGCACCTCTCCCAGGAGGTGCAGGATCGACAACGCCACTATGCTCCTAGCACCGTACTCGCGTTGGAACAAGGCCGAGCTGGTGGGTCGCGGGAAGCTCAAGGCCAACATGCACGTCAACACGCTGGCGCGAGCGCAGTGCGGTCGCCGGGGCGAGATGTTACTCCTTCTAACACTGTTAGAAGTTTGAGCATGTCTCGCACCTCGCGTCGCTCGCCACCGCCACCCAAGACTCCAGAGGAAGCGCTGGCCCGAGCCCAGTTGCTTCTAGATTACCCTCCAGCGCCGGACAAGATCGACGACTGGAGGGCCGCCATTTATAGCCTCATTGGATTCGCCAACGGCAACAAGCCCTGGCAACCGAGCACATCGAAGCCCCGACAAGACGCCCAGGCGCAAGCCGATGCTGACAAGACCGCTGGGGGTGCCACCACTGCGCACTCCCCGCCCCGAAGGCTAAGATCGCCGACTCACCGGGCCAACCTCGACACCGACTCCACCGCGTCGTCGGACCCGCGAGCTCGCCGCGATCAACGCCAAGTTCTCCAAGAACGACGACACGAAGATGCTTGCACTCGCATCGAGCGTCGAAGAGAAGCGCGACGTCAATCTGACCGGCGCGCTGGGCCCACTGTCGACATGCATGCGCCAGGGGAACCAGGCGACTTGCCGTACGCGGTAGGTTGCCCTGCGTTCACTCGTGAGCTGCGGCAGGTCCAGTGGCCCAGTACCAAGAACTTCAAGCCAGATGTGCCCGAGAAGTACGACGGCAGGATACATCCGTCAGAGTTCCTCAGCATCTACACCATCGCGGTGCAGGCTGCCGGGGGGCGCGACGAGAAGATCCTCGCCAACTACTTCCCGCTGGTGCTCAAGCCCAACGTCAGATCTTGGCTCATGCACTTGCCGGACAACTCCATCTCTTTGTGGGCGGACCTGTGCCATCAGTTTGTTGGCGCCTTCACAGGCGGCCACAAACCCCATGGCCAGGAGAGCGATCTTCATCTGCTCGTCCAAAAGGAGGGAGAACCCCTGCGCAAGTACATACAGAAATTCAGTCAGGTGCAGCGCAACATCCCAGACGTCCACCCTGCCGCGGTTATCAGTGCGTTCCATCAGAACGTGCGTAACCGCAGGATGAGGGAGGAGATGGCGATGTGCAAAATCAAAGATGTCAGCGAGCTATATGCTCTGGCCGACAAGTGTGCACGGGCTGAAGAGCGGAGGAGGCTCCCCGAAGAGAATGCAGGAGCAGAGGGATCTGACAGCGAGAACGCCCCTCTGGCAAAGAGGAAACGGAGGCGGAATAACAGAAAGAGGAAGGTTAAGGATGTGCTAGTTGTTGAGCAATCCAGCAGCGGAGGCGGTTCCGAGAAGGCTAAAGCTGGTAACTCCGGCGAGGCTGTGGTGGCCGCCGACAAGCAGGATGGCTCCGGCGAGCAGTATTGCAAGATACACCGCACCAAGGGCCATGACCTCCAAGCCTGCAAGAAAGTTGAGCAGATGGCGGAGCTACAGAAAGCTGAATACGAGCGCCGCGACAAGGAGAAGGCCCGGGAAGGTGGCGGAGGATCCGGCAAGAAGTATCCCGCCCGGGGAGGGCGCCGCGGCAAGGCCAAGCCGCGACAAGGAGACAGGCCTCCCCGCGGCCGCGACAAAGACGAAGACGAAGATGAGGATGATGAGATGGACGAAGATGAGACTGACGAGCAGGAGTTCCAGAAGGCAACAGAGGTGTTGTGCGTCGACGGCGGTGCTTCTCTGCACACCTCGCACCGCCAACTCAAACAGTGGGTCCGGGAAGTGAACGCAGCAGAACCGTCCGTTGAGTCGCGCAAGCCCCTGAAGTGGTCCAGCACGCCCATCATCTTCGACATCGAAGATCATCCTGATCGCATCACTGCGGTCGGATGTTTGCCGATGTTGGTTTCGCCAACAATCCGCAACCTCAAGGTTACGAAGATGCTGGTTGACGGTGGGGCCGGCCTGAATCTGATCTCCTCCACAGTGCTCAAGAAGCTCCAGATCCCCGACAGCGAGCTCGAAGAGACTGGTACCTTTCAAGGAATAAACCCGAGAAGGAGCAAGCCGAAGGGGAAGATCACACTGCCAGTGACATTTGGCAGCGAGCTGAATTTCAAGACAGAGAGAGTCACATTTGACGTTGCTGATTTCCCATTGCCCTACAATGGGATACTTGGCCGTCCAGCGCTCGCTAAGTTCATGGCAGCCTCTCACTATGCCTATAATGTGCTCAAGATGCCTGGTCCGATAAGTGTCATTTCTGTCCAAGGCGACAAGAAGGATGCACTCATCTGTACCGACAAGATCTACCGGGAAGCAGCAGCCGCAGCAGAACGCAAACCACTTGCCGCTGAAGCTCCCGGGTGGAAGAAGAAGACCAAGTCCGGCAAGAGTAGCTCTGATGCCCACTCCGGCAAGCGCACCTCTTCGGAGTGCTGCGCTACCATCGAGGACGCACCATCGAGCTCCACCGGCAAGTGCAAGAAGGCAAAGACAGCTTCACCAGAGACCAAGAAAGTGGCCGCCAAGGAGGACGGCACTGGTGGCACCTTCACCATCAGTGCCATGCTTGATCCTAAATAGGAAAGCGTGCTTGTTGCTTTCCTGCGGGCGAATGTCGACGTGTTTGCATGGCAACCATTCGACATCCCCGGTGTTCCCAGGGAAGTAATTGAGCACCACCTTGCCGTCTGCCCTCACGCGCGGCCTGTCAAGCAGAAAGTTAGGAAGCAAGCAGTGGAGAGACAAGAGTTCATTGCAGAGGAGATCAAGAAGTTGGAAGCAGCAGGCCTGGTCCAAGGAGTACTCCATCCGACGTGGTTAGCCAATCCAGTAGTCGTGCGCAAAGCAAACGGGAAGTGGAGGCTTTGTATTGACTTCACTGATGTTCATAAAGCTTGTCCCAAGGATCCATTTCCCTTGCCGCGCATCGATCAGATTGTCGACTCCACGGCGGGATGTGATCTGCTTTCATTCCTTGATGCATATTTAGGATATCATCAGATCTTCATGGCAGAAGAGGATGAAGAGAAAACCGCATTCATTACTCCATGTGGCACGTACTGCTTTGTACGAATGCCCTTCGGACTAAAATGCTGGTTCAACATTTGCAAGAGTAGTCAGTCATGCTTTTGAGCCACAGTTGCACAGGAATGTAGAAGCTTACATGGATGACATAGTGGTCAAGAGCAAGGACAAAGAGACTTTGATCCAAGATTTGGACGAGACTTTTGCAAATCTGCGCAGGATCAACCTCAAGTTGAATCCCGAGAAGTGTGTGTTTGGAGTTCCTTCCAGCAAGCTTCTCGGATTCTTTGTGTCCCAGAGGGGGATTGAAGCTAATCCCGACAAGATCAAGGCCATTGAGCAAATCGAAGCACCAAAGCGCGTCAAGGATGTGCGAAGGCTTGCCGGCTGTGTTGCTGCTCTCAGTAGGTTCATCTCTAAGTCTGCTGAGCGCGCCCTGCCATTTTTCAAAATTTTGAAAAAGGCGGGTCCAATGAAATGGACTCCGGAAGCGGAGGTTGTGCTGCAGGACCTGAAGAGATACCTATCCTCTACTCCAACACTTGTCGCACCTAAGCCACAAGAGAAGTTGCTGCTATATCTAGCGGCAACCAATCAAGTGGTTAGTGCTGCGTTAGTAGCGGAGAGGGAGGCAGATGATGAGCCAGCGACCGTGGCAAGCGAGCCCAGCGACAAACAGGGGGTTCCCCCGACAAGCTCTGGCCCGACAAACCCTGATCCGGCAAGTTCCGGTTCCGGCAAAGATGGATCTGCGCAGCCACGAGAAGAGAAACAGAAGAAGATGGTGCAGCGCCCAGTTTACATTGTCAGTTCCCTTCTGCAGGGGGCTAGATCAAGGTACTCTGGTGTGCAGAAGTTGCTTTTCGGCCTCCTAATGGCCTCGAGGAAGCTGCGCCATTACTTTCAAGCACATGAGATCACAGTGGTCACTCGCTTTCCGTTGAAGAGGATATTGCAGAATCCAGAGGCAACGGGCAGGATTGTCGAGTGGGCACTGGAATTGTCAAGCTTTGGCCTCAAGTTTGAGAGTACCTCAACTATCCAGAGCCGAGCATTGGCAGAATTCATAGCAGAATGGACGCCGACACCTGATGAAGAAACTCCGGAGAGGAGCATCCCCGTCAAGGAAGCTAGCAAGGAGTGGATCATGTACTTTGATGGTGCCTTCTCGCTGCAAGGCGCCGGTGCGGGCGTACTACTTGTCGCACCCACCGGAGAGCACCTCAAGTACGTGGTCCAGATGCACTTTCCCAAGGAGCAAGCAACAAATAATACTGCAGAGTATGAAGGCTTGCTTGCCGGACTCAGGATCGCGGCAGAACTTGGGATCAAGAAGCGTATTGTCAGGGGTGACTCACAGCTTGTCGTCCGCCAAGTTAACAAAGATTATCAGAGTCTGTTGATGGAAGCCTACATTGATGAAGTGAGGAAGCTAGAAGAGCATTTTGACGGCCTGCAAATGGAGCATGTTCCAAGAGCTCAAAATGACATTGCAGATGGACTGTCAAAGTGCGCCGCACTCAAGTTGCCTGTGGAACCAGGGATTTTTGTGCTCAAGCTGACTCAGCCATCTGTGACACCATCAATTGGACAGAACAAGAAAAGAAAGTTGGTTACCGGCGATTACTTTCCGGCAGAGCTCCCCGGAGCCGCCGCCAAGAAGGTCCCCGGGATCAACGCAGAGAGTGCTGAGGAGCAGACTGCTCCGACAAGCCCCAGGGCTTGTTTCGTTGAAGCAAACGCTCCCGACAAGCTGTGTCCCGACACGCTTGCCAGGGAGCATCACGCTCCGGCAGGATCCCAGATTCTTGCCGTAGAAGCGGATGTTCCCGCAGCAGCATTTGCGCCTTTAGTCCTTGTCGTCGAGCCTCAGGCTCCGGCATGGGCACAGCAGATCGTTCATTTCCTTCAGACAGGAGAACTTCCCGAGGAACAAGAAGAAGCGGAGAAAGCAGCCCGGCAATCAAGTATGTACCAGTTTGTCGACGACATTCTGTACAGAAGAAGATTCAACGGAGTGACATTGAAGTGCATTTCCCGGGAAGATGGACAGGAGCTGTTGGCGGAGATACATGGAGGCGTATGTGGTCACCACATTGGCGCGAGAGCACTTGCCGGCAAAGCCTTCCGGCAAGGTTTCTTTTGGCCGACCGCCCTCCAGGATGCAACTGCACAAGTAACCAAGTGTGAAGCGTGCCAGTTCCACTCCAAACAGATTCATCAGCCAGCTCAAGCTCCCCAAACAATCCCTTTGTCCTGGCCATTTTTGGGCTGGGGGCTCGACATTCTCGACCCCTTTCCCCTCGTATACGGATCGCCTCGAGTACTCCCTTACAATGAGCTAGAGCGAGAGCAGCCGCGGAAAAGATGACGCGCTGCTCCTCGAGGAAGATCGTCTTCAGGCTGCGGTACGAGCTGCTCGCTACCGGCAAGCTTTGCGCCGCTATCATAGCCGCAGAGCTAACGCCAGAAGCTTCGAGGAGGAGAGGATAGAGGTGTGGGCCGGGTGTCGTTCAAAGGAGCATGGCCTCGCCGGAGCACATACGACAGAAAAGATAAGTTGCCAAAGTTTGAGCATGATCAAGTTTTAAATTTTTAAGTTATATTCCTTGAATGTCCGTGCCTTGTATGGAAAACCTGTGCGTGGAGGAACCGGCTCGTGGCTAAGTTGCACCCTTGATTTGTTTCGAGTCCGCTCAACAATACAAGCGCGCTGCAACTAGCCCCGACAAGGTTTCTTGCCGGATGCAACACCGCCAGCGGGCTGCTGATGTTCCGCACTCAGCAAGTGTGCTTGCGCCGACAAGTTTCCCTCAAAGCGTAGGGTGAAAACATACAAGGGATGTAACAGAGTAAAGGATATAACATAGCGAGCGTCGCCCAGGGCAAAGTTATATTCCTTGAACGACCGTGCCTTGTGTGTAAAACCTGTGCGCGGAGGAGCCGGCTCATGGCTAAGTTGCGCCCTTGATTTGTTTCGAGTCCGCTCAACAATACAAGCGCGCTGCAACTAGCCCCGACAAGGTTTCTTGACGGATGCAACACCGCCAACGGGCTGCTGATGTTCCGCACTCAGCAAGTGTGCTTGCGCCGGCAAGTTTCCCTCAAAGCGTAGGGTGAAAACATACAAGGGATGTAACAGAGTAAAGGATATAACATAGCGAGCGTCGCCCAGGGCAAAGTTATATTCCTTGAACGACCGTGCCTTGTGTGTAAAACCTGTGCGCGGAGGAGCTGGCTCGTGGCTAAGTTGCACCCTTGATTTGTTTCGAGTCCACTCAACAATACAAGCGCGCTGCAACTAGCCCCGACAAGGTTTCTTGCCGGATGCAACACCGCCAGTGGGCTGCTGATGTCCCGCACTCAGCAAGTGTGCTTGCGCCGGCAAGTTTCCCTCAAAGTGTAGGATGAAAACATACAAGGGGCGGAATCAAGTAAAGGAAGTAACATAGCAGATAATGCCCAGAATAGAGTTATATTGCGAAAATAACTTGTTACGGCACTGACTAAGTTATTCCTATAACCAAAGTAACAGCGACGAAGAAGAAGAAGGGCGCGCCGGCACCTGGGCCCCGGCAAGCCAGTATCGCTGGGGGGGCGCGAATATCAAGGTTCATCCGCGGCAAGCCAGAGTTGCCAGGGGGCTGCGATATCAGATAAGTTTTTCGTCCCTCATCATGCATCCTCTTATGGACTGGGGAACGCGAAGCCGCGTCCTTGAACGATCGTGCCTTGTGTGAAAAACCTGTATGCGGAGGAACCGACTCGCGGCTAAGTTGCGCCCTTGATTTGTTTCGAGTCCGCTCAACAATACAAGCGCGCTGCAACTATCCCCGACAAGGTTTCTTGCCGGACGCAACACCGCCAGCGGGCTACTGATGTTCCGCACTCAGCAAGTGTGCTTGCGCCGGCAAGTTCCCTCAAAGCGCAGGGTAAAAACATACAAGACATAAAATCAAGTAAAGGACATAGCAAGCTTCCCCTTTTCATTAAAAATCATCCCACTCGGGTACAGTCCATAGAGGATGAAAAACATGAAAGAGAGGATTACAAGTTTTTAGATGCAGCTAAGGCCCGAAGGCTTACAAACTAAAAAGATAAGATGCCCGTAATCCTTTTCTTGTCCCTCTTTTCAGGAGGTAGGTCAAGGAGGCGAGAAGGGCAAAAGGGGCGCCTAGGCGAACTACGGGTGCCAGAAGACACCAAGAGAACATCCAAGGGGCCGTCCGAAGGCTGGATGGTGATGGCGGCGCCGGAAGCAGAGCTCGAAGATGGGGCGGCAGGATGTCAGCACGCTGTCGAGGGCACCACGCCCTCGTACTCCGACTTGACGGCCTTGCCGCCAGCCCTCTTCCTCTTCCGCAGCCTCCCTACGCCAGCCGCCCAAGGAGACGACCCCGGGGAGTTCAAGGTGCCGGCGACGCGGATGATGGGGTCGCTGGTGACGCGCGGAGCGGCGCCCGACACCTAGTCGGACTCGCCACCCCGCCGCCCGCTACCCTCGTCGTCGCTGTCGCTCTCCTCCTCGTCACTCTCGCTCGAGGGGGAGTCTTCGCTATCGGAGGAGCTGTCCACGCAGCACCTCGCCCGGATGCCGAAGTCCCCGAAGACCTTGACGGAGAGGAGGTCGCCCTCCATTAACTTAAAATGGAGGGTAAACCCCGCCGTCAAGCTGTGGATGCGGGCGAACGTCTTCCACCCACGATCAAGATACATCATATTAGGGGCTGGAGATACAACGTGGACTCGCGTGCCGCTGATCCCACAGCCCCTCATGTGCAATCTCAATGTCTCGGGCGGTTCCGGCTCCATCGCGCTCGCAAACGGAGCTGGAAGCCGGAGGCGACGACGAGGCGCCCGGCGCAGCTTGACGAAGAACTCGCAAGGGTCGTCCCCCGTATGGACCGCCGCGAGGGGAGGAACCGCCGGCGGAGGCGGAGACGCTGCGTCGCCCCGACCGCCTCTTCCCCGAGCACCTCAACCTCGTCCTCGGCCTCGTCCACGACCGCGCCCCCTCCCTCTTCCCCTTGTGGCTGGCTCTGCCACCACGGGCGTGGAATAGGGAGGGATGCGCTGCCTGGCGGCGACCCTCGCCGCCACCGATGAAGGACCAGGGTTCCCTTTCTCCATGGCGAATGGGAGAAAGGGGAGCAGAAGTTGGAGAAAGGAGAAGATGAGAGAGTGCGGGCTTCGGCGCCCCCCCTCCTGCTCTTCTTAAAAGAGCGAGGTGGGGGCTCGACTGCCCCGCTCAGCGAATCAGAGCACGGGAGGAGCAGGGAATCGGAGCCGACCCGCTGCCTCTGCCCGTGACGGCTCGGTTTCCCACCTCCACCGTCTGCGACGCCGAGTGCATGGGAGCCGCGTGGCGGGGATGCAGAGCCAAGGCGACAGATCAGGTGACCTCGCCCCTCCCCGCGGTCACGGGTGGGGGGGGTGGGTGGACGCCTCGAGAATCGCGCATGCCACCCACGTCTCCCACGACGCCGCGATTGACGCGCGCCGTTACAAGGGAGCGCGGTGGATGCGGAGTCAGATTCAGTGCGGGCCCAGGCCGCACGTGCCCGTGCCCTATTTTGGGCCTGGCCCAACAGCGCTCGGCACCGTGTATGGCCCAGGCCCGGGGGCTCCTGTCGGTGTACTAAAGTAGGGGTACCTTTAGTACCCCGAACTTGGGCACGGGCAGTCGCAGCGACCCGCGGCAGGGCTTGTCGGGCGTCCGCCAAGATCCTCAACGGATACTTCGATGCCATTCAAGAACAGAGTACTCAAGCTAAAGCCCCGGCAAGAGGAGCTTGCCGGGAAGGCCAACCAAGGCCCCGGCAAGAGCAGCTTGCCGGGAAGGCCAACCAAGGCCCCGGTAAGAGAAGCTGGCCGGGAAGAAGACAAGACCCCGGCAAGAGAATCTTGCCGGGAAGGCCACTCAAGGCATTCCAAGTAAACTTGTCGCGACGCCCCGCGCGTCCCGGCAAGGCCCGGCGAGCGGCAAGCTTGCTGGTGCGACAAGATAAGGGCCGCGGCAAGGCGCTTGCCGCGGCAAGGCTGCCACCATGCACCCGAGCTCCAGCGCATCCAACGACGTGTCACCCCAGGACTATCCCAGGAGCACGTGGCAAGGCGCTATGCAGCCATGCGGTGCGAGGTGGCAAGAGGAGCTGACAAGGAGGCCATCGTGGCGATCGGTGGCGCCTCTAACGGTCGTTTCCTTGCACTGTTGGGGCGACCGGACGGGCATTAAATGCCCCTGTCCCCTGTCGTCAGAGTTAGGTAGGGGACACTGTTGGTAGCAGTTGTACCAACCCGCGTTTTTACCTTTCTACCCTTTTTCTACGCTGCCAGCTGTCGGTGACCCCTTTAGCCTATAAAAAGGAGGCCCATGCGCATGTAGAGGGGGTTCGGTTCGGATTTTTTCCGCAGCTATGCCACACCCGCTCTCTCGAGCAAGAACAGAATACAAACACAAAGCAGCAGTAGGAGTCTTATCTCTCCGGAGAGCTCCGAAGCTGGGTAAAAATCCCCCGCGCGCGCTCTCGCCTCGATCTGCTCTGCGTGCGCCCTCCGCTCCCTTGCCGGACAAGAAGGGGCCCTCCTGCCCCATAGGTGCTCGTGCTCCCAGCCACCACGACATCTAGCGCACACACGTTGATCTATCTAACTGTTTCTGTTTGTTGTGGCTAATCAAACAGTTCATACGTGTGAAGTGTATGCCATCAATCGCACACACCTTTGATCTGGCTGACCGTTTCTGTGTTGTTGCCTAATCGCAAATAGTTAATCCTTCTGAAGCGTATGCCCTCATTCGCACACAGCTTTATCTAGCTATCCGTTTCTGTTGTTCCGCCTCATCACAAATAGTTAATTCGAGTTAACCGTATGCTGTGTATTGCACACGCTTCATCTGGCTGCCTGTTTCTTTTGTTCCTCCTCATCGCAATCAGTCATTGAACTGAACCGTATGCCGTACATCGCACATGCAACTAAAATCTGAACCGTGTTTGATGCATCCATCATCGCAAACATTTTGGAAATTTTTGACGGTTCTCTGACACCACCGTTTGCGATTATTCCATCGCACACAGTTTCTCGAAGGGTCTCTGATCATAGTGTCGCGTTAGCAGCATCCTGCAGTAGCAGAAGCAATGGGCAAGCTGAGAGGGCGAACACTGAAGTGCTGCGGGGCCTGAATACAAGAACCTTTGATACGCTACGGAAACATGGTAGGCGGTGGATCGATGAGCTGTCGGTAGTCCTCTGGTCCCTCAGAACGACACCAAATCGAGCTACCGGGCAGACTCCTTTCTCCCTAGTCTATGGGGCAGAAGCAGTTATCCCCATGGACTCATTTATGGATCGCCTCCCGTGCTTGCCTACGATGAAGTAGCACAGGATCAGCATTGGCCTGCCGACGGTGTGCTACTCGAGGAGAACCGTCTCCGGGCTGCTACTCGTGCTGCACACTATCAGCAAGCCCTGTGTCGCTATAATAGCTGCAGGGTTCATGCCCAGTTTTTTGAGGAGGGCGACCTTGTCCTTAGGTGCGTTCAGTCGGCCAAGGGTACAAACAAGTTGATGTCGAAGTGAGAAGGCCCTTACTGGGTAGTACGAGTCACCAGACCTGGCACAGTCCATTTGGAGACCGGAGATGGCATTCAATTGCAAAACTCATGGAATATTGAGCATCTCCCCAAGTTCTACCCATAAGGCGCGGCTGTAGGGCCCTACCCAGCAGCCACCCATTTGTACAGGCCTTGCCTCAGCGGCATGTAACCCCTTGTACAAAGCCAGGGCGATGACCCTATGCACCAGAGGAATAAATGAAGCGTTGGGGGATGACCAAGTTGCATGCATGCATGAGCATTCCAAGAGCATTTGCATAAGCATTTCATGAGCATCTGCATATGCATATAGATAGGATCGCATCCTGCATTATTCTCATCTACATAAAGCTGCAGGTTCCTACCGTGAACTTGGCTTCTACAAGGAGTTGAGAAGATGGACCAGAACTGCGATCCCCAGCAAGCCAAACAGATAAGTTCTACCTCTTGTCCATAAGTGTTCTATAAGCTAAAACTTGTGCATGAGAAAGATTCGCCGCTCTTCGAAGCTTAGGTGCTCCCACTTTTGGCTTGAATATTGCTTCAGCCTAGGTGGCCACAGTGGCCTTTGCTGAGAAAGAGTTGGCGGGGGGCCGGTCCCTTTATTTTCTGTCCGGTAGACTCCGATCCTCGGCAACAAAATAGAAAAAGGGTACCGGCAGGATAGCCTACCGAGGAAAACTCGTTTATTTAACTAAAGAGGCATCCCACCTCTGCATGGACATACACACGCACAAGTTCCCAGCAAGGCTCATCTCTTTCATTAATATGCTGATTATACAAGTACAAGCCTTATAGAACACATATATGGACTCGAGAGATTACGATATTTGAATTAAAATTTGGCAAGTGCCTACAGATTTAAGATTGAAAAAAGATAAGTGCCCGTGATGCCTTTGCCCCTGTACATCTCCTTCAGGAAGAGGTTGAGGAGGCCGATGGCAGACCGGGCTGGGATTCGGCGCCTCCCCAACATCAGGATGGTGCCGCTTCCCAGCAAGGAGGAAGAAACCGGAGGGCAAGCGCGAGTGGTGACACTGCCGGAGGATCAGACGGAGGACACAGAGTCACTGGCAAACACGACTCATCGGAATGGTTGCCCCCGCTCTTGGCGCATCGTGGGTTGCCGCCACCATCCGCATCACTACCACCCGAAGACCTCAACTCGGCAGCCGCGCCGGACACCATGCTCTTTGGTTTACCACACAGAGAGCATGGTCGTCCCCAACGGCCCTAACGTCAGAAATCACCGCACGTTTCGAAGACGTGTATGGGAACAAGAAGCCCTCCTCCACGACCAGAGGACGACGCCCAGGAGAAGTCAGATTCACCTTCGTCAATGATGAACCTCCCCCAGGGCTCTTCCTCAGCATAGCACAGGAGCGAAGAATGAGGAGCAACCGACTACCACGCCCCGCGCCCGCTGCAGGCCTCGGCATGGTGTCGCTCACGTCCCCTCCCACCAGAATCAAGGCTACGGGCAACCCGGCAACGAGCGTACCGGAGTCGCCACCTCTGATGCTATCGCCACGCCGCACGAGTACCCTCCTTAGATCCAAGGGAGGTTCGGAGCTAAAGCTCGGGGGCCATCCCAGGGCTCTCCCTTCCAGCATACACAAGACGAAGCAAGGCGGAGGAGGAGAGGGATGTGGATTAACGCCTCCACCCCTCCCCCGCTCCTCCTTTTATAGGGGAGAGGGGAACTGGGCGCTGATTCCGTGACCGGTAAATCACCATCCTCCTCCACCAATTCAAGAAGACCGGGCCCTCGCCATAATGCTCTCCCACACCATGCACCTCCGTTACCTACCCTGCACGATGCATGCAGCATACGTGGCTAAGGATAAGTGCGTGGTGGGAAGAGTGAATTGGCGGTTTCTACCCCGTGCGTTGAAGTCATTCATGGGCCATTACAAGGGCGGCCCCAACACTATTGGATTTACACGATGCGCGGGAAAACCAAAAACTGGCCTGGACTCAAGATTAATAAAGAACCAAAGAAGACCCCAAGAGGCCAGCCTCTTCAGCAACCCTGCTTGTGCACTTATTAGGGCCTACCCCGACGACGCCCGGCAGCACGATCAGGGTAGGCCTGGGAGCTTTTGTCGGTGCAACAGACCCTGGGTATGTTGCCCTGACTATGCACAGGCACGGGAACAAGATTATGGCATCAGGCCATGCCAGAGAGCAAGGGATCAAGATCTTCAAAGGACCAGCATGCAGAATAAGAGGGCCAAGATCAAGCCAGAGAAGCAAGATACCACAAGGAGAAAAGCCTCCCTTGCCAGTCAAACAGGCTTGGAAAGGGCAGAGCCACCCCTGGAAGAGAGCGTCCAAGAAGTCCCGGCAAGGCCTGCTGGGACTCACAGAGGCAAGAAACACCTCATCAACCACTCCCCCACGACCCACATCGTTAATCAGTGTGGTGTCAAGACGCAAAGTGATTAAGTGGCAGCCATTCTCCACATGGAGGCCTCTTTCTACAGGAAAGCCTATAGATGACACCCGTTGAGGGAGTCCTGGATTAAGGGGTCCTCGGACAGCCGGACTAATGGGCTATGAAGATACTAGATAGAAGATCTCTCCCCGTGTCCGGATGGGACTCTCCTTTGCATGGAAGGCAAGCTTGGCGATTCGGATATGTAGATTCATTTCTCTGTAACCGACTTTGTGTAACCCTAGCCCCCTCCAGTGTCTACATAAACCGAAGGGTTTAGTCCGTAGGACAAGAATCATAATCGCATAGGCTAGGCTTCTAGGGTTTAGCCATTACGATCTCATGGCAAATCAACTCTTGTAGTACTCATATTCATCAAGATCAATCAAGCAGGAAGTAGGGTATTACCTCCATAGAGAGGGCCCGAACCTGGGTAAACATTGTATCCCCTGCCTCCTGTTACCATTAGCCTTAGACGCACAGCTCGGGACCCCCTACCCGAGATTCGCCGGTTTTGACACCGACATTGGTGCTTTCATTGAGAGTTCTGCTGTGACGTCGAAGATAGGCTTGATGGCTCACCTTGTTATCAAGGACAACATCACCTCCGGGGGAGCCCTGGCCTCAGGGCAAACCATCCGGCTGGGCGGCTTTACCATGGCCGCCCGTTCGGCCGTCGGGCCAACGATGACTTCTCGGGTCATCAAAAATTGCCTCCGCGTCAGCTCAGAATACTCTGAACAGATGGATCCGACAGAGTTGTCATCTTTAAACGAACTCCTGGATCGCATCGCCGCCTTGGGAGTCACTATGGACTATGATCGAATTGGGCTTAAACCCGATCAGAGAGAAATTGAATCTCCGCCGATCACCCATCAGATAGCGGTAGTGGAGGAGCGATGCGACGACTCTTCCCCTATATTGAGGACGAACTATGTTCGGGTTTCCGAGCTCACAGAGCCGGATACTCGCCCGCGGGAAGACATGCCCCGTATTCCGAACCTAGAGTCGGACTGTGGGCCTGAAAAATTGGTTGATATCCCGGAGTCCGGACTGTTAAGCTCGGAAATTTCTCAAACTCCGGATCTCATATTGGGTCAGGGTTTGGACTTAAATCCACCCACCCACCCAGATACAAGCGATCTTACCCACATCATATAGTAGTCCTAGGAAATGGTCCATCACTTTTGGGCCAGATTCCTCCTTGTCAAGGACAAGATCAAAGACTGTCGCGATGAAGACGCAATCTCATTATTCTGCAAAAATTGCACGGACGTGGGAATCCTCAATACAATCAACTGTCGTCATGTGTCACACTTCGTTGACTTGACAACAATAGTACAGAAGTACTGCACAATGGAAAGCGCCTGGAAAGCTCAGGCAGCCTCTTGGGAGCCACCAATTTCCACTAAACCCCTCATCCGGACAAAAAGGATGCACCCTCGTCATTCGCCTAATCCAATAACAAACAAATCAAAGCCCGTTACAGGGCGCGGAACTGTTCTGGAGGGATGGCTTGACAGGCCATGCAAGATACACACAACACCGGATTCCATACCAACCCACAGCCTTAGAGCATGTTGGATACTCCGGCAGGTCGCCAAGAGCGGCAAGGATCTCCTCACCAAAAATACCGCAGAGCAACATCCCACGGAGGACAACAACCCTACAGTACTGATAGTCATTAAGACTTTTGCCTCAAACAATACAAAAGGGCACTCCGCAGCCTCGCCGAAGTTTGCCAAGTTGCAGCAATAAACCCCTGGAATGACACGGCCATAACTTTCAATGCCAGTGACAAACCAAAATTCAGAATAGTCCAGGCACTAGCCGCATTGGTCCTTAGTCCAATTATGGACGGCTTTCGGCTTACCAAAGTGCTTATGGATGGTGGCAGCGGACTAAACCTCATTTACGAGGAAACTCTCAACAAAATGGAAATAGACAGGAGCCGCATTGAGCAAAGTAGCACGACCTTCTGAGAAATTATTCCCAGTCGGGAGGCGCGATGTGCGGGAAAGATCACACTCGATGTGGTATTCGGCACGCGGAGAATTATCGGTCTGAAGAGATAACCTTCCAAGTGGCCCCATTCAAGAGTGGATATCACGCCTTGTTAGGGCGAGATGCATTTGCAAGCTTCTAAGCTATACCCCATTACGGGTACATGAAGCTCAAGATGCCCGGGCCCAATGGAGTCATCACTCTTGCCAGTGATCCAGACATAGCACTCCGCGCTGAAAACAAAACCGCCGCCTTGGCCCTCGAGGCATTGTCTGAAGCCCTCGCGGCTGAAGAATTAACCGCGTTGCGCTCCATGGTGGATAGGGACGACATGATACTCGATAAGCGATCCAAATCCACCTCCTTTAAACTAACAGACGAAATAGTCAAATTCCAAGTCCACCCAACGGACTCCACGAAGACAGCATCCATCGGGGCACAGCTGGACCCCACGGTCGCCGCGAGCATTCCTACGCGAAAACTGGGGCATATTCGCCTGGCATCCTTCTCATATGCCAGGGATCCCACACAGGCTGGCCGAACACAGCCTAAAAGTACTAAAGGGATATAAGCCGGTCAAGCAAACATTACGGCGCTTCTCCGAACCTAAACAACAAGCCATGGAAGAGGAACTAGCCAAGTTACTCGAGGCCGGATTCATCAGAGAGATAAAACACCCGGACTGGCTAGCAAACCTGGTGATAGTACCAAAGAAGGACAAATCCTGGCGCCTATGTGTCGATTTCAAGGACCTCAACAAGGCCTGCCCTAAGGATCCCTTTCCCCTCCCCTGCATCGATCAGATTATCGATGCTACCGTGGGACACGACTCACTGTGTTTCCTCGACGCATACTCCGGATACCGGTAAATCAAGATGAAGGAATCCGACCAGGCCGCAATGGCATTTATCGGGCCTTTCTGCTTCAACAATATGCCTTTTAGGCTCAAAAACGCCAGTGCCACCTATCAACGCATGATTCAAACATGTTTGGAGAAACAAATCGGAAGACAGTTGAAGCATACATGGATGACGTAGTCATCAAAACTAGGCACGTCGAGTCCTTAATAGACAGTCTGCGTCTCACATTCAATAACCTCCGAACAAATGACATCAAGCACAATCCAGAAAAGTGTATTTTCGGTGTTCCCACTGGAAAACTTCTGGGTTTCATCGTTTCCAATAGAGGAATTGAGGCAAACCCTGCTAAAATCCGAGCTTTGTCACAGTTGGCTACGCCAACAAACCTTAAACAAGTCGAAAAATTATCCGGATGTGTGGCAGCTTTAAGACGCTTTATCTCCAGACTAGGAGAGAAGGCATTGCCACTCTATCGCCTTCTCCGACGCACTGATCACTTCGAGTGGACATACGCAGCAACAGCCGGATTGGAAGAAATAAAGGCTCTTCTAGCAAGCAACCCTATCCTGGTCGCGCCAAACATCGGCGAACCCATGTTATTATACATATCGGCCACACACCAAGTCGTCAGTGCAATGCTCGTCGTCGAACGAGAGGTGGACGGACACAAATTCCCGCTTCAGAAGCCGGTATACTACGTATCCACTGTCCTCACACCATGCAAATCCCGGTACCCACACTACCAAAAAATAGCAGACGCGGTCTTCATGGCATCCCGGAAGCTACGACACTACTTTCAAGAATGCTCCATAACGGTGGCCTCCGAGGTACCACTCAATGACATAATAAATAACCGTGATGCCACGGCCGGATTGCCAAGTGGGCCATTGAGCTCCTCCCATTCGACATTACATACAAACCACGGCAGGCCATTAAATCTCAAGTACTGGCCGACTTCGTCGCCGAATGGACAGAGGCCGAACTCCCTAAAGAGTACAGCACATATTCCAACTGGATCATGCACTTCGACGGCTCCAAACTGCTGGCAGGCCTAGGGGCAAGCGTTGTCCTAACATCCCCTACTGGAGATACTGTTCAGTACGTCCTACAAATATTATTCACGGACTCCAACAATGCAGCCGAATACGAAGCCTTATTGCATGGTCTTCAGATGGCCGTCTCCATGGGCATACAACGCCTGGAAGTGCGCGGGGATTCAAACCTTGCACTATCTCAAATAAATGGAGATTTCGATGCCAAAGATCCGAAGATGGCGGCTTACCGTAACGCCGTTCTCAAAATGTTGGCTCGGTTCGAAGGGCTCAAGTTTCACCATGTGGCTCGCGAAAGTAATGAAGCGGTGGATGTCTTTGCTCGCATCGGCATCAAGCGCGACCCCGTCCCACCTAACATCTTTCTGGAAAGGATTTTTAAGCCATCCACGGTGTGGCAAGGGGAGAGCGGCAATACGAATCCGGATCTAAATACAACCCCAGATTCCGAACACACCGACATCATCGGGGGCTCAGCCACCGAAATTACACCGTCGGCCCATCTCATCATGGCAATCATCGCACCATGGACCGAACCCTTCTGGCCTACCTTAATAGCCGAGAGCTTCCTGAGATCAGAATGAGGCACGCTGCATTGTGCGGCGCTCTAAATCCTACAAGGTTCATGAGGTAGAACTTTATAAGAAAAGCGCTACCGGAGTACTTCAAAGATGTATCTCCGAGGAAGAAGGGCGGCAGCTCTTGGCTGAAATTCATGCCAGTCTCGGCGGTCACCACGCCGCGGCTGCCCTTGTAAGCAAGGCCTTCCGTACAGGTTTCTATTGGCCAACGGCTCGAGCAGACGCGCAGGACCTTGTCCAACATTGCGTCGGATGCTAGCTTTTCGTCAACCAAAGCCATATGCCACCCACCGCTCTACAAACAAACCCCGTCGCTTGGCATTTTGCAGTATGGGGGCTTGATATGGTCGAACCCCTTAAAGGAGGAAGCTATAATAAAAAATATTTGTTGGTCATGTTGGATAAATTCACTAAGTGGATAGAGGCCAAACCAGTTAAAACGGCCGAAGCCGGGCCAGTGATAGACTTTATATCCGACGTTGTGCACCGTTATGGTGTTCCACACAACATCATCACCGACAACGGCTCCAATTTCACAACCGATGAGGTGAAAGCCTGATGTGCTAATCTGGGCATCAAGCTCGACTACACCTCCGTATACCACCCACAAACCAACGGTCAAGTCGAACGAGCTAATGGTCTTATCATGAGCGGCATCAAACCCAGATTAGTGCGGTCTTTGAAAGAATCAGACAAGCACTAGGTGGAGGAGCTCGACTCCGTGGTCTGGGGGCTACGGACCATGTCACATCGTTTTACCAGAGATACACCTTTCTTCATGGTGTACGGCGCAGAGGTTGTGTTACCCTGCGACATTATTCATGACTCACCTTGAGTGGGCATGTATGAAGAGAGAGAAGCCGAGTTGGATCGGCAGGACAGCTTAGATGCCTTGGAGGAGGAGCGCGATGTCGCAAAAGCCCGTTCCGCACTCTATCAACAACAGGCCTGCAGATATCAAAGCAGAGAAGTATGGGCCAAGACTTATTATATTGGCGAACTCGTTCTACGCTTGCCGGAGAAGAAAAAGGACAAACTCAAGCCCAAGTTGCAGGGTCCCTTCATCATTGACGCAGTTCTCACCGGAGGAGCGCACCGCCTGCGTGATGCATCAGACAACCGCCTAGAGCCGAACCCATGGAACGCGGCCAGACTCCGAAGATTCTATGCCTAGCGCCGGACTCTTCGTTCGTCTCCTTTTTCCCCTTTTTGTTTCCATTATTTATTTTTTATCTCTTTTCACCTTTCCTTTTTAAAGCTATAAAGCTCTTGTACGGCTAAACCGTACACCTATGACGCATACAATTCTTAATATGTATGTCAATTATACCTGGGGGCTTCTTATACAGAAGCTTATTATTATTATTTTCCGAGCATCAAGCTCACCACATATGTGTCTTTTCCACGTATGTACCTTTTCTTCACCATTATATGCATCGATATGACTTAAGTTTGGCCAAGCTGGGTTGCCTGGCTCCTATGCTTATGCCCTATGTTCCCGCTAGTTCGGCTAGGGCATAAAGGGAGCACCTAGGTGATTGTTACTGTCGGGTCATCCGGATGTGTACCTCAGACTGGGTGAAGCCAAAAGCTAGTGTTCTTAAGGGAATATTCGGTCGACGGACTAAAGATGTTTTTACTTGTCACATTATGAACCCACAGATGTTATGTATGCTGTGGTTTTTTCAAACACGGTTTGGACATGCACATTAATGCATGCTTATCCAGGGAAAGGAACCCTTAACGGAACTATTCTCTCTGGAAGATGTTTCTTACGATCAAAATGTAATATAACATAACTAGCCAGATACTTGTCTGTTCAAGCAACTATGACCCCTATGCCTGGTTTCCATGCATACCCCGGTCTACATTACCAAGCGGGTATTCGGAAGCACTCCGCACCTTCGGGTCGAGAGGTTGAAGCGAAAAGGTCTACCATGACAAGCGTTTTTACAATTCAGCTAGAGACATAATTTGTCAAATGAAGTACATAGTCACTTAGACTCAAACACTTCTTCCTCTATGCCATCCAATAGGCTATCTAGCCTACAATCCTGTGGGGAATACTTGGCGGCTACTTGTACCTGGTCATATACCAAACTAACGGGAATTTCTTCTCCATTTGACCCTACAGTTCTGACCCGGGCCATGTGATTCGGGTCGAGCTTGGTATACCGAGTTTTCACCATTGCCCAGGCCTCTCGCGCATCTTCCTGACAGGCCGATATCTTCCATAAGCGGAAGCACCGCCGCGCTCCCTTGAATAGCTGTACAAGCCCCTTCATACTTCCTGGAGGGGAGTCGGATGGCCATAAGGCCTTGGCAATACTTTGCATCGCCTGCCGAGCTCACTTGTGCATTTGCGACAGCTCTTGTAGCAGATCGCTCGACGATCCGGACACCTTCTCTTTGGGACGGCCCGTCAAAATACCTACAGACATAATTATTGTCAGTTTCTTTCGTCGCTGAGCTATGTAAAGGTAATTCCGAACACATACTAAAGATGCTGCCTCGTAGCCTCCTATTCTCCTTCACGGAGTCAGCCAGCTGGGCACGCACGTCTTTTAGTTCCATGCCCAGCTCGGTGTTGGCATCTTGGAGTTTGTTCTTCTCCACCCTGACCTGTGTCAGTATAGGTTCGCCCGCGGCCAATTGCCTTTGAGCTCTTGGACCTCCCGCTTGTGCAACTTCCGGTGCCTCTTAGAGATGATCTGATGACTCTGCCATAAGATTTGCACCTGTATTAATACTCCTGGTATATGATTATGTTTTCTTGATAGAGGGGAACATTACCAGATGCCGCCTTCTTGGATTTCTCCAGTTCGGCGGTAGCAGCAGTCAGCTGCGCCTGACACTTTTTCAGCTCTTGAGACAACAGGTTGTTCTTCTCTGTGAGCACCTGGTCATATGGCGATCCTTAAATCAGTTGTACCAACTGTTTCAAGTCTCAGGGGCTACTGGTATATGATTATCAGTTTTGCACAAATGTGTACTTACCCGCATATCTTTCAAATACTGGTCTGTGGCTCTAGTAAGCCCATTCCGAGCAGCTCGGATGTATGCATCACCCGAGTTGAAGGCGTTGAAGGCCTCTTCTGAAAAACCATCTGGGAGGGTTGTACATGGAAAATCCATCTCTGGGATTGATACGGATGAACTCCTCCTTCTCCCCTTTGTATAAACCGAACAGTATTTTCGCCAAAAGTAGCGGCAGTGTCCGGACCCTTTCGACCGTAGCGGGTGGCATCGTCTTCTCCATTGAAGTGCCACATAGGGTTCCCTTGGTATTCGAGTGGCTGAACCCCTCGCATTATGGATATCACCATAACCTCGACTATTGACAATCCGGATTGAGCAAGCGTCTTTATCTTACTCATCAATTGGTGGACTTCCATGCTATCTTCCTCCCTGAGGCTCCAAGGACGCCAGCTGAGGTGCTTCTTCAATGGAGCACTCGAAAATTTAGGAAGACCCCTTCGGATTGGGTCGGGAAGGGAGACGTTGTCAACATACAACCATTCGGAAGGCCATTCTTTGGATGAATTCTTCGGCGTGCCGGATAGGTATCCGATCTTGGCGATGGGCCATATCTCGGCTCCGCCCTGTTGGAATATTGATCCCTCTTGATTACGAGGGACGAGGCAAAACAGCTTCTTCCATAACTCAAAATGAGCCTCACAACCCAGAAATAGCTTGCAAAGAGCAACATAACCCGCAATACGCAGGATGGAGGCAGGTGTGAAGTTGTGCAGTTGGAGGCAATAGTACTCCAGAAGCCCTCGGAGGAATGGATGGATTGGAAATTCGACGCCTCTCAGCAAGTATGGAACAAAGCATACTCGTTCCCCTTTGGATGGGTTGGGGAACTTCTCCGCCTGCTCCCCACCATCGAAGGAAGCCAATCCGGTTCGAACGAGGACTAGATCTGCGGGGAGGAGAAATCCCTGGGTCTGCAGCTTCACAAGTTGGTCGTGGGATACGGAACACTTTTCCCAATCACCCTGTTTGGGGCCGTGAGGGTGGGAGGAAGAGCTAGGAGTGCTATCCATGTTGGGGTGGTTTCTGCAGGCAAGCTTCGAGGATTCCTCGTTTGGGGGAGATGGTGTGGATTAGATCTGAAGATCCCCGTCTCTTTAAATAGACAATTTTCTCACATGGTCAGGGTGGTAAATGCAAAAATGCCCTGACCTCTCGTATTCGCTCGACACGTGGAAACTGGAATCATGAAGGTGTAAAAGCCGATGAACGCGACATTAAATGGATAGCCAGATACTGCTCTTTAAGTCAGGTACTTTGAAGTATTTGGAGAAGGAACCCGCCTTGCAATGCCGAAGACAATCTGCGCACCGGACTCATCGTCATTGAAGCCTAGTTCGGGGGCTACTGAGGGGGTCCTGGATTAAGGGGTCCTTGGACAGTCGGACTATATATTTGGGCCGGACTTTTGGGCTATGAAGATACCAGATAGAAGATCTCTCCCCGTGTCCGGATGAGACTCTCCTTTGCGTGGAAGGCAAGCTTGGCGATTTGGATATGTAGATTCCTTTCTCTGTAACCGACTTTGTGTAACCCTAGCCCCCTCCGGTGTCTATATAAACCGGAGGGTTTAGTCCGTAGGACAAGAATCATAATCTCATAGGCTAGGCTTCTAGGGTTTAGCCATTACGATCTCATGGTAGATCAACTCTTGTAATACTCATATTCATCAAGATCAATCAAGCAGGAAGTAGGGTATTACCTCCATAGAGAGGGCCCAAACCTGGGTAAACATTGTGTCCCCCGCCTCCTGTTACCATTAGCCTTAGACGCACAGCTCGGGACCCCCTACCCGGGATCCGCCGGTTTTGACACCGACACCCGTCCCGAGACGTGTCAAACAAGCAGGCGTGGAGCTGGCAAAACAAGTCCGGCAAGGCTTGCCGGGTAAACAATGATGTGACGTTGAGCGGCGCATTTAATGCGCTCTGTCAGCATGCAGAGTTAGGTATGATAGCACTGTTTGCAATCTTATCAGTGCATAATGACTAATTTGCCATTGTGGTGACCCCTTAACCTATAAAAGGAGGCCCATGGCAACCGTAGGAAGGGTTTGCAGGGTTGGAAAGTTAGACACTCATACACGCGTAGCCACTGCCGCCCCTGCCAGGCAAGTGTACTATGCTACACCACCATTCTTCCACCATCAATCCACCAAAGGAGTAGGGTTTTACGCCTCGTGGCAGCCCGAACCTGGGTAAAATTGCTCGTGTGGTCCCTGTCGTGCTGCCCAACTCTCCTCTGCTCTTTGTGCAACGTAACATCCCCCCTGCCGAACCAGCAAGGGGCCCTTAGTCCCATAGGTGGCCGTGGTTTCCCACGACAGCATGCCAAGGCTTATTTGCGAGAGATGGAGCCGGCTGAAATGTCTGGCGGGTTTTCTGAATTCATTCTTGATGTCAGTCAATTTTCATCATCAAATTACACTCGTTGCTTGAAGGAAACTCACGTCCTGGCGAGTCAATTAGCTAGAGAATTGGAACTAAGCAAGTATCAACTAGCCTATGATGAGGGGAACACACGGGTCAACCCACCAACATTTGAGCCAATTGAGTTAACTCCCTCTCCTTCTCATCTTCTGCTTTCTGTCATCCTTCCTCTGCTGATCTGCCTCTGCTCTGCTCTCTGCCTACTGCTCCATCTCCTTCTCTACCCTGCTCTCTGCTGATGCATGCTCACTGTTGAAGTTCTCTATGAACCTATTGATAGAGGAAAAGGTGTCTTGTCTTTCGATGAGATGGTGTTTATCGTTTTCGGCGGAGTAGACTTTGATGGTCTGACTACGAGTATGCGAGGACGTCGCGCCTTAGTAATCGCTAAACCAACTCCGACAGGTTATTGACCACGCCGGAGCACGATCAACCTGACCACGAGGGTCTATTTCCTGCAAGCAAATAAAGAACAAGCAAGAAACTGAGATTGCAATCTGGATAATGTGAATACAAGAAGAAAGCATTATTGATCAAGGTGGGGTTCTCTGACGTCTTGGTTTGGTCGTTGAACACAAACGAAGTACGCAAAGTTGCAGCTATGGCGAACTTTAATTTAAACAAAACTCAAAGTCTAAACAACGTCCTGAGGGTTGTATATATGGAGGAAGAGGGAGGGAATTTCGTAACCCCTTGGAGGAGGGGTCCGAAACCAACCCTAACTCTGTTTCCCCACACATACAGCCTCTAAAAACAACCTATACTGAAGTATTTTGAAATTACATGGGCCTACCCCAATAATAAGGTGACGCAGCACCTATAATAGCCTCTTGACGAAATTTATGAAGTGGCATCTTGTATATTTCGTCCAGGCCTTCAAGCACTCATTATGGTGGCTTCAAAGTCCTGAAATCATCACTTGAAACTCCGTTCTTGTTCCCCATGTGCATGCCATCATCTCCATGCTTGATCTTGCTCCAGTGTTCATCCTTCTGTCCAAGCTAGGCCCTTCATTTGTAAGCAAAATAAATGTATCCAATTTAGGCACCATCATATTCTCATGAACATTAGAATCATTACCAAGAAACAAAGTACCTGGTAATTCAATTGGCGTGTGTGAGCTCCTGTAATTTGTCCAATATGTATAGCAGCAGGGGCTGTGGGTATATATCCTCCCATGGAACACTAGGCACAAGAAAAGGCATATATAAACCATGAGGATTGGGTCGTGACTTAGCTTTTTGACATGTAGTGCAGCGAGCAAGAAAAAGCTCAACATCCCGTCTCATCTTTGGCCGAAAGAAATGTGTAGCAAGTATGTCCTTCATCTTCTTCATGCCAAAGTGACCCATTATTCCTCCTCCACAAGCCTCCTGCAATAATAAAAGATGAATGGAGCTAGCTGCAATGCATAGCTTCTTAGCATGGAACACAAATCCATCATTAATGACGAACTTGTTCCATGTTCCCCCTTCTTTACAATAATGCAGCGCATCTTTAAATTTAGCATCATGCACATATTGATCTTTGATGGTTTCCAAACCAAATATTTGAAAGTCAAGTTGTGAAACCATAGTATAACAACGAGACAATGCATCAGCAATAACATTTTCTTTGCCCTTCCTATGTTTAATGACATAAGGGAAAGTCTCAATGAATTCAACCCATTTAGCATGTCTACGGTTCAGTTTTGCTTTCTTTTAGTGTGCTTTAAAGATTCATGATCAGAATGTATAACAAATTCTTTGGGCCATAAATAATGTTGCCATGTTTCCAAAGTCTGAACAAGACCATATAATTCCTTATCATAAGTAGAATAATTCAGACTAGGCCCACTCAATTTTTCAGAAAAATAAAACACCTCCTCATCCAATTCCACTAGCATCGCATTCAAGCTCAAAAGTCTTACTAAAATCAAGAAGTTGGAGTAAAGGAGCATTTGTCAACTTATCTTTCAGTATCGTGAAGGCTTCTTCCTGTGTAGTACCCCAAACAAAAGGGACATCCTTCTTTGTAAGCTCATTGAGAGGTGCAGTAAAGGTACTGAAATCTCTCACAAAACACCTATAGAAACCAGCGAGCCCAGGAAAACTCCTCACTTGTGTGACCGTTTTGGTATGCGAACAACTCTCAATAGCTTCAATCTTGGTTTTACCAACTTCAATTCCCTACGGATTAACAACATAGCCAAGAAAAGATACTCGTGGTCGGTACAAAAGGTGCACTTCCCAAGGTTATGAAATAAACGTGTGTCACGAAGAGCAATAAAAATAGCACGTAAATGTTCCAAGTGTTCCTCCAAAGATCTGCTATAAATCAGTATATCTTCAAAGTAAACTACCACAAATCGTCCAATGAAAGCACGTAAAACTTCGTTCATTAATCTCATGAAAGTACTAGGTGCATTAGTTCACACAAAAGGCATGACTAACCATTCATATAATCCAAACTTAGTTTTAAATGTTGTTTTCCATTCATCTCCCAATTTCATACGAATTTGATGGTATTCACTACGCAAATCAACTTTGGAGAATATTATAGAGCCACTCAATTCATCAAGCATATCATATAGCCTAGGAATACGATGAAGATAATGAATAGTAATATTATTAATGCCTCTACAATCAACACCATAGGAGATGTACCATCCTTTTTTGGCACTATTATAATAGGAAAAACACAAGGACTAAGAGATTTGTGTATATAACCTTTGTCGAGTAGCTTCTGTACATGATGCATAATCTCCTTCGTCTCCTCTGGATTGGTACAGTATGGCGCACAATTTGGCAGCGAAGCACTAGAAATTAAGTCAATCTGATGCTCAATCTCTCGATTAGGTGATAATCCCAGTGGCACGTCTTGTGGAAAGACGTGAATGAACTCTTGCAAAGTGTTGGTAACAGTAGGACGCAAAGAGGAAGGCACGTCCTCGAATGAAAATAATGCCTCTTTGCACACAAAAGCATAGCAAACAGATTTGTTGAAATCTAGATCATTAATATCAGATTTGGTGGCAAGTAAATATCCACTTTTCAATTTAATTTCAGAAGCAACACTAGATGGTTTATTATTAGGCTTCATTTGTTGTTCAATTTCTTTTGCCACAATCTGATTTTCACTCTTATTTTGCTCCTATTTTTCTTTACTAGCTCTATTAATATCATCTTTCAGAATGGAATCAGGAGACATAGGAAGCAAAGTAATAGGTTTATCCTTATGAACAAGAGTATACTGATTGTTTCTACCATGGTGTACATATTTTTTATTGAATTGCCATGGTCTACCAAGTAATAAGGAACATTCTTGCATGGGTACCACAACACAATCAACATAATCAGAATATGTAGCTATACTAAAATGCACACGAATAGTACGTGTTACCTTAACCTTATCATTGTTGTTGAACTGTTGGATGTAGTAAGGATGTGGATGTGGTCTTGTGGTGAGGGATAGCTTCTCCACCATCTCCATGCTAGCCAAGTTGTTGCAACTCCCTCCATCTATGATGACGCAAATAGAAGTTCCTTCACAACTCCCTTTGTATGGAACAAATTGTGCCTCTGATTCTACACTACAAGAAATATGTCAACTTGCAACCATCACTATTGGTTGCTGAATGGTCATTGTTTTTCATTTGCGACCTTTTTATGACCAAAAACAATTGGTCAAAAGTTGGCCGTCTTTAATGAAACTTAATGACCTTCTTTGTGATATGGTCGTAGAAGGCAACGACCAAAACAAAAGGTCGTTTTTGGTACGACCTTTTGTTTTGGTTGCTGGTTGTCTGCCCAGGCCACGTCGGATCCAACATGGCAAGTTGACGTGGCAAAATTGCGACAAAATGAAAAGGTCATTGATTAGAATCAGCACGGTCCAATTTGATGTCTATATGGGCCAAGCCCAACAATTCGAGCTTTTTTCAAGTCAATTCTTATGGGCTATATGGGCCAAGCCCAATATTTTGGGTTCTTTATTTTTGGGCCTTGGTCTTCTTACAATCAATTGAGTTTCTACTTTCACTCATTATATTTTGGAGCTGGTCCCACTAATCAAATGGGTCCCACTAGTCATAATACCATACATCAGTCCCACATGTCAGAAATTTCAAAATTGCTCAGATTATATTCATAAGTGCGTCCCACTGGTCAAGTTTCCATTTGACATCTTTTAAACATACATAATCACTATTTCAAACAGGACAGAACTATAATTCATCAAATGACACTACATTAATCTTTTACAATCCGTTACAATATTACAATTTACAGGCTACTAACCAAAAAAACTCTTTGCTAAGTAGGGCTTCACTGCTTTGCACTTGGCTTCACGGCTTCACACTCTAAAAAATTAGGCCTAGAGCTCCTGTAAAAGAGTGAACATAAAGGCTACCAACATTAGAGTGTACTGCTACTGAGGCCAGAACCAAACAACTTCAATGACAACACTAAATGTAAGCAGTAGGGCATATCTACAAAGGTAAACAAAATATGCATTATGGTACACTTGAGAAGATGTGATAAATGTTTAGCAAAATTGTTCATGGGAGTAACCTCAGTCGTTCAAAATTAGACTTGAAAATGCAAGGAAATTAAGTTATAGAAGAAGAGGTCTCAGGTTTATCAAGCACGGCAAAACAGCAGTGTGACCATCAGTCATAGATCTGGATATAAAACAAAATAGGTCTCAAGTTTAGACTGAAAAGGAAGAATTAGTTATGCATGATGTCTCGAGTTTAAACAAAAGATGAAGACGACAATTCCAATTGAACAAAATCTAGATAGTAGCATTATGAGTATTTAAGTAGAGATCAATGAATAAAACTAGGCAATCAACAGCTTAGGCATGGGGTCCCGGTCGGCGATGAAGAGCGTCTAATGCTCCAAAACAATCAAACGGATATGTTCAGCCAACCAAGAAGGGAAGCACTAACCAAACAGTGGAAATTTTAGGCGGTGAGCTAGATGAGGTACAAACTGAGATGACATTCAATCATCCGATAGCAAAACAAGCTTAGAGCATCTCCAACAGCGGTGCCAAAAGATACGCGCACGACACGTTTTCGCGCGCTCCAGCGGTGGCGGGAAACTAGCGCGCACGAGGAGGGGGGAAGCGGCAGCTCGCGCGCTAGATTTGGCACACCGCATCCGGCGCGCCTATAAAAATGCAACACCCTCTGCCGCTCTCTCATCGCTCCCTCTACAGCTTTCTCTCCTTTCCGCCGACACGCCACCGCCGCGCCGCCGGGGAGCTTCGAGCTACCGCGGCGTCCGCGTGCGTCTGTCCGGCACCTACTCTGCCGAGATTCGGTCGGGCAACGTGCGCCTCGACCTCGGAACCTTCGAGTCCGCCCAGGAGGGCGCCCGCGCGTATGACGCTGCGGCGTGGTGCATCCGATGGTCCCGCTAGGACATGAACTTCCAAAATGTGGCGACGCAGGAGCGGGCGCAAGAGTTGGCGCCTCCCCCGTGGCTTCTCACCGACGAGGATCGTCGTGAGAATCGAAGGCGGGAGCGTCGTCTCAGCCTGGCCGAGATGGACGAGGAAGCCATGGTGCTGTGGCGCCAACGCTTCCCACAAGACGTCATCATCAAGCAACAGTTCTTCGCTGAGAGGAGGGCGGAGTGGGAGGAGAGGAGGCAGGAGCGAGCCGCCTATCGCGAGGACAATCAAACGCGGAAGGCGGTCGCCGAATTGAACATCACACTAGAAGATGTGTCGTCCTGGGACTCCAACGACGAGTTGTTCCTTGACGCCTACGCTCAGACGTCGGAGGAGGAAATCACTGAGGCAGACTGCGAGTCAAAGAATGACGAGTAGTAGTAGTTTTTCTATCTATCATACGAGAAGACTATGTGCACTATTTTGTATCGTAGAAGTAGTCTATGTGTGTACATTTGTACTGTCGGAGCCAAATGTGTGTTGAATCATAGTTAAAAAAAGATGCAATATAGTGTGCCTGCTAGAGCGACTCGGGCGCGCTTTATTTTGCGGCGAGCGCTGAAGCCAGCGCACCGCGGTGCAGAGAAAGTGGCGATTCCGGCGCTGCAAAATGATTTTTAGCGTGCCGTGCGTTGGGCGTCTGTTGGAGATGCTCTAAGAATGTGACCATCCAACATGCACACACACACATCATGCAGAAACATATATGAACATTTTTCTGTAAGGGGGACATCAAGACCTTGTTTTGGAAGGACTAAAGAACACTTGAACGAGTTTTGGTCATGAGGTGCTTCTTCACCATCAGGCTCATTTGCTGCTGCTGCTGCTCATCCTCCTACTCCATCTACATGGACAAGAGCAAGTTAGTTGTTTGCATGGCATTCAGTTAATAAAACTGCCTGTATATTCATCTACATTACTTCTTCAATATAGTATAGTACAGAGGATGGATGGGTTTGAGTTCAAATGTTTGCTTGCATGTGTTCTACTCATATACTTAGGCACATGGAAAATCAACTACAAGTGGGAACACAATGAGCCAGAACAAGCTAGTAAGACACTAGCAGTAGAGCAACCATAATATGAAGAAAACAGAGGAATCACAAGGTAATTCTACTAATTTAATTGAAACAATAGTGACAATTTTAGGCAGTGTGCTAGATGAGGTACAAACTGAGATGCCATTCATTCTAATTCTGTAGCAAAGCAAGCTTATAGCTAGCTGGTACATGACCAGTCATCACTGGATGAATCATGACTTCAATTGGTAAAGCCCCCCAAATGGGAGAGAGAAAAAAGCATATCACTCCGCCCACCTTCATCATCACAGGAACAACAGGCAGTTTTAGATCATAAAAACTAATGTTCCACGCAGTCTTAGCACTCCATCAAAGAATCCACACTCAAGGCCATTCTGAAGCCTCACTTCAAACTGCAGGACAACTGTCCCATCCTTCAAAGTAACAGGGCTATCAAGCTCTTTGACTATGGCATATTTCTTGGCTGGCTCGCTAACAAGGAGACCACAGTCTTCATGGACATCACTCTTCTCGTGCTTCCATACACCTGCATGACAAATTTATATCAAAACTTGATACATGAAGTGTTGTGCAAAAACTATTGGTGGAACAACAGATTTTGACAGGAAATGGAGTCAGATAGATAACTAGCTACCTGGGAAACAATGGAGATAAACAAAGAACAACAAGCCTAGGTTTAACACAAAAATCCTACCTTCAGTACCGAAATAACAGGGCGCAAACATCAATGAACAATATGGCAAAAGTTGGAAATTAATGATTTTGCACTTAGCATCTACTAATGGATATACTTTGTTCCATCAGTATTATCAAAATCCCGATCAAGAATCAAGTATATTAAGGTAATTAAGATCTAGGCGCTGCATTTTGCTTCTATCATTTGTAGCAACAGTTTTCATCAACTCTATGCAGAATCATGGAGATATTGATTTAACTGTGCAGACAATTGCTAGGTAGTAAAGAGCTATGCGCTGCACTATGTTGCTATCATATGATGAATATTTCAGATGGTTGATGAGGAGCATTATGCTAGCAGGGAAACTGTACATAGAGAAAATTTTCAATTAACACAATTGCTACATGTTTCGAGCCCAGTTCAAGTAAGCATACTAAATATCTTTGTCTACGATTGAAGATAGGTGGTTCACTTCTCAAAACATACTAGATATTCACTTGACTCTTGTGAGGTCGTTCCTAGCAGCTACAACAAACAAGCTGGAAAGTGTGACGTGCCTACTATCATCAAGCCATGGCTATGGATGGCGTAGCAGATTCGCACCAATGCTTCATGGGTTGGGTTATACTTTTTGGATCTCACAACACTATGAGAGCTGAGTGGCTAACTGTCGCACTCATACTTTATCATCACTACCTCGCCTGCACACTGGAATCAAATTCCACATAGAAGTGTATCACTAGTTCACAGCATCAGATTCAGAACTCCGCGACATCCACGGATCTCTCACAGATCGGACCAGACAAGCACACAAGGGGAGAGAGAGACGGAATTTACATGCATACTCTTCTTTGCCGGAGACGATCCAGCTCCCCTTGAAGCCCTCGTCGAAGGACTCGTGGAACAACTGCAAAACCCAAGCAAACCGGCACAAATCTCACCCCCACAACCCAAAAACGAGCGGCGAAGAATCGGACGCAGTGCCGGAGAGACCAGTTACCGGAGCTGACGCGCGGGAGCGGTAGCGGGACGGTGGCACCAAGGGCGGAGAGGTCGAGGGTGTCCTTGCCGTCGCTCATGGCCGCTGGAGACTCGGGCTCCTTCCTCCTGCACGGGCGGCGGCAGGGGAACGCTGAGTGTCAAACCCTAGCGACGGCGGCGCATTGGGTGGGGTTGGGGGTTGGGGGCGTGGGCTGCTGAGACGAGCACGAACTCGTTGCTGACCCGAGTGCGAGGGACTTGGCAGCACCATGGGGCCCCGGCGGGTGCGCCTCGTCGAGCGCGGGGCGCGGGGCAGCGAAGTGAGAGGCGAGGTTGGAGAGGTGGTGCTGGAGGAAAGAGGAGGAGGCGGGGAGGGGGTTGTGATGGATCTGGCCGGTGACGGTGTTTGGAGGGCAGGGGGAGGGTGTCGAGGCCAGCAGCGAGCAACGGTAGATGGTGCGCGGGGAGGGAAGGGGAGGGGGGGATCTGGATCGGGGAGCGCTAGGGTTCACTGCGCGGGGGAGATAGCAGATCGCGGTGGGTTTTTTGTTTTTTGAGGGGTAGCTAGCAATGGGTGGGGGTATGGGTCGTTGGATCTACGAGTATCAGATGTCTCTAATGCTTGGTCCGTGTGACATGCTCATAGACCAATCAGAATGAAGTACATGCTTAGATGACGTTATGACCATCTCAATTGGTCGTAATCGATTAACAATAGGAGGCTGCTACAAGTTAGCCAGATGATTTTATCTAGAAATCATTTGCCTAGCTAGTCGCCCGATCTATGCATTGGTAGTCGTTCGATCACATCAATATGTCATGACAGCACCGAGCGTTGAAAAAGTTTCAACTTAGCACGATGCCAACCCCACGAAGCTCCATTGCAGCTCTCAACGGTGCGCCAAGAGCTCCAACGCAGCACCACGGCACCCGACGAAACTCCATTGCAGCTTCGAGGAGCTCTAACGCAGCACCACGACGCCTGGCGGTAAGTTTCCTTCTCTTGACAATGTTTAAGTATTGTTCCCTCGAATAACTAGAGGTAGTTTCGTACTAGGTGGGATTTTCACCGATTCAGTAGGAAGCAGGTCAAATTTGAACTATAGTTGCCTTGTAGTTTGCTCTTTATTTTCTCCAAAACTCGTTTATAGGTACTGAAGTATCTATTTCATTAGAGATACTCTTAAAATTTTGCAAGATTCAACCCCTAGCTACGAACGGTCATGCCCGCCGTGTGACCGCATTTTGAAATGGGCATGAAAAATTAAAAAAACCATAAAATGTAAAACCTTCGCATCGTGTCATTATATGTGCCCTAGTTACCAGGAAAAATAACAAACTTGGAATACAGTAATTAGTTTGAAAAGGTGTTCTCAGAAATGAGCTATCATGTGTGAAGATTCATGGCTTTCAAGCCAAATGATCAATCTTATGGCCACATTCATAGCATAGTTTTTTCAAATGATCTAATATTGTGCACAAGGGTGCATCTTGGAATGGCAAACAATGTTGAAATTTTCATTTTCTTTGCACAGAAATTTCATTTTCCATTTTTCGAGTGCCCAAAATGAGTTTATTTGTGAAGGACCTACCATATATTTGTTGCAAATTGGACCAAATCAATTTCCTAAAATACTAGGCCATATTTAATGCACAATTGATCAAATGGTTGGGTGTCAAAAGCTTTGATACACCTCTGATGAAAAAGACAAATTTTCGCTGAATCAGCAGGAAATGAGTCAAATTTGAACTGCAATTACCTCATTTTTTTCTCTTTATTTTCTCCAAAAATCATTTCTAGGTACATAAGTATATATTTAATCATAGAAACACCAAAAGTTTTCCAAGATCCAACCACTAGCTAGGAACGGTCATGCCCGCCGTTTTGACCACATTTTGAAATTGGCATGAAAAATTCAAAAAAAGATAGAAAACCTTCGCATTGTGTCATTACATGTGACCAAGTTACCAAGAAAAATAATAAACTTGTAATACGGTAATTATTTTAAAAAAGTGTTCTCAGAAATGAGCTATCATGTATGAAGATTCATGGCTAGCCAAATGATCAATGTTGTGATAGCATTCATGGCATGGTTTGTTCAAATGATATCATATTGTTCACAAGGGTGCATCTTGGAATGGCGAACAATGTTGCCTAAGGAAGTTTTCATTTTCTTTGGACGAAAAACTCATTTTCCTTTTTTGAATGCCCAAAATGAGTTTTTTTGTGAAGGATCTACCATATATTTGTTGCAAAATTGGACCAAATCAATTTTTTAAAATATTAGGACATATTTAATGTACAATTGACCAAATAGTTGGGTGTCAAAAGTTTTGATTCACCTCTCGTGAAAAAGACAAATTTTCGCCGATCCAGCTAGAAACGGGTCAAGTTTGAACTACAGCTTCCTTATAGTTTGTTCTTTATTTTTTCCAAAAATTATTTTTTAGGTACATAAGTATCTATTTAATCAGAGAAATACCAAAAAAATTCCAATATTAAACCACTGTCTCGGTACGGTCATGCCCGCCATTTTGACCGCATATAGAAATGAGCATGAAAAATTCAAAAAAACCAAAAAATTGGAAAACCTTCGCATTGTGTCATTACATGTGACCAAGTTACCAGGAAAAATAATAATCTTGTAATGCGGCAATTCTTTTAAAAAAATGTTCTCAGAAACGAGCTATGATGTGTGAAGATTCATGCCTTTCAAGCCAAATGGTCAATCTTATGGCCACATTCATGGCATAGTTTGTTCAAATGATTTAATATTGTGCACACGGGTGCATCTTGGAATGGCAAACAATGTTGCCTAAGGAATTTTTCATTTTCTTTGGACAAAAAATACATTTTCCATTTTTCGAGTGCCCAAAATGACTTTTTTGTGAAGGACCTACCAAATATTTGTTGCAAAATTGGACCAAATCAATTTTCTAAATATGAGGACATATTTAATCTATAGTTGACCAAATGGTTGGATGTCAAAAGTTTTGATCCACCTCCCGTGAAAAAGATAAATTTCTGTCGATTCAGCAGGAAGTGGGTCAAGTTTGAACTGCAACTGCCTCATAGTTTGCTCTTTATTTTTTTCAAAAATCATTTCTAGGTAATCTATTTAATCAGAGAAACACCAAACTTTTTGGAATATGCAACCACTAGCTAGGAACAGTCATGCCCGCCATTTTGAAATGGGCATGAAAAATTCAAAAAAATCAAAAAATAGTTAAACCTTAGCATTGTGTCATTATATATGAGCAAGTTTCCAAGAAAAATAATAAACTTGTAATACGGCAATTTTTTTAAAGTGTTCTCAGAAATGAGCTATCATGTGTGAAGATTCATGGCTTTCGAGCCAAATGATCAATGTTATGGCCACATTATGGCATAGTTTGTTCAAATGATCTAATACTGTGCACAAGGGTGCATCTTGGAATGGCAAACAATGTTGCCTAAGGAAGCTTTCATTTTCTTTGCACGGAAGTTACATTTTCCATTTTTCATGTGCCCAAAATGAGTTTATTTGTGAAGGACCTACCATATATTTGTTGTAAATTTGTACCAAATCAATTTTATAAAATACTAGGCCATATTTGATGCACAATTGATCAAATGGTTGGGTGTCAAAAGTTTTGATCCACCTCTCATGGAAAAGACATTTTTTTGCTGATTCAGCAGGAAGCGGGTCAAATTTGAACTGCAGTTGCCTTATAGTTTGCTCTTTATTTTTTTCCAAAAATCATTTCTAGGTACATAAGTATATATTTAATAATAAATGCATGGTTTGGTAGCGATACATCGAGGTTTGGACGGTGGCTGAGGGGCCCAACTCCAGAGCGCGTAAACTCACGCGTAAATTGTGTGACCGTGGCGTTGCCACGCATTCTAGGTGGCCTAGGCATGTCTAGTGGGTTGGGCACTCCCCCGGTAGGTGTCAGGAAGAAGAAGGCAATAGATGAATCTCGCGAGGAGACTGAACTAAGCTCAAACATGAATTAGCAGCCAAGTGTTTGATTAGTGGTGGGGAAAATGCACATGACCAGTGGGCCTGAGTTTTGGCCGATGATGATCATCTACTAAAGATAGTGTCTTGGAAATTTTGCAGCTAAAATGAAGGAGCCTAGGTGTCACTTGCTTTGCAAAGTACTCCCTCTGTCCCAAAATTCTTGTCTTAGATTAGACTAGAACGGATATATCTAATACTAAAACATGACTTGATACATCCGTATTTAGACAAATCTAAGACAAGAATTTTGGGACGGAGGGAGTACCACACTGGACAGAAATATGAATGTTGAAGCTGGACTCAAATGAATGAATGGATTGACCTGAAATTTGGAGGAGGAGGATAATTTGGGCATATGAAGGCACTTTAAAATTTTCATACCATTTGGATAAATAAAAATGGTACTTCCGTCAAAGTGCTCTCCACTGAACAGAAAATTGGGAAAATGTTGAGGGAAATTGGCTAGAATAGATGAGCTAAAATTTGGTGGATAGAGGTTCTATGGGCAGGGTCATGCCCTCGTAAATTTCCAGCAATTAGAAATTAATATAAAATATAGTTGCTTTGCAAACTAGAAATATTACCAGAAACAAAGATTGGATGGTGAGCTCACATGGATTGTTAGATGGGGCTCAAATTTTGTGGAGAGCTATGATTTGGGAATATAGAAGATGTTGCAAAAATTCAGCTCATTAGGATATGCCTAGCTAGTACTTCCTTCACAATGGTTCTAGCTGAACAGAAACTTTGGAAATTTTCCTAGGAAGATTTACTAGGCAAATGGAGCTGAATATTTTCATGTGGCAATGATTCGGATAGTAAAGAATACCCAATTTTTTGGGGAATTTTGGGAATGACGGAAATATAGGCTACTTCACAACCTAGGGTAAAAATTGACACATAGACATGACACATAGGCAAAACTGATGAGGTGGAGCCTAGTCGTAGCAATGCACCACAATTTACAAGGCTGTGACCATCTATATTGGTCGTGATCAGCTAGAAATAAGGCAGCGGACCAGTGTTGTTTGCTTTACAACCATTTCGTGTAAGAAAACTACGACCTTTTTCTGACCAAAATGGTCGTTATGGTTTAGGGTTTGGAGCCCTCTGAACAACTTTTGACCAATTGGTCTCAAATGGTCATAGATTTATGACTAATTCTTCTAGGGTCACTGACATAAGGTCACAAGTTGACATATTTCTTGTAGTGATGGTAAGCTTGTGTGACCTGCACACTCAAGACACATTGAGAAACTAAACTTTCATACATGTCAGCGTCTTCAGCAGCCATGTATTGCATCTCTTGTTCAGAATCATTTCCACTTGCTCTTCACTCGCAATAAGAGCCAGATTCTCCTCATCGTAATCACTAGCAGACTCATACCCACCATCCTCAGGAACAATTATCACACGCTGAGATGGGCATTTGCTCGCATAGTGACCACGACTAGTGCAACGACGACATATAACATCATGTGTTGGCCCTGTTGATGCCATGGATGAAGAAGAGCTATGCGCAGGACCGGAAGGTGTACTCTTGGTTGATGGTGGTGGTGCCTGTTTGCCTTTATCAGGGTTAGAGGTGACAGATGAAGTAAGTGGTGGTGTAGCTGGGCGAGTGGAAGTAGATGTTGTACGCGGTGTCCATGATGAAGGTCGACCTGCAGAAAAATTAGTTCACGCCAATGCATGTCTATCCTGCACACGTTTAGCTTTGCAAGCAAGATGGAATAAATGAGTGATATTGTTATATTCATTATACTCTAAGATGGTCTAAATCTCACTATTTAACCCACCCATGAAACATGCAAGCATAGCTTCATTATCGTCAACAATACCACATCTAGTCATGCCAGTTTATAATTCCTCATAATATTCTTCTATAGAATTTTTCCTTATCTTAAATGTTGCAATTTATAAAGTAATTCCTGTTGATAATATGGTGGAACCCAATGAGTACGCATAGCACTTTTCAAGGCATCCCAATTAGTTGGGATATTATCCTGATATAATCTACAATGTTCAGACCACCAAACACATGCAAAACTAGTGAATGCACAAACAGCAGTAGCAACACGTCTATCCTCAAGATATCGTAAGAATGTAAAACATTGTTCAGTTTCTAACTCCCAAGTAAGATAAACATCAGGAATGTGTCTACCCTCAAATGGTGAAATATTCAATTTTAGTTTAGGAAGATGGTCTTGATCTCGTACCTGAGGGGGTGATGCAACCCTACCATTGCGATTATTTGCATGTGGACGACCTGGTGCTTGTGCTCGTGGTTGCACGTAGTTCTGATTTCCATCAACCTCTTCCTCATAATCACCCGTGTAATCGTTGTCCTCCTCGGTAGCAGCAGCATCCATAGAAGCGTCAATAGTAGGTGCACTGGCACCAGAAGTTTGGTCGGGCTCAAGGGGAACGTGCATTGCTCATCGCACTTGATTTGGAAGGCGGCGTTGTTGTTGTTGGTGGTGTTGTTGGTGTTGTTGTTGTTGCCGAGGTGCAATAGGTGCAGCCGGTTGAGTTTGTGGAAGACGGGCCAGTAGTTCATTAAACTTGTCATCTAGCTTTGTTTCAAACGTCTTCTCAATGCCATCTATCTTCTCCATGGCCCCTTCAAATCAGTTCAACACATCTTGCACCTGTCCACTCATCATTTGCTGAAATTTATCATGTAATGCTTTGTTCTTCATGTTCTCCCAGTCAGTCTCATCGACTTGTGATCTTGTCATGGTTAGCAGCAATAATAACACTCAAGAATATGATCCTACAGATTACTATTTTTCCATGGTGGTGGTGGTGTGTCACAAATCCGTCAAGCAAATTGTAACATCCCAAATTTTCAGATTTGGTATGTTAATAGGATCATTATTTTTCATCTTGATTTCTATGCATATTTGAATTTTCTGAATATTTAAATCGTTATTGCAACTTAAGGCAAATTATTGGAGTGCAGATAACATGACTTCTCCCTTGTTATAAATGTTCATAGTGCTAAAAATATTGTTTGGATTTCACGGGATTTATTTTGGGAATTTTAGAAACTCAAATTTATTCTATAGTTGCTATTATAATGCTCTTTATAGCCTCCTATTGCATAAAATAATTTTCCAAAATTTCAATTGTGTTTTAAAATGTTCACTATTTTATATAGTAGTAATAATGTTTTCATGTGTATTCAGGCTCTTTTTTAGGCTTTAATTTCATATTTCATTTAACTATATTTTACTGCCTGTAGCAAAAGTTGTTCAAAAGAAATCTGGCACTGTGGAGCCCAACTCCTTTTTCCACGCCGGTGCGCGCTATGCAGCATCAGCAAGCTAGCAGGCCAGAGGCCCATTTTCGCTCAGCAAGCACGCCACACCCCGCAAGACTCTCCTTCTTCTGTTTTTTCCTCCTCGATTGCACTGACGTCGGGACGTGCCGGGTCATCTTCATCCTGGAGACGAACTCCTGCACGCGCATGAGTTCTTCACTTTCTCGATCCAAATCCTCATCCAATCGACCAATCTGTTGCCCCTAGTACATCCATGACCCCATATAAATACTCGCTTGCTCCTATTCGTCCGATTTTTCACCAACTTGAGATCTCCCGTGCTTGTTTTGCCTCATTTCGATCTCGCCGAAGTTCAGCCGTCGCGGGAGCTCTCGTCAGTCGATTTCGTCGCCACTGAAGGTTCCCAGCACCTGCCTTACCCTCTGTCGTCTTTGCCTTAACCTCCTATGTCTACCTAACCATCTATCGCATAGAGACGCATCCATAAGAGTGCAAGGACCTCGACTAGAAGCCCTCGCCGTCATTGTCGCTCCAGCGGGTCACTGTCGTCACAGGAGCAAGCTCCAATCGTCTCGGAGAACACCTAATTCATCTCCGTCGCGCTCTACACCCTTTGTAATCTCTCCATCACCAGATACTCTCTGTACCCGTCGGCCGCATCACCGTCAAGTCGCCCGTGGCCATCGTCCTCAAGTCCGGCACTATCCATCCTGTTGTTCTGGTGAGCATCTCCATACGTTCGACCTCTTTTCGACAGCTGAGATTAGGTCACCCATTTTTGTATTACCGAAACGTTTTGCTTTAAGTTGTGTCCATGTGGCACCCGCATGGCAGCAACTACAACACAATTTTGGCAGATTTTAGAATAGTTTTTGTTTGGCTATAACTTGAGGTCCGTAAATCCAAAATCATCAATTCTTTTTCCTACGAACTCATATTGAGAATCTGGTAGAACTAAAATTCCACACTTTGCACTATTTAAATTTGGATTCGTTCAAATTTAAAATTTACATTTTGGAGGCCATATCTTTTAAACTATTGATCCAATTTAATTGATTCCTTTTGCACTGTGATCTTATTAGCTTGTAGCTTATATTTACCTATTGTTATGTTTATGTTATTGGAGTTTTATTTGAATTCTTTGTTGTTGAATGTGAGTATGGTTTATTTATTGATGCCTTCATTGAACGTATAGATTGTTTGGACTGAGAAGGGAACCAAAATTAAGTGTTAGAGTACTTCAGCACCTTTCAAGGCAAGTTGCACTATTGATTATAGTGAATTCTATATTTCTGCTATGCATGTGTAGTTGTTGTGTGATGATATATGTTTGGTTCATCGTTATATTCTGTGTTGTCATATTCATGGATTGTTTGTAGTATGTGATGGTGTGATTAGCTTGCTATGGTAGAGCGGGTATGAGTCGAGTGATTCATGGAAGTGGTGAGCGTTTATAGTTTTAGGCTCGGGAATTTTTATGAGGTGAATGCGTCACTGGCAGAGCACTCTATTGTCCCTAGAGAACGCGCCACTAACAGAGCACACTTGAGGCGAGGTGTAGTTTTTGGAACTTAAATCGGGTAAATGCATCCTTGGATGAGTGCTCTATGGTTCCTAGAGAATGAGTCATTGATAGAGCGCACTTGAGAGACTACTGAAGTTCTTGTCATGTTAACTTAGGATCTTTGGGATTATCATGGGCGAATAAATTAGAGGGGTTGTAATTCCAGTTAGTGGAGGTAGGTGAAGACATTCTTCTGCAAACCAACTTGAGTGTTCTGTTTGTCATACCTTGCTTGTGGATGTAGGTTTGCTATATCATTGTGTGTTATTTGCCAGTACATTCAATGTATTGACCCTTGTGGCTGCAACTTATCATGTTACAGGATTTTCAGATGATCAATGAGATATGGTAGGGTCGCGAGTCTTCACTCAGCTTTTCGCCAGTGGACATTAATGGGACTCATCTTTTACTTATGCTACATTTCTGCTATTATTACTGAATAAGGCTAGCTATGTGCTATACAATTTTTAACACTTTATAAATTATGGATCATACGTTGAAGTAACTGATGCACTTGTTATTTTGATATTCATATGTACTGTGTGTGCTAGCGAATTGATCCAGGGACTAGGACAGTAAGCACAGAGACATCAAATATTATCAGGTTCAGGTTGTTACATATGGTATCAGAGCAGTGTGGTGACTGTAGGTCATTACCCTAGAAAATGGAATAGGAAAAGCCATAGGACTGAAAACTTACTTTGCAGCCTTGTTGTACTTGATAGTTCATACCTTGTACTCATATCTTTTCTTTTCAAGTATAGATGACCCCTGTAGTTATAGTAGTCTCATTTGAAGAGTTTTAGTTGGCAGACCACCACTACTAAGTTGAGTCAGGTAAACGATTGGCGGTAGTCTAACGAGATCATATCTCTTGTGGATATGACCTTACCCATAGGTTTTGCTTGTGTGGTGCAACTTGTGTGATTTGTTTGATTTGGGGTTTGTTGCTAGCATATGGGTAGTGTTTTTCCTTTAGTTCTTTATTCTGTCCTTATCCTAATACATGTTGCAACCCAGTGATGAGTTCAAGTTTAACCACATGCCCAGGATCCGACAAGAAGCAAGCACAATCTTGCCGAAGAAAGAACCCTGGAGGAAGCTATAATTCATTAGTAGATGTTTTATAGTAGTTGACGCAAACCTGAGAGATGATAGGAACAATAGATGTTTTGTCTGGCATGTAGAACCAATGGAATTATCCGAACCAAGTTTGTGAACAAGAGAAATTTTTGCAATGCTTGTGAGGACGCCCGAGTGTTAGAATGTGAGATTTTCTAAACCATATACAAGGTAATGATTTGGGTGCGAAATGGATTGATCACCATGCCGACTTACTCTCATTACTCACTCTTTCTATGTGGGATGGTTAATCTAGAGTGACTTACCTGTAGTAGAGGGACGAGATTGCTAATCCTGAACCTTAGAATGGAATTAAGTTTACCCTTGTAAAAGGGCACCCGTTGCCCATAGTAGGTCATACGGTGAGGATGAACCAAGAACCGTTTTCTGCGGGAACCCCGTACAAGTATTCTTGTTGGCCACCATCAGAGAACCGATTTTGTTTAGGAATGGCGCATGACCTGTCAATCATAGAGGTTCGGTAATTGGAAGACCACACTTTTGATAAAGGATTCAAAATCTAAAAGGAGTGTGGTACTCATACTTCAAGGATCTCATCGAAGGAGTAAGATTTCCGAAGACCCATGACTCTGATTTTCTAATGGTGGTAGCACGCGAGCCTCTCGAATGATCAATGCAAAATTTAAGGAGAATCCCAAACCTAACCTTTTCTTTCTAACCTCTTTGAATCTCGAGGGTGAGATTCATCTTAAGGGTGGTAGATTCGTAACATCCCAAATTTCCAGATTTGGTATGTTAATAGGATCATTATTTTTCATCATAATTTATATGCATATTTGAATTTTCTGAATATTTAAATCGTTGTTACAACTTGAGGCAAATTATTGGGGTGGAGATAGCATGACTTCTCCCCTGTTATAAATGTTCATAGTGCTAATAATATTGTTTGTATTTCACAGTACTTTGGGAATTTTAGAAACTCAAAATTATTTTATAGTTGCTATTATAATACTCTTTATAGGCACCTATTGCATAAGATAATTTTCCAAAATTTCGTTTGTGTTGTAAAAATGTTCACTGTTTTATATAGTAGTAATAATGTTTTCATGTGTATTCTAGTACTTTTTTAGGCTTTAATTTTGTATTTTATTTAGCTATATTATACTTCCTATAGCAAAAGTTGTTCAAAATAAATCCGACACTATGGAACCCAACTCCTTTTTCCTCGCCCACGTGCATTACTCAGTAGCAGCAGCTAGCAGGCCAGAGGCCCATTTCTGCTCAGCGAGCAGCCCACACCCCACTGGCATCTCCTTCTTCTGCCTTTTTCCTCCTCGCTTGCACTGACGCCAGGTCCCGCCGGGTCGTCTTCCTCCAGGAGACGAAATCCTGCATGCGCATGAGTTCTTCACTTTCCTAATCCAAATCCTCATCCAATCGACCAATCTGTTGCCCCTAGTACACACATGACCCCATATAAATACCCACTTGCTCCTATTTGTCTGATTTTTCGCCAAGTTGAGATCTCCCGGGCCTGTTTTGCCTCGTTTCGATCTCGCCGAAGTTCAGCCGCCGCGAGAGCTCTCGTCGGTCGATTTCGTCGACGTAGAAGGTTCCCAGCGCCTCCCTTACCCTCTGTCATCTTCGCCTTAACCTCATGTGTCTCCCTAACCATCTATATTGCGTAGAAACGCATCCATATGAGCAGTGGCAAAGCTAGGATTGGCTGACGCCCCAGGCGAGAAACTAAGGGCTAAAAACTACCCTAAAAAATCTCCAGTTTCAAGGCATACGAAAGTCAACCTATGTTGCATAACTAATAGTACACCAAACATAATATTCAGTGACATCATTTGTTCCATGATGGGTCAACTAAAGCAAGATAAATCAAAAGACAAAATGTAGCATATATAGATGATACAAAAGATTAATACCAAATCAAAGGTTTGGTTGATCTAAGACTCCCATGACTACATCTTCAATAGCTGAAGAAGCTAAACCTTGAATGATAAATTTCGAAATGCAAATTAGTGCATAATATAGCAAGTAAAAATAGTTAATAATAGCTACAAAATTTGAAAACTTACATCTAGGACGATGCAAAAGGCATTTACGATTGCGACAACCTTGGAATCGCTCAACGATCTTTGATTCTTCAATACTCACAAGTACATCTCGCTCAATGTAACATACAATTCTATGATTCATCCAATCATCACCCATTTTGTTCCTCAATCCAGTTTTGATAATGCCCATTGCTGAGAATGCCCTTTCCACTATTGCGGTTGCAACAGGTAAAATCAATGCGAACTCAACAAGACGGTAAACCAAGGGAAAAGTTGTGTGCATATCAGTTGTAACCATATTTATGGCAAGATGACCAAGGTCATTGCAATTCATCAAATGTGGATCAGCTCTTGCTTCCTAAATGAATGAGTCTAGTTGGTTTCTAAGGACAAAAGCAACTTCATATGTAGAGAAGTCAGCAGCATACATATTAGCAAGATCTACTAGCTTGTCTTCATTATAGTTGGCAAATGAATTCTTGGGATCAAGACAAGCAATGCATCCCAACAATTGAGTAGACCTTTCGGCAAAGTGGTTGTTTAACTCTACAATAAGTTGATCATGCAACACATTGAATATTTCATTTCTGAAATGATGGTTGTAAGTTACCAATTGCCCACCCCAACTCCTTGAACGCCCATTAGCAGTTCTTGTATCTTCCATATTTGGCACTACAATGTTGTATTTGACACAAAAAGTCAGTTACCTCTTTAAAGAGCTCACCCCAACCATTATGCATTATCTTTTGAATATCATCCAATGTGGTTTTAATCAATTCCACAGCATGTGTAATATTCTGATTTTTCAGTTGCAAGCATTGTGACAGATTGTTAGCCTTCCCAATAATGTAATCATAAGATGCAATATGAGAACAAATTCAAAGGACTCCATGTGCTTTATCAATCCCGTGGTTGTGGTTCTTTGTGCAACATTATCTGCATCATTATGTAGATTTTCTAATACCTTTAGAACTGGTTTCCACATCTCAACAAGATGGCACAAGGTTTTATGATGTGATCCCCACCGTGTATTATCGGGTCTTGCAAGGTTAGTTAATTGGTTTTTCCCTTTTCCCGCAAGAAGTTCCCTAGCCTCCATTTGACACACTATTTCATCATGTTGCTCTTGGGCCAATTGATCATGTCGTTTACAAGAAGCATTAACAATGTTAACCACCATGCTTGTGTATTCAAAAAAATCCCTTACTGATGAACAACACTTGGCAACAGCAACAACCACTAATTGTAACTCATGGGCAAAACAACGTATATAATGAGCATAAGGATTTTCTTCCAAGATCAATCTTTGCGACCGATAGAATTCCCCTCTCATGTTTGAAGCCCCATCATAACTTTGTCCTCTCAAATTAGACATAGATAAGCCAAGAGTAGCAAACATACCATCCAAACCTACCTTCAGTGAATTTGATCTTAGGGACATTTACATCTATGCCCTTAACTCGAACCCACTACTCAATTTTGCCCCTAATTTTTAGGTATGCTCAGTTTTGCCCCTGCGCCGTTAGTGTCACTTATAGAAATGCCCTTTTGCGCCGTTACCGTCTGGTCAAAGGACTTTGACCACCCAGAAAAAATAGCAAAAAAATCAAAAAAATCTGAAATTTGTGGGATCGAAGATAGTCATGTCCGCAAGGCGCGTGCAAATTTGTGTGCCGTTCGGACACCCTGGGAGCTCGTGGCAAAGGAAATCATAAATTTTGTACGCATGTGAACAGTAAATTCAAAAAAATAGAAAAAAATCAAAAAAAATATGAGATTTTGTGGGACTGAAGATACTTAGGTGCACAATATGTGTGCACATTTTTATTGTGTTTGGACATCGTAGGAGCTCGCGGAGAAAAAAACAAAGTTTAGCTCCTATGAGCTCCTACGGGCTCCTACGATGTCCAAACACAACAAAAATGTGCACACATCTTGTGCACCTAAGTATCTTCAGTCCCCCAAAATCTCTTTTTTTTATTTTTTTTCTATTTTTTTGAATTTACTGTTCACATGCGTACAAAATTTATGATTTCCTTTGCCACGAGCTCCCAGGGTGTCCGAACGGCACACAAATGTGCACGCGCCTTGCGGACATGACTATCTTCGATCCCACAAAATTTCAGATTTTTTTGATTTTTTTTTGCTATTTTTTCTGGGTGGTCAAAGTCCTTTGACCAGACGGTAACGGCGCAAAAGGGCATTTCTATAAGTGACACTAACGGCGCAGGGGCAAAACTGAGCATACCTAAAAATTAGGGGCAAAACTGAGTAGTGGGTTCGAGTTAGGGGCAGAACTGGAATTGGCCCTTGATCTTATGTCGGGAACATGCTCAACTGACATATATCTTTCAATCACCTCCCCTCGTTTGTCGAGTTACCTACATAAGACAAAGGAGCATGATTAATTTATAAAAACTTCAAGACAATACACCTAAAAGTCTACAACAACACGCACATACAATACAAGGAAAGGTGCTAACCTCAAGCACATAGCCATTTGCTCCTTCATAGATGCATCTCTGGACTCATCAACAAGTAAAGCAAATTTCCTATTTCCAGTCTCCTCAATAATGACTTCGGTGGTCTCTTCTGCACAAGCCTTCCAAAAATCCAAGTGTATCTCATGTGAAGTTAGTTGATGGTTCACTCCTCCATCCCTGATACGTCTCCAATGTATCTATAATTTTTTATTGTTCCATGCTATTATATTACCCCTTTTGGATGTTTATGGGCTTTATTTTACACATTTATATCATTTTTGGGACTAACCTACTAACCGGAGGCCCAGCCCGTATTGCTATTTTTTTTGCCTATTTCAGTATTTCAAAGAAAAAGAATATCAAACGGAGTCCAAACGGAATGAAACCTTCGAGAGCGTGATTTTTGGAACGAACGTGATCCAGAGGACTTGGAGTGCAAGTCAAGAAGCAGCCGAGGCCTCCACGAGATAGGAGGGCCCCCCCTATAGGGCGCGCCCCCTGTCTCGTGGGCCCCTCGGGCGGCCACCGACGTACTTCTTTCTCCTATATAAGCCTACGTACCCCGAAAACATCCAGGGAGCAACTGAAACACAATTTCCACCGCCGTAACCTTCTGTATCCGTGAGATTCCATCTTGGAGCCTTTGTCGGTGCTCCGCCGGAGGGGGAATCGATCACAGAGGGCTTCTACATCAACACCATAGCCCCTCCGATGAGTTGTGAGTAGTTTACCACAGACCTACGGGTCCATAGTTATTAGCTAGATGGCTTCTTCTCTCTTTTTGGATCTCAATACAATGTTCTCCCCCTCTCTTGGGGAGATCTATTCGATGTAAACTCTTTTTGCGGTGTGTTTGCCGAGATCCGATGAATTGTGGGTTTATGGTCAAGTTTATCTATGAATAATATTTGAATCTTCTCTGAATTCTTTTATGTATGATTGAGTTATCTTTGCAAGTCTCTTTGAATTATCAATTTGGTTTGGCCTACTAGATTGATCTTTCTTGCCATGGGAGAAGTGCTTAGCTTTGGGTTCAATCTTGTGGTGTCCTTTCCCAGTGACAGCAGGGGCAGCAAGGCACATATTGTATTATTGCCATCGAGGATAAAAATATGGGGTGTATATCATATTGCTTGAGTTTATCCCTCTACATCATGTCATCTTGCTTAATGTGTTACTCTGTTCTTTATGAACTTAATACTCTAGATGCAGGCAGGAGTCGGTCGATGTGTGGAGTAATAGTAGTAGATGCAGGCAGGAGTCGGTCTACTTGTTGCGCACGTGATGCCTATATACATGATCATGCCTAGATAATCTCATAACTATTCGCTTTTCTATCAATTGCTCGACAGTAATTTGTTCACCCACCGTAATACTTATGCTATCTTGAGAGAAGCCACTAGTGAAACCTATGGCCCCCTGGTCTATCTCTTATCATATTTGCTTCCAATCTACTTTTATTTGCATCTTTACTTTTTGCATCTATATTATAAAATACCAAAAATATATTTTATCTTATCATACTATCTCTATTAGATCTCATTTTCGCAAGTGGCCGTGAAGGGATTGACAACCCCTTTATTGCGTTGGTTGCGAGTTCTTTGTTTGTTTGTGTAGGTGCATGGGATTTTTGAGGAGCCTCCTACTGGATTGATACCTTGGTTCTCAAAAACTAAGGGAAATACTTACGCTACTATTGCTGCATCACCCTTTCCTCTTCAAGGAAAACCAACGCAAGCTCAAGACGTAGCAAGAAGGATTTCTGGCGTCGTTGCTGGGGAGGTCTTCGCTCAAGTCAAGACATACCAAGTACCCATCACAAACCCATCTCCCTCGCACTTACATTATTTGTCATTTGCCTCTCGTTTTCCTCCCCCCCACTTCACCCTTGTCATTTTATTCGCCCTCTCTTTCCCAATCTCCTCCTCTCTTTTCGCTTGCCTTTTTTTGTTTGCTTGTGTGTTGGATTACTTGTTGCCATGGCGCAAGATAATACCAAATTGTGTGATTTCCCGAATACCAATAATAATGATTTCCTTAGTACTCCGATTGCTCCTCTTAATGATGTTGAGTCTTGTGAAATCAATACTGCTTTGCTCTATCTTGTTATGAAAGATCAATTCGCCGGCCTTCCTAGCGAAGATGCCGCTACTCATCTAAACAACTTTGTTGATTTGTGTGATATGCAAAAGAAGAAAGATACGGATAATGATATTGTTAAATTGCAGTTATTTCCGTTTTCACTTAGAGATCGTGCTAAAGTTTGGTTTTCGTCTTTGCCTAAAAATAGTATTGATTCTTGGAACAAGTGCAAAGATGCTTTTATCTCTAAGTATTTTCCTCCCGCTAAGATTATCACTCTTAGGAACGATATTATGAATTTTAAACAACTTGATCATGAGCATGTTGCCCAATCTTGGGAAAGAATGAAATTGATCATTCGCAATTGCCCCACTCATGGTTTGAATTTATGGATGATCATATAAAAAATTTATGCCGGTTTGAACTTTGCTTCTAGAAATCTCTTAGATTCGGCCGCGGGAGGCATGTTTATGGAAATCACATTAGGAGATGCTACAAAACTTCTTGATAATATTATGGCTAATTATTCTCAATGGCACACCGAAAGATCTTCTAGTAAAAAAGTGCATGCTATAGAAGAAATCAATGTTTTGAGTGGAAAGATGGATGAACTTATGAAATTGTTTGCTACTAAAAATACTCCTCTTGATCCCAATGATATGCCTTTGTCTACTTTGATTGAGAATAATAACGAGTCTACGGATGTGAATTTTTTTGGTAGGAATAGTTTTGGAAACAATGCTTATAGAGGAAACTTTAATGCTAGACCGTTCCCTAGTAATTCCTCTAATAATTATGGAAATTCCAACAATAATTCTTATGGTAATTTTAATAAGATGCCCTCTGATTTTGAGAATAGTGTGAAACAATTTATGATTTCACAAAAGAATTTTAATGCTTTGCTTGAAGAAAAATTGCTCAAAGTTGATGATTTGGCTAGGAACGTTGATAGACTTTCGCTTGATGTTGATTCTCTTAAACTTAGATCTTTTCCTCCTAAGCATGATATCAATGAGTCTCTCAAAGCCATGAGAATTTCCATTGATGAGTGCAAGGAAAGAACCGCTAGATTGCGTGCTAAGAAAGATTGCTTTGTAAAGGCGTGTTCTTCTAGTTTCCATGAAAATAATGATGAGGATCTTAAAGTTATTGATGCGTCTCCTATTAGATCTATGTTTTGCAATATGAATCTTGATAATTATGGGACTGATGATGAGTCAACTTTACCTAGAAGGCGTCCCAAGAATTCGGAGTTTTTAGATCTTGATGCTAAATTTGGTAAAAGTGGGATTGGAGAGGCCACAACTTTAAATAGTATTGAACCCACTATCTCGGATTTCAAGGAATTTGATTATGATAATTGTTCTTTAGAAGGTTGTATTTCCTTGTTGCAATCTGTTGTTAATTCTCATCATGCTTATAGTCAAAATAAAGCTTTTACCAAACACATTATTGATGCCTTGATGCAATCTTATGATGAAAAACGTAATTTGAAAGTTTCTATAACTAGAAAACTTAATGGTGAGTGGGAACCTACTATAAAGAATATAATTAAAGATCATGAGTGTTTTGCTTTGTGTGATTTGGGTGCTAGTATTTCCACGATTCCGAAAACTTTATGTGATATTTTAGGTTTCCATGATCTTGATGATTGCTCTTTAAATTTGCACCTTGAGGATTCCACCATTAAAAAGCCAATGGGAAGGATCAATGATGTTCTCATTGTTGAAAATAGAAATTTGGTGCCCGTAGATTTTATCGTTCTTGATATAGATTGCAATCTTTCTTGCCCTATTATTCTTGGTAGACCTTTCCTTAGAACGATTGGCGCGATTATTGATATGAAGGAAGGGAATATTAGATTCCAATTTCCATTAAAGAAAGGCATGGAGCACTTTCCAAGAAAGAAAGTCAAATTACCTTATGAATCTATCATGCGGGCTACTTATGAATTTAGTACCAAAGATGGCACTCGTTAGATCTATCTTCGCTTTTATGCCTAGCTAGGGGCGTTAAACGATAGCGCTAGTTGGGAGGCAACCCAATTTTCTTTGTGTTTTTTGTTTTTGTTCTTGTTTAGTAATAAATCTTGCATCTACCTTCTGTTTAGATGTGTTTTTATCTTTTAATTAGTGTTTGTGCCAAGTAGAACCTATAGGATAACCTATGATGATATTTGATTTGATTCTGCTGAAAAACAGAAACTTTGCGCGCACGAATTTAGTTTTGTTAAATCACAGAAACGTGCTTTTGCGTTGATTCTTTTTGCTTCTGACCAACAAACAAATTGTCCAGGACTTCCTATTTTGGTAGGATTTGTAGAGTTCCAGAAGTTTGCGTTAGTTACAGATTTCTACAGACTGTTCTGTTTTTGACAGATTCTGTTTTTCATGTGTTGTTTGCTTATTTCGATGCATCTATGGCTAGTAAATTAGTTTATAAATCATAGAGAAGTTGGATTACAGTACTCCCTCCTTCCATCTATGTTACGCCCCCGATTCAATCGTACACTAATCATACACGCAAATATGTACGATCAAGATCAGGGACTCACGGGAAGATATCATAACACAACTCTAGACACAAATAAAATAATACAAGCTTTATATTACAAGCCAGGGGCCTCGAGGGCTCGAATACATAGCTCGATACACAAGAGTCAACGGAAGCAACAATATCTGAGTACAGACATAAGTTAAACAAGTTTAGCCTTAAGAAGGCTAGCACAAACATCAACGATCGAAGAGGCAAGGCCTCCTGCCTGGGACCTCCTAACTACTCCTGGTCGTCGGCGGGCTCCATGTAGTAGTAGGCACCCTCGGGGTAGTAGTCGTAGTCAGCGGGGGTGCATCTAACTCCTGGGGCCACCATCTGGTTGCATCAACAGGAAAGGAGAAGGAAGGGGGGAAAGGGGGAACAAAGCAACCGTGAGTACTCATCCAAAGTACTCGCAAGCATCAGATCTACACTAAGTATGCATTGGTATCAAATGGAAGGGTTGTATCTGTGGACTGAACTGCAGAATGCCAGAATAGAGGGGGAAGGCCTAGCCTATCGAAGACTAGCATCTTCAAGCAGCTCCAAGCATCTTGCAGCATGTAGAAGAGTATAGAATAGCATTTTAATATTAACAAGCATGTTGTAACATTAAGGCCCAGAGATCCTTCCTCGACTCCCTGTGAGAAAGCAATCCCGGAGCCAACATATCCATCACATATCAAGTATCCATTTCTAGTTGTATAAGATCAGGATACAAGTCTGAACGTCCATTACCGTGGACACGGTATTCGAATATATGTCTTCCCTGCAGGGGTGCACCACGTTTGCCAACACGCTCGATCACTCTGGCCGGACACACCTTTCTGGGGTCAATGCCCGGCCTCGGAAGATCAACACGTCGCAGCCCTACCTAGGCTCAGCAGAGAGGTCCCCGCCGGTCTACCTCCAAAGCACTCCGGGGTCTGGGGCCATCGCCCGTTGCACTCCAGGTCGTTGCGAGCAGGGAGGACCAGGCTCCACCACTACAGGATGGTGCCGGCCCAGCCGTGCCGCACTGCTGAACTGGATGTCTGACAAAGCTTCGGCTGATAATGCGACGTCGAGGCCCATAACTGTTCTCACGTGGTGGTTGGTGCGTAAAGGCCAGAGGCCAAGTCAGAACAAATACCCAAACCATAGTGTATTATTAGCTTGCGGAGACGAGCAGAGACTCACGATCGAAAGTGACCCCGTCGCCCCGTCTCGTGGACTTACGACAAGGGCCTAGAATGCCCGGCCGTGCCATGTAACCATCTTGCAGGTGCTCTCCGGGCCCGCCCGACTTTCACCAAGGTCTCAAGTAAAGTCAATTATAACCGTGTGTCCAGACATCAAGGGGAAAACCCGAGGAATCACCCCCGGAGGATTCCACTCAACGTAATCATCAAGGTGAACGTAAGAGGGACCACCCTCGAGGTTCACACTTGAGGTGTTGAACGACAGAGCCGTATCAGGAATGGTGAAAGAGGAAATCACCCTCAAAGACAACGGCTGAATAGCTACACTACAGAATTATCATCAGGAGTGCGTTATGAGGGATCACCCTCGGCACTCGATAGTAGCTCTGCAGAGTCGAGCAACTAAAGGGGCGTGATGTGATGTGAGGTGTCGGGCTCTGGTCGTCGATCACGTCGATCGAGGCGCCGATGATGAAGCAGGGGCAACAAGGACAAGGTGGGGGTCACTGATGGATCACTAACCAACCTATACTAAGCAGTTTAGGATAAGCAGGTAGGTATCAATAAGCAGGTACAAAAGCAGGCTATGCATCAGAATAGGAGCAAACAATAATAGTAGCAAAATCTAATGCAAGCATGAGAGTATAGAATGGGCGATATCGGGATGATCAGAGGAGGGGCTTGCCTGGTTGCTCAGACAAGAAGAAGGGTCGTCGTCGACGTAGTCGATCACAGCGGCATCAGCAGCGGTCTCGAGGTCTACCGGAGAGAAGAGGGGGAAGAAACAGTAAATACACGCAAAGATAGCATAACAAGACAACAGGCAGAGCTAGACGTGTTCTAACGCGGTGCTACATGTTACCGGCGAAGGGGGATAACATCCGGGAATGTTTTTCTGAAGTCTGGCATTTTTGGACAGATGAAACGGAGGGGAAATGTTGCATGTTCGCTATGCTAGGGACATGTGGCAGACGAACGGACCGCGTATCCGGATTCGTCTCGAAATTCTAAGCAACTTTCATGTAGAAAACTTTTTCATCCGAGCTATGGTTTATTTTATATCGAATTTCAAAGTTTTAATTGATTTTCTAAAAATATTATTATTTCAAAAATAAACAGTAAATGCTACGGGTACACAGAAGTGTACCCAACATTGTGCACATGTGGCTGACAGATGGGGCCAGAGGGCCCAGTTGACCAGGTCAACAGGGACTAGTCAACCAGTGAATAGTAGAAGTGGGTCCGCATGTCATTGACTCTAAGGTTAGTAGTTTAGGAAATCTTGCTTAATTAACAGCGGGCCCATTTGTCATAGACTTAGCCTTTTTAGAACAACTAACTAAAGCTAATAAACAAAGGGGACCACTTGTCATTTGTTGTTATAATAATTGAGCATTAAAGTATTACCAACTAAACTAATCAAGGGCCGGCCTGGTGGCACAGCCGTGAGGCTGGTTGTGCACACACGCACAGACCACACACGACACGCAACACACTATGCTAGGTGTTAATTATGTTCTCTGTTGACAGAAGATAGCAACTTGTGATTTTCATATGATTTCATCCAGGCATCAAATGGATTTGGTCCAATGAACACATTTGAGCTTTGCCAAGTGTACTACCTTCCCATATATTTTTTAGACAAATTAACAACTTTTTAACCGCTGATTAGGGGCTGTTTAGGGACTTAGTCAGTGTGATATTTGTAAAGCTAGACATAGCTACAGTAGCTAGAAGTACAGAGTACAGCAAGCTAGGATGCATCAGCAGCGCCGCGGTAGCAAGCAGTGGCAGGCGAGCGGGAGCAGCACGCGAGCGGCCGAGTGGCGACGGGCACGTGCGCGTGGGCGTGCGCCGGGACGCGGCCAGGCGAGCAGCCGCCGTGCGCGGGCAGCAGTAGTATACGTAGCAGCCTTAGCAGAAGCAGCAAAGCATAGCAGCAGGCGAGCGACGGGCGCGGTGGCGCGCGCACGGGACGGCGAGTGCAGCCAGGGGACAGAGGGGCGTTGGCCCTGGGCCAGCAGCAAGGGAGCAACGACCGACGTGGTCAGGCGCGACGGGGCGCGTGCGGATGGCGGGGGTTCGCGGCCAGGGAAGGCGCAGTGACGAGCGGCGGAGGCGGGGCGGCCTCGAGCTCGAGCTCGTCGGCGGGGAGAGAGCTTCGGCCGGAGCAAAGATTGACAATCGACGGGGCTAGCGCTACGGATCGAAGGAGAGAGGGGAGGGGACACGTCGAGTAGCTCACCATGGAGCACAAGATGGCTCGGTGAGCGGCTTAGTAGCAGCAGAGCAGGGGATCGAGGCGACGAGGTTCCAGTGGCCACCGGCGTCGGCGTAGTAGATGGCGGAGAAGCACGCGGACTCGACGAACGGGCACGGTGGTTGACGGTCGTCGTGGTGGAGACGGATGGCGGCGACGACGGTGTTCGTCGATGGCGGATCTGGGCACAAGGGAGTGTGACGAGGGAGAGAGGGGGCGAGGGAAAATATCTACGCGTGGGGGGGAGTGGGGCTGACGAGGCCGAGGGGGCGGGGGGGGGGGGGGGGGGGGGGGGGGCTGCCTTATCCCCTCGCCGGGGCGTCGCCGGCGAGGTGGTCCGGCTGGGGAAGCCCCTCGGTCGGTCGAACAGAAGACGACCGCGAGGGGGGAGTGGGCTGGCCGGTTGGGGTGGGATGGGCCGAGGCCCGGGGGGAGTGGGGAGGCCTTTTATTTTGTTTTCCTTTGTTTTGTGTTTTGTTTTTCTGCTTTACATTTATTCTTTTTACTATTTTAGTTTTCTTTTATTTTTGAATAGTGATTACCTTTATAAAGTATAGGAACAGCACCTAAAATGGTTTTACTAATTATACCACTGCCACATTTAGTTTGAGGTTCAAATAAAATAGTTTAGTATCTTTATAATTTAAAAAGCATTTAATAATCCTTTTTAGCCGTTGTTATATTCACAAAAGGGCATTTAAATATTTTACAAAAGTTTTGGGTCACCACCATAATTAGGGCTGGAATATTTGGCACACTTTGAACATTTTATTTTGTGTGTTTGAGAAATTTGAATTTGGATTGTGACTTGGATCAACCGAGGATTAGCAACAGTAATGTGATGACATGGCACCATTAACGAGCATTTACTGTAGCTTAATTATCCGAGCGTCACAATTCTCCTTCACTACAAGAAATCTCGTCCCGAGATTTAAGAGGTAGACGGAAACAAAACGAGGTATTCATCTCGAAGACGATCCTCGCGATCACAAGTGGCTTCATCTTCAGAATGATTTGACCACTGAACTTTTAAGTGATTTGATAGCCTTCTGACAGGTGCGACGTTCAGCTTGAACGAGAACGCGAATCGGATGCTCTCTGTAAGTGAGACCATCTTGCAGGGGTTGAGCTTTATAAGCCATGTGATTGTTGCAAAAGGACTTGCGACACAGGGCATCGGCCATCTCACTAGCCTTGCCGGGGTATAAGAAATACCGTAGTCATAGTCTGTGATTGTTTCCATCCATCGCTGTTGATGGAGATCCAGATCTAGCTGAGTAAAGAATTACTTCAGACTTTGATGATCGGTAAAGATCACGCAATGATTACCAAGAAGGAAATGTTATCACAATTTCAGTGCAAACTTAACTGCAGCAAGTTCAAGGTCATGGACTGGGTAGTTCTTTTGGAAAGACATTCTGGAATTCACATACGACGGGAGCATTTTCAATTATCACAAGAGGAGAAGCGTTTCATGCATTAAAGGAGTAAATCCGTGCTTCGGCATTTTGATCAAGATGAGCATGGTAGCATACTCTCTCACTCGAAGGATGCAGTAGATGGACGGTTTCAGTGGCACAAATGATAGCAGGGTATGTGTTTATAACCATTCAATTTCAACGAGGACGTTGTGACTAACCAAGGTGGTTCGACATTGGCCCGCGCAATGCAGCTTGAAATTCCGGCCAAGTGATGTCGGTTCCAACAGGTAAGGAGCGACCGTGGTTGTTCTACCATCGAGCAACAGGACCTTTCAGGTAGTAAGTCGTGAAGGTGACATAGTTGGTAGGGGCTATATCAGTAGACTCCATATCGAAAGTGGTGTCAAGGAGCCAGTCATTAGCAGCAAGGGGCTGAGTCGAGATACGGTAGCTGACAGGGTAGAGACTCGCAAAGTCATGCAGAGTCATTGGGGTTGGTTGCTCATTCATACTGGGATGTGGGAACTGAGCCATGACTCGTTCCATGAACCGGTGATTCAACTCAAATTGTTGTATCATTCCGGCCATGTATTCAGACGGTCACGACCAGTGGGTCTAAATATCCTGCTTAGATGCAACAAGGTGTAGTTTAGCAAGGGGTGGAGCAAGTGTAAGGAGTCATTCATGTTGAAACCTGAACAATGAGCAAAGGCGCAGTATGTACAATGCAGTAGTAATTGGAGACATACCGATACATATGTGGGGCCAATTGCACGTTGTTCGTATGAGTTCGGACAAGAGAAACATCCAGACATACTAGGCGGCACGTATGCACGCGATGGAGGGATTCAACAACGGGGCATAGCAAAGGCTACATCAACGTCAAAGATAACCACTAGAGTGAGGGATTTGCAAGTGACGACACAGTGTGCCCTCGATAAGAGGATCCTAAGGTCAGTTAACATTGTGAAGCAGATCTTGGCCCTTAATTCGAGAAAAGGGCAATACAGACCTCCGGGTGGATGTGATCACGAGAACCTAGGATAGAGTTAGCAAAACCATTTAACCCGAATAGAAGAGATATCAGAGACCCAGAGTATAGACGAGGAGTAGAAGATCCTAATACCACCCAATGGCGACGTGGGCCCGTAAGCCACACAACCATGTTAGTAAAACAGTTTTTCAAACACTAGACTCAACTTCGGCCAAGGAGTTGGAAAGGGGGATCCTACAGGCAGTCGGCTCTGATACCAACTTGTGACGCCCCCGATTCAATCGTACACTAATCATACACGCAAATGTGTACGATCAAGATCAGGGACTCACGGAAAGATATCACAACACAACTCTAGACACAAATAAAATAATACAAGCTTTATATTACAAGCCAGGGGCCTCGAGGGCTCGAATACATAGCTCGATACACAAGAGTCAGCGGAAGCAACAATATCTGAGTACAGACATAAGTTAAACAAGTTCTGCCTTAAGAAGGCTAGCACAAACATCAACGATCAAAGAGGCAAGGCCTCCTGCCTGGGACCTCCTAACTACTCCTGGTCGTCGGCGGGCTCCACGTAGTAGTAGGCACCCTCGGGGAAGTAGTCGTAGTCAGCGGGGGTGGCATCTAACTCCTGGGGGCCACCATCTGGTTGCATCAACCGGAAAGGAGAAGGAAGGGGGAAAAGGGGGAACAAACCAACCGTCAGTACTCATCCAAAGTACTCGCAAGCATCAGATGTACACTAAGTATGCATTGGTATCAAATGGAAGGGTTGTATCTGTGGACTGAACTGCAGAATGCCAGAATAGAGGGGGAAGCCCTAGCCTATCAAAGACTAGCATCTTCAAGTAGCTCCAAGCATCTTGCAGCATGTAGAAGAGTATAGAATAGCATTTTAATATTAACAAGCATGTTGTAACATTAAGGCCCAGAGATCCTTCCTCGACTCCCTGTGAGAAAGCAATCCCGGAGCCAACATATCCATCACATATCAAGTATCCATTTCTAGTTGTATAAGATCAGGATACAAGTCTGAACGTCCATTACCGTGGACACGGTATTCGAATATATGTCTTCCCTACAGGGGTGCACCACGTTTGCCAACACGCTCGATCACTGTGGCTGGACACACCTTTCTGGGGTCAATGCCCGGCCTCGGAAGATCAACACGTCGCAGCCCTACCTAGGCTCAGCAGAGAGGTCCCCGCCGGTCTACCTCCTAAGCACTCCGGGGTCTGGGCCCATCGCCCGTTGCACTCCGGGTCGTTGCGAGCAGGGCGGACCAGGCTCCACCACTACAGGATGGTGCCGGCCCAGTCGTGCCGCACTACTGAACTGGACGTCTGACAAAGCTTCGGCTGATAATGCGACGTCGAGGCCCATAACTATTCTCACGTGGTGGTTGGTGCCTAAAGGCCAGAGGCCAACTCAGAACAAATACCCAAACCATAGTGTATTATTAGCTTGTGGAGACGAGCAGAGACTCACGATCGAAAGTGACCACGTCGCCCCGTCTCGTGGACTTACGACAAGGGCCTAGAATGCCCGGCCGTGCCACGTAACCATCTTGCGGGTGCTCTCCGGGCCCGCCCGACTTTCACCAAGGTCTCAAGTAAAGTCAATTGTAACCGTGTGTCCAGACATCAAGGGGAAAACCCGAGGAATCACCCCCGGAGGATTCCACTCAACGTAATCATCAAGGTGAACGTAAGAGGGACCACCCTCGAGGTTCACACTTGAGGTGTTGAACGACAGAGCCGTATCAGGAATGGTGAAAGAGGAAATCACCCTCAAAGACAACGGCTGAATAGCTACACTACAGAATTATCATCAGGAGTGCGTTATGAGGGATCATCCTCGACACTCGATAGTAGCTCTGCAGAGTCGAGCAACTAAAGGGGCATGATGTGATGTGAGGTGTCGGGCTCTGGTCGTCGATCACATCGATCGAGGCGTCGATGATGAAGCAGGGGCAACAAGGACAAGGTGGGGGTCACTGATGGATCACTAACCAACCTATACTAAGCAGTTTAGGATAAGCAGGTAGGTAACAATAAGCAGGTACAAAAGCAGGCTATGCATCAGAATAGGAGCAAACAATAATAGTAGCAAAATCTAATGCAAGCATGAGAGTATAGAATGGGCGATATCGGGATGATCAGAGGAGGGGCTTGCCTGGTTGCTCAGACAAGAAGAAGGGTCATCATCGACGTAGTCGATCACAGCGGCATCAACAGCGGTCTCGAGGTCTACCGGAGAGAAGAGGGGGAAGAAACAGTAAATACACGCAAACATAGCATAACAAGACAACAGGCAGAGCTAGACGTGTTCTAACGCGGTGCTACATGTTACCGGCGAAGGGGGATAACATCCGGGAATGTTTTTCTGAAGTCTGGCATTTTGGACAGATGAAACGGAGGGGAAATGTTGCATGTTCTCTATGCTAGGGACATGTGGCAGACGAACGGACCGCGTATCCGGATTCGTCTCGAAATTCTAAGCAACTTTCATGTAGAAAACTTTTTCATCCGAGCTATGGTTTATTTTATATTGAATTTCAAAGTTTTAATTGATTTTCTAAAATTATTATTATTTCAAAAATAAACAGTAAATGCTATGGGTACACAGAAGTGTACCCAACATTTGCACATGTGGCTGATAGATGGGGCCAGAGGGCCCAGTTGACCAGGTCAACAGGGACTAGTCAACCAGTGAATAGTAGAAGTGGGTCCGCATGTCATTGACTCTAAGCTTAGTAGTTTAGGAAATCTTGCTTAACTAACAGCGGGGCCCATTTGTCATAGACTTAGCCTTTTTAGAACAACTAATTAAAGCTAATAAACAAAAGGGACCACTTGTCATTTGTTGTTATAATAATTTAGCACTAAAGTATTACCAACTAAACTAATCAAGGGCCGGCCTGGTGGCACAGCCGTGAGGCTGGTTGTGCACACACGCACAGACCACACACGACACGCAACACACTATGCTAGGTGTTAATTATGTTCTCTGTTGACAGAAGATAGCAATTTGTGATTTTCATATGATTTTATCCAGGCATCAAATGGATTTGGTCCAATGAACACATTTGAGCCTTGCCAAGTGTACTACCTTCCCATATATTTTTTAGACAAATTAACAACTTTTTAACCGCTGATTAGGGGCTGTTTAGGGGTTGTGGGGAGTTCTTGAAGCTGCCCTTCTTTTGGATCAAATTAGGTCCTTTTGTCTAGGGTCCTTGCTACTGAAATTTCAGTTCATCTTTACTGTAATAAATTCAATCTCTGTTCCCTGGACTTTTATGAGAACCTTCAATCTGTGGGCCTGTCTTAGTTTGAGTCTTTGGACCATTTTAAAAATTCCTGCTCAGTGGTGGTTCCTGCTGTATGCCTGCATGTTTCTGCAATGAATAGATCCTGGAATATTTTAAACTGGAATGTGAGAGGTATAAACTCCAGTGATAAGTGGCTTGCAATTTCTAATAAAATTGAAGAATCACAGTGCTCAGTTATCTGTCTGCAAGAAACAAAAAGAGAAGTTTTTGACATCTCTTATTTAAGAAAATTTGCCCCAAAAAGGATCAATAAATTTGAGTTCTCACCCTCTATAGGGGCTTCTGGGGGTCTGCTTGTGGCTTGGAGTGATGCTATGTTTCAAGGAGAATGTCTGTTTAAAAATGATTTCTCTCTTTCAATGAGGTTTATTTCAGTGCACACAGGAGAATCATGGATCCTAACTAATATTTATGGTCCCTGTGATGAGGAAGGGAGACATTTATTTCTGGACTGGTTCAAAAACATTCAGATGCCTGTGGAAACAAACTGGCTGATTTCTGGGGATTTTAATTATATTAGATATCCTTCCAATAGAAATGATGGTGCTGGGAATATAAACAATATGATGGATTTCAATGCTGCAATCAGTCAATTAGCTTTGGTAGAAATTCCTTTGAAGGGAAGAAGTTTTACTTGGAGTAACATGCAGCAAGCACCTTTGTTAGAAAAAATTGATTGGGTATTCACATCTGAAAACTGGTCCTCTCAATACCCAAATACCTTGTCCTTTCCCTTGGCCAAGCCTATTTCTGATCATTGCCCATTTGTGATCCAAATTGGTACTTCTATCCCCAAAGCAAAAGTATTCAGGTTTGAGAACTTTTGGCTTCAACTTCCAGATTTCCAAGAAGTAGTAAAGTCCAGCTGGCACCAACCCATTCAAGCCACTAATTCTGCCAAACTCATCACTGCAAAGTTTAAAAGGCTTAGGAAAAGTCTAAAGTTTTGGAGTAAGGGCATTTCCAACCTTGCACTCAACATTCAGGCCACAAATAGTGTAATCTTGATGTGGGATTATTTTGAGGAGTTTAGAATACTCTCAGATATGGAACAAAATGGCAGAGAAATCTTGAAAGAGCATATCTTGAGGTTGTTGTCTTTTCAAAGCATTTACTGGAGACAGAGAGCAACAATTAGATGGGTAAAGTTTGGAGATGAGAATTCAAAATTCTTTCAGGCTAAAGCTACCATCAAATACAGGCATAACTTCATTCAAACTCTTATGAATGATCAGGGGGTAGAAGTAACAGAGCATAATGCTAAGGCTGCAGTTCTTTGGTCAGCTTTCAAAGAAAGATTGGGTAATTCAAGTGAGATGTCTGACCATCTTAATCTAATAAGACTTATTCACAGAGTTGATGGTTTAGAAGATTTAGATGCTCCTTTCTCAAAACAGGAAATTGACTCTGTGGTCAAGGATCTTCCTTCTGATAAAGCACCTGGTCCTGATGGATTCAATGGAGATTTCATTAAACCTTGTTGGAGCATCATTGTTGAAGATTTCTACAGGCTGATTAATGATTTCTATCATGGAAATATTTCTCTGCAAAGTATCAATGCTTCCTTCATCACTCTAATTCCCAAAAAGGACAATCCTGTCAGAGCAAATGATTTCAGACCAATTTCACTTCTCAATTGCTCCATCAAGATCATTACCAAGTTGCTGGCCAATAGACTTTAGACAGTTATTCTCAATTTGGTTCATGTCAATCAGTATGGATTTATTAAGAGTAGAACCATTAATGACTGTCTAGGATGGGCTTATGAGTACTTACATCAGTGTCAGCAGTCTAAATTGCCCATTGTTCTCCTCAAGCTAGACTTTGAAAAGGCTTTTGATCTTCTAAACCATCAAGCTATTCTTGCAATTCTCAAAGCAAGAGGTTTTGGAGATAGATGGATGAATTGGATCTCCATGCTCCTTTCCTCTGGTACTTCTTCAGTGTTGCTTAATGGGGTGCCAGGAAAATTCTTTCATTGCAATCAAGGGGTTAGACAAGGTGACCCTGTCTCTCCTTTGCTATTTGTGTTGGCTGCTGACCTACTCCAATCCACCCTCAATGAAGCTATGCAAAATCAGCTGATTCTTCCTCCTATTGTTAGTCAAGCTTGCCCTGACTTCCCAGTGATTCAGTTTGCAGATGATACCATCTTAGTCCTGCCAGCTGATATGAGACAAATTGAGCAAGTCAAAAATCTCCTCCTTCATTACTCTGCTTTCACAGGTCTGAGAGTGAATTATGAGAAATCCTTCTTGGTGCCACTAAATGTACCAATCACACAGCTTCACTCTTTGCTTAATGTTTTGGGCTGCCAGCAAGGTCATTTTCCTTTCACCTATTTAGGTCTCCCTCTTGGCACAACAAAACCAAAAATTGAAGATTTTAACCCAATGATGCAAAGAATTGAAAGAAGGCTTTCTGGCTGCTCCACTATGTTATCTTATGATGGCAGGCTTTTGCTTATAAAATCAGTTTTTGCATCTCTGCCAATTTTCTTCATGGGCTCTCTAGCTCTCCTAGTTGGTGTGTTACAGCAAATCAACAAGTACTTGAGAAATTTCCTTTGGAGGAAATTTGGTATGGAGGATAGAGGAACTGCACTTATTGCTTGGTCCAAGGTTTGTAGGCCAAAAAAGCAAGGAGGACTTGGAATACTTGATATCTCTATTCACAACAAGGCACTACTAATGAAAAATCTGCTTAAATTTCTCAATAAGGAGGATATACCTTGGATTAATTTGATCTGGGAGAAATATTACCATACTGAACTGCCAAGAAGGAAAGTTGAAGGCTCTTTCTGGTGGAAGTCTCATATTGCTCTCCTGGAGAGATTCAAACAAATCAGCAAATGCTCCATTAGGTTAGGACAATCTATTCTCTGTTGGTCAGATACTTGGTTGGAACAGCAGCTCCAATCTTTGCTCCCTCACCTTCACTCCTTTGCCCTTCATGAGGATCAATCGGTACTAAGTTTCTTTCAGGAGGAAAATTGGATTGATCAGTTCCATTTACCTCTCTCTGTAGTAGCATTTGAAGAATTCAACCAGCTCCCCTCTTTGGCTCTAACCTTAGACCCACAAGTTAAAGATAGGTGGAACATTATTGGTGCTTCTGGCAGGCCCTCTTCAATTCTGATCTATAATTTGCTTCTGGACAATCATGAGGAGCATCCGTTTTTCAGTCTCATTTGGGATAGCTCCAGCAGGCTAAAGCATAAAATCTTTTTTTAGTTGGTAGCTCACTGGCGAATCAACACTAGGGCTCTTCTTCTAAGGAAAGGCATGCACCTTGATGATACCTTTTGCCCTAACTGTAATCAGCAAGCAGAAGAAACTCCTATGCATTTATTGTGGGATTGCAGTTTTGCGCAAGACTGCTGGAACTCTCTGATTCCAAACAGACAAAGAGGAACTTCTGTTTATGAGGACACCATCTTGGCCACACAACTCCTTCCAAAACAATTTGCTGTCGAAATCCTTATTTTGGGTTGTTGGAACATTTGGATTCAGCGAAATAACTTTGTGTTCAGAGCACTTCCTCATTCAATTCAGTCTTGGAGATACCACCTCAAGAATGATCTTAAGCTACTTCGACATAAGATCAAGCAAAAGTTTGCAGTTCGCTTTTCACAATGGATAGATCATAATCTGTAATCATGGGTTCCATTCCTAGAGCAGGCATTGGCTAGCTTATAATCTTTATTCTTTTGGAATCTGTAACTTTTTGTACTATATTTTGCTTTAATTGATTTACCGTAGAACATTTTGTTCTACGGTGTTGGGTCAAAAAATATATATATATTTGTAAAGCTAGACATAGCTACAGTAGCTAGAAGTACAGAGTACAGCAGGATGCATCAGCAGCGCCGTGGTAGCAAGCAGTGGAAGGCGAGCGGGAGCAGCACGCGAGCAGCCGAGTGGCGACGGGCACGCGCGAGTGGGCGTGCGTGGGGACGCGGCCAGGCGAGCAGCCGCCGCACGCGGGCAACAGTAGTATACGTAGCAGCCTTAGTAGAAGCAGCGAAGCATAGCAGCAGGCGAGCGACGGGCGCGGTGGCGCGCGCACGGGACGGCGAGTGCGGCCAGGGGACAGAGGGGCATTGGCCCTGGGCCAGCAGCAAGGGAGCAACGACCGACGTGGTCAGGCGCGACGGGGCGCGCGCGGATGTCAGGGTTCGCGGCCAGGGAAGGCGCAGTGCCGAGCGGCGGAGGCGGGGCGGCCTCGAGCTCGAGCTCGTCGGCGGGGAGAGAGCTTCGGCTGGAGCAAAGATCGACACTCGATGGGGCTAGCGCTACGGATCGAAGGAGAGAGGGGAGGGGACACGTCGAGTAGCTCACCATGGAGCACAAGATGGCTCGGTGAGCGGCTTAGTAGCAGCAGAGCAGGGGAACGAGGCGACGAGGTTCCAGTGGCCGCCGGCATTGGCGTAGTAGATGGCGGAGAAGCACGCGGACTCGACGAACGGGCACGGTGGTTGCCGGTCGTCGTGGTGGAGACGGATGGCGGCGACGACGGCGTTCGTCGATGGCGGATCTGGGCACGAGTGAGTGTGACGAGGGAGAGAGGGGGCGAGGGAAAATATCTACGCGTGGGGGGGGGGAGTGGGGCTGACGAGGCCGAGAGGGAGGGGCTGCCTTTTCCCCTCGCCGGGGTGTCGCCGGCGAGGTGGTCTGGCTGGGGCAAGCCCCTCGGTCGGTCGAACAAAAGACGACCGTGAGGGGGGGAGTGGGCTGGCCGGTTGGGGTGGGATGGGCCGAGGCCCGGGGGAGTGGGGAGGCCTTTTATTTTGTTTTCCTTTGTTTTGTGTTTTGTTTTCTGCTTTACATTTATTCTTTTTACTATTTTAGTTTTCTTTTATTTTTGAATAGTGATTACCTTTATAAAGTATAGGAACAACACCTAAAATGGTTTTACTAATTATACCACTGCCACATTTAGTTTGAGGTTCAAATAAAATAGTTTAGTATCTTTATAATTTAAAAAGCATTTAATAATTCTTTTTAGCCGTTGTTATATTCACAAAAGGGCATTTACATATTTTGCAAAAGTTTTGGGTCACCACCATAATTAGGGCTGGAATATTTGGCACACTTTGAACATTTTATTTTGTGTGTTTGAGAAATTTGAATCTTGGACTTTTATTTTAAATTTGAATTTGGATTGTGACTTGGATCAACCGAGGATTAGCAATAGTAATGTGATGACATGGCACCATTAACGAGGGTTTACTGTAGCTTAATTATCCGGGCGTCACAATCTATATAGGGCCTAATGTATTTTTCAAGACCACCTTTGACTATTGACAAAATTAATAGTACATGACATGCATAATGTGAAAATTATATCATTGAAAGCTCCTTTCGCATACGAGTTTTACGGTATGCTTTGTGTAAGTTGCATGCCATATATTATTGCTCTAACATTTGGTCAAAGTTAGCCTTGAAAAACGCATTAGGTCCTATATAGATGGAAGGAGGGAGTAGGTTTAACACCAAAATAAATAAAGAATGAGTTCATTATAGTACCTTATGTGGTGGTTTTGTTTTCTTTCACTAACGGAGCTTATAAGATTTCTTGTTGAGTTTTGTGTTGTGAAGTTTTCAAGTTTTGGGTAAAGCTTTTATGGACTATGGAATAAGGAGTGGCAAGAGCCTAAGCTTGGGGATGCCCATGGCACCCCAAGATATTCAAGGATAGCCAAAAGCCTAAACTTGGGGATGCCCCGGGAAGGCATCCCCTCTTTCGTCTTCGTTCATTGGTAACTTTACTTGGAGCTATATTTTTATTCGCCACATGATATGTGTTTTGCTTGGAGCGTCGTGTATTATATTAGTCTTTGCTTTTTAGTTTACCACAATCATCCTTGCTGTACACACCTTTTGGGAGAAGCCTACTTGATTAGGATTTGCTAGAATACTCTATGTGCTTCACTTATATCTTTTGAGCTTGATAGTTTTTGCTCTAGTGCTTCACTTATATCTTTTAGAGCACGGTGGTGTCTTAATTTTGAAGAAATTGCTAGTCTCTCATGCCTCACTTATATCTTTTTGAGAGTCTTTTAGAACAGCATGGTATTTTCTATGGTTACAAAGTTGGTCCTAGAATGATGAGCATCCAAGTTGGGTATAATAAAAACTATCATAGAAAAGAATTGGATGCTATGATCAATATGATGCTTGATAATTGTTTTGAGATATGGAGGTAGTGATATTAAAGTCATGCTAGTTTGGGTGATTATGAATTTAAAGAATGCCTGTGTTGAAGTTAGCAAGTCCCGTAGCATGCGCGTATGGTTAAAGTTGTGTAACAAATTTAAAACATGAAGTGTACCTGGCTGGTGCATCCTTATGAGTGGCGGTCGGGGACGAGTGATTGTCTTTTCCTACCAATCTATCCCCCTAGGAGCATGCGCGTAGTACTTGATTTTTGATGACTTCTAAATTTTTGCAATAAGTATATGAGTTCTTTTGACTAATGTTGAGTCCATGGATTATACGCACTTTTACCTTTCCACCATTGCTAGCCTCTTCGGTACCGTCCATTGCCCTTTCTCACCTTGAGAGTTGGTTCAAACTTCGCCGGTGCATCCAAACCCCGTGTTACGATACGCTCTATCACACATAAACCTCCTTATATCTTCCTCAAAACAGCCACCATACCTACCTATTATGGCATTTCCATAGCCATTCCGAGATATATTGCCATGCAACTTTCCACCGTTCCGTTTATCATTATCATGACATACTTTACTTTTGTCATATTGCCATTGCATGATCATGTAGTTGACATCGTATTTGTGGCAAAGCCACCATGCATTATTTTTCTTACATGTCACTCTTGATTCATTGCACCATCCCGGTACACCGTCGGAGGCATTCATATAGAGTCATATCTTGTTCTAGTTTCAAGTTGTAATTCTATGTTGTAATCAATAGAAGTGTGATGATCATCATTATTAGAGCATTTCCCAAAGAAAAAAAAGAAGAAAAAGAATAAAGGCCAAAAAGAAAAAAAGGAAGGCCCTAAAAAAAGAAGAAGAAAAAGAAAATAAATAAAAAGGGCAATGTTACTATCTCTCTTTCCACACTTGTGCTTTAAAGTAGCACCCTGTTCTTCATGTAGAGAGTCTCATATATTGTGCTTCAAAGTAGCACCATGTTTTTCATATAGTGAGTCTCATAAGTTGTCTTTTTCATACTAGTGGGAATTTTTCATTATAGAACTTGGCTTGTATATTCCTATGATGGGCTTCCTCAAATGCCCTAGGTCTTCGTGAGAAAGCAAGTTGGATGCACACCCACTAGTTTTCTTTTGTTGAGCATTCATTTATAGCTCTAGTGCATCCGTTGCATGGCAATCCCTACTCCTTATGTTGACATCAATTGGTGGGCATCTCCATAGCCCGTTGATTATCCTCGTCAATGTGAGACTTTCTCATTTTTTGTCTTCTCCACACAATCCCCATCATCATATTCTATTCCACCCATAGTGCTATATCCATGGCTCACGCTCATGTATTGCGTGAAGGTTGAAAAAGTTTGAGATTATTTAAGTATGAAACAATTGCTTGGCTTGTCATCAGGGGTATAGAAGTTGGGAATATCTTTGTGTGACGAAAATGAAGCATAGCCTAACTATATGATTTTGTAGGGATGAACTTTCTTTTGCCATGCTATTTTGAGAAGACATGATTACTTTGATTAGTATGCTTGAAATGTTACTATTTCTTTTATCAATATGAACTTTTATTTTGAATCATTTGGATCTGAACATTCATGCCACAATAAAGAATTACATTAAGAATTATTCTAGGTAGCATTCCACATCAAAAATTCTCTCTTTATCATTTACCTACTCGAGGACGAGCAGGAATTAAGCTTGGGGATGCTTGATACGTCTCCAATGTATCTATAATTTTTGATTGTTCCATGCTATTATATTACCCCTTTTGGATGTTTATGGGCTTTATTTTACACATTTATATCATTTTTGGGACTAAACTACTAACCGGAGGCCCAGCCCGTATTGCTGTTTTTTGCCTATTTCAGTATTTCGAAGAAAAGGAATATCAAACGGAGTCCAAACGGAATGAAACCTTCGGGAGCGTGATTTTTGGAATGAACGTGATCCAGAGGACTTGGAGTGCAAGTCAAGAAGCAGCCGAGGCCTCCACGAGATAGGAGGGTGCCCCCCCTATAGGGCGCGCCCCCTGTCTCGTGGGCCCCTCGGGCGGCCACCGACGTACTTCTTCCTCCTATATAAGCCTACGTACCCCAAAAACATCCAGGGAGCAACTGAAACACAATTTCCACCGCCGTAACCTTCTGTATCCACGAGCTTCTATCTTGGAGCCTTCGCCGGCGCTCCGCCGGAGGGGGAATCGATCACGGAGGGCTTCTACATCAACACCATAGCCCCTCTGATGAGTTGTGAGTAGTTTACCACAGACCTACGGGTCCATAGTTATTAGCTAGATGGCTTCTTCTCTCTTTTTGGATCTCAATACAATGTTCTCCCCCTCTCTTGTGGAGATCTATTCGATGTAAACTCTTTTTGCGGTGTGTTTGTCGAGATCCGATGAATTGTGGGTTTATGATCAAGTTTATCTATGAATAATATTTGAATCTTCTCTGAATTCTTTTATGTATGATTGAGTTATCTTTGCAAGTCTCTTCGAATTATCAGTTTGGTTTGGCCTACTAGATTGATCTTTCTTGCCATGGGAGAAGTGCTTAGCTTTGGGTTCAATCTTGCGGTGTCCTTTCCAAGTGAAAGCAGGGGCAGCAAGGCACGTATTGTATTGTTGCCATCGAGGATAAAAAGTTGGGGTGTATATCATATTGCTTGAGTTTATCCCTCTACATCATGTCATCTTGCTGATGAGGACATAAATACCATTGTTACACCCACAGCTCCTGCTCCTATACATACTGGACCAATTACTAGAGCTCACGCACGCCAACTAAATTACCAGGTACTTTCGTTTCTTGGTAATGATTGTAATGTTCATGAGAATATGATGCTGCCTAAATTGGATACATTTGTTTTGCTTACAAATGAAGGGCCTAGCTTGGAGAAGGATGAACATTGGAGCAAGAACAAGCGTGGAGATGATGGCATGTGCAAGGGGAACAAGAACGGAGTTACAAGTGATGATTTCAGGACATTGAAGCCACCATAATGGGTGCATGAAGCCTTGGACGAAATATACAAGATGCCACTTCATAAATTTCGTCTAGAGGCTATTCTAGGTGCTGCGTCACCTTATTATTGGGCCAGGCCCATGTAATTTCGAAATACATAAGTATAGGCTATTTTTAGAGTCCGTATGTGTGGGGAAACAAGAGATAGGGTTGATTTCGCACCCCTCCACCAAGGGCCACGAAATCCCCCCCCCCCCCCTCTTCCTCCATATATACAACCCTTAGGGCACCGTTTAGACCTTGGGTTTTGTTTAGATTAAAGTTTGCCATGGCTGCAACTTCGCGTACTTCATTTGTGTTCAAGGACCAGACAAAGGCGTCACAGAACCCCACCTTGATCAATAAAGCTTTCATCTTATATTCGCAATATCCAGATTGCAATCTTAGTTTCTTGCTTGTTCTTCGTTTGCTCGCGGGAAACAGACCCTCGTGGTCAGGTTGATCGTGCTCCGGCGTGGTCAATAACCTCTCGGAGTTGGTTTAGCGATTGCTAAGGCGCGACGTCCTAGCATGTTCGTAGTCGGATCGTCAAAGTCGACTTCCACCAAAGCGATATCCATCATCTCATCGAAAGACGGGACACCTTTGCCCCTATCAAGTGGTATCAGATTTCCAGGTTGCTCGGTGAGATTTTATAGTTTTTTGTAGTTTAGATCGAGTCTGTTCTTCATACCTACAGTCCACGAAAAAGCCACAAAAAAATTAGGGTTAGTTCATCATATCCGAACCAATCTCAGCCTTTGCATAATCTTTTTAGGGTTTTGCTTTGTTGAATTTGCGGTTGCATCGTCGTGTCTATTTGTTGGTCTTAGCGTCTAGTCTTTTAGAGTTTCGAGTTCTGGTCATAAGTTGTCACGCTGCCATCGCACCATCATCATCGCCCCTGCCATCTACCACCACTGCTCTGAATCCGTATCCATATACCACCACCAATCCGTATTCATATACCACCATCGATCCATATCCATATACTACCACCGCTACCACCACCGCTGCCATATACCACCACCGCTGCCATATACCACCACCGCTGCCATATACCACCACCATATATCCACCACCAATCCGAGTTCCTTGCATATTAGGATTGTTTTCGGGATCCATCTAATTTCCGATTCGTGTTTCCTTGTCTGAGTAGGTTTCGGATTCCAGCAATCTTTTGCCATCCGTAGAAAGTCCGGAAACCAAAAAAAAAGAGTCCGGAAACCACCCTCCGTTTAGGCCCAAAATTTTCCAAAAACGCACTGGACAAAAAAAATTCTGGCTATCCTATTTTTAGGTGTTTCTAAGCATATTGAGACAGTCGCCGTTATAGAAAGTTTTTTTTGACCCGTTTCCAGTTTTTGGGTCCGGGCAGTCAAAAAAAAAATTGGTCGAAAATTTTTCATGCCTATCCTGTTCTCTTGACTTGGGAAGAGTTTTGAGACACTCGCCATTATAGTGATTTTCGGCAAAAAAAAGAGGAGCGCAAAAAAAAAAGAGCACAAAAAAAAAGAGTGAAAAAAAAATTCAGAGTGTGCTTCTCCCTTGTTTCCATGCAGCGTCGTGATTTTGTTAGTGTTCTAGGCTCGCGTCTCTAGCACAATCTAGCCTAGGACGAGCACAGTACCGTCGTTGAGCGTTTATTCAACTTTGCATCTCTGAATTGATTATTGCTGACCCTTTTTGCTACCATATTATAAGCCTTCCCAGCTCCACATACATCTACGTCGTGCGTTTGACTCTCCCTGGTAATCGCTCTATCCAAGCTTTGAGAGTTTTGACAACAACGGTTGCCGATCACCACCTGCTGCTGGGTAAGAACTGGTAAGAATTTGAGATTTGCTTGAAGGATTTGTGACACCCAACCACCACCATATTCCAGTAGTCTGTAGGATCATATACTTGTCTGTTTCTATTGCTACTAACTATGGCAGGAACACACGCCGACGAGATTGACTGGGAGAACATGACGAACAAGGACCTTCATGATAAGTTTCATCAAATGTTGGGTCAACAGGTGGAGGACGTGATGGCCAGTTTTGGAAAGGCATTGGAGAGGATGGATGACATTGAGAAGACAATTGACACCAAGTTGGATTCCAAGTTCGATGAATTACTCAAACGTCTCCCACAACCAGTTCTACGCCGCGATACAGTAGGGCGAGCACAGCGTGTTCCTATTGAGCCAGGACAAAATTCTGGTGCCGCTGCTACAGCTGTTGGTGCTTCTGTAGCTCCTGCTGCTATTGCAGAGGTGGAGGACTATTACGAGGATGAGGTTGATCAAAATCAGAACTACGTGCAGCCACCAGCACCACCACCAGCAAGTCGACCTCAGGTATATATTCGCAATGGTAGGCCTGCACCACCACCTCAGGTACGAGATAATGACCATATTCCGAAACTGGAATTGAATATTCCACCATTTGAGGGTAGATATGTTCCTGATATATATCTTACTTGGGAGTTAGAAACTGAACAACGTTTTACATGTTTACAATATCCCGAGGAGAGACGGGTTGCTACTGCTGTTTGTGCTTTCACTAGTTTTGCATGTGTATGGTGGTCTGAACATTGTAGATTATATCCTATTCCAACTACTTGGGCTGCTTTAAAAACTGCTATGCGTACTCGTTGGGTTCCACCATATTATGAACGTGAATTGCTTCAAAAATTGCAGCGTTTAAGACAAGGAAAAAATTCTGTAGAAGAATATTATCAGGAATTACAAACTGGCATGATTAGATGTGGTATTGTTGAGGAGAATGAAGCTATGCTTGCACGTTTTATGGGTGGATTAAATAGAGAGATTCAGACCATTCTAGAGTATAAGGAGTATACTAATATCACTCGTTTATTCCATCTTGCTTGTAAAGCTGAACGTGAAGTGCAGGATCGACAAGCATTGGCGCGAACTAACTTTTCTGCAGGTTGACTTTCATCATGGACACCGCTTGCATCCTCTACTTCCACTACACCAGCACCTCCATCAGCTGCTACCTCCAGCCGTGATACAAGAAAGCAGGCACAACCACCACTATTTGCCAAGAGCGCACCTGCCGGACCTACACAGAGCTCTTCTTCTTCGATGGCATCAATTGGGCACACAAGTGATATTATTTGTCGTCGTTGTAAGGGAAGAGGTCATTATGCGAGAGAATGCAAATCTCAGCGTGTGATGATTGCTACTGAGGATGGTGGGTATGAGTCCGCTAGTGACTATGATGAGGAGACGTTGGCTCTTATTACATGTGAAGAACACGGTGGAGATGATTCTGATCATGAGACGCAATACATGGCTCCTGAAGACGCTGACAGGTATGAATGTTTAGTTGCTCAACGTGTTTTGAGTGTGCAGGTCACACAAGCTGAGCAAAATCAGAGGCACAATTTGTTCCATACCAAGGGAGTTGTGAAGGAACGTTCTGTGCGCGTCATCATAGACGGAGGGAGCTGCAACAACTTGGCTAGCATGGAGATGGTGGAGAAGCTTTCTCTCACCACAAGACCACATCCACATCCTTACTACATCCAATGGTTCAACAACAGCGGCAAGGTTAAGGTAACACGTACTGTTCGTGTGCATTTTAGTATCTCTACATATGCTGATTATGTTGATTGTGATGTGGTACCTATGCAAGCATGTTCCTTGTTACTTGGTCAACCATGGCAATTTGATAAAAATTCTGTACACCATGGTAGAAACAATCAGTATACTCTTGTTCATAAGGATAAAAATATTACTTTGCTTCCTATGACTCCTGATTCCATTTTGAAGGATGATATTAATAGAGCTAATAAAGCAAAACAGGAGAAAAAAAGAGTGAAAATCAGATTGTGGCAAAAGATTTTGAGCAACAAATGAAGCCTAATAATAAACCATCTAGTGTTGCTTCTGAAATTAAATTGAAAAGTGCATGTTTATTTGCCACCAAATCTGGTATTGATGAGCTAGATTTCAGCAAATCTGTTTGCTATGCTTTTGTGTGCAAGGAGGCATTATTTTCATTCGAGGACGTGCTTCCTCTTTGCCTCCTGCTGTCACTAACATTTTGCAGGAGTTCGCTGACGTCTTTCCACAAGACGTGCCACCGGGATTACCGCCTATTCGAGGGATTGAGCATCAGATTTACTTAATTCCCGGTGCTTCACTGCCAAACCATGCGTCATACCGTACCAATCCAGAGGAGACGAAGGAGATTATGCGTCAAGTACAGGAGCTTCTCGACAAAGGTTATATTACTATTCGTTATCGTCATCCTATTCCTAGGCTAGATGATATGCTTGATGAATTGAGTGGCTCTACAATATTCTCCAAAGTTGATTTGCGTAGTGGATATCATCAAATTTGTATGAAATTGGGAGATGAATGGAAAACATCATTTAAAACTAAGTTTGATTTATATGAGTGGTTAGTCATGCCTTTTGGGTTAACTAATGCACCTAGTACTTTCATGAGATTAATGAACGAAGTTTTACGTGCTTTCATTGGACGATTTGTGGTAGTTTACTTTGATGACATATTGATTTATAGCAGATCTTTGGAAGAACATTTGGAACATTTACGTGCTGTTTTTATTGCTCTACGTGATGCACGTTTGTTTGGTAACCTTGGGAAGTGCACCTTTTGCACCGACTGAGTATCTTTTCTTGGCTATGTTGTTACTCCACAGGGAATTGAAGTTGACAAAACAAAGATTGAAGCTATTGAGAGTTGGCCGCAGCCCAAAACGGTCACACAAGTGAGGAGTTTTCTTGGCCTCGCTGGATTCTATAGGCGTTTTGTGAGAGATTTCAGCACCATTGCTGCACCTCTCAACGAGCTTACAAAGAAGGATGTGCCCTTTGTTTGGGGTACCGCACAGGAAGAAGCCTTCACGGTATTGAAAGATAAGTTGACACATGCTCCTTTACTCCAACTTCCTGATTTTAATAAGACTTTTGAGCTTGAATGTGATGCTAGTGGAATTGGATTAGGAGGTGTGTTATTACAAGATGGCAAACCTGTTGCATACTTTTTTGAAAAATTGAGTGGGCCTAGTCTGAATTATTCTACTTATGATAAAGAATTATATGCTCTTGTTCGGACTTTAGAAACATGGCAACATTATTTATGGCCCAAAGAATTTTTTATACATTCTGATCATGAATCTTTGAAACATATTAAAAGTCAAGCTAAACTGAATAGTAGACATGCTAAATGGGTTGAATTCATTGAGACTTTCCCTTATGTCATTAAACACAAGAAGGGTAAAGAAAATGTTATTGCTGATGCATTGTCTCGTCGCTATACTATGCTTTCACAACTTGACTTCAAAATATTTGGTCTGGAGACCATCAAAGATCAATATGTGCATGATGCTGATTTTAAAGATGTATTGCAGAATTGTAAAGAAGGAAGAACATGGAACAAGTTCGTCCTTAATGATGGATTTGTGTTCCGTGCTAACAAGCTATGCATTCCAGCTAGCTCCGTTCGTCTTTTGTTGTTGCAGGAGGCGCATGGAGGAGGACTAATGGGATACTTTGGCGTGAAGAAGACGGAGGACGTACTTGCTACACATTTCTTTTGGCCAAAGATGAGACGGGATGTTGAGCGTTTTATTGCTCGCTGCAATACATGTCAAAAAGCTAAGTCACGACTCAATCCTCATGGTTTATATATGCCTTTGCCTGTACCTAGTGTTCCTTGGGAGGATATATCTATGGACTTTGTTTTAGGTTTACCTAGAACAAATAAGGGGAGGGATAGCATATTTGTTGTCGTGGATAGATTCTCGAAAATGGCACACTTTATACCATGTCATAAAAGCGATGATGTTGTTAATGTTGCTGATTTGTTCTTTCGTGAAATTATTCGCTTGCATGGTGTGCCAAATACTATTGTTTCAGATCATGATACTAAATTTCTTAGCCACTTTTGGAGATGTTTATGGGCTAAGTTGGGGACTAAACTGCTTTTTGGTACTACTTGTCACCCCCAAACTGATGGACAAACTGAAGTAGTCAATAGAACATTGTCTACTATGGTTAGGGCTGTTTTGAAGAATAATAAGAAAATGTGGGAGGAATGCTTGCCTCATATTGAATTTGCTTATAATCGTTCATTGCATTCTACTACTAAGATGTGCCCTTTTGAAGTTGTCTATGGTTTCCTACCTCGTGCACCTATTGATTTGTTGCCTCTTCCATCTTCGGAGAAGGTTAATTTTGATGCTAAAGAACGTGCTGAATTGATTTTAAAAATGCATGAGTTAACTAAGGAAAACATTGAGCGTATGACTGCTAAATATAAACTTGCTGGAGATAAGTGTAGAAAACATGTTGTGTTTGCACCTGGAGATCTTGTTTGGTTACATTTGCGTAAGGATAGATTTCCTGATTTGCACAAATCAAAGCTAATGCCACGTGCTGATGGTCCCTTTAAGGTGTTGGAGAAAATAAATGATAATGCATATAAACTTGAGCTGCCTGCAGATTTTGGGTTAGTCCCACTTTTAACATTGCAGATTTGAAGCCTTATTTGGGTGAGGAAGATGAACCTCCGTCGAGGACGACTTCATTTCAAGAAGGGGAGGATGATGAGGACATCAATACCATTGTTACACCCACAGCTCCTATTGCTATACATACTGGACCAATTACTAGAGCTCGCGCACGCCAACTAAATTACTAGGTACTTTCGTTTCTTGGTAATGATTCTAATGTTCATGAGAATATGATGCTGCCTAAATTGGATACATTTGATTTGCTTACAAGTGAAGGACCTAGCTTGGAGAAGGATGAACATTGGAGCAAGAACATGCATGGAGATGATGGCATGCGCAAGGGGAACAAGAACGGAGTTACACGTGATGATTTCAGGACATTGAAGCCACCATAATGGGTGCATGAAGCCTTGGACGAAATATACAAGATGCCACTTCATAAATTTCGTCTAGAGGCTATTCTAGGTGCTGCGTCACCTTATTATTGGGCCAGGCCCATGTAATTTGAAATACATAAGTATAGGCTATTTTTAGAGTCCGTATGTGTGGGGAAACAAGAGATAGGGTTGATTTCGGACCCCTCCACCAAGGGCCACGAAATTCCCTCCCCCCCCCTATTCCTCCATATATACAGCCCTTAGGGCACCGTTTAGACCTTGGGTTTTGTTTAGATTAAAGTTTGCCATAGCTGCAACTTCGCGTACTTCGTTTGTGTTCAACGACCAGACAAAGGCGTCACAGAACCCCACCTTGATCAATAAAGCTTTCATCTTATATTCGCAATATCCAGATTGCATCTCAGTTTCTTGCTTGTTCTTCATTTTCTCGCGGGAAACAGACCCTCGTGGTCAGGTTGATCGTGCTCCGGCGTGGTCAATAACCTCTCGGAGTTGGTTTAGCGATTGCTAAGGCGCGACGTCCTCGCACGTTCGTAGTCGGATCGTCAAAGTCGACTTCCACCAAAGCGATATCCATCATCTCATCGAAAGACGGAACACGTTTGCCCCTATCACTTGCTTAATGCGTTACTCTATTTTTTATGAACTTAATACTCTAGATGTAGGCAGGAGTCGGTCGATGTGTGGAGTAATAGTAGTAGATGCAGGCAGGAGTCGGTCTACTTGTTGCGGACGTGATGCCTAGATAATCTCATAATTATTCGCTTTTCTATCAATTACTCGACCGTAATTTGTTCACCCACCGTAATACTTATGCTATCTTGAGAGAAGCCACTAGTGAAACCTATGGCCCCCGGGTCTATCTCTTATCATATTTGCTTCCAATCTACTTTTATTTGCATCTTTACTTTTTGCATCTATATTACAAAATACCAAAAATATATTTTATCTTATCATACTATCTCTATTAGATCTCACTTTCGCAAGTGGCCGTGAAGGGATTGACAACCCCTTTATTGCGTTGGTTGTGAGTTCTTTGTTTATTTGTGTAGGTGTGTGGGACTTTTGAGAAGCCTCCTACTAGATTGATACCTTGGTTCTCAAAAACTGATGGAAATACTTACGCTACTATTGCTGCATCACCCTTTCCTCTTCAAGGAAAACCAACGCAAGCTCAAGACGTAGCAATCCCCAAACAATTTTCCACCTTTGGGTCATTCTTTATGAACAAGTCCATCAACTCTTTAAAGTTACCCTTATTCATTGAGCTAGCAGACTCATCATGACCACGAAAAGCAAGAGGTTGTAGTATAAGAAAATTGACAGTACCCAATATAATCAAGAGACGGGCTTTGTATTCTTATTCTTTCTTCTTAGAACACCTATCAAACACATGTGGTAGATTTTGTCTTTGATTTTTTAAATCATCATAATGTTGTTATTATGAGCACTATCATGCTTTCCAACATGCTGATTAAAAACTTTAGGTCCATCCTTCCAAGATTTAAATCCATTTTTCGTGAATGCCTCAATACCATAGTTTTCAGCTCTTGGTTGCTTAAACAGAAAACAATAAAAGCAAAATGCTGCTTTTTTAATGTTATATTCCAACTAGCCGTGATGATATTAAACCAATAATCATGAAAGCTTCTACCATTTATCCGTTCGTATGATCAGTTGGTTGGCATGGACCCATTGAGGGAGTCCTGGATTAAGGGGTCCTCGGACAGCCGTACTATATACTTTGGCTGGACTGTTGGACTATGAAGATACAAGATTGAAGACTTCGTCCCGTGTCCGGATGGAACTCTCCTTTGCGTGGAAGGCAAGCTTGGCAGTTCGGATATGTAGATCTCCTTCTCTGTAACCGACTATGTGTAACCCTAGCCCCCTCCGGTGTCTATATAAACCGGAGGGTTTAGTCCGTAGGACAACAACAATCAGAATCATAGGCTAGCTTCTAGGGTTTAGCCTCTACGATCTCGTGGTAGATCAACTCTTGTAATACTCATATCATCAAGATCAATCAAGCAGGAAGTAGGGTATTATCTCCATCGAGAGGGCCCGAACCTGGGTAAAACATCGTGTCCCCTGCCTCCTATTACCATTAGCCTTAGACGCACAGTTCGGGACCCCCTACCCGAGATCCGCCGGTTTTGACACAGACATTGGTGCTTTCATTGAGAGTTCCACTGTGTCGTCGCGGTAAGGCTTGATGGCTCCTTCGATCATCTTCAAGGATGCGGTCCAGGGGGAGGTTTTCCTTCCCGGACAGATCTTCATATTCGGCGGCTTCGTACTACGGGCCAACTCGCTTGGCCATCTGGAGCAGATCGATAGCTATGCCCCTGGCCATCAGGTCAGGTTTGGAAGCTTGAACTATACTGCCGACATCCGCGGGGACTTGATCTTCCATGGATTTGAGCCCATGTCAGGTGCGCCGAACGGTCACGACGGGCATGACTTTGATCTGCCATCGGACAGTGTTCAGGAGATCGCGCCTGCGGTGGCGCTGGGAATCAATCTCGAGCAGATCGTGCCTTCCGAGGACGAGTGGATAGACCCCGCCACGGAGGCCGCACACTCATCGGCATTGGAGCCGAACACCGATCCCACCTCCTGTGAGGATGGCGTCATTGGACCCTCGGACTCGCCTCCGACTACAGGATCCGAACCGCGTACGTTCGTGCCTATCGAATCTGATTGGACACCGGTCATGGAGTTCACCTCCGTGGATATTTTTCAGCACTCGCCCTTAGGTGATGTGCTAAACTCATTAAGGTCTCTTTCCTTGTCGGGAGATTCTTGGTCGAACTATGTCCGGCTCGAGTAGGAAGCGGTCGACAAAGAAATTCATTCCCCACCCACCACTCACTTCATAGCCACTGTCGATGACTTAACCGACACGCTCGATTTCGACTCTGAAGACATCGACGGTATTTACGACGATGAAGGAGAAGAACAGGAACCACCGCCCACTGGGCGCTGGACTGCCACCTCATCATATGATATATATATATATATATGATGGACACACCAAAAGAAGGCGACGGTGATGATGCAACGAAGGATAATCCCCTCGATAAACCACCAAAGCGGCGCCATAGACGCCGCTCTAAATCACGCCACAGTAAAAACAGCGACAACAGCGCAAGAAATAATAATACCTCGGCTGACTCCAAAGGAAATGGCGCCCTCATGGACCCAGCGATGGAGCAGGATGAACCAGGGGACGATGAACATAGTCCGAAGCCGACGTCAGATGACACCGATCCCGAGGGTAAAATTCAACAACCTGTCTCGGAGAGGAAAACAACCCGGACGATGATGCACTCATCATCCCAGAAAAACTCTTGGAACAAGAGAACCTCCATAGAAGGCTTATTGCCACCGCGAGGAGCCTAAAGAAGCAGAAGCAAAGGCTTAAGGCCACGCAGGATATGCTCAACCACAGGTGGAACAAAGTTCTTGACACAGAAGAAAAATACTGCGGTGATCGTCACACAAAGATCTATCCAAAGCGCAAGCTGCTGCCCGAATTCGACGATGAGGCCATAGAGCTCATTCAGCCGAAAACGACTGATCAGCCGAAGCGACCACCCCGTGGTCGTGACAAGACGGCTAATGATGCCGCACACAAGACAGCACACGATTTACGTGAGCTCCTGGACAAAAAGTCCGATATGGCCAGATCCATCTATGGATCTAGGAAGCGCGCTTCGGCATAGGATCAGAGCTACCGAAACGATCACATTGATCGAATACCAGCTAGGAATCAGCACCGAACACAACAACTGTCGACAACATGCCACGACACGACCAAATACAGGGGTGTCGCACACCACCTGTGCTTCACCGATGAGGTGCTGGATCATGAATTTCCGGAAGGATTTAAACCCATGAATATAGAGGCATATGACGGAACGACAGACCCTGGGGTCTGGATTGAGGACTTTAGCCTACATATCCACATGGCTCGCGGAGATGATCTCCATGCCATTAAATACCTACCCCTCAAATTGAAAGGGCCAGCTCGGCATTGGTTGAAAAGCCTTCCTGAAAACTCAATTGGAAGTTGGGAAGAACTTGAGGATGCTTTTAGGGCCAATTTTCAAGGGACCTATGTTCGACCTCCAGACGCAGACGACCTAAGTCACATAATTCAACAGCCTGGAGAGTCAGCCGAAAACTCCGGAACAGATTTCTTACTAAGAAGAATCAAATAGTCGATTGCCCGGACGCCGAAGCCTTAGCGGCCTTCAAGCACAGTATCCGGGACGAATGGCTCGCCAGACACCTCGGCCAGGAAAAGCCGAGGACAATGGCAGCCTTAACAAGCCTTATGACCCACTTTTGCGTGGGCGAGGACAGCTGGCCCGTAGCGGCACCAGCAACCCAGGCACATCTGAAGTCAGGGATGGCAACGGGAAGCCGTGACGCAACAAAAACAAGCGTCGAAACAATGATGACAGCCCAAAGAACACGACGGTCAATGCTGGATTCAGGGGCTCTCGACCCGGTCAATGGAAGAAGTCATTTAAGGGCAGCAAAGATAGACCGTCCAGCCTAAACAAGATTCTAGACAAATTATGTCAGATTCACGGCACCCCCGAAAAACCCGCAAATCACACCCACAGAGAATGTTGGGTTTTCAAGCAGGCAGGCAAGCTAAATGTCGAACACAAGGGGAGGGAGATGCCAAGTGAAGACGAGGATGAGCCTCGCCAGCCGAACACTGGAGGACAGAAATAATTCCCACCAGAAGTCAAAACAGTGAATATGATTTACGCAACTCACATTCCAAAGAGTAGGCGAAAACGCGCACTTCGATATATATATGTTGTGGAGCCCGTCGCCTCCAAATTTAACCCCTGGTCGGCCTGCCTGGTCACCTTTGATCGCATGGATCATCCGACTAGTATCCGGCACGGAGGATCAGCTACCTTGGTGATCGACCCAATAATTGAAGGATACCATCTCACACGAGTCCTTCTGGACGGCGGCAGTAGTCTAAACCTAATATATCAGGACACTGTCCCCAAAATGGGGATAGACCCTTCAAGAATCAGCCTAAGCAACACTACCTTTAAAGGAGTGATACCAGGTGTCGAGGCCCACTATACGGGCTCTCTAGTACTAGAAGTTGTATTCGGTTCTCCCGACAACTTTAGAAGCGAGGAACTAACCTTCGACATCGCTCCATTCCGAAGTGGCTATCACGCACTACTCGGAAGAACGGCTTTTTCTCGTTTTAATGCAGTACCGCATTACACCTACCTTAAACTTAAGATTCCCGATCCACGCGGCGTCATCACAGTTAGTGGAAACACAGAGTGTTCCTTACGCGCGGAAGAATATGTGGCGGCTCTATCAGCCGAACACTGAGCGGTCCCTCCAACCAGGATAAATGGTCGGTCGTCAAGACCACGGAAGCGGTTAGACGAGTCTGGCGCTCCACCCAATGTAACAGCCCAGTTGGGATTTCCCCATAAAAGATGCTAGGGGCTGCCCGCAAAAAGAGCCCATAGTTTGGCTCGACCCTATCAATACAATAACATATTGCATTTTCATGGTTCATTCAGATTAACAAACTCCTCGCACGAAGTCTTTCACCTGGATTTTTCCTTTTTACAGATGGTCATCATGCTACACCCTTCCAGGATATGGCACAACGGAGATAAAGGCGCAGACGTGCAGCAGGGCCCCACTCAAAGGTTTCTTTTTAGATTAAGACCCTGCGTAAACCTTTTTAATGTCTCTTGTTGGTTCTTCCCCTCCAGAAACTTTATACAACCAGGAGGGATACTGGCGTTTTCGGCATTTTTGTCACACCAGACTATTGCTCATACCTGGAAACTCAGGGCTTATTATCGAGGGCGTTATTCAGCCCAGTATACATTGTAAAGTCTGAATACCTTAGGGAGTGTTGGCGTCGCGAGTTTGGCCTTATATGCATCAGCTCCGAATCATGTCTTTGGTCAAATGTTGGGTTTGCCCGGCTCCCGTGTTTTGCTACCTTCATTCCGCTCTATCGGCTAAGGCGGCACCGGGAGAACTACTGCGATTGTGCCCTGGTTCATCTGGATGAGCACCTCAGTAGAGAAAGCCGAAAACTGACTGTCATGATACAGCGCAAGACTGGTCAACCACTCGATGACCCAGCGGAATCTTCATGATTCCTCTGCATTAATGAAGGACCGGTTTCCCGGTCACGTACATACGCCCACCATATCCGGATGAACACGAAAGTACCAGGGGCTATATAGTAGCCCCACCGTCAAACTCCTATGGCCAAGTGAAAGTGTTAAATCTATATAGTCTGATTGCCTGGTTCGCCACGCTATCACCTCCTTAACGGACCAAGACGTTGGATCAAGTGTGACTATGCGTTTTCTCGAACACCCCCGCATTATATGTGTGGGGGCTGAAGCCGACGACTGCAAACTTTCAGGTTATATACATACATAAACGGCCGCACAGGAGGCATTATAATACTTTCAGGCAAAAGTATAAACACAGCCTTTATAATCAAAATAGCATTGTCTTTACAATCGAGATACATGTCATTCGAACATGGCACTCTTCGAGCACTGAGCCTCTATTAAACGGGCACCTTCTAAGACTTCTTCAAAATAGTGCTCGGCCGGTTCATGGCCTTCCGCCGCACCCCGGGTCGCAATAGCGGTGGTTTCCATCCCAGCCCAGTATGTTTTAACATGGGCAAGAGCCATCCGCACACCCTCTATGCACGCCGACCTCTTCACAGCATCGATATGCGCCACAGCACCAAGGAATTGTTGCACCAATCCAAAATAGTTGTCCGGCCTTGGTCCACGTGGCCAAAGATGATCCACGACAGACCTCATAGCAAGTCCGGACAACCTGTGGAGTTCGGCCCAGGCGGCCATCTTTTCATTCAACGGCAGCGGACGCGTCGGGGCACTGAACTGCGACCAGAATAACCTTTCAGCCTTATGGTCTTTCTGATCTTTGAAAAAACTCGGTTGCATCAGCAGCACTCTTTGCCAGGTCCGCATATGCGTCCGCAACACTCCACAACTGATCCAGAGGGGCATACTTCGGATCTTCGGATGAAACCCTCTCAATCACCGTACCCATTAAGGTACGATGTGTCTCTGAGATGGCCGCTCGCCCCAGCAGACCCATCAATGTGTCCGGTTGTATGCCGGACAATCCTGGACTCCTACTATCGTTCTCCTTGGGAGCCGAATAGCCCGGACCACGGGCATTCGAAGTGTCAACTTCTGGCCTCGGCGGATCAGGAGAAATCCTCCATGACGACACCTCGGGGTCGTCCGCCCCATGTGATGGGGAGCCAGGGGGAGGCGTTTCGCTCTCCATCATCTCCGGAGGAAAATCCCCCGAAGACGAACTCTGTGGAGAAGGGCTACGAGCCAGACTGCAACAAATATGTTTCTGTTACTATCCTCAGAGACAAAACAGGATATGTTTACCAAAGTACTCTTTTACTTACGGCTCGGTGGAGGGCTGGCCCCCTTGCGGGCGCTGCGCGGTAAGGACGCCCCCTGGGGCAAGGCCCCTTGGCGAGGGTTTCTTCCCTCGTTTGGAAGCCTCTGTTTCCAAGTCTTCAGAGGCGGCCCTTTTCTTACCTTGAGGAGAGGGGATTTTAGATTCCCCTCCCCAATTTTCCTCCTTCGCGGAGGAACTTACTCCTCCGATTTGGATGTGTAGAATGTGAGGCCCACCTGTGGCTTCTCTATTCCTCCCCTCGTCCTCCCCTAATGGCACCTGATACGGTGCGCGCTCAAGCATCCTAGTCAACGAAGGATCCGGCGAGCCTTCGGGAAGAGGGGTCGGACACCTAATCCTCTCCGCCTTCCTTAGCTAGTCCTGGCAGAGAGCAATTTTTTAGAATGATGTTATAATAAACATAAAGGATGGTGTGTTCGGTAGCAGAAGTACTTACCTGGGTATCCGGACGGTTGCAGTTGGGACCCGCGTCCTCGGTGGTGTCCGGACACTTTATTCATGATCCGAAGAATGACCCATACATCTCTTTGAGCGTCATGCCGAAGAATTGGTGAATGGTTCATGGTCCTTCCAGGTTGAACTCCCACATACAGAGAGGACGACATTGGCAGGGCAGGACTCGACGAACCATCATCACTTGCATTATCTTGACAAGACTGACATCCCTCTTGAGAAGGTCTCGGATGCGGCTTTGCAATGTTAGCACGTCGTTAATCGGCCCCCAGTCCAGCCCCTTGTTGACCCATGATGCCAGTTGCGGTGGAGGGCCCGAGCGGAACGCTGGAGCAGCCACCCGCTTTGTACCTCGGGGAGCTGTGATGTAAAACCACTCCCGTTGCCATAAATTAGAAGTTTCCGTGAAAGAACCCTTTGGCCATGGGGCGTCGGCGCCTTTGCTTATTATAGCGCCTCTGCACTCCGCATGACACCCGTCAATCACCCTCGGCCTCACATTGAAGGTCTTGAGCCATAGGCCGGAGTGGGGGGTGATGCGGAGGATGGCTTCACACACGACGACAAACGACGAGATGTGAAGGACGGAATCCGGAGCTATATCGTGGAAATCTAGTCCGTAGTAGAACATGAGCCCTCTCACGAAGGGATCAATGCTAAAACCTAGCCCTCGGAGAAAGTGGGAGATAAAAATGACACTCTCGTTAGGTTCGGGAGTGGGGACGACCTGCCCTTGAGCAGGTAGACTATGCGGGATCTCGGCGGTGAGATGCCTGGCCTCCCTAAGTTTCTTAACGTCCTCCTCTGTGATGGAGGAGGCCATCCACTAGCCTTGAAGGTTGGATCCAGACATGGTTGAAGGTCTGAAGCGCTTAGCTTAAGCCTTGGGTGTTGGAACTCGAGGTTTGGGAGGGGAATGATCAAGCGTGGGAAGAAAAGGACAGACCTTGGCCCCTTTACAAAAAGGACGAATATTAAGCGTCCCCCATGTGACCGTTTGGGACTTGCCTAAAATCGAGGAGTCATATTAAACAAACACGGTTGGGTTACCCACACCTGTATTGATGAGAATCCCGTGATAAGGGGGACACGATCTCTGCTTTGACAAGATGTGCCAATAGAACTGCCTCGCATTACGTGTAGTGGCTGGTTATGAAAAATGGTTCGAATAAAGATCGGGCCGTGGTGTGACGTCCCGCTATGATAAGCCGTCAACAGATTAGATTTGTGGAATATTGTGCTCTCTACGGTGGTATGTGGAATTTTTTTGCAGAGTCGGACACGATCCTTGTGTTCTCAATCTTCTATGGAGTATTCGGAAAAGGAACCCGCCTTGCAATGCCGAAGACAATCAGCGTGCCGGACTCATCGTCATTGAAGCCTGGTTCAGGGGCTACTGAGGGAGTCCTGGATTAAGGGGTCCTCGGACAGCCGGACTATATACTTTGGCCGGACTGTTGGACTATGAAGATACAAGATTGAAGACTTCGTCCCGTGTCCGGATGGGGCTCTCCTTTGCGTGGAAGGCAAGCTTGGCAGTTCGGATATGTAGATCTCCTTCTCTGTAACCGACTATGTGTAACCCTAGCCCCCTCCGGTGTCTATATAAACCAGAGGGTTTAGTCCATAGGACAACAACAATCAGAATCATAGGCTAGCTTCTATGGTTTAGCCTCTATGATCTCGTGGTAGATCAACTCTTGTAATACTCATATCACCAAGATCAATCAAGCAGGAAGCATGGTATTACCTCCATCGAGAGGGCCCGAACCTGGGTAAAATATCGTGTCCCCTGCCTCCTGTTATCATTCACCTTAGACGCACAGTTCGGGACCCCCTACACGAGATCCGCCGGTTTTGACACCGACACCCGTACTAATGTACTCCCTTCTAGGAAGATCTCTAATGTCTACATCCAAATCCTCAATTGGTATTCTCTTACAAGGGTATGATTCAATATCATTGGGTTTAAGTTGAGCTATAACAATAGGGGTATTACCAGTTATTAGAGTTGAAGGACTTGTTTCTGCTGTTTCCGTGGTTCGAACTTGGAAAAAAGAGTTCAATGTCTTGTTTCACTAGGGGCATTATCAGTTGTTTGAGTTGAAGGACCTGTTTCTACAGTTTTCGTGGTTCAAACTTGGAAAAGAGAGTTCAATGTCTTGTTTCTTTTACTCATCTTGCCTTTCTGTAACATTTATAAGGATCATAATTACTAACTACCTAAATAGGTTTCTACATCTAACAAACAATGGCATCAAGCAACAACAGTGGCATCTAGCAATAAAAATCATCATCAGACAGTTTAACAGTGGCATCTAGAATACAAAACAGGGGCATCAAGCCTCAAGGCACTAAGCAATACCTCTGTGCTGCGGCTCCGCCCCTGGCAAATAACCACATCACCGGATGCCAAGCAGAAAGGATCGAGCACCTCGCGGGACGCCAAGCCTCGCCGGAGTCGCCACCTTCGTGCCTCACTGGACAGAGCAGCAACCCGCAGCTACGCAACCTGATGGCGGGATAGAGCAGCAGCCCGCAGCGGTGCAACTCGAAGGGAAGCGGGAAGGGGCGGCCAACAGACTGGAACAAGGTGGCCGGCAGGTGGCGGCGACAGGCGGCGCTGGAGCCAGGGACGGTTGTTTCTGGTGGCCTAGGGTTCGTCCAAATCGGGGAAAGCACGGGCGGCTGGTTGGTTCGCCCGTGCTTCTATTCGTGCAGGCAGGAAGCACGCAACAAGGCGTCGGGCAGCTGGGATAGCTGGCCTAGGCTTCCTGGGCTTGGAAGTGGGATGTGCCCTAGGCCAAACAATTTTTGCAAAGTATAGGCCAAGAAAAAAATCCTACGCCCAAGGCAGTGGCCTGGGCTGCCTGGGGCCCAGCTCCGCCCATGCATACGAGCGCAGGGACCTCGACTAGAAGCCCTCATAGCCATTGCCACTCGAGCCGGTCACCGTCGTCACACAAGCAAGCTCAAATCGTCTCGGAGAACACCTAATTCATCTCCATCATGCTCTGCACCCTTCAATAATTTCTCTGTTGCTAGATACCCTCTGTAGTCGTCGGCTGCATCACCACCAAGCCGCTCGTGGCCATCGTCCTCAAGTCTGGCACTACTCAGACTGTTGTTCCGGTGAGCATCTCCATACGTTCGATCTCTTTCCGACAGCCGAGATTAGATTGCCCATTTTTTTATTACCAAAACATATTGCTTTAAGTTGTGGCCACCCGCCGTAGTGGCCATCCGCTGTTTAGACATAGCAGCAAACTAATTCCAGCCAATCTTGCCACGCCACATGGCAGCAGGTGCAACACAGTTTTGTAGATTTTAGCATAATTTTGGTTTGGCTATAACTTGAGATCCGTAAATCCAAATTCATCAATTATTTTTCCTACAAACTCATATTGATCAGGAGAACATGGTAGAACCAAAATTCCACACTTTTGCGCTATTTAAATTTGGATTCATTCAAATTTAAAATTTACATTTCGGAGGCCATATATTTTAAACCACTGATCCAATTTAATTGATTCCTTTTGCATTGTGATCTTCTTAGCTTGTAGGTTATATTTTGAAGGAAATATGCCCTAGAGGCAATAATAAAGTTATTATTTATTTCCTCATATCATGATAAATGTTTATTATTCATGCTAGAATTGTATTACCCGGAAACATGATACATGTGTGAATACATAGACAAACATAAGGTCACTAGTATGGCTCTACTTGACTAGCTCATTAAATCAAAGATGGTTAGGTTTCCTAACCATAGACATGTGTTGTCATTTGATTAATGGGATCACATCATTAGGAGAATGATGTAATTGACATGACCCATTCCATTAGCCTAGCACTTGATCGTTTAGTATGTTGCTATTGCTTTCTTCATGACTTATACATAGTTCCTACAACTATGAGATTATGCAACTCCCGTTTACCGGAGGAACACTTTGGGTGCTACCAAACGTCACAACGTAACTGGGTGATTATAAAGGAGCTCTACAGGTGTCTCCAATGGTACATGTTGAGTTGGCGTATTTCGAGATTAGGTTTTGTCACTCCGGTTGTCGGAGAGGTATCTCTGGGCCCTCTCGGTAATGCACATCACTATAAGCCTTGCAAGCAATGTAGCTAATGAGTTAGTTACGGAATGATGCATTACGTAACGAGTAAAGAGACTTGCCAGTAACGAGATTGAACTAGGTATTGGATACCGACGATCGAATCTCGGGCAAGTAACATACCGATGACAAAGGGAACAACGTATGTTGTTATGCGGTTTGACCGATAAAGATCTTCGTAGAATATGTAGGAGCCAATATGAGCATCCATGTTCCGCTATTGGTTATTGACCAGGACCTGTTCTAGGTCATGTCTACATAGTTCTCGAACCTGTAGGGTCCGCACGCTTAACGTTACGATGACAGTTTTATGAGTTTATAAGCTTTGATGTACCGAAGGTTGTTCGGAGTCCCGAATGTGATCACGGACATGACGAGGAGTCTCGAAATGGTCGAGACATAAAGATTGATATATTGGAAGCCTATATTTGGATATCAGAATCGTTCCGGGTGAAATCGGGATTTTACCGGAGTACCGGGGGGTTACCGGAACCCGCCCAGTGGTTAATGGGCCTACATGGGCCATGGGGGAGAAGAGGAGGGCCGGCCAGGGCAGGCCGTGCGCCCCCTCCCCCCTAGTCCGAATATGACAAGGAAGGGGGGGCGGCGCCCCCTTTCCTCTTTCCCCTCCCCCCTTTCCTTCTCCACCAAGGCAAGAGGAGGGAGTCCTACTCCCGGTGGGAGTAGGACTCCTCCAGGCGCACCCCTAGGGGGCCGGCCGCACCTCCCCCCTCTCTCCTTTATATACGGGGGCAGGGGGGCACCTCTAGACACACAAGTTGATCTTCGTGATCGTTCCTTAGCCGTGTGCGGTGCCCCCCTCCACCATATTCCACCTCGGTCATATCGTTGCGGTGCTTCGGCGAAGCCCTGCGTCGGTAGAACATCATCATCGTCACCACGCCGTTGTGCTGACGGAACTCATCCCCGACACCCTGCTGGATCGGAGTCTGGGGATTGTCATCGAGTTGAAAGTGTGCTGAACTCGGAGGTGCCGTATGTTCGGTACTTGGATCGGTCGGATCGTGAAGACGTACGACTACATCAACCGCGTTGTCATAACGCTTCCGCTTACGGTCTACGAGGGTACATGGACAACACTCTCCCCTCTCGTTGCTATGCATCACCATGATCTTGCGTGTGCGTAGGAAATTTTTTGAAATTAGGACGTTCCCCAACAGTGGTATCAGAGCCAGGTTTTATGCGTAGATGTCATATGCACGAGTGGAACACAAGTGAGTTGTGGGCAATACAAGTCATATTGCTTACCAGCATGTCATACTTTGGTTCAGCGGTATTGTGAGATGAAGCGGCCCGGACCGACATTACGCGTATGCTTACGCGAGACTGGTTTCACCGTTACGAGCACTCGTGCTTAAAGGTGACTGGCGGGTGTCTGTCTCTCTCACTTTAGTTGAACCGAATGTGGTTACGCCCGGTCCTTGCGAAGGTTAAAACAACACTATCTTGACAAAGTATCGTTGTTGTTTTGATTCGTAGGTAAGAACGGTTCTTGCTAAGCCCGTAGCAGCCACGTAAAATTTGCAACAACAAAGTAGAGGACGTCTAACTTGTTTTTGCAGGGCATGTTGTGATGTGATATGGTCAAGACGTGATGCTATATTTAATTGTATGAGATGATCATGTTTTGTAACCGAAGTTATCGGCAACTGGCAGGAGCCATATGGTTGTCGCTTTATTGTATGAAATGCAAACGCCCTGTAATTGCTTTACTTTATCACTAAGTGGTAGCGATAGTCGTAGAAGCAATAGATGGCATAATGACAACGATGCTACGATGGAGATCAAGGTGTCGCGCCGGTGACGATGGTGATCACGACGGTGCTTCGAAGATGGAGATCACAAGCACAAGATGATGATGGCCATATCATATCACTTATATTGATTGCATATGGTGTTTATCCTTTATGCATCTTATCTTGCTTTGATTGACGGTAGCATTTTAAGATGATCTCTCACTAAATTATCAAGAAGTGTTCTCCCTGAGTATGCACCGTTGCGAAAGTTCTTCGTGCTGAGACACCACGTGATGATTGGGTGTGATAGGCTCTACGTTCAAATACAACGGGTGCAAAACAGTTTCACACACAGAATACTCAGGTTAAACTTGACGAGCCTAGCATATACAGATATGGCCTCGGAACACGGAGACCGAAAGGTCGAACGTGAATCATATAGTAGATATGATCAACATAGTGATGTTCACCATTGAAACTACTCCATCTCACGTGATGATCGGACATGGTTTAGTTGATTTGGATCACGTGATCACTTAGATGACTAGAGAGATGTCTGTCTAAGTGGGAGTTCTTTAGTAATATGATTAATTGAACTTAAATTTATCATGAACTTAGTACCTGATAGTATTTTGCTTATCTATGTTTGTTGTAGATAGATGGCTTGTGCTGTTGTTTCGTTGAATTTTAATGCGTTCCTTGAGAAAGCTAAGTTGAAAGATGATGGTAGCAATTACACGGCTGGGTCCGTAACCTGAGGATTATCCTCATTGCTGCACAGAAGAATTACGTCCTGGAAGCACCGCTGGGTGCCAGGCCTGCTGCTGATGCAACTGACGACGTTAAGAACGTCTGGCAGAGCAAAGCTGATGACTACTCGATAGTTCAGTGTGCCATGCTTTACGGCTTGGAACAGGGTTTTCAACGACGTTTTGAACGTCATGGAGCATATGAGATGTTCCAGGAGTTGAAGTTAATATTTCAAGCAAATGCCCGGATTGAGAGATATGAAGTCTCCAACAAGTTCTATAGCTGTAAGATGGAGGAGAATAGTTCTGTCAGTGAACACATACTCAAAATGTCTGGGTATAATAATCACTTGATTCAACCGGGAGTTAATCTTCCTGATGATAGTGTCATTGACAGAATTCTTCAGTCACTGCCACCAAGCTACAAGAGCTTTGTGATGAACTATAATATGCAAGGGATGGACAAGACTATTCCCGAGCTCTTCGCAATGCTAAAAGCTGTGGAGGTAGAAATCAAGAAGGAGCATCAAGTGTTGATGGTTAACAAAACCACCAGTTTCAACAAAAAGGGCAAAGGGAAGAAGAAGGGGAACTTCAAGAAGAACAGCAAACAAGTTGCTGCTCAAGAGAAGAAACCCAAGTCTGGACCTAAGCCTGAGACTGAGTGCTTCTACTGCAAGCAGACTGGACACTGGAAGCGGAACTGCCCCAAGTATTTGGCGGATAAGAAGGATGGCAAAGTGAACAAAGGTATATGTGATATACATGTTATTGATGTGTACCTTACTAATGCTCGCAGTAGTACCTGGGTATTTGATACTGGTTCTGTTGCTAATATTTGCAACTCGAAACAGGGACTACGGATTAAGTGAAGATTGGCTAAGGACAAGGTGACGATGCGCGTGGGAAATGGTTCCAACGTCGATGTGATCGCGGTCGGCACGCTATCTCTACATCTACCATCGGGATTAGTTTTAGACCTAAATAATTGTTATTTGATGCCAGCGTTGAGCATGAACATTATATCTGGATCTTGTTTGATGCGAGACGGTTATTCATTTAAGTCAGAGAATAATGGTTGTTCTATTTATATGAATAATATCTTTTATGGTCATGCACCCTTGAAGAGTGGTCTATTTTTATTGAATCTCGATAGTAGTGATACACATATTCATAATGTTGAAGCCAAAAGATGCAGAGTTGATAATGATAGTGCAACTTATTTGTGGCACTACCGTTTAGGTCATATCGGTGTAAAGCGCATGAAGAAACTCCATACTGATGGACTTTTGGAATCACTTGATTATGAATCACTTGGTACTTGCGAACCATGCCTCATGGGCAAGATGACTAAAACGCCGTTCTCCGGAACTATGGAGCGAGTAACTGATTTGTTGGAAATCATACATACTGATGTATGTGGTCCAATGAATATTGAGGCTCGCGGCGGGTATCGTTATTTTCTCACCTTCACAGATGATTGAGCAGATATGGGTATATCTACTTAATGAAACACAAGTCTGAAACATTTGAAAAGTTCAAAGAATTTCAGAGTGAAGTGGAAAATCATCGTAACAAGAAAATAAAATTTGTACGATCTAATCGTGGAGGAGAATATTTGAGTTATGAGTTTGGTTTACATCTGAAACAATGCGGAATAGTTTCACAATTCACGCCACCCGGTACACCACAACGAAATGGTGTGTCTGAACGTCGTAATCGTACTTTACTACATATGGTGCGATCTATGATGTCTCTTACTGATTACCGCTATCGTTTTGGGGTTATGCTTTAGAGACGGCTGCATTCACGTTAAATAGGGCACCATCAAAATCCGTTGAGACGACGCCTTATGAACTGTGGTTTGGCAAGAAACCAAAGTTGTCGTTTCTTAAAGTTTGGGGCTGCGATGCTTATGTGAAGAAACTTCAACCAGATAAGCTCGAACCCAAATCGGAGAAATGTGTCTTCATAGGATACCGAAAAGAGACTATTGGGTACACCTTCTATCACAGATCTGAGGGCAAGATTTTCGTTGCTAAATTCGGATCCTTTCTAGAGAAGGAGTTTCTCTCGAAAGAAGTGAGTGGGAGGAAAGTAGAACTTGATGAGGTAACTGTACCTGCTCCCCTATTGGAAAGTAGTTCATCACAAGAACCGGTTCCTGTGATAGCTACACCAATAAGTGAGGAAGCTAATGATATTGATCATGAAACTTCGGATCTAGTTTCTGTTGAACCTCGTAGGTCTACCAGAGTAAGATCCGCACCAGAGTGGTACGGTAATCCTGTTCTGGAAGTCATGTTAGTTGACCATGACGAACCTACGAACTATGAGGAAGCAATGATGAGCCCAGATTCCGCAAAATGGCTTGAAGCCATGAAATCTGAGATGGGATCCATGTATGAGAACAAAGTATGGACTTTGGTTGACTTGCCCGATGATCGGCAAGCCATTGAGAATAAATGGATTTTTAAGGACTGACGCTGATGGTAATGTAACTGTCTACAAAGCTCGACTTGTTGCAAAAGGTTTTCGACAAGTTCAAGGGGTTGACTACGATGAGACTTTCTCACCCGTAGCGATGCTTAAGTCTGTCCGAATCATGTTAGCAATTGCCGCATTTTATGATTATGAAATTTGGCAAATGGATGTCAAAACTACATTCCTGATTGGATTTCTGGAAGAAGAGTTGTATATGATGCAACCAGAAGGTTTTGTCGATCCAAAAGGTGCTAATAAAGTATGCAAGCTCCAGCGATCCATCTATGGACTGGTGCAAGCATCTCGGAGTTGGAATAAATGCTTTGATAGTGTGATCAAAGCATATGGTTTTATACAGACTTTTGGAGAAGCCTGTATTTACAAGAAAGTGAGTGGGAGCTTTGTAGCATTTTTGATATTATATGTAGATGACATATTGTTAATTGGAAATGATATAGAATTTCTGGATAGCATAAAGGGATACTTGAATAAAAGTTTTTCAATGAAAGACCTCGGTGAAGCTGCTTACATATTGGGCATCAAGATCTATAGAGATAGATCAAGACGCTTAATTGGACTTTCACAAAGCACATACCTTGATAAAGTTTTGAAAAAGTTCAAAATGGATCAGGCAAAGAAAGGGTTCTTGCCTGTATTACAAGGTGTGAAGTTGAGTCAGACTCAATGCCCGACCATAGCAGAAGGTAGAGAGAAAATGAAAGATGATCCCTATGCTTCAGCCATAGGCTCTATCATGTATGCAATGCTAGGTACCAGACCTAATGTATGCTTAGCAATAAGCTTGGCAGGAAGGTATCAAAGTAATCCAGGAGTGGATCACTGTACAGCGGTCAAGAACATCCTGAAATACCTGAAAAGGACTAAGGATATGTTTCTCATTTATGGAGGTGACAAAGAGCTAGTCGTAAATGGTTACGTCGATGCAAGCTTTGACACTGATTCGGACGATTCTAAATCGCAAATCGGATACGTGTTTTTATTAAACGGTGGAGCTGTAAGTTGGCGCAGTTCTAAACAAAGCATCATGGCGGGATCTACATGTGAAGCGGAGTACATAGCTGCTTCGGAAGCAGCAAATGAAGGAGTCTGGATGAAGGATTTCATTTCCGATCTAGGTGTCATACCTAGTGCATCGGGACCAATGAAGATCTTCCGTGACAATACTGGTGCAATTGCCTTGGCAAAGGAATCCAGATTTCACAAGAGGACTGAGGGAGTCCTAGACTAGGGGGTGTCCGGATAGCCAAACTATCATCATCGGCCGGACTCCAAGACTATGAAGATACAAGATTGAAGACTCCGTCCCGTGTCTAGATGGGACTTTCCTTGGCGTGGAAGGCAAGCTTGGCGATACGGATATGTAGATCTCCTACCATTGTAACCGACTCTGTGTAACCCTAGCCCTCTCCGGTGTCTATATAAACCGGAGGGTTTTAATCCATAGGACAGAACAACAATCATACCATAGGCTAGCTTCTAGGGTTTAGCCTCCTTGATCTCGTGGTAGATCCACTCTTGTACTACCCATATCATCAATATCAATCAAGCAGGAGTAGGGTTTTACCTCCATTGAGAGGGCCCGAACCTGGGTAAAAACATCGTGTCCCTTGTCTCCTGTTACCATCCGCCTAGACGCACAGTTCGGGACCCCCTACCCGAGATCCGCCGGTTTTGACACCGACATTGGTGCTTTCATTGAGAGTTCCTCTATGCCGTCACAATCAGGAAGGATGCCTCTTCCTGTCTTTAAAGACGGTACCATTGCCAAAGGAGCTTTGGCCGCCGGCCAAACTATCCGGCTAGGTGGTTTTCTTATGACCGCTTGTTCGGCCGCCGCTTCGACGATGACCTCTCGGGTCATCAAAAGCGATCTTCACGTCAACTCGGAATTCACCGAGCAGCTGGATCCGATGGAGCTCTCTTCCGTAAATGAGCTCTTGGATCGCATCGCCGCCCTGGGAGTCACTACAGACTACGATCAGATTGGGCTTAAAACCGATCTGAGAGAGATTAACTCTCCCCAGGTTACCCACCATGTTGCGGTGGTAGAGGAACAATGTGGAGACTCTTCTTCTATATTAAAGACCAGTTATGTCCAGACTCCTGATCCCTCCATGCCGGATTCCCGCGGAGGGATGGACGTCAATCAAGTACTGAACCTAAAGTCAGGCAGCGGACCAGATTCGTTGGACGACATCCGGCAATCCAAGCTTCCAAATTCGGAAACTTTTCGGCCCTTGAGCCTCAAGTTGGGCAGGGTTCCGGACTTAATTCCACCCGCCCACCCAAACATAAGCGATCTATCTCAAATCCGGCAAGAGCCCACGGAAACAGTACATCATTACTGGGCCAGATTCCTCCTGGTTATGGACAGGATAAAGGACTGCCATGAGGAAAGCGCAATCTCAATTTTCTGCAACAATTGCACGGACAAGGGAATCACGAACGCCATAAGTCGCCGCAAAATTACACGCTTCGCCGACCTGGCGTCCATAGTACAAAAGTACTGTGCGATGGAGAGTACCTGGAAAACCAAAACTAAGTTTTGGGACAATCCGGCTCCGAACACAACCCTAGTCCGAAACAAAAGGGTGCATCATGCTCAGGCACCTGGGACAAAAACCAAAAAGCAAAAACCCCATAAAGGGCACGGAACCGTATTGGAGGGATGGCTCAGTGGACCCTGTAAAATCCACAGTACAGAGGGCGTCACTCCAACACATAGCCTTCGAGCATGTTGGATACTACGGCAGGTGGCCAAAAGTGGCGAAGAGCTTCTAGCCCCGGAGAACCAACCCAACAGTACCAGTACGGTATTATCAGTCTTCGAGACTTTCGCATCAAACAACATGTGGAAACAAACACTCCACAGCCTTACCGAAGTCTACCAAGTAGCAACAATAAATCCATGGAGTGACACGGCTATCACCTTCAACGCCAGCGACGAACCTAAATTCTGAACAGCCCGAGCACCAGCCGCATTGGTCCTCAGTCCAATAGTGGACGGCTTTCATCTTACCAAGGTACTCATGGATGGCGGCAGCGGATTAAACCTCATCTACGAGGAAACCCTCCAAAAAATAGAAATAGACTGGAGCCGCATTGAGCGAAGCAGCACAACCTTTAGAGGAATAATTCCTAGTCAGGAAGCATGTTGCATAGGAAAAATCACACTAGATGTGGTGTTCGGCTCGCCGGATAATTACAGGTCCGAGGAGGTCACGTTTCAAGTGGCCCCGTTCAGCAGCGGATATCACGCCTTATTAGGGCGAGAGGCATTCACAATTGTCCAAGCTATACCCCATTACGGGTACATGAAGCTTAAAATGCCCAGGCCCAATGGAATCATCACTCTTGTCAGTGATCCGGACATAGCACTCCGCGCTGAAAATAAGACAGCCGCACTAGCCCTAGAGGCACTATCCGAAGCCCTAGCGGCAGAGGAACTCACTGTGTTGCGCTCCACGGTGAATAGGGACGATGTGATACTCGATAAGAGATCTAAGTCCACCTCTTTTAAACCAGCAGACGAAATAGTCAAATTCCAGGTCCATCCAACGGACCCCACAAAGACGGCCTCCATTGGGGCACAATTAAACCCTGATGTAGACGCCGCACTACGAGAATTCCTTCGGGAAAATTGGGACATTTTTTCCTGGCACCCTTCAGATATGCCAGGAATCCCACGCAGGCTGGCAGAACACAGCCTAAACATCCTAAAAGGATTCAAGCCAGTCAAACAGGCTCTTCGGCGATTTTCCGAACCCAAAAGACAGGCAATGGGAGAGGAGCTAGCCAAACTATTAGAAGCCGGATTCATCAGAGATATAAAACATCCGGACTGGCTAGCGAACCTGGTAATGGTACCAAAAAAGGACAAATCCTGGCGCCTTTGTGTCGATTTTAAAGACCTTAACAAGGTCTGTCCAAAGGATCCTTTCCCCCTTCCCCGCATCGACCAAATCATCGATGCTACCGCAGGGCACGATTCATTGTGCTTCCTCGATGCATACTCCGGATACCATCAAATCAAGATGGCGGAAATAGACCAGGCCGCAACAGCATTCATTACTCCATACGGACCATTCTGCTTCAACACAATGCCCTTCGGACTCAAAAACGCCGGCGCAACATATCAGCGCATGATTCAGACATGTCTGGCTACCCAGATCGGCAAAACAGTGGAGGCATACGTAGACGATGTGGTCATTAAGACCAAACACGTTGAAACTCTAGTAGACGATTTGAGGCTCACATTCGACAACCTCCGAGCATATGACATTAAGCTCAACCCGGAAAAATGCGTTTTCGGCGTACCAGCCGGAAAGCTCTTGGGCTTCATTGTATCCGGTAGAGGAACCGAAGCAAACCCAGCCAAGATCCGAGCTCTGTCACAATTGTATATCCCAAAAGACCTTAAACAAATACAAAAACTGACTGGATGCGTGGCGGCTCTAAGCCGCTTCATCTCCCATTTGGGAGAAAAGGCATTGCCCCTCTATCGCCTCCTCTGGCGCACCGAACACTTCGAATGGACGGATGCTGCCACGGCCGGACTCGAAGAAATAAAGGCCATATTGGCAACAAATCCGGTCCTGGCCGCGCCCAACCTAGGCAAACCGATGTTATTATATATTGCGGCAACACATCAAGTTGTCAGCGCGGTACTCGTCGTCGAACGAGAAACAGAAGGACACAAATTCCCTCTTCAAAAACTAGTGTACTACGTATCCATTGTCTTAACTCCATGCAAGTCCCGGTATCCACATTATCAAAAGATAGCGTACGCGGTGTTCATGGCATCCCGGAAGCTGCGACACTACTTTCAAGAGTGTTCGATACCAATGGCCTCCGAAGTACCTCTCAACGACATTATAAACAACCACGACGCGACGGGCAGGATTGCAAAATGGGCCATTGAGCTCTTACCATTCGACATAACCTACAAACCACGGCGAGCTATAAAGTCGCAAGTTTTGGCTGACTTCATAGCCGAATGGACCGAAGCCGAACTCCCTAAAGAGTACGGCGCATACTCCAATTGGATCATGCATTTCGATGGCTCCAAAATGTTGGCCGGCTTGGGGGCTGGCGTCGTATTGACGTCCCCAACCGGAGACATAGTCCAATACGTACTTCAGATAATATACACGGACTCCAACAATGCAGCCGAATATGAGGCCCTTCGACATGGTCTCTGGATGGCAATCTCCATGGGTATTCAACGCCTAGAGGTGCGCGGGGATTCAAACCTCGCAATATCCCAAGTAAATGGAGACTTTGACGCCAAGGATCCGAAAATGGCAGCCTATCGTAACGCCGCCTTCAAAATGTCAGCTCGGTTTGAAGGACTCGAATTCCACCATGTAGCCCGGGATAATAACTAGGCAGCCAACGTGTTGGCACGCATCGGCGCAAAACGCGACGCCGTCCCTCCAAACATCTTCCTGGAGCGGCTCTTTAAGCCATCCGTATTATGGGAAGAGGAGTCTGGAAATAACAACCCGGAACCAACCGCACCACCCAACACGGAACATTCTAACACAATTGGTGGCTCAGCCAATGAAATAACACCTTCAGCCCACGAAATAATGGCAGTAGTTGCCCCGTGGACGGAACCATTCCTAGCCTACTTAATTAGGCAGGAACTTCCCGAAGACCAAAATGAGGCCCGCTGCATAGTTCGGCGATCTAAAGCCTACAAGGTCCATGAGGGAGAACTTTATAAGAAAAGCACAACCGGAGTCCTTCAAAGGTGCATCTCCGAAGAGGAAGGGCGAAATCTCCTGGCTGAAATTCATGCCGGACTCGGCGGACACCACGTCGCAGCCCGGGCCCTTGTGGGCAAGGCCTTCACTACAGGATTTTATTGGCCGACTGCCCAGGCAGATGCTCAGGACTTAGTCCAACGATGCGTCAGTTGCCAGCTCTTTGCTAATCAAAGCCACATGCCACCCACCGCCCTCAAAACTATACCCATCACCTGGCCGTTCGCGATCTGGGGGCTTGACATGGTTGGACCCCTTAAAGGGGGAACCCACAAGCAAAAATACCTATTGGTCATGGTGGATAAATTCACCAAATGGATAGAGGCCAAGCCGGTTAAAACGGCCGAATCCAGACCTGTGATAGACTTCATATCTGGGGTAGTACACCGCTATGGCGTCCCCCACAGCATCATCACTGATAACGGCACGAACTTCACAGCCGACGAGGTTAAACTCTGGTGCAAAAACATGGGCATCAAGCTCGACTACGCTTCAGTCTATCACCCTCAAACTAACGGTCAAGTCGAACGAGCAAATGGTCTAATCATGAGCGGCATTAAACCCAGGTTAGTGCGGTCCCTCACGGAATCTAACACGCACTGGGTGGAGGAGCTCGACTCCATACTCTGGGGGCTGTGGACCACGCCAAATCGTACTACCGAATTCACGCCATTCTTTATGGTATACGGCGCAGAGGCAGTTTTGCCCTGCGATATAATTCATGACTCACCTCGAGTGCGCATGTACAAAGAAAGAGAAGCCGAGTTGGATCGGCAGGACAGTTTGGACGCATTGGAGGAGGAGCGCGACATGGCAAAGGCTCGTTCCGCATTCTATCAGCAACAGGCTCGAAGATATCAAAGTAGAGAAGTACGGGCCAAAACTTACAATGTTGGCGAACTAGTTCTACGTCTGCCGGACAAGAAAAAGGACAAACTCAAGCCCAAGTGGGAAGGTCCCTTCATCATAGATCAAGTCCTAACCGGCGGAGCATACCATCTACGAAACGCATCGAACGATCGACTCGAGCCGAACCCATGGAACGCAGCCCGCCTCCGAAGATTCTACGCCTAGCGCCGGACTCAGAGTTCGTCTCCTTCCTTCGTCCACATTTTATACGTTTGCTGTCTTTTGTTTTTTTCTCTTCCTTCCTCCCTTCTTTTCGTAAAGCCTTTTTGGGCCGACCTGCGCATTGTTCGCACACACTTGACGTGCTGCTCGCACTCATTATACCTGGGGGCTTCTTTAACAGAAGCTTATTTATACGGGCTTCATGCCCAACACATGCGTCACACTTCCGCGTGTACCTTTTACTCACCATTATATGCATCGATATGACTTAAGTTTTGGCCAAGCTGGGTTGCCTGGCTCCTGTGCTTACCCCTACGTTCCCGATTGTTCGGCTAGGAGGTAAAGGGAGCACCTCTGCGATTGTTACTGCCGGGTCAGCCGGATGTGTACCTCAGACTGGGTGAAGCCGAAAGCTAGCGTTCTTAAGGGAATATTCGGTCGGTGACTTGAAAGATGATTTCTTATTTATTTATTTATCTGCCCCCAGATGCTTTTCTGCTCTTTTCGCAGTCCGGACATGCACTTTAGGGCATGCCTCCTAGGGAAAGGAACCCCTAACGGAACTATTCTCCCTGGAAGATGTTTCTTACTAACCATGTAATATAACATAACTAGTTGGGCACTTGTCTGATAAAGCACTAATGACCCCTACGCCTGGTCTCCATGCATGCCCTGGTTTTTTCATAACCGTGAGGGTATTCGGACACACTCCGGACTCTAGGGTCCCGAGGTTAAAGCGAAAAGGTCCGCAAAAACAAACAATCTACAATCCGGCTAGAAGGCATTTTACATGTCATTTTAGATTACATCGTCAAATTGACTGATTGTACTCCTCTTCAATCCCATCTAACAGGCTGTCTAGCTTACAGTCCCATTGGGAATACTTAGCGGCCAACTCTACTTGGCCGTACATTAAGCTCACAGGAATCTCCTTCCCATCGGGCCCCACAGGTCCGACCTCGGCCATGTGGTTCGGATCAGCCTTCGTGTACCGCGTCTTTACCATGGCCCAGGCCTCCCGGGCGCCTTGACGGCAGGCCGATATCTTCCATAGACGGAAGCGCCGCCGTGCTCCCTAAAGCTTCTCCGCAAGCCCTCCAAGACCCTCGGGCAGGGAGACGGATGGCCATAAGGCCTGCACGACGCCGCTCATCGCCTGCCGAACACGTTCGTGCAGCTGCAGCAGCTCGGGAAGCAGATCACCCGTTGAACCGGGCATTTCCTCTGCAGAACGACCCGTGAGCACACCTACAGACATATTTCTGTCAATCGACTCCCACGCTGAACTCTTCTTCTCAAAAGAGTTTGCTCAAGCACTTACTATAAATGCCGCGACGAAGCCGCTGATTCTCCTTCACGGAGCCAGACAGCTGGGCCTGAACACCTTTTAGCTCTTCGCCCAGCTGGGTGTGGGCATCTTGGAGTTCGTTCCTCTCCTACTGGACCTTCATAAGCACCCTCTCGCCGGCCTTCAGCTGGCGTAGTAGCTGCTGCTTGTCCGGATCAAGTCCGGCAACATCTGCAATATTATTGTCAGACTTATACGCACGCCGCACTTCATAAACCGCTTATCTTTTTGAAATATGTGTTACTAGAGGGGGTCTCTGTGGCTCCTCCTGCGGCGGCTAGTGCAGCCTCAAGTTGGGCCTTGCACTCTTGAAGCTCCTGGGACAGGTGGGTATTCTCCTCCGTAAGATCCTGCATGTAAAATGATCCTTAAATCAGTTATTCTAACTACTTTAAGTCTCGGGGGCTACTGGCATATATAACTATTAAAATTCCTTACCCGTATGTCTTTCACATACTGCTCCGTGGCTCTGGTTAAACCATCTTGAGCGGCACGGAGGTGCGCGTCTCCCGCATTAAAGGCATTCAACGCCTCCGGGGAGAAACACGCGTCACGAAGAACTGTCTGGCGGCGCCTGTGATTCATGGCGCTCTCCACCTCAGACCTGGTGGTGGACAGCCTGTCGGCATCCTCCGTTGGAGGAGCATCCGGCTCGCGCCTTGCACTCGCCTCCCCCTCCGGACTAGGTGTTGGAGCCTGGCTGGCGGAGGCTTGGTTGGCAACCTCTCCGGGCATAGTTCGGCGAGCGCTCTTTCTCCTGGAAAAGTCATGAGTATTAATATACCTCCCAGGAATCTTTCCCTTAAAAACGGCGGAGTGCTATACCGTTGCGGCGACGTTTCGATTCGCACCGCGCCCCTCTTCCGCCTGCTGGGCTGAACTGACCCTTGTCGGTCAGCCGCCGCGGGTTCAGCTTCCTGCCTTGAAGGCACCTCCTGCGAGACACCGTTGGTATACAGTCGTCAGAAATAAGCACGGATGAAGTAATGGTGTCAGGACTCCGGTCGTAGTTTCCTGGGAAGCCGGAGATAAATCGGGGTAGTCAGCCGTAATGGCGACTAGAGCATTGTCCATGCTAAGTTGGTGGAACACCCCGTCAATCAGCTCCACCTCCATGTCCGGATCCTCTCCGGAGGCCGGATCAAGGGATCTTCCCGGATCCTCGGGTTATGGAGTCGGGCTTTGTATGCCCTCCACATCCCGGCGTAGTTCCTGCGTCGAAATCATAAAGTAAGACCCTTAACTTTGAAAGCACGGATCGGATAGATAAACGTCCGCTTACCCAGCTCCGAGGGTTATTCATGGAGAATCCATTCAATGGACTCGTGCGGAGGAAGTCCTCCTTCTCCCCCTTGTACAAGCCGGACAGGATCTTCACCAGATCGGCAGCCGATCCCGGCCCCTTGCGGCCATGACGGGTGGCGTCATTCTCCCCATTGAAATCCCACATGGGGTGGCCTCTATATTGGAGCGGCTGCACCCCTCGCATAACGCACGTGGCCATGACTCCAATCATGGTCAATCCGGAATGGGCCAGTAACTTTATCCGGCCCATCAGATGTTGGACGCTCCTATCATCTTCCCGTTGAGGGCTCCGCGGGCGCCAACTCAGGCATTTCTTCAGAGGAGCGTTGCTGAACTCCGGGAGGCCGATCCGAACTGGGTCCGGCAGTGGGGCGTCTTCCATATAAAACCATTCCGAAGGCCAGTCTTCGGACGCCTTCTTCGGCGTTCCGGATAGATATCGGTCCCGGCGATGCGCCATATTTTGGCTCCGCCCACTTGATATATCGACCCCTCATGAGAACGGGGTACGAGGCAAAACAATCTCTTCCACAGCGCAAAATGGGGCCCGATGCCCAAGAACAGCTCGCAAAGAGCTACGAAACCCGCAATGTGCAAAATGGAGGCGGGTGTAAGGTGATGAAGCTGGAGTCCGTAGAACTCCAGGAGCCCCCGGAGAAACGGATGTATGGGAAATCCGAGCCCCCTTATTAGATAAGGGACGAAGCACACCCGCTCTCCTTTGGAGGGATTGGGGGTGTTCTCCGCCTGCTTTCCACCTTTGTAGGTGGCCAGTCCGACTCGAACCGGGACCATGAAGGCCGGAGGAAGGTATCCCTCCGCTTGGAGCGTCACCAGCTCGCTGTGCGGAACTGAACATCTCCTCCAATATCCTGGCCGAGGGCTAGGAGCGCGAGAGGAGGAGCCGCGTCGACTGTCCACGATGGAGTGGATTTTTGTCAGAGGCGCTCCGACGAGTACTCGCAAAAGGAGGATGGTGTGATTTGGATCTAGATCGTTGCCTCTCTTATAGGCAGCTTATTCGTGCAGCCTGGGGGTAAAACGTAAAAATACCCTGGCTTTTCGCATTCATACGACACGTGGAAGAGGGCCATTATTGCACGTGGAAGCCAAGGAGCGCAACATTTATAAGGAAGCCGGACACTATTCGGCAAGCACATGGAATTTGGAGGAGAACCTGCCTTGCAACGCTGAAGACAATATACGCGCCGGACTCGTCGTCATTGAAGCCTGGTTCGGGGGCTACTGAGGGAGTCCTGGACTAGGGGGTGTCCGGATAGCCGAACTATCATCGGCCGGACTCCAAGACTATGAAGATACAAGATTGAAGACTTCGTCCCGTGTCCGGATGGGACTTTCCTTGGCGCGGAAGGCAAGCTTGGCGATACGGATATGTAGATCTCCTACCATTGTAACCGACTCTGTGTAACCCTAGCCCTCTCCGGTGTCTATATAAACCAGAGGGTTTTAGTCCATAGGACAGAACAACAATCATACCATAGGCTAGCTTCTAGGGTTTAGCCTCCTTGATCTCGTGGTAGATCCACTCTTGTACTACCCATATCATCAATATCAATCAAGCAGGAGTAGGGTTTTACCTCCATCGAGAGGGCCCGAACCTGGGTAAAAATATCGTGTCCCTTGTCTCCTGTTACCATCCGCCTAGACGCACAGTTCGGGACCCCCTACCCGAGATCCGCCGGTTTTGACACCGACAAGGACCAAGCACATCAAGAGACGCTTCAATTCCATCTGGGACCAAGTCCAGGTGGGAGACACAGAGATTTGCAAGATACATACGGATCTGAATGTTGCAGACCCGTTGACTAAGCCTCTTCCACGAGCAAAACATGATCAACACCAAGACTCCATGGGTGTTAGAATCATTACTGTGTAATCTAGATCATTGACTCTAGTGCAAGTGGCAGACTGAAGGAAATATGCCCTAGAGGCAATAATAAAGTTATTATTTATTTCCTCATATCATGATAAATGTTTATTATTCATGCTAGAATTGTATTATCCGGAAACATGATACATGTGTGAATACATAGACAAACATAACGTCACTAGTATGCCTCTACTTGACTAGCTCATTAAATCAAAGATGGTTATGTTTCCTAACCATAGACATGTGTTGTCATTTGATTAATGGGATCACATCATTAGGAGAATGATGTGATTGACATGACCCATTCCGTTAGCCTAGCACTTGATCGTTTAGTATGTTGCTATTGCTTTCTTCATGACTTATACAAAGTTCCTACAACTATGAGATTATGCAACTCCCGTTTACCGGAGGAACACTTTGTGTGCTACCAAATGTCACAACGTAACTGGGTGATTATAAAGGAGCTCTACAGGTGTCTCCAATGGTACATGTTGAGTTGGCGTATTTCAAGATTAGGTTTTGTCACTCCGGTTGTCGGAGAGGTATCTCTGGGCCCTCTCGGTAATGCACATCACTATAAGCCTTGCAAGCAATGTAGCTAATGAGTGAAAGCACAAGTGCTCCCTAGGTGGTTTTGGTAATTAATGTCAACATATCTCTTGTTGGACTAACACTTTTATCTAGTATGTTTCAGATAAGTTCAACAATGGAGTGGCATGGACTAAAGGATGTGGGAACTCCTTCGAGATGCTAAGGACAAAGGATTGGCTCAAGCTTCAAGCTCAAGACTCTTCATTTTACATTTTAGTGATCCAAGATCACATTGAGTCTATAGGAAAAGCCAATACGATCAAGGAGGGATGAGGTGTTGCTTAATGAGCCTCTTGCTTCATGTGCTTAGTGATATGCTCCAAAACCCTCAGCTACTTTCCCACTTCCACAAATGACCTAAACCCAAAGCCCAAAATCGGTCACACCGATTCTTTCTATCCGGCGCCACCGATTTTTAGATGTCCTAGCCACTGCCACAAACCCTAAGCAAATCGGTCTTACTGATAGGGATCTCGGTCTCACCGAGATGGGATTGTAATCTCTCTGTGTATGTCTATTACCAAAATTGGTCTCACCGAGTTTGAGCAATCGGCACTACCGAGATTACAATGCAAACTTCCTGGTTAACTCATTACCAAAATCGGTCCTACCGAGTTTTTGTAATCGGTCAAACTGAGTTTGCCTGACCAACTCTCTAGAAAGCTTATTACCAAAATCGGTCTCGCCGAGTTTGTGTAATCGGTCTTACCAAGATTACGTTATGCCCTAACCCTAACCATATCGGTCTCACCGAGTTGCATTTCGGTCCCACTGAAAATCCTAACGGTCACATTATTTGCCAAATCGGTCTGACCGAGTTTAACGATTCGGTCCCACCGAGTTTGGTAGATTGTGTGTAATGGTTAGATTTTGTGTGGAGGCTATATATACCCCTCCACCTCCTCTTCATTCATGGAGAGAGCCATCAGACTAAACCTACACTTCCAGCATACATTTTCTGAGAGAGAACTACCTACTCATGTGTTGAGACCAAGATATTCCATTCCTACCATATGAATCTTGATCTCTAGCCTTCCCCAAGTTGCTTTCCACTCAAATCTTCTTTCCACCAGATCCAAAACCTATGAGAGAGAGTTGAGTGTTGGGGAGACTATCATTTGAAGCACAAGAGCAAGGAGTTCATCATCAACGCACCATTTGTTACTTCTTGGAGAGTGGTGTCTCCTAGATTGGCTAGGTGTCACTTGGGAGCCTCCGACAAGATTGTGGAGTTGAACCAAGGAGTTTGTAAGGGCAAGGAGATCGCCTACTTCGTGAAGGTCTACCGCTAGTGAGGCATGTCCTTCGTGGGCGGCGGACATGGTGGGATAGACAAGGTTGCTTCTTCGTGGACCCTTCGTGGGTGGAGCCCTCCGTGGACTCGCGCAACCGTTACCCTTCGTGGGTTGAAGTCTCCATCAACGTGGATGTACGATAGCACCACCTATCGGAACCATGCCAAAAACATCTGTGTCTCCAATTGCGTTTGAATCCTCCAAACCCTTCCCTTTACATTCTTGCAAGTTGCATGCTTTACTTTCCGCTACTCATACACTCTTTGCATGCTTGCTTGATATGTATTGTGAATGTTAAACTTGTGCCTAAACTCCACTTAAACTTAAATAAAACTTAAAAACTGCAACTTTGGTACAAGTGGTATCAAGTGTCTAATCACCCCCCCTCTAGACACCTCTTCTCAAGGTCCTACAAGTGGTATCAGAGCATTGGTCTCCATTGCTTTGGTTTAATCACCATTGGAGGAAGATGGATGAGTCTACTATTGGGAGTCTTAGACATAGAGTGCCTATTCTTGATGGAGAGTATTTTCATGAGTGGAAAATGAGATGCTTGTTATTTTCAATCAATATCATTTGAACAAGTACATTCCTAGCCCTTGTGCTCCTTATGTTGATCCTATGCATCCTACCCATGATGAGTCAATTGACATGATTAGGAATCTTAGAACTGCCGAACTTATCATTAGAGGATTGCCTAGAAACTTGATTGGATGCTTGCCTACTTTCAAGTGTGCCTACACTATATGGAAATTTCTTGAGGAACGATTTCCAGATTATTCCTTGAAAAATCTTGATGAAATTCTCCATAAGTATATTGCCTTGAGTAAGATGAATTCTAGTGATCCTATGTTTGGTGATCGTCTATTTGAGCTTACAAACCTTATGCGTGCCAAAGGAAATGTTGGGATTATTAGTGATACTATTTCCGAAGCTATAAAAATTCATAAGCAAGATCATTGTCAAACTCACTCTAACGAATTACCCTCTCTAGGACTTGATCCACCACATGACGATGTTGAACATGGATACTATGATGAGGATGATGATAGTGACTTCGATCTTGATGATGCAATGAGACACTTTGGTCATATGGCAAATCTTCGGGGATATATGTCAGGAGGAAAGGAATGGGTTCTTGATAGTGGATGTACCGATCACATAACCGGAGATAAAGACATGTTTCGTGAGCTTGCTGATAATGATAGTCCTCGAAAGTATGTCACTTTCGGTGACAACTCAAAGGGTAAGGTGGTTGGCCTCGGTAAGGTGGCCATATCACATGATAGCTCCATACAAAATGTCATGCTCGTTGAATCTCTTGGATACAACTTACTTTCAGTATCTAGACTTGCTGATTTCGGTTTCAATATCCTATTTACTGAAGTAGATTGCCAAGTGTTTCGTCGAGACAATCATAAAATAGTCTTTACCGGTGTGCGTAGAGGTGATCTATACATTGTTGATTTCACTAAAAAGGCTCAACCTAAAACTTTCTTCATTGCTAAATCCTCAAAAGGTTGGTTATGGCATAGAAGACTAGGTCATGTTGGTATGCGAAACCTTGACAAGCTTATTAAAGGAAATCATATCCTTGGTGTTAACGATGTCATATTTGATAAGGATAGACTTTGCAGCACTTGTCATGCAGGTAAACAGGTTGGAGGAAGGCATCCCGTGAAGAACATCATGACCACACGGAGGCCACTCGAGCTACTTCACATGGATCTCTTTGGTCCCAACTCTTACAAGAGTCTCGGTGGAAATTCTTTTGGTCTAGTTATAGTTGATGATTTTTCAAGATTTACGTGGGTTTTCTTTCTCGATGATAAATCGCAAGTCCAAAAGATCTTCAAAAACTTCGCTAGGAAGGCCCAAAATCAATTTGAAGTGAAGATCAAGAAGGTTCGTAGCGACAACAGAACGGAATTCAAGAACGCAAATGTGGACAACTTTCTTGATGAAGAAGGGATTTCACACGAGTTCTCGGCTACGTACACACCTCAACAAAACGGAGTTGTTGAGAGGAAGAACCGGACGCTCATTGAAATGGCGAGAACGATGCTTGATGAGTATAAGACGCCAAAGCACTTGGGCAGAAGCGGTTGAGACAGCTTGTCATGCAACAAATCGCTTGTATCTTCACAAGCTACTCGGCAAGATGGCATACGAGCTCCTCACTGGTAACAAACCCCAAGTTGGATACTTTCGAGTATTCGGCTCAAAGTGCTACATTCTTGATAAGCATCGTCGCTCTAAATTTGCTCCTAAGTCTCATGAAGGTTTCCTACTAGGTTATGGCTCAAACTCTCACACTTACCGTGTCTACAACAATTTCACCCGAAAGGATGAAGAGACGGTAGATGTGAAGTTTGATGAATCTAACGACTCACAAGTAGAGCAATTGCCAATTGATGTAGGAGACAAAGATCCTTCGGAAGCAATCCAAGACTTGGCTATTGGCAAGGTTCGTCCAACGGAGGTGAAGGAGAGTACCTCGTCCGTCCAAGTGGAAGCTTCAACTTCACGACAAGCTGAACCAAGAGTTGATACGGAAGCATCCACAAGTGGGACACACCAAGATGAAGAAAACGAGGAAGTGCATCAAGACGAACGTCAACAACCTCCTTCACCACGACAAGAGAACGACAACGCCAACAATGAAGAAGGCCAAGAAGAAGAAGAACAAGATGAAGAAGATGTTCAACGAAGACCCAAGCAAAAGCTTTCACGAGTTCGAGCAGGAATTGCTAAAGATCATCCCATCGAACAAATCTACAATGACATTCAAACCGGGAGAATCACTCGCTCTAAAACTCGTTTAGCTAACTTCTGTGAAAACTATTCTTTCATCTCTAGCATTGAACCTATGAAGGTTGAAGAAGCATTGGAAGATCCGGATTGGATAAATGCTATGCATGAAGAGCTACATAACTTTGAGAGAAACCAAGTTTGGACATTGGTTGAGAAGCCCGATAACAACCACAACGTCATCGGTACCAAATGGGTGTTTCGCAACAAGCAAGATGAAGATGGACAAGTAGTTCGCAACAAAGCACGTCTCGTCACCCAAGGCTAAACACAAGTCGAAGGTATGGACTATGGTGAGACTTACGCCCCCATTGCTAGACTTGAGTCCATTCGCATCTTACTTGCCTATGCTAATCATCATGATATCACCTTGTACCAAATGGACATTAAAAGTGCTTTTCTAAATGGTGAAATAGAGGAGGAAGTTTATGTTAAGCAACCTCCCGGCTTTGTCAATCCTAAGAAACCCAATCATGTTTACAAACTTCACAAAGCTCTTTATGGACTTAAACAAGCTTCTAGAGCATGGTATAAATGCTTGACCAAGTTCCTTATTGAAAAAGGCTTTGAAATTGGAAAAATTGATTCTACTCTTTTTACTAAAAGGGTTAATGGAGAACTATTTGTGTGCCAAATCTATGTTGATGATATCATATTTGGTTCAACTAACCCTCATTTTAGTGAAAAGTTTGGGAAGCTAATGTCGGAGAAGTTTGAGATGTCTATGATGAGTGAACTCAAATTCTTCCTTGGGTTGCAAATCAAGCAAACTAAGGAAGGTACCTTTGTTTCTCAAACAAAGTACACCAAGGACTTATTCAAGAAGTTCAATATGCAAGAATGCAAAGGTATGTCTACACCCATGCCTACTAGTGGACATATTGATTTGACCAAAGATAGTGAACCGGTTGATCAAAAGGTTTATCGCTCTATGATTGGTTCATTATTATATCTATGTGCTTCATGTCCCGATATCATGCTAAGTGTGTGCATGTGTGCACGATATCAATCTGCTCCTAAGGAATGTCATCTTAAGGCCGTGAAAAGGATAGTGAGATACTTAATCCATACACCAAACTTTGGCATTTGGTATCCTAAGAGGGCCTCTTTCGATCTTGTTGGCTATTCCGACTCGGACTATGCCGGAGACAAGGTTGATAGAAAGTCCACTTCGGGTACATGTCAATTTCTTGGTAGATCTCTTGTGTCTTGGTCCTCCAAGAAACAAAACTCGGTATCCTTGTCCACCGCCGAAGCTGAATATATTGTCGCTGGATCATGTTGTGCTCAATTACTTTGGATGACCCAAACTCTTAAAGATTATGGGATATATGGGAGACATGTTCCATTGCTTTGTGACAATGAAAGTGCTATCAAAATTGGTCATAATCCTGTGCAACATTCTCGAACTAAGCATATTGAAGTTCGTCATCATTTCATTCGAGATCATGTTGCTAAGGGTGACATTGATCTTAAGCATGTTCGCACCGAAAAGCAATTAGCGGATATATTCACTAAACCTCTTGATGAGAAAGTGTTTTCCAGGTTAAGAGGAGAATTTAACATCATTGATGCTTCAAACTTGGAGTAGAAACTCCATTGGATACATGCAAGACATGAGCTTATGACTAATCCTTGATAATTCTCTTATGATGAAAATTTTATGTCTTGGAAATATTTGTATCTTGCATGTTATCTAACCCATGTAGGTACTTGGTGGAATCAAACTCCATGAGATTGTAATCTACTCACATCTTGAGAAATCTCTACATCACCAAGTCTCTACACTATGGTGGTTGAAGACAAGGAAGCACGGAACTATTCAAACACAAATTCTATGTTGAGCTTCATGATTGTCATTTTGGATACACAAGTGCTCTTCCTTGCAAGAACTAACCCATGTAGGTAGATGGACTAAAATTCCAAGTGGTGCTCCAAATTCTTGATGAGCTACATCAACCTTGAGCAACCCACACAAGTTCAACTACATGGACTACACCACCAACCAAGGTATGTTATTCCATCTTAGAGAAGCTTTACTCCAAGTCATGAGCTAAAGCAACTCGACAAGATGTGAATACATCAAGATGCTTAAACGAAAAATGGCAACCCCATTTTGAGCTTAAACGATGAGTATGATCTATGATCAAGTGATCTCACTTGACTCCTAAGTCAATATACTCTAACATAGGTGCCTTTGTCGCCGACCATCTCTAGATGAAGTTCTCTTGTGTTCTTTTCTGTGTTTTTGCATTTGTCTCATGCATATTTGTTTCCCCTTTCAAAAAAAACTTCATCTAGATTTCTTTCTGTTTGCTCTGCATTTTCTGCATTAAATTCCTTGCAAATCTTTGTGAGATCTTACTAGTCTAGTGAGCTGAGGTGACAAGTGTTTTCTCTGTGATGAACTCGGTTTCAACGACTTGTTATCTTCGGTCCAACCGAATCCTGTCGGTACAACCGAAGCATACCACTCGGTGCCACCGATTTCACAACAGGAAAAACAGTTTGCCACATATTCTATGTTTCTTCTGATCCAGCTCCACTCAATGAATCTTGTCCTCTACAAGATCACATTTTTATCTTTACTTTGTGCTGTCTCTCAAGGACCAAACCCATTCGACAGATTCCAGAAGACCCTTCTTGGAAATTGATGTCAAAGGGGGAGAGAGAGAACATCAAAGCCTATCATTTAGAGAGAGATCACATCAAAGAAAGAGTTTATCATCTCCTAAAGGGGGGGAGAGACCCTCAAAGGGGGAGAGAGATCTCCAGGGGGAGAGAATACTTAAGTAGATAGTATTTCTCAAGGATCCCAGATGCTTGGTGTTCAAGAGGAGAGATGCCCACATGTCTTCTTAAGGGGAGAGACATGTTCATATGATCTGCTGTGCTTATTTGCATTAGCACACATTAGTTCTGATCATCTTTCATATCTTTCAGCTCTGATTTTCTATTCCCTATCTTCTCCTAGTATCATACGCTAGATTCAGGGGGAGCAAGATATCTAAGGGAAAGAAATCAATTAAATTCATTGCATATCTTTACTCTTGGGGACATGTCTAAACCAATGTGGTACTTAGTACTCACTCTCTACATGTCATCCCAGTCTTGGTATTCTTGTGGTTTCTTCTGTTTGCTCTGGCTAGTAGTTGTACCTATATTGTCTAACCTTGTTTGCGTAGGTTCATTCCATCCTAAGGCAACTCAAGACTACAAGGTAAGTATATGCATCACAATCATGTGTATGAGGAATTCTTGCTGATGTACATATTGTTTGCAAGAAGGACTCAAGAGCATGAAGGTATTTTCCTTAATACTCTTTTCTCTGATGCATATGACCAAGATACATGTAACACATTGCCTGCTCTATCATGTTTATGCTCTCACATGCTTCTATATTCCATATTCACATGATTGCATACATGTAGGGGGAGCCTATGTTTGTTACATGTCTTTCCAAAGCTTTACTTACTACTCCTTATATCTTTATCTAAAGCTTTGATGTATGTTGCCATCAATTACCAAAAAGGGGGAGACTGAAAGCACAAGTGCTCCCTAGGTGGTGTTGGTAATTAATGTCAACATATCTCTTGTTGGACTAACACTTTTATCTAGTATGTTTCAGATAAGTTCAACAATGGAGTGGCATGGACTAAAGGATGTGGGAACTCCTTCAAGATGCTAAGGACAAAGGATTGGCTCAAGCTTCAAGCTCAAGACTCTTCATTTTACATTTTAGTGATCCAAGATCACATTGAGTCTATAGGAAAAGCCAATACTATCAAGGAGGGATGAGGTGTTGCTTAATGAGCCTCTTGCTTCATGTGCTTAGTGATATGCTCCAAAACCCTCAGCTACTTTCCCACTTCCACAAATGACCTAAACCCAAAGCCCAAAATCGGTCACACCGATTCTTTCTATCCGGCGCCACCGATTTTCAGATGTCTTAGCCACTGCCACAAACCCTAAGCAAATCGGTCTTACCGATAGGGATCTCGGTCTCACCGAGATGGGATTGTAATCTCTCTATGTATGTCTATTACCAAAATCGGTCTCACCGAGTTTGAGCTATCGGCACTACCGAGATTACAATGCAAACTTCCTGGTTAACTCATTACCAAAATTGGTCCTACCAAGTTTGTGTAATCGGTCAAACCGAGTTTGCCTGACCAACTCTCTGGAAAGCTTATTACCAAAATCGGTCTCACCGAGTTTGGGTAATCGGTCTTACCGAGATTACGTTATGCCCTAACCCTAACCATATCGGTCTCACCGATTTGCATTTCGGTCCCACTGAAAATCCTAACGGTCACATTATTTGCCAAATCGGTCTGACCGAGTTTAACGATTCGGTCCCATCGAGTTTGGTAGATTGTGTGTAACGGTTAGATTTTGTGTGGAGGCTATATATACCCCTCCACCTCCTCTTCATTCATGGAGAGAGCCATCAGACTAAACCTACACTTCCAGCATACATTTTCCGAGAGAGAACTACCTACTCATGTGTTGAGACCAAGATATTCCATTCCTACCATATGAATCTTGATCTCTAGCCTTCCCCAAGTTGCTTTCCACTCAAATATTCTTTCCACCAGATCCAAAACCTATGAGAGAGAGTTGAGTGTTGGGGAGACTATCATTTGAAGCACAAGAGCAAGGAGTTCATCATCAACGCACCATTTGTTACTTCTTGGAGAGTGGTGTCTCCTATATTGGCTAGGTGTCACTTGGGAGCCTTCGACAAGATTGTGGAGTTGAACCAAGGAGTTTGTAAGGGCAAGGAGATCGCCTACTTCGTGAAGATCTACCGCTAGTGAGGCAAGTCCTTCGTGGGCGACGACCATGGTGGGATAGACAAGGTTGCTTCTTCGTGGACCCTTCGTGGGTGGAGTCCTCCATGGACTCGCGCAACCATTACCCTTCGTGGGTTGAAGTCTCCATCAACGTGGATGTACGATAGCACCACCTATCGGAACCACGCCAAAAACATCCGTGTCTCCAATTGCGTTTGAATCCTCCAAACCCTTCCCTTTACATTCTTGCAAATTGCATGCTTTACTTTCCGCTGCTCATACACTCTTTGCACGCTTGCTTGATATGTATTGTGAATGTTAAACTTGTGCCTAAACTCCACTTAAACTTAAAGAAAAAAACTTAAAAACTGCAACTTTGGTACTTAGTGTCTAATCACCCCCCCCCCTCTAGACACCTCTTCTCAAGGTCCTACAATGAGTTAGTTACGGAATGATGCATTACGTAACGAGTAAAGAGACTAGCCGGTAACGAGATTGAACTAGGTATTGGATACCGACGATCGAATCTCGGGCAAGTAACATACCAATGACAAAGGGAACAACGTATGTTGTTATGCGGTTTGACCAATAAAGATCTTCGTAGAATATGTAGGAGCCAATATGAGCATCCAGGTTCCGCTATTGGTTATTGATCGGGAACTGTTCTAGGTCATGTCTACATAGTTCTCGAACCCGTAGGGTCCGCACGCTTAACGTTAGGATGACAATTTTATTATGAGTTTATAAGTTTTGATGTACCGAAGGTTGTTCGAAGTCCCGGATGTGATCACGAACATGACGAGGAGTCTCGAACTGGTCGAGACATAAAGATTGATATATTGGAAGCCTATATTTGGATATCAGAATCGTTCCGGGTGAAATTGGGATTTTACCGGAGTACCGGGGGGTTACCGGAACCCCCCCCCCCCCCCCGGGGGGGGGGGGGGTTAATGGGCCTACATGGGCCATGAGGGAGAAGAGGAGGGCTGGCCAGGGCAGGCCGCGCGCTCCCTCCCCCCTAGTCCGAATAGGACAAGGAAGGGGGCGGCGCCCCCCTTTCCTCTTTCCCCTCCCCCCTTTCCTTCTCCACCAAGGGGGTCGGCCGCACCTCCCCCCTCCCTCCTTTATATATGGGGGCAGGGGGCACCTCTAGACACACAAGTTGATCTTCGTGATCGTTCCTTAGCCGTGTGCGGTGCCCCCCTTCACCATATTCCACCTCGGTCATATCGTTGCGGTGCTTAGGCGAAGCCCTGCGTCGGTAGAACATCATCATCGTCACCACGCCGTCGTGCTGACGGAACTCATCCCCGACACCCTACTGGATCGGAGTCCGGGGATCATCATCGAGCTGAACGTGTGCTGAACTCGGAGGTGCCGTACATTCGGTACTTGGATCGGTCGGATCGTGAAGACGTACGACTACATCAACCGCGTTGTCATAACGCTTCCTCTTACGGTCTACGAGGGTACGTGTACAACACTCTCCCCTCTCGTTGCTATGCATCACCATGATCTTGCGTGTGCATAGGAAATTTTTTGAAATTACTACATTCCCCAACATATTTACCTACTAATATGTTTCTGTCATTGGAGTTTTATTTGAATTCTTTGATGTTTAATGTGAGTATGGTTTATTTATCGATGCCTTCGTTGAACTTATAGATTGTTCGGACGGCGAAGGGAACCAAAATTAAGTGTTAGAGTACTTCAACAACTTTCAAGGCAAGTTGCACTATTGATTATAGTGAATTCTATATTTCGGCTACACATGTGTAGTTGTTGTGTGATGATATGTTCGGTTGATCGTTATATTCTCTGTTGTCATATTCGTGGATTGTTTGTAGTATGTGATGGTGTGATTAGCTTGCTATGATAGATGCGGGTATGGTGTCGAGTGATTCATGAAAGTGGTGAGTATTTATAGTTGTAGGCTCTGGACTTTTTACCAGGTGAATGTGTCCATGGCAGAGCGCTCTATTGTCCCTAGAGAATGCACCACTAACGAAGCGCACTTGAGGCGAGGTGTAGTTTTTGGAACTTAGATCAGATGAATGCGTCCATGGCAGAGTGCTCTATGGTTCCTAGAGAATGCGCCACTGACGGAGCGCACTTGAGAGACTTCTGAAGTTCTTGTCATGTTAACTTAGGATCTTTGGGATTATCATGGGCGGATACATTAGAGGGGTTGTAATTCCAGTTAGTGGAGGTGGGTGAAGACATTCTTCTACAAACCAACTTGGTGTTCTGTTGTCATAGCTTGCTTGTAAATGTAGGTTTGTTATATCATTGTGTGTGATTTGCCATTACATTCAATGTATTGACCCTTGTGGCTGCAACTTAACATGTGCAGGATTTTCAGATGATCAATGACATACAGTAGGGTCGTGAGTCTTCACTCAGCTTTTCGCCAGTGGGCATTGATGGGACTCATGTTTACTTATGCTACATTTCGGTTGTTATTATTGACTAAGGCTAGCTTTGTGCTACACAGTTTGTAACACTTTATAAATTCTGGATCATACGTTGTAGTAAATGATGCACTTGTTATTCTGATATTCATATGTACTGTGTGTGCTAGCAAATCGATCCAGGGACTAGCATGGTAAGTGCGGAGACATCGAATCTTATTCGGGTCATTACACAAATCTGAAATTCTTACCAGTTCTTACCCAGCAGCAGGCGGTGATCAGCAACCGTTGTAGTAAAAACTCTCAAAGCTTGGATAAGTGATTGCCAGGTGGTGTCAAACGTACGAAGTAGTAGTATGTGGAGCTGGGAAGACTTATGATATGGTAGCAAAAATGTCAGCAATAATCAATTCAGAGATACAAAGTTGAATAAACTCTCAACGACGGTATTGTGTTGGTCCTAGGCTAGACCGTGCTAGAGACGCGAGACTAGAATACTAACAAAATCACGGCGCTGCACGTAAACAAGGGAGGAGCACACTCTGAATTTTTTATCTTTTTTGCCTCTTTGTTTTTGCTCCGCAACAAGTTTTTTTCAAAAAAGTCTACAAATGGTCTAAAAACTGCCTAGCCAGAATTTTCCAGACTTGGTTTTAAAAAAACTGGAACTATTTTTATTCTGCGGGCGGCACAGAAGTTGGGGAGTCCGACTTGGTCACGACTCGTAGTATGGCGTGATCTGGAACTCGAAAACAAAGGAACAAATACTGGACTCGGACTAGGACTGGTGGTGTAGATGAGTCTGGTGCACTCAGACTTCTGGCAGATATGTCGGGGTGGTGGAACACGGACTGGTGACAAATCAGCAATGGAGGTGGACTCGAATTAGCGTGATGGTGGTGGATAAGTATGGGAGGTGACTCGTATGCGCAACGGATATGCGATGGTCGTATATGGCAGCGGTGATGACGATAGTGCGGCGGCGGTGTGACAACTCGCGAACAGAACTCGACACTCTAATGGACTAGACCCGAAGACCAGCAACTACACACAATGATGCAATCGCAAATTCAACAAAGCAAAATACTGAAAAGACTATGCAAATGCTCACATTAGTTCGAATATGATAAACTAACCCTATTTTTTGCTTTTTTGTGGACTGTAGGTATGAAGAACAGATGCAATCTAGACTACGAAAACTGGTAAAATCTCACCGAGCAACCTGGAAATCTAATAACACTTGATAGAGGCAAAGGTGTCCCGTCTTTCGATGAGATGGTGATTATCATTTTCGGAGGAGTAGACTTTGACAATCCGACTACGAACATGCGAGGACGTTGCCGCCTTAGCAATCACTAAACCAACTCCGAGAGGTTATTGACCATGCCGGAGCACGATCAACCTGACCACGAGGGTCGATTTCCTGCAAGCAAACAAAGAACATGCAAGAAAATTAGATTGCAATCTGGATAATGTGAATATAAGAGGAAAGCTCTATTCATCAAGGTGGGGTTCTGTGACGTCTTGGTCTGGTCGTTGAACACAAACGAAGTACAGGAAGTTGCAGCTATGGCGAACTTTAATCTAAACAAACGCAAAGTCAAAACGACACCCTAAGGGCTTTATATATGGAGGAAGAGGGAGGGAATTTCATGACCCCTTAGAGGATGGGTTCGAAACCAACCCTAACTCTGTTTCCCCGCACATACAGACTCTAAAAACAATCTATACTGAAGTATTTGAAAATTACATGGGCCTAGCCTAATAATAAGGTGACGCGGCACCTATAATAGCCTCTGGATGAAATTTATGAAGTGGCATCTTGTATATTTTGTCCAAGCCTTCAAGCACTCATTATGGTGGCTTCAAAGTCCTGAAATCATCACTTGAAACTTCGTTCTTGTTCCCTTGCGCATGACATCATCTCCAAACCTTGTGCTTCTCCTTTCTTCTCAATCTTGCTCATCCTCCTTTGAACCTGAACACCTCTCTCTCTCTCTCTCTCTCTGTGTGTGTGTGTGTGTTCTAGTCCCTATGTCCCTTGTTTGTGAAGTGAAGCTTTCCGTCCCAATACCATAGTCTTTCCTCTGTTATACATTAGCTATATATATATATATATATATATATATATATAGGGATTGACGATTCATCACCCTGGGTGAGGAATAGTTATTCTTGACCCCCCCCCCCCTCTATTTTAACGTCAATGCACCGTAATTTTACATTCGTAATTTTTGTCTTATTTCAGATGTAAAAAGAGATTGTAAGACAATATATAATCACCGTAAAAAATATTTTATGTTACATAAAATTACAAATTTAAAAACATAGTGTAAGATATACATAAAATGCTATTTTTCTTGCCTTATGACGTATATTTTGTTTTCTTATGCCAAATTTTACGTAGTGAATCACTATGAATGTAACTATTTGTATTTCAAATGTAATTTATTTATGAAATGATTGTAAGATTACCTCGGGTGAAGAATAACTTATTCTGCATCCTGGATAATGAATAGTAACACTATATATATATATATATATATATATATATATATATATATATATATATATATATATATATATGACGAATGTTTACTACCACCAGTGGTAGTTACCACCACTTGAGTTTTGTATGTTGTATATAGTATCTATCAAATCGCGGAGTATGTATGTGTAGTATGTATTATATAAGATATTTAGATAGTATATATACTATTTTTTGGTAGTATGTATCGTATTTTGAGTATGCTTCTTTTTACGTACAAATATATACGTATTTCACAAATATAATAAAAACCATGGACTAACTTGTAATTTTTTTCATGTAACTCAATTTAAAGTATATTATATATAATATGAACGTACTTATAATGATAAAGCATATATATGTTCATGTCTTTTTGCTTGCCCTGTCGTTGTTGTTTGCTTGTGATAGTATTTTACTTTCTCTAGTAATATGAAAATACCAAAAAGGCAGTGATTGAAATCTTAACCTTCCTATGTTTGTTTGTTTCTTTCTTTCCCTATAATCTTCAAGAACAAGCATTGATAGTTTAGGTTTATTTTCTGTTTTCATCACCCAAAATTGTGTGATCTAGCTTTAGTCTTGCGTCGTTGGTGACCGCCTAGTCCCTAAGGAGAACTTCGACAACCCGCAGTTTGGGCGTAAAACCCCATTGTACTACAACCAATCACTTTATCTTGAGGATTACATATATTCACCATATTTTAAGGACCCTGATAAGTGTCACGTGTGGCACAAAGCAAGTCTGCCCTGGCATTTTTTATGGCAACTTTATTTACCTGAGGATGGCACATTTAGTTTGAAGCATGGCAACTTTCTGTTTGATGGCAAGTTCAATTTTTTGGGGGTTTTATGGCAATCTTTTAGTTGTAAAAACGTGAGGGTGGTGTTACTTGGTGCCACACGTGTGGCACTTATCATTTGGGTATTTTAATGCTTTGATCTGGTTCTGTATTAAAAATAGCACCTTAATTACCCTTAATTCACATTAGGATCACGCCGACATGGGAGGGTGGGACAAAGATGTTACACAAGCTATTACTGCAGGCATGTGCAACTATTTATGGGATGCATGCCTACATATGCTTAATGAATTGGAGCGAGTTTGCTATCGCTCTATGTTATGACTTTTGCATAATGAATCTCATCTGAGCAAACCCACTATTCACTTCCATGCATACGCTTTTCATTATTGTTTCTCTCTTTAAACTTTAAAGTTACTACTACACTCTGCTACTATTTTGCAATATTGTACTTACTACTGCTACCGTTACTATGTCACTACTGCTATCATATATCGTACTAATAAATTATTGCAAGCAAGTTAGCTATCCAGGTGTGGTTAAATTGACAACTCAACTGCTAAGACTTATTAATATTCTTTGGCTCCCCTTGTATCGAATCAATAAATTTTGATTGAAATACTTGCCTCGAAAATTGTTGCAACCCCTACACTTGTGGGTCATCAGCCACCCCCATTCATAGTATCGGTCTCCCAACGAGGTGCGTGCTCCCAAGGTATGTAGTGCAAGGGATAATGGTAGCGGGTGGTGGACACTCGCAACATCGCCCGCACCCTCGCCAGTATAGCTCTGTTGTATCGTGCTTCGCGGCATTGCCCTGGCTTCTTGGAGCGCGGATAGGAGATCGTGCTTCGCGGGGGGCGGCTCGCTGGCACGCAATCAGGGGGAGGGGTGCAGTTACATGGCGGCGACTAGCTCGCCGACATGGAGTCGAGGGAAGGTGGGAGTGGGTTGCGTGGCATCTGGTTTGATGGGTAAATGATTTGGAGGACCCCAAGACGTGTGGTCGTGTGCAGGTGGAGGGATGTGACATGTGAGACACACGATTAGATTTGATCGCACAACACGCGTGTGACAAGTGGAGACTTAGGCCGATCAGCCTTAACGGTATCGTTTATTTTTTGTTGATATTAAGGGCATCCCCAACGTTGTCCCTCAAATCGCCCGCAAACGTCCATACTGAGGGGGTGTTTTTTGCCATCCAAAGCGGTGTCGCAAACATCCGCGGACATGTCCATGCGTCTGAATTCCTTCAAACAAGCCACAAACTGGGACGAGGTTTGCCGGACTCCGGACCTCTTCCATGTAGGAGTCTGACACCATCGGCCCACTCAAATCCGCTATCCCGAATCACTTTTTCCCATTCTGTCCCTTTCCCCTTGCTCTGTAACTACATCCTCCTAGCCCGATGTCGTCACTCTAACACTACGGCCGCCGCCCAAGCCTACCCGGACGCCCCCTCGCCCCCACGTGCTTGCCCGCCTTCGACTACGACGTTGTCCAACCAAGATCCGCCCACAACCAGGTATCCTCTGCCCCCTGCCGACACCGTCCAAGCCGGACACCACGTTTGGCAAGTGTTCACACAAATGCCATTGGGCTTGTTTTTTGCTTTTCGTTGTTTCTTCTGAGCAAGAACGATGGTGGGGTACTCCGTGAGGGAGCATTAGTTGTTGTGTGATGTGAGGTTGGTGAGAAGTATGCACTTTGTAAGCATGAAGCAAGGGGGTGTTTTGGTTTCCTAAGCAAAAGCACTTCGCGCTTTACAACTTGCACGTTTGATTGCGATGTTAATTCGCTAACCCATCGTTGGTACATCATCTCAAACTCTGTCGTGAAGTATTGCAGCGCAATTGCACAAGTGGAGAGGTTGCCAATGAGTGTGTCAATAAAGATCCTAAGTTTTGCTTCTTGCTCTACAAGTTGGTCAATTTATTCATTCACTCATTGTTGCAACTAGATAATCATCACGTTGCATAGCTACCACACGCTGCCTTGTTATTCCACAGAACGAGGGCGGGCCATTCAAGTTTATGCATTGTTAGAGGCACATCTTGATTACCAACATTTGCACATACTGATGCATTGTTGGACTCTAGAAACATTGAACTTGTCGCATGTTATTTATGGACAGATTGTTGGACTCTAGTAACGTTGAACTTGTTACTTGCACGTTACTTATGGACAAACTGTACAGGAAAAAAAAACGAAGAGAACGTTCGATGGACAGGGTTCCATGTCCGCGGACAGACGGTGAATCTGTTTTGCGGGTTGGAGACGTCCTAACATTACACTCGACTAACCAAACAGTTTACGTTTTCGGTAGATGCCGTTTACATTCCTAGTGTCAGAGATGCATGTGCGTTACACAGACAGCAATCATTGGAAAATAGCAAAGTCATTAATGAGGGTGAAATAGAACATGTTACAGAAGGATACCAGCAACAGCGTGCTATGGTATTTTCATTCGGACGGGAAACCAAGTCATGACAAGAACAAATGACACACGACACCCGATATGGTACTTCAAAATGAAGTTCTATACAACCAAAAGGTGGATCTTCATTATGCCCATTATATGTACCTCCAAGACGAAATAGAGGCATAAATCACACCATGTTGAAGCATCAAAGAGTTTTTACAATAAGGCTTAGGTTAGATCATCCTCGTCATCCTCTTGCTTCTTCAGCTCATTCTTTGCCCTCAGCAGCAGTGTCGTTTTCCAAGGATCCTGAACAACAAATGCAGTCACTCCAAATATACACAACTACACACCTTACCATGATATAAGTTGTAGTTTCAGTCGAATGAATGGCATATGAGTTGTTTATTTTTACATGGTTACAGAGAACAAACTTGCAGCATGCCTTTGCCATATAAATGACACACCAATGGGTAAGACTAAAAACCAGACTACACTACAACATACCAGGCGTGTCATGCCGTCAAATTCCTTGATGGCATCAGTAAATTTGGCAACATCTCCGTCGTCCATTGATGCAGCAAGATCCTACAATAAAAACCCAAAATCCTAGATAACTATCACTATACTTCATGATAACCAATGGATACAATTTTTACTATTAAAGCCAGGAAATGCCATGATCAAAAGGGACAAGTGTTGCAACGGAAAGGAAAATAAATGTTGTATCATACAGCTAAAAGTTTGTATTCACGAGTTCCTGAGAAAGTCGGATCGATTTCCTGCAAATGGTAAAACAACTTTAGAAATAAAGCAATGGCAGAAAATAACTGGTTGAGATTTCAACAGAGCAATATACACCTGGTATCTCTCCAACGAATTTTGTATAGCAACAGCATCAGCTCTACATAGTTGGCAGATCCCTGCATTAAGGAGGATGCCTCTGACACTATACTTCAGCAGATTGTTGTTAATTGATTGACGAGCAATTTCTTCAAAAATCTCAGTTGCCTTTGGATACCTAAAACATAGAAATTGGCATGAGAGATAGCATTGAATGTTGTAGGGACACAGTAAGAGTTAAATACATACTCACTCAGGTCTCTATAGAAGCTGTCGTTTGAAAAAAAAAACACTAGTAATATATTTACAATCTACAAATATTTGTTGGATATACTTGAGTCCCAAACAAGTTGGGGCAGGCTAGAGCTGAAACCCATAAGATCTCAAAACCAACTCATGGTTCTGGCACATGGATAGCTAACTTCCACACACATATATATATCAACATGGGTTTTTTAACACCCGATGGCTATGCCGCCCCATTTTATCTCCGTTAAATGCATGCCTCGTGATCTGTGCGACCACTATGCTATCGTCTTTTCTCTATCGGGATTCAATTAATGAAGCATGCTAATGATCACACTAATATATTCAAGCAGAGCATGTGTCAGACTATGGGTATCAAAATCTCAAAATCATTAATACTTAAACCATCTAATTTAACTCAACACAGATGTACAAAAATGATATAACTTCATAAGTTTCTATAATAATACAAAAAAGTTGGTTCGTGAGTAAGACTTAGATTCCCTAAAAAAAATCCCCATGAACTCAAATAAGATCCCCCCAAAATGGATCGATGCGTGTACACATAATCAACATTGCATTTTGTTACTACTCAGTGAATGAACTCATCTTGGTGCAATTAGACAAATGAAAAATTAATCAATGGCAAACCTAAAAGATGCTACACGGATCTCAAAACCAGATCAAACGGAAGCTGGAGGGGTGGTATAGCCCCCAGGTGGCAAAGGCATATAGTAATGTATTCATCACCCAGGGTGCAGAATAAGTCATTTTGCACCCGAGGTTTTCTTATGCCATTTCATTAAGAATTTACGTTTGGTATACAAATAGCTATGTTCATATCGATTCACTACGGAAAAAATTGGCATAAGCAAAATAAGATAAGTCACAAAACCACAAAATGTAAATTGTAATGCATGTTTTATGCTATGTTTCTTCGTTTGTAATTTTTAAGTTGCATCAAATATTTTTATAAGGATATACATTTTCTTACATTCTCCTTTGACTTCCGGTGTAAGAACAAATTTGCGGGACGTAAAAAATATATATAGGCGCCCCAGAGTATCATAACAGAAGTAAACAAATGAGGATACCAGATAGATTAATAACACCCACAACCTAGAAGGCTAGAACAAAAAAGACATGCTCATGAAGCATAAATTTGAGAAGGATGCTAATTCAAGAAGCATAAATTTCTAGGCAAATCTGCAAGACTATTGCAGAAGCTCATGACCTTGAACTCTGAAACCAATCGTCCCAGGTTCTGACGTGTATCGAGCTAACAGCACATGAAAGTAGTCTTACTGTTCCAACTGCGCAGCAATTTCTGCAACTTTCTGCTTAATGGTGTTTGATTGAGATGTCTGTCCTTCACTGTCGAAAAGATCAGCGGCCCTTTCTAGGTAATCTGAAGCCTTCTCCAAATCTTGTTCTTGCTGATAAATCTCACCAATGTCCTGAAAATGCACAAAAATGAGATCTCTCTCCTGTTGAAATAAGTCTTCATGCAATGATAAAGATTGAATTGAAGGAAAGATTTACCTTGCAGTATCTTGCAGCCATGCTCAATCTACCAATTTCCAGAAAAAGATTAACAGCCTGGTCTAGCGCTTGCGCAGCTTCTGCATAAAATGGAAACATTTGTAGGAGCTAAATGAGAAAGGTGGAATAAGAATAAAAGAAATTACAGGGAACATTAAACAGCACACATAATGAATGATATATGCAACAAAAATGAAACTTATATTTCCCTAGTTCCAAATGTTTTCAAGATTCCAATCTTAGAGATGCAATGCTTTGGCTCGGTTTGGTATACCAGTGGCTTGGTTAGTTGGAAGCTCCTTAGGATGGTCGTACCTTTTCATGAGGTGTAAAAGTTTTTTCTACTAAAACTAGTAAGATTCCCCTAACTCCAAATTACACAGTTCAGCACACTGATGATAAGTTATGTTCAATACTACAAAGCTCTCAAAGACTGTACTCCTTCTAACAAACATTTGCTTTGATGAATTATAAATTCATTGGGAGAAGTTCAAAATATCATATATCAGACGCATATCGGTCAGGCCACCCAAAAAAGGATGTGACCGGGATATCGGTCGATACTACTGGTATACCGGTCTATACTATCAGCAGCCAGCTGATACCACGATATCGTCAAATACAATTAGGACAATGACTGGAACTGGATAAACAGCTAAGTTTGCATAAAATCACTAAGTACTTTATGTCCTTAGCAGTTGGCACGATTCATTCCCTTGTTTATTTTTGTAGTTAATCAAGTTGACTGAGGTTAGATAGAACTTCCTTTCAGTGGTTTTGAGAATGGTGGTAACTGGTAAAAGTATAAATAACTGGTCCAAAGCTGATCCAGTTTAATGGAAGAGAGTTGTTACTAAATCAGAAGAAGTGCAGCAAAATTGGATCACGCTGGTTGTGATGACATGAGGTAAGGAAAAAAAGTACAGAATCGAAGAATGTTTAAAGGCGAAGGATATGTATCATGCGCGGTAAATTGTAGAAAGAAATACCCTGAGGTGAGAATTTTTTGTAGCAGTTTGCAGCTTCCACATAAGCTGAGGCAGCTTCATGCTTACTATCACCCTGTCAGGCATGGTAATAAGCAACATAAGCATCTCACTGAAATTGCACCATTGATCAAGATGACAAAACTGATAACTCAGATAACCAAACCAACCTTCAGATGGCAATTAGCAATCTTGATATACACAGATGCAGCTCTGTTCCCTGCAAACCAAGTTGGTAGCAACATCGATAGAATAAGGGGATGAGTGCTTAGACACTAAGCCATTAAACAAACTCGGAAATGCAGATCAAGGGCAGTAGTCATACTCCAATGCATAGCATAGTTACTCAATTAGTGATTCGCTGGGTTCATGCTTCACAAGTTACTACCTCATATGAATCTGGTTCGCTAGGGGGTATACATCTCTGTTTCGCGAATCAGAGCTATGGTTCGCAAACACACTATATTCGACTCGATATTCGCCACCAGTATGTATATCGATACATAAATACTCTTCTTTAGTGGAGTATAATACTCTGGAAACAGCAGAGAATATTCTAGCCCACCAACAACCCTAGGGCCTAATCGTGACCCTCATCCAGCTGCCTCACATCCTGCTTACTCCAGCCGCTGCTACTCAACATCTGTAGAGTTGCAACTTACCACTGCATCCATGCTTGGCTGCAACCTACCACCGCATCCATGCTTGACTGCAACCTACCACCGCACCCATGCTTGACTGCAACCTACCACGGCATCCATGCTTGACTGCAACCTACCACCGCATCCATGCTTGACTGCAACTACCCGTTACCTGTGTCCCCTCGGGTAATTATTCTATTACGAGACAGGGATGGGCCAAATATATTACCCAGCGGATGGGACATGGACGGGGATGGGACAGTGTTACCCGCCTTACCCATCTAAATCTGACTAGTGGGAACCTTAAACCCTAGCTCCTGCCCATCTAACTGGAAATTTCCAGCTGCCCGAGCAGGCATGCCCAAAAAACACCTGAACCCCTAGCAACCGAGCCCAAAGGCGCCCAAAAAACCTAACCTAGCCTAGTCCAAAGTCTAAATTGATATTGTGTAGTGTACTGTTAGTGCTGGTGCAGGTTTACCCGCGGGGACGGGCTTGGGTTGCCCCTCAGCTCCTCCCAGCAAATTGCCTATTCTTTTCTCCCTGAACGCGCCTGCGGCTAGGTGACCATAGCGAAGCACGGCAGTACATTGGGCCAAGCAAAAGGGTTGAGCTTCAGAGATACACTTGGAAACTGTTTAGTTGGAGTCTGGGATTCAACTTTTCTGATTCACAAATCATGGTATGAATCGTCACTTCAAGAGCAAACGGATGCAAACAGGAGGGGTCTCAAACCCCGATCTGGATTCGAAGCCCATTCCCCTGAATCCGGTAACTAAGCCCCAATGCTTTGCAATGACACAACTAAGCCAACCAGACCTATATAGACACACGACAACAGAACTTGCAACCCTAGTCGGAATCTCTACTATTTAAGGGGAGTTTGTAAGTCGTTCGTTTCATCCCCTGCAGTCATTAATGCGAAAACAATCTGGAAACTGAACGCCGAATCAATTTTGAAAACAAGCCATTAATGCAATTTATTAGCTAGACAGTTAATTAGGTCCGTTTAAGATGTTCTGCGACGAATCTAGTATTTGGAAACCGAGCCATTAATTAGCCAGACAGTTAATTAGGTCTGCTTAAATAGGGATTTCTTTCCAGCAGTCTAATACTCCCTCTGATCCATAATAAATGTCGCAGTTTTAAACTAAGGTCCCTTCGACCCATAATCAGTGTTGTAGTTTTAAACTAAGGTTGCAACACTTATATGGATCGGAGGGAGTAATAAAAAGGGGAGCTGCTTCATGGCTCGCCGGCCCTATAATCCAGAATGGAGGGAATAACTTCACCCATTGTTGTTTTTCTCTCGTACCCAAGTATGTCAACCAATTTGTCTACGTATAACGGAATTAGGCTTTCCATCTAAATAATCAATAGATCAGGCAGCAGCAAGGGTTTCTACGCTAGGGCTTCTACGCCGCCACCACATCTCCCTCTACTACTTTATGGTCGGCTCCGACGGCTATGCACTAATTGCTCATCAACCGGACACAGGTGCCTCATCGACCACAGAAACAAAGGTGGCTCCCCCACGATGACTATGTCTGGCGCCCCGGCTGCCTGCACAGGCGGCCGTGCTAGGTCGCGCAACAACGCTTATTACCCATCAATCAGCAGGCGGCATGACACTCTAGCGTCCCCATCCGCTGTTGGCGTGTGACAGAGCACAAGGAGACCTGGGTGGTTGGTTCGAGCAACAACCCCAGGATCGGATCTAAAACCCAACCTCACCTCTCACCTCGCCACCCTTCTCCGGGCAGGAGCGGGCAGGCACCAACATCGTCACAGCCACCATGGCCAAGGACAATCTTTCACACGCCACCACTCTTCGATATTGTTTCATCCCGCAGCAACGCACGGTATTTAGCTAGTAAAAGTAGACAACTAAGAACCTGATCTGAACTAGAAAGAGAGCGCCAACATATGTATATACATGTGGGATAAGTCCACCAGATCCCGCTCATGGAACCTTATAAAAAGAGTTGGAAATCAAACCAAACCGCACCGCACAATCAATTCAGTAGCCTCCTCAAGCGAAACTATCAAACAGCTCCCTCCCCTCAAACTCGAGATCGGCACAAGAGAATTGGGCGTCAATAATCTAAACACGGTTCACTGACTAAAAATAACACCAGAATACGCGGCACAATAATAGATCCACAGCCCAAAAATCTCATTTTAACCCCAACGGGTCGCCGGCCAGGATCCTGCCCAGATCGACCGGCAGATCTTGCCCGTGTAGAGGGAAGAGAGCGTAGCGAAATTTGGGGCAAAAGAATCCGCCGATCGGGGACGGCGCGGTAGGAATGGGAAAGAACGGAGGCGTCGTGAACTCACAGTTCTTCGAGAGCTTGAAAAAGTTGGCGGCCTTATCGTATAGGTCGGCGGCGTCCTCGTACTTGGAGCCGAAGAGCCCCCAGCCGGAGAGCTTCTTATCCGCCTTCCTCTCCGTGTCGTCACCGCGAGCCTCGTGGTCCCCCATCGCTGCCGACGGGCCGCTGCTCCGATCGCTTGTGCCGGCGGCGAAGCGACCAAGATTTGTTGCGGGGGAGGAGCAGAAAACGAAGGGAGAGGAGGAAGGGGATCGGAAACGCAGCACGCGACCCCGCAAGCAAAAAAAGGAAACGCGGCACGCGGGCCTGTAGTGGGCTGGCCTAGGAGCCGCGAGGGGGCGGTTTACTTCGGTTTTTTTAATTCATTGTCTCGAAAAAAAAAACTTCGGATTTTTCAAGCGGGTTTTTCTAGCTCCCGAGGTGTGGCCACACACGGGGAAGATGCATTTGTTGAACTGGGGCAAACTTGGATGAGAACAATCAACTCTTTCTTGTGCTTGGAGAGTATTTCAGGCGAAAGAAATTATGTTTTGTAATAATTGATGATTTCATAAGCCTTTGCATGCATAGATATGGCCAACAAACTATGATCTAAATTTATTCCTCTTTAACATTGTTTAGATCATTCCTTGTTTTGCAAGTCGTGAAATTCTGAATGCTGCAGGTCCTAATCCATCAATATATGATTGTTGAGGGTCACCTTGAAATGAAAAATGGATTTAACTTCCCGGTTATGATCAAGAATGAAGGAGATCAAACCTTATTTTTTTGTTGCCCCAGTTTGGGAGGATTCGCCGGGCATAGATGCTTGATGTGGGGACGAGCATCGAGATACACATTTTCCACCAACACGAACTTGACATCATGGTACGCTTGCCCAATGATCCAGTGATCCCCCGTGTAAGTCTTCATGACCATAAATAGGTGGACCTCCAGATCGCTAACCCACGCTGCTCGGGGTGGGATGGCGACTCGCAGTCACCGCCTAACGTTGGTGATCCGGCCTACCCTGCCCTCACCAGCGCCGTCCTCCAAGCCAGGGGGTTCCAGTGGATCTCGGTTCTCATGCCTCTGCTCGGATTATGGATCTTCCGATGAGGAGGGCGGGCCGGCCGTTGGGATCAGGATGGCGATGGATGTGCTAGCCGATGATGAGACATATATAGAGTGGACCCCGGTGGTTCGCCCGAGAAGGAAGACGGAGGCCGAGATCGTGCAGGAATTTTGGGAGGATGTCGGGTTTCCAACCCCGGCATCGCGGTTCTGGGAGAGATGATCGTCCTCGCCGTCGGAGACTACCTTAGGCCACGCGGGTATGGAGTTGATGTCTTGCAGGGTTCAGATCGATGTCATGGAAGATGGGACAAAGGATCAGTCAAGGGATGCACCACAGATTGGATCAACGACGACTGCACCGCCACGTTGGAGTACTCCATCCTCGGCGTCTCGCTTGAGGGTGTCACGAGCTCCTCGGATGGGCGCATGAAGAGGCCCCCTGCCGTCGCGTCGGATCACGCCGCTGCTCGTGTTGGGCCAGTTCTTGGCTGCGGCCAAGCACGTGCCTGCAGTGGTTCGCGGTGGCTCTCCAGCGCTGGTTCTGTCGCCCAGGTCGCGGGATTGACGGGGACGGGATCAACGCCTATCCAAAATGCTGTTGAGTCAATGGCATGATTTTACATGGGCCTATCAACGTCGGCGTATGAAGGCCTTGTGGTCGGGCTATCCTGATTCATCTACATCAATTGTGTGTTCGTCGTCTCCTTCCTGTGAGCCGACAGTTTCCTCCAACTCGACAGCGACCTCATCGTCAATGTCCCGCCTGCCAGCGATGTCTTCAACTCCTACTGTCAGCGAAGTCCACTCCTTCGTGGCTGTTGCGGCGTCTCTGCCATGCCCAGTGGCGACCTCGTCCAGATCGGCGGGATTAACAAAGACACGGTCGGCGCCGATTCAAAATCATGTTGAGTCAAGGGATGGGCCCATATTGCATGATTTTACATGGGCCTATCTATGTCGGCGTATGAAGGCCTTGTGGTCGGGCTACCTGATGGCGTCTCGGCCGCGAGAGGACACGAAGGATCGGACACAACATGCAACTGGACGGATGCCAACCATGCAGTACGAGATGATGGGTAATACTCCCTTCGTTCCTAAATATAAGTCTTTATAGAGATTCCACTATAAACCATATACGGATGTATATAGATGCATTTTAGAGTATAGATTCACTCATTCTGCTCCATATGTAGTCCATAGTGTAATCTCTACAAAGACTTATATTTAGGAACAGAGGGAGTACAAAGGACGTGCATGTCCAACCATCTCACATGCATGCACTACGTCCGGTGCCATTCCAGCTGACCGAGAAGTTGGGCAACACCCAGCCGTCCCACATGCATCCGCTCGGGTTGATGCCACTCCAGCCAACCGACCAGCTGGGCAGCACGCAGGTTGCACCCGCCCAGCCGACAAACGTCCAGGTGGCGGACACGGCAGATGGTTTGGAAGGTCCGGACCTGGGAGGCTGTGTCCCCGACCCGACCGTTCCTGTTCAGGAGCTGCTGGAGCCGTGCAGAGCCGCTTCATCGTCGTCGACGATGACGACCCCTTCTACACCGACCGCTACGACACCAACATTCATGTCTTAAACTGTTGTTGTTGGAGAGGGGATTTCTACACCACCATCATCCCCTCCGTCAGCACCCACGCACACGCAACAACCATCATCTGAGGTGACGCCGGTCCCTAACACGCGTCTAACGGCGGCCTCGTCGCTAGAGCCGACGGTTGAGACTGTCGGGGAGGGGGTTGCTACTTCACCATCATCCCCTCCTTCGCCAGCAGAGTCGGCGCCACGACCACAATTGGGGTTGACTCCTACATGCCAAAGTTGTCGGTATATGATTGCCAAAGATAGTTCTATGGACACAGATGAGGACTCCTTAGCCAAGGCTATGCGGCGTAAAGCAACACACAACCTTGACAATCAAGGCATTGCGTCGTCATCCAAATCCTTTTTAGCCTTTTCCAATACCGCCATCGTTTCTAAGTTGAATAATGTGGGTGTTAGTATTGGAAAGAATCAAAAGGAGATTTCTATTTCGACTAACGCTTTGAAACATTTGGAATATGACCGATTAAAAGTTACTCCACGTGTTTCTAGCCAGCCTTATGTCTCCCATACTGATGATGAGGAGTTGCATGCCACATCAGATGGTCAGCTACTCTCTCATTTAGTAGGGGCGGTTTCGGACGTGGGTCTAGATGAACCCGGGCTTAGTTCATTGATTGAGCTTACAGCATCTGGACGTAAATCAAAGACCGCACGTTCGAAAAAAGATAGTAAGTCCCATAACAGGGCAAAGTGTTCAGAATCTCCTATTGTTTCCTCGTGAATGGAATATTTTTTAATAGCAGAGGTCTTCGTGACCTGGCTAAACATTTATTAATTGTGGAATGTAATAGGGAATACAATCTAGAATTTTTTGGCTATCTCTGAAACAGGGAGACGTGATTTCTCAGTAAGTCTACTTAATCGTCTTTTTGGCGGGATAGACTTTACTTGGGTTTCGCAACCACCAAGAGGTCGTTCTGGAGGCATTTTACTTGGCGTAAGTACAAGGACTATGGATGTTTTGGCTAGTTCGAATGGTGAGTTTCACGTTAAACTCCATATTCGCAACAAGGCTGACAACTTCACATGGACCCTCGTCACCGTGTATGGGGCAACCCAGGATGAGTTCAAGGCCGATTTTCTCCATGAATTGGTTAATCTGGCAAAAGATAATCCCTATCCCATTCTTATAGGTGGGGATTTCAACTTGCTTCGATTTCCAAATGAGAAAAGCCGCGATAGGTTCGATAATCATTGGCCTTTCCTTTTCAATCATGTGATCGATGGTCTAGATTTGCGAGAGGTTTCTATGATTGGAAGACAATTCACATGGGCGAACAGTCTTCCGGAACCGACATATGAGAAACTAGATCGCGTTTTAATGGATATCGATTGGGAATCAAAATTTCCTATGGTTTTTGTTCGTGCTCTACCTCGTGCCGAGGCTATATCAGACCACGCACCCATTCTTCTAACTACTGGGTTGCCAGACCACAACATAGACGCAAATTCAAGTTCAAACTTGGGTGGTTACTTCGGGATGGCTTTCATGACATGGTCAAGAAGGTGTGGGAGAAACCAGTCGTCGGGCCTACCCCAATACACAAATGGAATAACAAAATGTGTGCATTACGTAAATTCCTTGGTGGTTGGGCTAGGCATATGGTGGGTATTCTCAAAAAGGAGAAGTTTCGTCTTTCGTCTATCATTGATGAATTAGAAGCTTTGGTAGAGGTTAGACCTCTATCTGAGCATTAAATCGAGATCAAGAATCATTTGAATGCACAAATAGTTAACATGCTACATGAAGAGGAACTCAAATGGTACCAACATTCTAACTCTCAATTTATCCCGAAAGGCGATTCGAATACTAGATATTTCCATGGAGTCGCCAATGGCAGACACCGGAAGAAAAATATTCATTCCCTACAACAGGATGAGGGAGTGATTGAGGGGCATGAGCAACTTAAATCTTATATCACTAATTATTATGAAAATTTGTTCGGAGCCCAAGAGGAAGGAAACTTCTCAATGTATGAGACCCGAATAGATGACATCCCTCAGGTCTCTAATGAGGAAAACAACCTTCTAACAGCCCCATACTTCGAGGAGGAAGTTAGAAAGGCGGTTTTCCTAATGGAGCATAACAAAGCCTCGGGTCCGGATGTTTTTCCCGTTGAGTACATCCCTCAGGTCTCTAATGAGGAAAACAACCTTCTAACAGCCCCATACTTCGAGGAGGAGGTTAGAAAGGCGGTTTTCCTAATGGAGCATAACAAAGACTCGGGTCCGGATGGTTTTTCCGCTGAGTTCTATCAGAAATTCTGGGAAGTCATCAAACCGGATCTCCTACTTTTGTTTACCGACCTACATGCCGGCCAACTAGAATTGTTCCACTTAAACTTTGGTGAGATTAATTTATTACCTAAGGTTAATGAGGCTAAATGGATACAACAATATAGACCTATTTGCCTCCTTAATGTTAGTTTTAAAATATTCACGAAGGTTGCGACTATTAGGCTAAATTCGGTTGCTGAACATGTGGTTCAACCTTCACAGACAACTTTTATGCAAAGCAGACACATCCTAGATGGAGTTGTTATCCTTCATGAAACAGTCCATGAATTACACCGGAAAAAGTTAAATGGGGTGGTACTCAAAATTGACTTTGAAAAGGCTTATGACAAGGTCAAGTGGCCTTTTCTTCAACAGACTCTCAAAATGAAAGGATTTTCTGCAAAGTGGCGTGCTATGATCCATATCTTCGTTTCTGGAGGTAGTGTTGTCATTAAGGTCAATGATGACGTTGGACACTATTTCCAAACAAAGGATTTGCGACAAGGTGACTCGGTATCGCCCATGCTATTCAATATAGTGGCAGATATGCTAGCGGTCATGATTGAGTGTGCCAAGGTTGATGGCCAAATTGATGGGGTAGTAAATCATCTAGTTGATGGTGGTCTCTCTATACTTCAATATGCCGATGATACAATTCTCTTCATGGATCATGACCTCGAGAAAGCAAGAAATCTGAAACTGATTTTATCAGCATTCGAGCACCTCTCAGGTCTTAAGATCAACTAGATCCTTGGTGGCGCGCGTTGCTGTGGCCGTCCATTTTTCCAAGAGAACGGTAGTAATTTCAAAAACTATACGAAGGTTATAAAAGCATTTCATCCTTCTATTTTATTTCAAAAAGAACAATATTGCCATACATTTTATTTTGACGAACGTTGCACATATTTGGGGGACATGGTCAACATGGCACAAATTTCTCAATCCAATACTTGATGCCAGCATTAGGTTGAACATACTAAATTTTCAAAAACAACAAAATCAGAAGGAAATTGCTTAATAAACACTATAATCCTTTGGTCCTAGCTATAATAAAACATAAGCACAAAATATAAAAGCAATCTGAGTATAGGTCCTACTAAAACTTCCCTGAGTTAGAACACTACACATTTAAGAAGCTCGGTGTACAATTCTTCAGCCGCTACATTAAGAACTACAGGCATCATCCTCACCTTAATCGTGCATTAACACCAACTCGATAAGAAACAACCAGAGTACCTCATCTCTATGGTATGCCTGAAGGTAGTGTTAGAAGGGAGAGAGGGATTGGTGGAATAGTTATGTATTGCTTGAGCCTCATGGGCATATATATAGGAGTACAAAGACCAACTTGGAGTACAAGACAAGGCAGGAACACATCCTAGTCTATCCTATATTTCCTAATAATCTTATACTCAACATCCCCCCGCGGTCACAACGGTAGCGACGCAGACGGTGAGACTGAAAAAAAATCTGAAGGCAAGCCGACGGACACCCTCCACAGTTGTAACGGTCAATGCATCGCGGAAGTCGTGACTGGAGTGAAAACCGACGAGGTTGCTCAAGCAAGCGGTAGCCCTTTGTGCTGTTTGTCGAGGTAGCCGGGAGCGTGTGTGGTGGAGCCGTGGTCGAGGTAGCCGTGCGAAGAATGCCGTGGAGCCGCGGGCGCAAGAGGGCGCCGAGTTAGCATGGGTGCAGTGGTGTGAAGTAGGGGTGCGCCGAGAATAAAATATTGTTGACGACGCGTCGCGGCGGGTTTGCCAAGCCCGGGGACACATCGTGGACGAAGGCACGCAGCGGTGTCGCCAGCACCGGTCATGCATAGACGGACGAAGACAAAGTTGACGAAGCGCCGACCAGGCTTGCCAGGCCCGGGGACACGTCATGGATGAAGGCACGCATCGATGTTGCACGCATCGGGCATGCGTAGACGAGGGACCTGCACGAGCTGTACACCATGTCGAAGAGTCGGAGGGCCAGCAGAGAAGAACTCGACGACGATTGCGGCGTCCATCGACGCGGGGCCGATGTCACCAACGGTGGTCGGAGTAGATGAAGTGGTCGGGGTAGATGACGGCGACGCACTGGTGCTTGGACGAAGACGAAGGGGGTGGACGGGCGGCAGCAGCGGCTACGAAGGTAGCAGCGGCGGCGGCCGAAAAAGAGCGGCGGCGGCGGCCTGATGGCGGCGGCAACGGCTAAGTTAGGAGCGCGGCAGCAGTGCTCGAAGTAGGCGAGGAGAACCCAACAACATGACGAAGACCGGCGCGGACAGTGGCGTTCCCGCGCCAAGGGAGACGGCGCGGCGCATAGCACGGGAGGTCGACGCGCAGTGACGACGGAGTGGACCGCGGGCCGCGGCGCTACGGCCTGAAGGGGCGACGCAGTGGCGGCGGGCAGGTCGGGGCGACGGCGGTAAGACCTCGGGGCGACAGCGGAGACCGCGGGCCGCGGCGCGACAGCCTGAAGGGCGGCGCGGCGGAGGAGTGCGGGTCGGTGCAACCACTGGGACGGCCTCGGGACGGCTGCGTGGACCACGTGCCACGCTCGCTACGACCCGACGGGGCGATGCAGCGGCGGCGCGAGGGTCGTTGCGGCCACGGGGACGACCAGGAGCGGACGGCCTCGGGGCGGCGGTGGACCATGGGCCGCGGCACTACGGCCCGAAGGGGCGACGCAACGGTGACGCGGGTCAGTGCAGCCGGGAGAAGAACCACGGGGGCGGCGGTGCTGCGGCCCGACGGGCGACGCAGCGGCAACCCGTTGCTTGATCGGTGGAGGGACACGTTGAACTCGGGGACGATTTTCACGGGACCTGCGGAGGCGCGCGCAACCGACGGGCCTGGTCGGTCGCACGGCTTAGATGAGGCGGATCGCGGCGGCGGGCGGGTGATCAATCCGATCGCGTGCAAGGTCGGGGACGCCGCTCTGTGTATCTTCCAAATGAGTTGACACCTACCAAGTTATTGAAGGGTAAATCTTATTTCTATGTTCCATGCTTCTAATTAGAAGTCTGCAGGGGTGACGTTTTGGCCGGAAACATTATTTACTACATGAAATGTAGTAGATCAAAGGCCATGCTAAAAAATTAGGTGTAATAGGAGTGAAATCCTCTAATGAAAATGGGAAATATAACGCAGAAAGTAAAACCAAACCAACTTAATCGCGGCCTCAAAGCCCTTCCAGTATCGGTATCTGCACGATTCTACAATTAGGCAGATGTCTTTGCCATAGATCGCTTATGATCCCTAAAGAATGTCAAACAGTGTGTTCTTTATCTCCAAAGTCCCAGTAATATGCCAAAAACGAGTTAGACTGACTCCATAGTAATTACATTAGAATATAAAAAGAAGCAAAAAAACAAGAGACATTTTCATTGTATAATACAAAGAGCATATGCGGGTAAACATGTGCAATGTGGACTTACACAATCAACAAACAAACTCTCAGTCTTACTGGTCTTGAAAAACGCTAGCTGAAACTCCTGCACCATGTCAACATACAAGCATAACAACTCATATTATTCATTACCCATCATATAGACAAACATGCACCTGACAAAACAACACAATACATATTCTTTACTTTAATAAGGCGTTGTGTGTTTACCTTGTGTGGGAGCTTCTATGCACTGGGTCTGTCCTTTTTAACAAAGAGATGGGTGTTTATCCACTAACCTTGTTAATCGGCCAGGCATGCACCACAACATTACTGATTTCTTGAACAACTCATACAATGCTTTGACCTAACACACGCTAAGTGCACAAAAAGGCAAACCATCCAGTGACTTTATAATCGAATTGAACATCACAGGATAAATAGAGCACAACGAATTGTGACTTGGGATAGCAACAGGGACAGAGTCAACAGGGGCGGCCTGCGGGCACCCCTCCCCCCCCCCCCCCCCCCCCCCCACTGATTACGAGTCGAAGGACTAGTCGATGGACTAGTCTATGAGTCGCAACTGTGGTGTCGACTGCGAATCTCGTGTAGACTAATTCGATGAGTCGAGCGGTCGAGAGACTAGTCTAGACTAGTCCTGCTGTCTGAGTCGCTCGACTTAAATTTGGGAGGGGAAAATTGGAGAGCGAGCTATGAGAATGAGCCGCCTGGACGAGGCCACCGCCAGCACCCACTGGCCCGCCGCCGGGACGGCGGATGGCGAAGCAAGGCGCGGCAGCCGGTCGGAACTCGTGCTCGGGCGGCGGCCATGGCCGTGCCCCGTAGGCGCGTGTGGCCCTATGACGAGAAAGAAGGAAGAGAGAGAGAGATATAGAGAGAGCGAGGAGAGGATGCACGGCGGTGGTCGGCGGGCTCGCCGGCGGCGGCGGCGGAGGCGCAGGTCGTGCGCGTGCATGCTTTTGTGCGTAATGGCGCAGGCGGCGGCGACGGGATCGATCGGGGGCTAGGGTTATAGAGGCTGGGATGGGAAGTAGGCTAAGTAGGCTGGCTACTTGGGCCCAAATGGGCCAGCTAGGGGTGGCGTGCTGAGCGGCACTGGGCTGGGCTTGGCGAGCATTGGCTAGCACTGCTGGTTTTATTTTATATATTGTAATGTGATGTACAGTTTACTACATACTACTACATACTGCTAATAGGTATTAGTAGTTGACTACTACAGTACTTTGTTGACTAGTCTAGCACTAGTCTAAGACTAGTCCGATTAGTCTATGAGTCTCAACCTCGGAACAACTCAACAACTCGTCGACTCGTAATCCTTGCCCCCCACACAGCAAAATTTTCTCAAGCTACCCCTAAATACTATGTGATTTAATGAATTTGATATCTAAATTCTTATGTATGCCCCCCTCTGATGCTTTACATGTTTCATTGGCCCCCTTAATAAAATTTCTAGCTCCGTCCCTTCCAGCAAGAGAAGTTTTCTTAGATGTTAATAGCAATAGAATTGATAGCATGAACATAAACGGGGTCTCCGTGATGAGGACTTCCCAATCCTCTATGCCCTTGGGCTGCTTGAGGTCGATGTTGGAATTTAATAACTAAATTGCATTGTCTGGAATGGGAAAACTACTCATATGACAAACATATTGTGATTACACAAGGAATATCCGCAATGCAATATTTCACACTTTAAAACCAAATTGTTCACGTCCATAAGTAATTAAAGAGGGATTGGAAAAACTCTGCACTTTAGCTATGTCACCTTATTTCTGGTTGATGCTCAAATTTAATAGCAATGGCTGATAATAGGTGCCATTTATCATGATTCAGGAACCATGCATATTCTATCAATTACTATTCCTTGTAGGCCAAAGGATTTTGCTTTTGTTTGAATGATTCTGACAAGTTGATAGATGTGAAAAGAATAGAAAGCAAAGCCAAGAGTAATTTTGTAACTATAGTTTGTAAAATGCTTCAGGACCTTACCAAGCCAAACAAATTGTATCTGGCGGGTGCGAAGCACCACACCTAATTAGCTTGAGAGATTCAGTCGTGTTATCACCCTCTTACAATATACAATGGACAAGCAGATATGGAGCACTTGCATAACTAAAAATACAGGAGAGAATAAAAACATTGTTATGGCGCTGCTAGAAGGAGGGCGCGAGAGGGCCGGCCGGGGGCCTTTTTGCCCACATCCGGGCAAGAGGGAAGGGATTTCCTTCGTAATTCTTGCTTGATTAGATTGATACATCTCCTTTCTTTATATATAAATAGGTTTACTTGAATTCCAAGCAAGGCTTACTTGACCCCTAACCAAGCGACTCTTATCTCTAATTAACCTTAAGACTAACAGGCCCATTAGGCCCATTATGTACTCTAACACTACACCCCACCTGGACATTCAGCTTGTCCTCGAGCTGCAGCCTGACCAACTTATAACCATGACTCGACGCAACACAAACCTAACACCTAAAAACAAGCCTTTTACATCTCGGCTTGTTTTATTATTCTCAACCTGAAATAGACTGGGACGCTTTATTTTGGACCCCTTAACAAAAAGTGGACAGCATCCGCACGTCGGACGTGCATGTGTACAGCCACCTGGATCCCATGGACACCACCTGGACAAAAGGAATGCATGTGTATGACCACCTGGAAGTGGTCGCAAGAGTGACCAGCAGAGGCGCCCTCGCGGCGGCCGGTGGCAGAATGCAATGGTGCTACTCGGTGCGCTGCTGTCGGTGACACCATGCCTTCTCCCAGCCGGACGGCTGTTGGTCTGCACCGCACAGGGAAGAGTGGAGGGCTTGCGATGGAGAATGACGAGGAGGGGTGCACCCCCCCAACCGCCAATGTTGCAGACTTGAAGGTCGCTGCCCGCGGGGAAAACAGTATGCCCGCCGCCCTTGGGGGAAACCGCATGCCAAAGATCCCCGACGCAGCGGATGAGATCGAGGTCCTTTGCGCAGCAAAGGACAACTTGGAGGAGCGGCAGCTGCAGACCACACATCTCCCGCACACGCCTACGCGCTAGGAGGCCGCGAGCAGCAGCCTGCAGCCTCACCACCGCCGACACGTGGCGGGTAGCGATCTAGGACGGAAGTGGTGACGGCGACGGCGGGGACTGGACTTGGTGGAGCAGGACTCCCACCGGCGCGGTCGATGCGGGGTCGGAGCTGACCGGCGGTGGCTACTTCAGCTGCAGCGGCTGCTGCGGTGGCGCACCGGGCAGCGGCAGCGGCTACTGCGGCGGAGCGCTGGGCGCGGCGGAGGCCGCCAGGAGCGGCGGCTGCCACTGCAGCCAGGGTTGGGCGGCGGTGGCGATGGATGGCAGCTGCAGCGGCTACTGCAGTGGCCCGGCGAGCGCGGTGAAGGCTGCCTGGTACGGCGGCTGCCACGGCGGCGCGGGGGCGGCGATGGGCGCTGGAGGCGCGGCGGGAGCAGGAGCCGGCCACTGTGGGGCGGCGGCGGCAGCTGCAGCTGGAGCTGCAGCGTCCCAACAAACGCCGCGGAGGCCCCTAGATGCGGCGAGTACCACGGCAGGGGCGGCGGCAGGGGCGGCGAAGGCCCCTACGGGCCTGGCCAGGTACAGCCGGATCCCCTGGACGGCTGTGACGAGGTCGTTAAGGACCCCGGTGATCTCCTCCGGGGTGTAGGCGGCGGCCGGTGGTGCAACCAGCGGCGCGAACGGGTAGGGCAGCGGTGCGGTGTAGATGGCCAGCGGCGCGGTGGTGACGGTCGGCAGCGGAAGCGACAGGGTGGGCGGCGGCGAAGACATGATCGGAACCGAGCTATCTGATACCAAATTGTTATGGCGCTGCTAGAAGGAGGGCGCGAGAGGGCCGGCCGGGGGCCTTTTTGCCCACGGCCGAGCAAGAGGGAAGGGATTTCCTTCTTAATTCTTGCTTGATTAGATTGACACATCTCCTCTCTTTATATAGATAGGTTTACTTGACCCCTAAGCAAGCGACCCTTATCTCTAATTAACCCTAAGACTAACAAGCCCATTAGGCCCATTACGTACTCTAACAAACATGAACAACTAATTGTACATAAACAACTGAGTCAGATTAATTAAAATGATTTTATCATTATAAATTAATGTTTCTGAGAAATGAACAAAGAGGCCAATAGCATGAGGGTGTTGATCCAGTGCCAAATAAGTAAATCCAAACTGGTAATCAGTTTCTGGTGTGTCTGTCTGAAAATGTGTTACGTATTACTTTTAGATTGTTTACCTTCCGATGGTTCTCTCTCAAATCAAGGAACTCATAAATATCAGCATGCCAAGGCTCCAAATATATAGCAAATGCACCTAAAAGGTAGGAATCTGTGAGGAACCATTAAGAATAATACTCCCTCCGTCCGGAAATACTTGTCAGAGGAATGGATGTATCTAGACGTATTTTAGTTCTAGATACATCCATTTTTATGCATTTCTCCGACAAGTATTTCCGGACGGAGGGAGTATAAATTGGGTCCGACCAACTGCTGCTACTTACCTTTTCTCTTGCCTCCACCTTGATCAACACAGCGTGCAGTATCACTAGTAACACGCAGCATGGGGACAATTCCATTAGAAGTTCCATTTGTTCCTCGAATGTAATTGTGAGTGGCTCAAATGTTGTGAATTGACAACCGATGCCTCCAGCAGATTTGCTTATGGAAGCACATTCCGAGAGAGTATCATAAATTCCTTCAATGGTATCATCTTTCATGCACACAAGAAAGCAATTGCTTAACTGCATCACAAATAAATAAATAAATAAATAAATAAATAATAGGAATTTATTACACACCTTAACCATCAACACTGAATTCAGTTTATTTACTTATTTTTAAAACAATACTGAATTCAATTATGGTAGAAGGTGCAGTTCTTGAGGCGATGGGAGTGATCCCTATTTTCATATCATCACAATTTGAAATCTGTACTGCATCCTAGGCCTACAGCCTCTAGCAGTCCATGCATCCCAGGTAACAGGAAATCTCTTGTATACTCTTCATATAAACTACTGTACATGGTTAATTAGAGAACACTGGCATCCCCTTCCCTGCATCAGATGCCTGTTTAACCACAAAAATACCTTGCTCTTCGGAACACTGTCAACGCCATTGTGTGTGTACCCGTCCTGCATCGCGTGTTAGCGCCGAAGTGCATCGTGTCTGCCTAATCAACACCCTGAAAATCAGATGTCACACCTTCATACATCAGCTAGCGGTGGCGCAACCGAAAGGGAGAGAGGTGCACGCATACCTACAAGCGAAGTGAACACAGGCTTTGTTACCGGACGGGTGATCATCGGCGCCGCGAGGAGTGGCGAGCAGGAGGTCATCGCAACGGCACCTAGGGTTCGCCCTATGGCCGCGAGATAGGCCGGCGTCGAGGGAGTGCGTGCACCCTGTGGCCCTGCCCATGGACGGGAACCGTCTACGGACGCCGGTTCCAGTGGTGCCGTCTCCTGCAAACTCGGGCGTCGTGGTGGCCGGCGGACACAGCCGCAAGAGGTCAACGTCTGGGTGAGGCGCATCAGTGGTAGGAGAGGTCAGGGATCGGAGGAGGCGCTGCGCGTTTCACCCTGTGCGTTGTGTTGGATAGGATAGTAGAAAAGGCCAGGATGGTAGAAAAGGCCCAGTAGGCCAGTAGGCCCAATTGAACGTGAGACATCGGAGCAGCGGCCCGAAAAGGCCAGCGCAACCTGACGCGCGAGTAAGCCTGCGAACGAGACTTAGGTGGGACTAACAGCGAATCCGACGGCCAAAAACGACTAAAAGTGACGATCTAACGGTTAGAAATGCTAATGGCCTGAGAGGGATGGGAGGGTGCTCAGTTTTAATATATATAAATTTTCATAAAAGTGAACTGTTTTGCTTTGGCGAGACTCAAGACGAGGCCCACCTATACGTTGAACTGTTCGGGTGCGGGTTGGTGATACGTCTCCAACGTATCTATAATTTTTGATTGTTCCATGCTATTATATTACCCGTTTTGGATGTTTATGTGCTTTACTTGACACACTTATATCATTTTTGGGACTAACCTACTAACCGGAGGCCCAACCCATATTGCTGTTTTTTTTGCCTATTTCAGTGTTTCGAAGAAAAGGAATATCAAACGGAGTCCAAACAGAATGAAACCTTCGAGAGCGTGATTTTTGGAACGAATGTGATCCATATGACTTGGAGTGGAAGTTAAGAAACAACCGAGGAGGCCACGAGGGTGGAGGGCGCGCCCCCTACTGGGCGCGCCCCCCTGTACCCCGAAAACATCAGAAGCGACCACGAAAAACTATTTCCACCGCCGTAACCTTCTGTATCCGCGAGATCCCATCTTGGAGCCTTCGTCGATACTCCATCGGAGGGGGAATCGACCATGGAGGGCCTCTACATCATCTCCAAGGCCTCTTTGATGAGTTGTGAGTAGTTTACCACAGACCTTCGGGTCCATAGTTATTAGCTAGATGGCTTCTTCTCTCTCTTTGAATATCAATACCATGTTCTCCTTGATCTTCTTGGAGATCTATTCGATGTAACTCTTTTTGCGGTGTGTTTGTCGAGATCCGATGAATTGTGGTTTATGATCAAGTATATCTATGAGAAATATTTGAATCTCCTCTGAATTCTTTTATGTGTGATTAAGTTATCTTTGCAAGTCTCTTCGAATTATCAGTTTGGTTTGGCCTACTAGATTGATCTTTCTTGCAATGGGAGAAGTGCTTAGCTTTGGGTTCAATCTTGCGGTGTCCTTTCCCAATGACAATAGGGGCAGCAAGGCACATATTGTATTGTTGCCATCGAGGATAAAAAGATGGGATTTATATCATATTGCATGAGTTTATCCCTCTACATCATGTCATCTTTCTTAATGCGTTACTCTGTTCTTTATGAACTTAATACTCTAGATGCATGCTGGATAGCGGTCGATGTGTGGAGTAATAGTAGTAGATGCAGGCAGGAGTTGGTCTACTTGTCACGGACGTGATGCCTATATACATGATCATGCCTAGATAATCTCATAATTATTCGCTTTTCTATCAATTGCTCGACAATAATTTGTTCACCCACCATAATACTTATGCTATCTTGAGAGAAGCCACTCGTGAAACCTATGGCCCCCGGGTCTATCTTTTATCATATAAGCTTTCACTGTACTTTTATTTTCATCTTTACTTTTCCTATCTATATTATAAAATACCAAAAATATATTTATCTTATCATATTATCTCTATCAGATCTCACTTTCACAAGTGGCCATGAAGGGATTGACAACCCCTTTATTGCGTTGGTTGCGAGTTCTTGTCTGTTTGTGTAGGTGCGTGGGACTTTTGAGGAGCCTCCTACTGGATTGATACCTTGGTTCTCAAAAACTGAGGGAAATACTTACGCTACTATTGCTGCATCACCCTTTCCTCTTCAAGGAAAACCAACGCAAGCTCAAGACGTAGCAGTTGGGTCTGTTTCCGATCACATATTTAGGGATAGTGATACATTATCAAAGACTCACAAATGTTGAATGGAAACATGTCGAGGAGAGACTGCAAAAAAGACTTAGCAGTTGGAAAGGTAAACTGTTGTCTATGGATGGAAGATTGGTCCTCATAAACTCAGTACTTAGTAATATGGTACTATATATGATTTCCTTCTTCCAGTTACCGAAAGGAGTTTTACATAGATTGAATTACTTGCGATCAAGATTCTTTTGGCAAGGAGATAGCGAGAGAAAGAAATATCGACTGGCTAAATGGAGTGTGGTTTGCCGTCCCAAAGACCAAGGCGGGTTGGGCATTCATGACCTTGAGGTTAAGAATAGGGCCCTCCTCGGCAAATGGTTGTTTAAATTACTAACGAAAGATGGTGTATGGCAAACCCTCCTAAGGAGGAAATATGTGGGTTCCAAGGCGGTATCCCAACTATATTGGAAGCCTGGGGATTCCCACTTTTGGGCGGGTCTAATGGCTACGAAGAAATATTTCTTCTGCTATGGATCCTTCTTGATTAAGGACGGCTCGGAAATTAGATTCTGGGAGGACAAGTGGCTAGGAAGTGCCACACTCCGGGAACAATATTCGGCTCTATACAACATTGTGCGCCACAAAGGAGAGACTGTCGCCATGGCAATGGAATCATTTCCGCCAAATGTGACGTTCAGAAGAGACTTAATTGGACCCAAACTCCAATAGTGGAACATCCTACTCCAATGGTTGTCCATGGTGCAATTGTCACATGGGTCTGATGTATTCCGATGGAACCTCCATGGGAATGGACAATTCTCAGTGGATTCTATGTATAGAGCGTTAATCCGGTTTGATGTGCCAGTTGTTCATAACAAGAAGATCTAGAAGATGAAGATACATCTTAAGAATAAAATCTTTGCATGCTATCTTCGTCGCAGAGTCATTCTTACTAAAGATAACCTTATTAAGAGGAGTTGGCATGGAAGCCCACAGTGTGTCTTTTTTCACCATGAGGATACAATAAAACATTTATTCTTCCAATGCAAATTGGCTCGTTCTATATGGTTAGTCATCCAAATAGCTTCTGGCTTGTATCCTCGTAGTGTTGCTAATGTATTTAGCAACTGGTTACATGGGATTGATCACAGGTTTAGAACTCTTCTCAGGTTGGGAGCGCTTGTTGTTATTTGGTCGCTTTGGCTATGTAGAAATGATAAGATTTTTAACGATAAAAGTACTTCTCTGTTGCAGGTTATCTACAGATGTACCGGGACTCTTAGTTTATGGTCCTCTCTACAATGCGTGGAGAATCGAGGCATGTTTACGGAGGTGTGTACACGATTGGAGGCTACGGCGAGGGATACTTTTACCCAACATGGGTGGCAACATACGGGCTGCTCCAGATGGACTAAGAATGGAACCATATCCTAGGCCTACATGCTAATATTGTACACCAATGAATGTTTCATCTATTTATACTTAATCAGATGTGTAATAATAAGGACAATATTAGCTTTTGTGTTAAATTGTGATCCAAATTCTACCGTATTGGACTAGACGTAGTACATACGGTGTGGGCTTTGCGTTGGTACCGACGCATACGAGTACAACTCGTTTACTTGTCCTACAAGGACTCTTATGTGTTGGCCCTCATATATACCCTATGTAGTCGCACCTAAGACGGTCTGTCGTCTCGTGCTTGTAATACTCCTCCATCATAGTGATTGCGCCTTCGTGCGTCCGTGGTTTTATCCTGCAAGGGTTTCCACGTAAAAATCCGTGTCTCTGTCTCATTTATTTCTCGTTATTATCTAACAAGTGGTATACAGAGCCAAGTTCGTAGATTCGAGATTCGTCCGAGACGGGAGATTAGGGTTGTGTTCCATGCGCCGCCGCCGAGTGACCAGTCCGATCGCAGATTGGTTCCGTTTTGAGCTATTGTACGCTGCGGCTGCAGCTGCCCATTCCCGAGTCAAAGTCCACTCAGGGGTGCTACGTCGTGAAAAGCCGAGCTGCAGCTGCCGTTCTTGACCGAGTCATCCAGCGAGTTGATGCTGCTGCAGATTCGATCAACTTCATGCGCTCCACATCATCAACCGAAGAAAAAGCTACTAGTACTACTGCTCACCGACCAGAAGCAAAGCAGTAGTTTAATTCACATCTGATCCACTACGTGATTTGACTACTAGTACTATTCGTCACGTCAAGCTACAGATCAAGCTTTTGGTCTTCGATTACCCGAGCTACCAGGTGCTACTGTTCCTAGTATTTGCTCCGCATAATTTAAATTTTGTCAACAATTTTTCTTTCGACTTGTACTACCTTGTGTACACAGATTTATCTATTCATGGCTTCCATGAAGTACGATCTTCCGTGATGAGGACATCAATACCATTGTTACACCCACAGCCCCTACTGCTACATATACTGGACCAATTACTAGATCTCGCGCACGCCAATTAAATTATCAGGTACTTTCGTTTATTGGTAACGATTCTAATGTTCATGAGAATATGATGCTGCCTGAATTGGATACATTTGTTTTGCTTACAAATGATGGGCCTAGCTTGGAGAAGGATGAACATTGGAGCAAGAACAAGCATGGAGATGATGGCATGCGCAAGGGGAACAAGAACGGAGTTACAAGTGATGATTTCAGGACTTTGAAGCCACCATAATAGGTGCATGAAGCCTTGGACGAAATATACAAGATGCCACTTCATAAATTTCGTCCCGAGGCTATTCTAGGTGCTGCGTCACCTTATTATTGGGCCAGGCCCATGTAATTTCGAAATACATAAGTATAGGCTATTTTTAGAGTCCGTATGTGTGGGGAAATAAGAGATAGGGTTGATTTCGGACCCCTCCACCAAGGGCCACGAAATCCCCCCGCCCCTCTTCCTCCATATATACAGCCCTTAGGGCACCATTTAGACTTTGGGTTTTGTTTAGATTAAAGTTCACCATAGCTGCAACTTCGCGTACTTCGTTTGTGTTCAACGACCAGACAAAGGCGTCACAGAACCCCACCTTGATCAATAAAGCTTCCTCTTATATTCGCAATATCCAGATTGCAATCTTAGTTTCTTGCTTGTTCTTCATTTGCCTGCAGGAAACAAACCTTCGTGGTCAGGTTGATCGTGCTCCGGTGTGGTAAATAACCTCTCGGAGTTGGTTTAGTGATTGCTAAGGCGCGACGTCCTCGCACGTTCGTAGTCGGATCGTCAAAGTCGACTTCCTCCAAAACGATAGCCACCATCTCATCGAAAGACGGGACACCTTTGCCTATATCAAGTGGTATCAAATTTTCAGGTTGCTCGGTGAGATTTTATAGTTTTTCGTAGTTTAGATCGAGTCTGTTCTTCATACCTACTGTCCACGAAAAAGCCAAAAATAATAATTTAGGGTTAGTTCATCCTATCCGAACCAATCCGAGCCTTTGCATAATCTTTTCTGTATTTGCTTTGTTGAATTTGCGGTTGCATCGTCGTGTCAAGTTGCTGGTCTTAGCAACTAGTCCTTTAGAGTTTCGAGTTCTGTTCACAGGTTGTCACATCGCCGCTGCCATATATCACCACCGCATCATCATACTCGTTGCTGCCATACACCACCACTGCATCAACTTCATCGCCGCTGCCATATACCACCACCACATATTCACCGCCAATCCGAGTCCATATACGCCACCACATATCTGCCGCCATCACGCCAATCCGAGTCCACCTGCAACATATATCCGCCACCAGTCCGAGTTCTACCAGATTCATTTCCGCCACCAGTCCGAGATCCACCAGATTCATCTCCGCCACTGGTCCTAGTCCGAGTCTAGTATTTTGTTACTCTGTTTTGGATTTCGAGATCACGCCATACTCCGAGTCGGGACAGAGTAGGACTCCCAAACTTTCGTGCTACCCGCAGTAGAAAAAATAGTTCCAGTTTCAAAAAAAATACTAAGTCTGGAAAATTCTGGCTAGGCAGTTTTTAGGCCATTTGTAGACTTTTTCGAAAAAAATTGTTGCGGAGCACAAAAAAGAGAGGAAAAAAGTGCAAAAAAAGTGAAAAAAGGGGAAAAAATTCAGAGCGTGCTCCTCCCTTGTTTACATGCAACGCCGTGATTTTGTTAGTGTTCTAGGCTCACGTCTCTAGCACGGTCTAGCCTAGGACCAGCACAGTACCGTCGTTGAGTGTTTATTCCACTTTGCATCTCTGAATTGATTATTGCTGACCCTTTTGCTACCATATTATAAGCCTTCCCAGCTCCACATACATCTACGTCGTGCGTTTGACTTTCCCTGGTAATCATTCTATCCAAGCTTTGAGAGTTTTGACTACAACGGTTGCCGATCACCACCTGCTGCTGGGTAAGAACTGGTAAGGATTTGAGATTCGCTTGAAGGATTTGTGACACACCACCATCACCACCACTTCCTAGTAGTCTGTAGGATCATATTCTTCTGTGTTTCTATTGCTACTAACCATGGCAGGATCACAAGCCGACGCGATTGACTGGGAGAACATGATGAACAAGGAGCTTCATGATAAGTTTCATCAAATGTTGGGTCAACAGGTGGAAGACGTGGTGGCTGTTGGGGAGCGTAGTAATTTCAAAAAAATCCTACGCACATGCAAGATCATGGTGATGCATAGCAACGAGAGGGGAGAGTGTGTCCACGTACCCTCGTAGACCGAAAGCGGAAGCGTTAGAACAACGCGGTTGATGTAGTCGTACGTCTTCACGGCCCGACCGATCAAGCACCGAAACTACGGCACCTCCGAGTTCTAGCACATGTTCAGCTCGATGATGATCCCCGTACTCCGATCCAGCAGAATGTCGGGCATGAGTTCCGTCAGCACGACGGCGTGGTGACGATCTTGATGTTCTACCGTCGCAGGGCTTCACCTAAGCACCGCTACAATATTATCGAGGAGGACTATGATGGAGGGGGGCACCGCACACGGCTAAGAGATCAATTGTTGTGTCTCCAAGGGGTGCCCCCTCCCCGTATATAAAGGAGTGGAGGAGGAGGAGGGTTGCCCCTCTCTATGGTGCGCCCTAGGGGAGTCCTACTCCCACCGGGAGTAGGATTCCCCCTTTCCTAGTAGAACTAGGAGCCCTTCCAAGTAGAAGGAGTAGGAGAGAAGGAAAGGGAAGGGAGAAGGAGAAGGAAGGAAGGGGGCGCCCCCCCTCCCTAGTCCAATTCGGACTAGTCCATGGGGAGGGGTGCGGCCACCCTTTGGGGCCTTTATCTCCTTTCCCGTATGGCCCATTAAGGCCCACTACGAATTCCCGTAACCCTCTGGTACTCCGAAAAATACCTGAATCACTCGGAACCTTTTTGATGTCCGAATATAGTCGTCCAATATATCGATCTTTACGTGTCGACCATTTCGAGACTCCTCGTCATGTCCTCGATCTCATCCGGGACTCCGAACTCCTTCGGTACATCAAAACTCATAAACTCATAATAAAACTATCAGTGAAACCTTAAGCGTGCGGACCCTACGGGTTCGAGAACTATGTAGACATGACCGAAACACATTTTCGTCAATAACTAATAACGGAACCTGGATGCTCATATTGGCTCCTACATATTCTATGAAGATCTTTATCGGTCAAACCGCATAATAACATACGTTGTTCCCTTTGTCATCGGTATGTTACTTGCCCGTGATTCGATCGTCCATATCTCAATACCTAGTTCAATCTCGTTACCGGCAAGTCTCTTTACTTGTTATGTAATGCATCATTCCGTAACTAACTCATTAGTTACATTGCTTGCAAGGCTTATAGTGATGTGCATTACCGAGAGGTCCCAGAGATACCTCTCCGACAATCGGAGTTACAAAACCTAATCTTTAAATACGCCAACTCAACATGTACATTCGGAGACACCTGTAGAGCTCCTTTATAATCACCCAGTTACGTTGTGCCGTTTGGTAGCACCCAAAGTGTTCCTCCGGTAAACGGGAGTTGCATAATCTCATAGTTGTAGGAACATGTACAAGTCATGAAGAAAGCAATAGCAACATACTAAATGATCAAGTGCTAAGCTAACGGAATGGGTCAAGTCAATCACATCATTCTCCTAATGATGTGATCCCGTTAATCAAATGACAACTCATGTCTATGGTTAGGAAAGTTAACCATCTTTGATTCACGAGCTAGTCAAGTAGAGGCATACTAGTGACACTATGTTTGTCTATGTATTCACACATGTATTATGTTTCCGGTTAATACAATTCTAGCATGAATAATAAACATTTATCATGAAATAAGGAAATAAATAATAACTTTATTATTGCCTCTAGGGCATATTTCCTTCAGTCTTCCACTTGCACTAGAGTCAATAATCTAGTTCACATCGCCATGTGATTTAACACCAATATTCATATATGTATATGATTAACACCCATAGTTCACATCGTCATGTGACCAACACCCAAAGGGTTTACTAGAGTCAATAATCTAGTTCACACATTGCTATGTGATTAACACCCAAAGAGTACTGAGGTGTGATCATGTTTTGCTCGTGAGAGAAGCTTAGTCAACGGGTCTGTCACATTCAGAGTCGTATGTATTTTGCAAATATTCTATGTCTAAAATGCTCTGCATGGAGCTACTCTAGATAATTGCTCCCACTTTCAATATGTATCCAGATTGAGACTTAGAGTCATCTGGATCGGTGTAAAAAGCTTGCACCGATGTAACTCTTTACGACGGGCTCTTTTATCACCTCCATAATCGAGAAATATTTCCTTAGTCCTTACTAAGGATATTCTTGACCAATGTCCAGTGATCTACTCCTAGATCACTATTGTACTCCTTTGTCAAATACAGAGCAAGGTATACAATAGGTCTGGTACATAGCATAGCATACTTTATAGAACCTATGATTGAGGCATAGGGAATGACTTTCATTCTCTTTTCTATTTTCTGTCGTGGTCGGGATTTGAGTCTTACTCAATTTCACACCTTTGCAACACAGGCAAGAACTCTTTCTTTGACTGTTCCATTTTGAACTACTTCAAAAACTTGACAAGGTATGTACTTATTGAAAAACTTATCAAGCGTCTTGATCTATCTCAATAGATCTTGATGCTCAACATGTAAGTAGCTTTACTGAGGTCCTTCTTTTAAAGAACTCCTTTCAAATACTCCTTTATGCTTTCCAGAAAAATTCTACATCATTTCTAATCAACAATATGTTACTCACATATATTTATCAGAAAGGCGGTAGTGCTCCCACTCACTTTATTGTAAATACAAGCTTCACCGCAAGTCTGTATAAAACTATATGCTTTGATCAACTCATTAAAGCGTATATTCCAACTCCGAGATGCTTGCACCAGTCCATAGATGGATTGCCGGAGCTTGCACAATTTGTTAACACCTTTAGGACTGACAAAACCTTCTGGTTGCATCATATACAACTCTTTTTTAATAAATCCATTAAAGAATGCAGTTTTGACATCCTTTTGCCAGATTTCATAAAATGTGGCAATTGCTAACATGATTCAGACAGACTTTAAGCATCCATACGAGTGAGAAAAAACTCATCGTAGTCAACATCTTGAACTTTGTCAAAAACCTTTTTCGACAAATCTAGCTTTGTAGATAGTAACACCACTACCAACGTCCGTCTTCCTCTTGAAGATCCATTTATTTTCTATGGCTTGCCGATCATCGGGCAAGTCAATCAAAGTCCACACTTTGTTCTCATATATGGATCCCATCTCAGATTTCATGGCCTTCAAGCCATTTCGCGAAATCTGGGCTCATCATCGCTTCCTCATAGTTCGTAGGTTCATCATGGTCTAGTAACATGACTTCCAGAATAGGATTACCATACCACTCTGGTGCAGATCTTACTCTGGTTGACCTACGAGGTTCGGTAGTAACTTGATCTGAAGTTTCATGATCAATATCATTAGCTTCCTCACTAATTGGTGTAGGAATCACTGGAACTGATTTCTGTAATAAACTACTTTCCAATTCGGGAGAAGGTACAATTACCTTATCAAGCTCTAGTTTCCTCCCACTCACTTCTTTCGAGAGAAACTCCTTCTCTGGAAAGAATCCATTCTTAGCAACGAATGGTTTGCCTTCGGATCTGTGATAGAAGGTGTACCCAACAGTTTCCTTTGGGTATTCTATGAAGACACACTTCTCTGATTTGGGTTCGAGCTTATCAGGTTGAAACTTTTTCACATAAGCATCGTAACTCCAAATTTTAAGAAACAACAACTTAGGTTTATTGCTAAACCATAGTTCATACGGTGTCATCTCAACGAATTTAGATGGTGCCCTATTTTAACATGAATGCAGCTATCTCTAATGCATTACCCTAAAACGATATTGGTAAATCGGTAAGAGACATCATTGATCGCACCATATCAAATAAAGTGCGGTTATTGTTGGGAACGTAGTAATTTCAAAATTTTTGCTACGCACACGCAAGATCATGGTGATGGCATAGCAACGAGAGGGGAGAGTATTGTCCACGTACCCTCGTAGACCGTAAGCGGAAGCATTAGCACAACGCGGTTGATGTAGTCGTACGTCTTCACGATCCGACCGATCCAAGCACTGAACGTACGGCACCTCCGAGTCCAGCACACGTTCAGCTCGATGACGATCCCCAGGCTCCGATCCAGCAAAGCTTCGGGGATGAGTTTCGTCAGCACGACGGCGTGGTGACGACGATGATGTTCTACCGGCGCAGGGCTTCGCCTAAACTCCGCGACGATATGACTGAGGTGGAATATGGTGGAGGGGGGCACCGCACACGGCTAAGGAACGATCCGTAGATCAACTTGTGTGTCTATGGGGTGCCCCCCTGCCCCCGTATATAAAGGAGCAAGGGGGGAGGCCGGCCGGCCCAAGGGGGCGCGCCAGGAGGAGGAGTCCTCCTCCTAGTAGGAGTAGGACTCCCCCTTTCCTACTCCTACTAGGAGGGGGAAGGAAGGGGGAGAGGGGGAAGGAAAGAGGGGGGCGCCGCCCCCCTCCTAGTCCAATTCGGACCAGAGGGAGAGGGGGCGCGCGGCCCACCCTGGCCGCCCCTCTCTCTTCCCACTAAGGCCCATGTGTCCCATTAACTCTCCCGGGGGGGTTCCGGTAACCCTCCGGCACTCCGGTTTTCTCCGAAAACGTCCGGAACACTTCCGGTGTCTGAATATAGTCGTCCAATATATCAATCTTTATGTCTCGACCATTTCGAGACTCCTCGTCATGTCCGTGATCACATCCGGGACTCCGAACAAACTGTGGTACATCAAAACTTTTAAACTCATAATAAAAATGTCATCGTAACGTTAAGCGTGCGGACCCTACGGGTTCGAGAACTATGTAGACATGACCTAGAACTATTCTCGGCCAATAACCAAGAGCGGAACCTGGATGCCCATATTGGTTCCTACATATTCTACAAAGATCTTTATCGGTCAAACCGCATAACAACATACGTTGTTCCCTTTGTCATCGGTATGTTACTTGCCCGAGATTCGATCGTCGGTATCCAATACCTAGTTCAATCTCGTTACCGGCAAGTCTCTTTACTCGTTACGTAATGCATCATCCCGTAACCAACGCATTGGTCACATTGCTTGCAAGGCTTATAGTGATGTGCATTACCGAGAGGGCCCAGAGATACCTCTCCGACAATCGGAGTGACAAAACCTAATCTCGAAATATGCCAACTCAACATGTACCTTCGGAGACACCTGTAGTACTCCTTTATAATCACCCAGTTATGTTGTGACGTTTGGTAGCACCCAAAGTGTTCCTCCGGTAAACGGGAGTTGCATAATCTCATAGTTTCAGGAACATGTATAAGTCATGAAGAAAGCAATAGCAATATACTAAACGATCAAGTGCTAGGCTAACGGAATGGGTCATGTCAATCACATCATTCTCCTAATGATGTGATCTCGTTAATCAAATGACAACTCATGTTTATGGCTAGGAAACTTAACCATCTTTGATTCACGAGCTAGTCAAGTAGAGGCATACTAGTGACACTATGTTTGTCTATGTATTCACACATGTATTATGTTTCTGGTTAATACAATTCTAGCATGAATAATAAACATTTATCATGAAATAAGGAAATAAATAATAACTTTATTATTGCCTCTAGGGCATATTTCCTTCAGTCTCCCACTTGCACTGGAGTCAATAATCTAGTTCACATCACCATGTGATTTAACACCAATATTGACATCTGTATGTGATTAACACCCATAGTTCACATCGTCATGTGACCAACACCCAAAGGGTTTACTAGAGTTAATAATATAGCTCACATCACTATGTGATTAACACCCAAAGAGTACAAAGGTATGATCATGTTTTGTTCATGAGAGAAATTTAGTCAACGGGTTTGTCACATACAAAGCCGTATGTATTTTGCAAATATTCTATGTCTTCAATGCTCTGCATAGAGCTACTCTAGCTTAATTGCTCCCACTTTCAATATGTATCCAGATTGAGACTTAGAGTCATCTGGATCAGTGTAAAAGTTTGTACCGATGTAACTTTTACAACGAACTCTTTTATCACCTCCATAATCGAGAAACATCTCCTTAGTCCTCACTAAGGATATTCTTGACCGTTGTCCAGTGATCTACTATTAGATCAAAATTGTATTCCTTTGCCAAATTCAGAGCAAGGTATACAATATGTCTGGTTCACAACATAGCATACTTTATAGAACCTATGACTGAGGCATAGGGAATGACTTTTCATTCTCTTTCTATTTTCTGCCATGGTCGGGTCTTGAGTCTTACTCAACTTCACACCTTGCAACACAGGCAAGAACTCCTTCTTTGACTGTTCCATTTTGAACTATTTCAAAAATTTATCAAGGTATGTATTCATTGAAAAAATCTTATCAAGCGTCTTGATCTATCTATATAGATCTTGATGCTCAATGTGTAAGCAGCTTCACCAAGGTCTTTCTTTGAAAAACTCTTATTCAAGTATCCTTTCATGCTATCCAGAATTTCTATATCATTTCCAATCAACAATATGTCATCCACATATAATATTAGAAATGCTACAGAGCTCCCACTCACGTTCTTGTAAATACAGGCTTCACCGCAAATCTGTATAATACTATATGCTTTGATCATCTTATCAAAGCGTATATTCCAACTCTGAGATGCTTGCACCAGCCATAGATGGATCGCTGGAGCTTGCACATTTTGTTAGTACCTTTAGGATTGACAAAACCTTCTGGTTGCATCATATACAACTCTTCTTTAAGAAAACCATTAAGGAATGCAGTTTTGACATCCATTTGCCAGATTTCATAAAATGTGGCAATTGCTAACATGATTCGGACAGACTTTTAAGCATCGATACGAGTGAGAAAATCTCATTGTATTCAACACCTTTGAACTTTGTCAAAAACCTTTTTCGACAAGTCTAGCTTTGTAGATAGTAACACTATTATCAGCATCCGTCTTCCTCTTGAAAATCCATAAATGACTCACTGATCATTGGGCAAGTCAATCAAAGTCCATATTTTGTTCTCATACATGGATCCTATCTCAGATTTCATGGCCTCCAGCCATTTCGCGGAATCTGGGCTCATCATCGCTTCCTCATAGTTCGTAGGTTTATCATGGTCTAGTAACATGACTTTCAGAACAGGATTACCGTACCACTCTGGTGCAGACCGTACTTTGGAAGACCTACGAGGTTCTGTAGTAACTTGATCTGAAGTTTCATGATCATCATCATTAGCTTCCTCACTAATTGGTGTAGCAATCACTGGAACTGATTTCAGTGATGAACTATTTTCCAATTCGGGAGAAGGTACCGTTACCTCATCAGGTTCTACTTTCCTCCCACTCACTTCTTTCGAGAGAAACTCCTTCTCTAGAAAGGATCCATTTTTAGCAACGAATATCTTGCCTTCGGATCTATGATAGAAGGTGTACCCAATAGTTTCCTTTGGGTATTCTATGAAGACGCACTTCTCCGATTTGGGTTTGAGCTTATCAGGATGAAACTTTTTCACATAAGAATCGTAGCCCCAAACTTTAAGAAACGACAACTTGGGTTTCTTGCTAAACCACAGTTCATATGGTGTCATCTCAACGGATTTAGATGGTGCCCTTTTAACGTGAATGCAGCTGTCTCTAATGCATAACCCCAAAACAATAGTGGTAAATCAGTAAGAGACATCATAGATCGCACCATATCCAATAAAGTGTGGTTACGACGTTCGGACACACCACAATGTTGTGGTGTTCCAGGTGGCGTGAGCTGTGAAACTATTCCACATTGTTTTAATTGAGGACCAAACTCGTAACTCAAATATTCGTCTCCGCGATCAGATCGCAGAAATTTTATTTTCTTGTTACGATGATTTTTCCACTTCACTCTGAAGTTCTTTGAACCTTTCAACTATTTCAGACTTATGTTTCATCAAGTAGATATACCCATATCTGCTCAAATCATCTTGTGAAGGTCAGAAAATAACGATACTTGCCACGAGCATCAACACTCATTGGATCGCATACATCGGTATGTATTATTTCCAATAAGTCAGTAGCTTGTTCCATTGTTCCGGAGAACAGAGTTTTAGTCATCTTGCCCAAAAGGCACGGTTCGCAAGCATCAAATGATTCATAACCAAGTGATTCTGAAAATCCATCTTTATGGAGTTTCTTCATGCGCTTTACACCGATATGACCCAAATGGCAGTGCCACAAATAAGTTGCACTATCATTATTAACTTTGCATCTTTTGGCATCAATATTATGAATATGTGTATCACTACGATCGAGATCCAACAAACTATTTTCATTGGGTGTATAACCATCGAAGGTCTTATTCATGTAAACAGAATAACAATTATTCTTTAACTTCAAATGAATAACCGTATCGCAATAAACATGATCAAATCATATTCATGCTCCACGCATATGCTAAATAACATTTATTTAGGTTTAACACTAATCTCGAAAATACAGGGAGTGTGTGATGATGATCATATCAATCTTGGAACTACTTCCAACAATCATCGTCACTTCCCCTTCAACTAGTCTCTGTTTATTCCGTAACCCCTGTTTCGAGTGACTAATCTTAACAACCGAACAAGTATCAAATACTCAGGGGTTACTATAAACACTAGTAAGGCACACATCAATAACCTGTATATCAAATATACCCTTGTTCACTTTGCCATCCGTCTTATCCACCAAATATTCAAGGCATTTCCGCTTCCAGTGACCATTTCCTTTGTAGTGTAATCACTCAGTTTCAGGCTTTGGTCCAGCTTTGGTCTTCTTCACGGGAGTGACAACTTGTTTGCCATTCTACTTGAAGTTTCCCTTTCTTTCACTTTGCCCTTTTCTTGAAACTAGTGGTCTTGTCAATCATCAACACTTGATGCTCTTTCTTGATTTCTACCTTCGTCGATTTCAACATCACGAAGAGCTCGGGAATCGTTTTTGTCATCCCTTGCATACTATAGTTCATCACGAAGTTCTAGTAACTTAGTGATGGTGACTAGAGAATTCTATCAATCACTATCTTTTCTGGAAGATTAACTCCCACTTGATTCAAGCGATTGAAGTACCCAGACAATCTGAGCACATGCTCACTAGTTGAGCGATTCTCCTCCATCGTTTAGCTATAGAACATGTTGGAGACTTCATATCTCTCAACTCGGGTATTTGCTTGAAATATTAACTTCAATTCCTGGAACATCTCATATGGTCCATGACGTTCAAAAACGTCTTTGAAGTCCCGATTCTAAGCCGTTAAGCATGGTGCACTAAACTATCAAGTAGTCATCATATTGAGCTAGCCAAACGTTCATAACGTCTGCATCTGCTCCTGCAATAGGTCTGTTCACCTAGCGGTGCATTAAGGACATAATTCTTCTGTGCAGCAATGAGGATAAACCTCAGATCACGGATCCAATCTGCACCATTGCTACTAACATCTTTCAACACAATTTTCTCTAGGAACATATCAAAATAAACAACGCAAGCTATTGATCTACAACGTAATTTGCAAAAATACTACCAGGACTAAATTCATGATAAATTTAAGTTCAATTAATCATATTACTTAAGAACTCCCACTTAGATAGACATCCCTCTAATCCTCTAAGTGATTACGTGATCCATATCAACAACAGCATGTCCGATCGTCACGTGAGATGGAGTAGTTTCAACGGTGAACATCACTATGTTGATCATATCTACTATATGATTCACGTTCGACCTTTCGGTCTCCGTGTTCCGAGGCCATATCTGTATATGCTAGGCTCGTCAAGTATGACCTGAGTATTCCGCGTGTGCAACTGTTTTGCACCCGTTGTATTTGAACGTAGAGCCTATCACACCCGATCATCACGTGGTGTCTCAGCACGAAGAACTTTCGCAACGGTGCATACTCAGGGAGAACACTTCTTGATTATTAGCGAGAGATCATCTTAAAATGCTACCGTCAATCAAAGCAAGATAAGATGCATAAAGGATAAACATCACATGCAATCAATATAAGTGATATGATATGGCCATCATCATCTTGTGCTTGTGATCTGCATCTTCGAAGCACCGTCGTGATCACCATCGTCACCGGCGCGACGCCTTGATCTCCATCGCAGCATCGTTGTCGTTACGCCATCTATTGCTTCTACAACTATCGCTACCTCTTAGTGATAAAGTAAAGCAATTTACAGGGCGTTTGCATTTCATACAATAAAGCGACAACCATATGGCTCCTGCCCGTTGCCGATAACTTCGGTTACAAAACATGATCATCTCATACAATAAAATATAGCATCACGTCTTGACCATATCACATCACAACATGCCCTACAAAAACAAGTTAGACGTCCTCTACTTTGTTGTTGCAAATTTTACATGGCTGCTACGGGCTTAGCAAGAACCGTTCTTACCTACGCATCAAAACCACAACGATAGTTTGTCAAGTTAGTGCTGTTTTAACCTTCGCAAGGACCGGGCGTAGCCACACTCGATTCAGCTAAAGTGAGAGAGACAGACACCCGCCAGCCACCTTTAAGCACGAGTGCTCGTAACGGTGAAACCAGTCTCGCGTAAGCGTACGCGTAATGTCGGTCCGGGCCGCTTCATCTCACAATACCGCCGAACCAAAGTATGACATGTTTGTAAGCAGTATGACTTGTATCGCCCACAACTCACTTGTGTTCTACTCGTGCATATAACATCAACGCGTAAAACCTAGGCTCGGATGCCACTGTTGGGGAACGTAGTAATTTCAAAAAATTTCCTACGCACACGCAAGATCATGGTGATGGCATAGCAACGAGAGGGGAGAGTATTGTCCATGTACCCTCGTAGACCGTAAGCGGAAGCATTAGCACAACGCGGTTGATGTAGTCATACGTCTTCACGATCCGACCGATCCAAGCACCGAACGTATGGCACCTCCGAGTTCAGCACACGTTCAGCTCGATGACGATCCCCGGGCTCCGATCCAGCAAAGCTTCGGGGATGAGTTCCGTCAGCACGACGGCGTGGTGACAATGATGATGTTCTACCGGCGCAGGGCTTCGCCTAAACTCCGCGACGATATGACCGAGGTGGAATATGGTGGAAGGGGGCACCGCACACGGCTAAGGAACGATCCGTAGATCAACTTATGTGTCTATGGGGTGCCCCCCCGCCCCCGTATATAAAGAAGCAAGGGGGGAGGCCGGCCGGCCCAAGGGGGGCGCGCCAGGAGGAGTCCTCCTCCTAGTAGGAGTAGGACTCCCCCTTGCCTACTCCTACTAGGAGGGGAAAGGAAGGGGGAGAGGGGTAAGGAAAGAGGGGGGCGCCGCCCCCCCTCCTAGTCCAATTCGGACCAGAGGGAGAGGGGGCGCGCGGCCCACCCTGGCAGCCCCTCTCTCTTCCCACTAAGGCCTATGTGTCCCATTAACTCTCTCGGGGGGGGGGGGGGGGGTTCCGGTAACCCTCCGGCACTTCGGTTTTCTCCGAAAACGTCCGGAACACTTCCGGTGTCCGAATATAGTCGTCCAATATATCAATCTTTATGTCTCGACCATTCGAGACTCCTCGTCATGTCCGTGATCACATCCGGGACTCCGAACAAACTTCGGTACATCAAAACTTATAAACTCATAATAAAACTGTCATCGTAACATTAAGCATGCGGACCCTACGGGTTCGAGAACTATGTAGACATGACCTAGAACTATTCTCGGATAATAACCAATAGCGGAACCTGGATGCCCATATTGGTTCCTACATATTCTACGAAGATCTTTATCGGTCAAACCGCATAACAACATACGTTGTTCCCTTTGTCATCGGTATGTTACTTGCCCGAGATTCGATCGTCGGTATCCAATACCTAGTTCAATCTCGTTACCGGCAAGTCTCTTTACTCGTTACGTAATGCATCATCCCGTAACCAACTCATTGATCACATTGCTTACAAGGCTTATAGTGATGTGCATTACCGAGAGGGCCCAGAGATACCTCTCCTACAATCGGAGTGACAAAACCTAATCTCGAAATATGCCAACTCAACATGTACCTTCGGAGACACCTGTAGTACTCCTTGATAATCACCCAGTTACGTTGTGACGTTTGGTAGCACCCAAAGTGTTCCTCCGGTAAACGGGAGTTGCATAATCTCATAGTTTCAGGAACATGTATAAGTCATGAAGAAAGCAATAGCAATATACTAAACGATCAAGTGCTAGGCTAACGGAATGGGTCATGTCAATCACATCATTCTCCTAACGATGTGATCTCGTTAATCAAATGACAACTCATGTCTATGGCTAGGAAACTTAACCATCTTTGATTCACGAGCTAGTCAAGTAGAGGCATACTAGTGACACTATGTTTGTCTATGTATTCACACATGTATTATGTTTCCTGTTAATACAATTCTAGCATGAATAATAAACATTTATCATGAAATAAGGAAATAAATAATAACTTTATTATTGCCTCTAGGGCATATTTCCTTCAGTTATGATGTTTGGACACACTGTTAAGCTGTGGTGTTCCAGGTGGCATGAGTTTGTGAAACTATTCCACATTATTTTAACTGAAGGCCAAACTCGTAACTCAAATTTTCATCTCCACGATCAGATCGTAGAAACTTTATTTTCTTGTTATGATGATTTTCCACTTCACTCTGAAATTCTTTGAACCTTTCAATTGTTTCAGACTTAGGTTTCTTCAAGTAGATATACCCATATCTGCTCAAATCATCTGTGAAGGTCAGAAAATAACGATACCCGCCACGAGCGTTAATACTCATTGGTCTGCATACATAAGTATGTATTATTTCCAACAAGTCAGTAGCTTGTTCCATTGTTCCGGAGAACCGATTTTTAGTCATCTTGCCCAAAAGGCATGGTTCGCAAGTATCAAATGATTCATAACCAAGTTATTCCAAAAATCCATCTTTATGGAGTTTCTTCATGCACTTTACACCGATATGACCCAAACGGCAGTGCCACAAATAAGTTGCACTATCATTATTAACTTTGCATCTTTTGGCGTCAATATTATGAATATGTGTATCACTACGATCGAGATCCAACAAACTATTTTCATTGGGTGTATGACCATTTGAAGGTTTTATTCATGTAAACAGAACAACAATTATTCTCTGACTTTAAATGAATAACCATATTGCAATAAACATGATCAAAGCATATTCATGCTCAACGCAAATGCCAAATAACATTTATTTAGGTTTAACACTAATCCCGAAAGTATAGGGAGTGTGCGATGATGATCATATCAATCTTGGAACTACTTCCAACACTCATCGTCACTTCGCCTTCAACTAGTCTCTGTTTATTCTGTAACTCCTGTTTCGAGTTACTAATCTTAGCAACCGAACAAGTATCAAATACTTAGGGGCTACTATAAACACTAGTAAGGCACACATCAATAACCTGTATATCAAATATACCCTTGTTCACTTTGCCATCCTTCTTATGCACCAAATATTCAGGCATTTCTGCTTCCAGTGACCATTTCCTTTGCAGTGTAAGCACTCAGTTTCAGGCTTTGGTCTAGCTTTGGGCTTCTTCACGGGAGTGACAACTTGTTTGCCATTCTACTTGAAGTTTCCCTTTCTTTCCCTTTGCCCTTTTCTTCAAACTAGTGGTCTTGTCAATCATCAACACTTGATGCTCTTTCTTGATTTCTACCTTCGTCGATTTCAACATCACGAAGAGCTCGGGAATCGTTTTTGTCATCCCTTGCATACTATAGTTCATCACGAAGTTCTAGTAACTTGGTGACGGTGACTAGAGAATTCTGTCAATCACTATCTTATCTGGAAGATTAACTCCCACTTGATTCAAGCGATTGAAGTACCCAAACAATCTGAGCACATGCTCACTAGTTGAGCGATTCTCCTACATCTTTTAGCTATAGAACTTGTTGGAGACTTCATATCTCTCAACTCGGGTATTTGCTGGAAATATTAACTTCAACTCCTGGAACATCTCATATGGTCCATGACGTTCAAAACGTCTTTGAAATCCCGATTCTGAGCCGTTTAAGCATGGTGCACTAAACTATCAAGTAGTTATCCTTTGAGCTAGCCAAACGTTCATAACGTCTGCATCTGCTTCTGCAATAGGTTTGTCACCTAGCTGTGCATCAAGGACATAATTCTTCTATGCAGCAATGAGGATAAACCTCAGATCATGGATCCAATCCACATCATTGCTACTAACATCTTTCAACACAATTTTCTCTAGGAACATATCAAAATAAACATATGAAGCAACAACGCGAGCTTTTGATCTACAACATAATTACAAAATACTACCAGGACTAAGTTCATGGTAAATTTAAGTTCAATTAATCATATTACTAAAGAACTCCCACTTAGACATACATCTCTCTAGTCATCTAAGTGATCACGTGATCCAAATCAACTAAACCATGTCCGATCATCACGTGAGATGGAGTAGTTTTCAATGGTGAACATCACTATGTTGATCATATCTACTATATGATTCACGTTCGACCTTTCGGTCTCCGTGTTCCGAGGCCATATCTGTATATGCTAGGCTCGTCAAGTTTAACCTGAGTATTCCGCGTGTGCAACTGTTTTGCACCCATTGTATTTGAACGTAGAGCCTATCACACCCGATTATCACGTGGTGTCTCAGCACGAAGAACTTTCGCAACGGTGCATACTCAGGGAGAACACTTCTTGATAGTTAGTGAGAGATCATCTTAAAAATTCTACCGTCAATCAAAGAAAGATAAGATGCATAAAGGATAAACATCACATGCAATCAATATAAGTGATATGATATGGACATCATCATCTTGTGCTTGTGATCTCCATCTCCGAAGCACCGTCGTGATCACCATCGTCACCGGCGCGACACCTTGATCTCCATCATAGCATCGTTGTCATTTACGTCATCTATTGCTTCTACGACTATCGCTACTGCTTAGTGATAAAGTAAAGCAATTACAGGGCGTTTGTATTTCATACAATAAAGCGACAACCATATGGCTCCTGCCAGTTGCCGATAACTTCGGTTACAAAACATGATCATCTCATACAATAAAATATAGCATCATGTCTTGACCATATCACATCACAACATGCCCTGCAAAAACAAGTTAGATGTCCTCTAGTTTGTTGTTGCAAATTTTACGTGGCTGCTACGGGCTAAGCAAGAACCGTTCTTACCTACGCATCAAAAACACAACGATAGTTTGTCAAGTTAGTGCTGTTTTAACCTTCGCAAGGACCGGGCGTAGCCACACTCGGTTCAACTAAAGTGTGAGAAATAGACACCTGCTAGTCACCTGTGTGCAAAGCACGGCGGTAAAACCAGTCTCGCGTAAGCGTACGCGTAATGTCGGCCCGGGCCGTTTCATCCAACAATACCGCTGAACCAAAGTATGACATGCTGGTAAGCAATATGACTTGTATCACCCACAACTCACTTGTATTCTACTCGTGCATATAACATCTACGCATAAAATCTGGCTCTGATACCACTATTGGGGAACGTAGTAATTTCAAAAAATTTCCTACGCACATGCAAGATCATGGTGATGCATAGCAACGAGAGGGGAGAGTGTGTCTACATACCCTCGTAGACCGAAAGCGGAAGCGTTAGAACAACGCGGTTGATGTAGTCGTACGTCTTCACGGCCCGACCGATCAAGCACCGAAACTACGGCACCTCCGAGTTCTAGCACACGTTCAGCTCGATGACGATCCCCGTACTCCGATCCAGCAGAATGTCGGGGATGAGTTTCGTCAGCACGACGGCATGGTGACGATCTTGATGTTCTACCGTCGCAGGGTTTCGCCTAAGCACCGCTACAATATTATCGAGGAGGACTATGATGGAGGGGGGCACCGCACACGGCTAAGAGATCAATTGTTGTGTCTCCAAGGGGTGCCCCCCTCCCCGTATATAAAGGAGTGGAGGAGGAGGAGGGCTGCCCCTCTCTATGGCGCTCCCTAGGGGACTCCTACTCCCACCGGGAGTAGGATTCCCCCTTTCCTAGTAGAACTAGGAGCCCTTCCAAGTAGAAGGAGTAGGAGAGAAGGAAAGGGAAGGGAGAAGGAGAAGGAAGGAAGGGGGCGCCCCCCACCCTAGTCCAATTCGGACTAGTCCATGGGGAAGGGTGCGGCCACCCTTTGGGGCCTTTATCTCCTTTCCCGTATGGCCCATTAAGGCCCACTACGAATTCCCGTAACCCTCTGGTACTCCGAAAAATACCCGAATCACTCGGAACCTTTTCGATGTCCGAATATAGTCGTCCAATATATCGATCTTTACGTCTCGACCATTTCGAGACTCCTCGTCATGTCCCCGATCTCATCCGGGACTCCGAACTCCTTCGGTACATCAAAACTCATAAACTCATAATAAAACTGTCAGCGAAACCTTAAGCGTGTGGACCCTACGGGTTCGAGAACTATATAGACATGACCGAAACACGTTTCCGTCAATAACCAATATCGGAACCTGGATGCTCATATTGGCTCCTACATATTCTGCGAAGATCTTTATCAGTCAAACCGCATAACAACATACGTTATTCTCTTTGTCATCGGTATGTTACTTGCCCGAGATTCGATCGTCCGTATCTCAATACCTAATTCAATCTTGTTACCGGCAAGTCTCTTTACTCGTTATGTAATGCATCATTCCGTAACTAACTGATACGTGTCCAACGTATCTATAATTTTTTATTGCTCCATGCTACTTTATCTACTGTTTTAGGCAATATTGGGCTTTATTATCCGCTTTTATATTATTTTTGGGACTAACCTATTAACCGGAGGCCCAGCCCAGATTTGCTGTTTTATGCCTATTTCAGTGTTTCGAGGAAAAGGAATATCAGACGGAGTCAAAACGGAACGAAATCAACTGGAGAAGTTATTTTTGGAAGGAAACCCACCTGATGGACTTGGACTCCACGTCAGAAGATACGGGAAGTGCTCATAAGGGTGGGGGGCGCGCCCCTACCTCGTGGGGCCCCCATAGCTCCACCGACGTACCCCTGCACCCATATATACTCTTGTACCCTAAAACTTCCAGAACAGAAGATAGATCGGGAGTTCCGCCACCGCAAGCCTCTATAGCCACCAAAAACCTCTCGGGAGCCCGTTCCAGCACCCTGCCGGAGGGGGGATCCTTCACCGGTGGCCATCTTCATCATCCCGGCGCTATCCATGACGAGGAGGGAGTAGTTCACCCTCGGGGCTGAGGGTATGTACCAGTAGCTATGTGTTTGATCTCTCTCTCGTGTTCTCTCTCGTGTTTCCTCTATGGCACGATCTTGATGTATCCCGAGCTTTGCTATTGTAGTTGGATCTTATGATGTTTCTCCCCCTCTACTCTCTTGTGATGAATTGAGTTTCCCCTTTGAAGTTATCTTATCAGATTGAGTCTTTTATGAACACTTGATGTATGTCTTGCGTGGGATAACCGTGGTGACAATGGGTTATTCTATTGATCCACTTGACTGTCGGTGTACTAGAGTAGGGGTACCCTAGTATCCCGAACTTGTGCACGGGCAGTCGCAGCACCCCGCGGTAAGGCTTGCCGAGCGACCGCCAAAATCCTCCGTGGTTCCTTTGGAGCCATTCAAGAACAAAGTATTCAAGCCAAGGAGACAAGGCCCCGGCAAGAGGAGCTTGCCGGGAAGGCCAACCAAGGCATCTCGAGGAACTTGCCGCGACGCGCCACGCGTCCCAGCAAGGCCCGGTGAGCGACAAGCTTCCGGACGCGACAAGACGACGACCGCGGCAAGCTACCACTCTGTACCCACGCTCCAGCACATCCACCAACGTGTCGCCCTGGGACCTTTCCAGGCGCGCGTGGCGAGAGGCTGTGCAGCCAACGGTGCGAGGTGGCAAGCGACGCTGACAAAATTGCCATCGTGGCAAGCGGTGGCGTCCCTGACGGTCCCTTTTTGCACTGTTTGGGCGACGCAGACGGGCATTTAATGCCTTTGTCCCCTGCCGTCAGGGTTAGGTATGATACACTGTACAAGTAGTTGTACCAACCGCAACTCTTTTCCATTTTTACCCTTGACTGCGTTGCCACCTGTCGGTGACCCCTTGAGCATATAAAAGGAGGCCCATCCGCAACGTAGAGGGGGGTTCAAGGCCAGAAAACACCCACGCTCGGTCTCATTAGCAGCTAGTGTGTACTGTAGCACACAGCGCTCCCGAGCAAGAACTCAATATACTCAGACATGCAGCAGTAGGAGTATTATCTCTCCGGAGAGCTCCGAAGCTGGGTAAACTGCTCGTGTGCTTCGCCTCGATCTGCTCTTCGCGCGATCTCCGCCCCCCGCCGAACCGAAAGGGGCCCGATACGCCGGCCCCATAGGTGCCCGTGGCTCAGTTTCCCCCGGCAATGTATGGTTTGGTGATCAACTTGCGGGTTTCGTGACACTTGGGAACCTATGCATAGGGGTTGGCACACGTCCTTGACTCTCCGGTAGAAACTTTGGGGCACTCTTTGAAGTACTTTTATGTTGGTTGGATGAATATGAGATTCTGTGATGCATATCGTATAATCATGCCCACGGATACTTGAGGCGACAATGGAGTATCTAGGTGACATTAGGGTTTTGGTTGATTTGTATCTTAAGGTGTTATTCTAGTATGAACTCTTTTATAGATCGATCCGAAAGAATAGCTTTGTGGTGGTTTCGTACCCGACCATAATCTCTACGTTTGTTCTCCGCTATTAGTGGCTTTGGAGTGACTCTTTGTTGCATGTTGAGGGCTTGTCATATGTTCTATCTATGTTATTATTGTTGAGAGAACTTACACTAGCGAAAGTATGAACCCTAGGCCTTGTTTCCTATCATTGCAATACCGTTTACGCTCACTTTTATCACATGTTACCTTGCTGTTTTTATTATTTCAGACTACAAAAACCTATATCTACTATCTATTTTGCACTTGTATCACCATCTCTTCGCCGAACTAGTGCACCTATACAATTTACCATTGTATTGGGTGTGTTGGGGACACAAGAGACTTTTTGTTATTTGGTTGCAGGGTTGCTTGAGAGAGACCATCTTCATCCTACGCCTCCTACGGATTGATAAACCTTAGGTCATCTACTTGAGGGAAATTTGCTACTGTCCTACAAACCTGTGCACTTGCAGGCCCAACAACGTCTACAAGAAGAAGGTTGTGTAGTAGACATCAAGCTCTTTTCTGTCGCCATTGCCGGGGAGGCAAAGGTAAAGGGCACTCACTCACACCCCGTTAACTAAGCTCTTTTCTGGCGCCGTTGCCGGGGAGGCTAGGAAAGTGAAGGTATATCTTTAGATCTTGCAATCGAATATTTTTGTTTCTTGTTTTAGCACTAGTTAGTCTATAAAAGAAAATTACAAAAAAATGGAGTTAAGTTTGTCTCATACACTTCACCTTTGTAATATGTTTCGTGAGTATGATGGAAAGGATAATTGTGCTCAAGTACTAGAAGAAGAACTACATAGAATGCTTGGCATAAAATATGTGAATGATGAGCATGATTGCAATGTTGTTTGTATGAATTCCTTGAATATCCATGATGCTAATGATATGCAAAGCCACAAGCTTGGGGAAGCTATGTTTGATGAAGATGATATTTTTTGTCCCCCAAGCTTTGATGAGAAAATTTACTATGATGAAAGCATTCCTCCTATCTATGATGATTATTGTGATGATACGTATGCTTTAAAGAATAATGATAACCATGAAACTTGTCATCTTGATCCTAATTTTAAATCATATGATAGTTATTTTGTTGAGTTTGCTCCCACTACTATTGATGAGAAGAATTTTGCTTATGTGGAGAGTAGTAAAAATTCTATGCTCGTAGATCATGAAAATAATGCCTTAGGTGCTGGTTATATTGTTGAATTCATTCATGATGCTACTGAAAATTATTATGAGGGAGGAACATATGCTTGTAGGAGTTGCAATAATGTCAAGTTTCCTCTCTATGTGCTTAAATTCTTGAAGCTATGCTTGTGTTACCTTCCTATGCTTGTTGATTATTGTTCCCATAAGTTGTTTGCTCACAAAATCCCTATGCATAGGAAGTGGGTTAGACTTAAAAGTGCTAGTCATATGCTTCATGATGCTCCCGTTATGTTTCAATTCTTATCTTTTATGTGAGCATCATTGTCATCATCATGCCTAGCTAAAAGGCATTAAAGAAAAGCGCTTGTTGGGAGACAACCCAATATTTATCCTTACTGTTTTTGTGTGTCCACATGATTATGCTACTGTAGTAATCATGTTTTATAGCTTTTGTTTCAATAAAGTGCCAAGTAGAACCTTTGGGAAGACTTGGGTGAAGTTTATGTGATCTTGCTGTGAAAAACAGAAACTTTAGCGCTCACGAGAATAGCTGCCATTTTTTTACCGGAGAGTGCTTTTAGGTTGATTCTTTTTGAAGATGATTAATAGACAAATTTCTCAGGTCCATAAATTTATTTCATAATTTTTGGGGTTCCAGAAGTATACGTTTTAGACAGATTACTACAGACTGTTCTGTTTTAGACAGATTCTGTTTTCTATGTGTTGTTTGCTTATTTTGATGAATCTATGAGTAGTATCGGAGGGTATGAACCATATATAAGTTGGAATACAGTAGATATTACACCAATATGAATTTAGAATGAGTTCATTACAGTACCTAAGTGGTGGTTTTATTTTCTTATACTAACGGAGCTTACGAGTTTTGTTTTGAGTTTTGTGTGGTTGAAGTTTTCAAGTTTTGGGTAAAGATTCGATGGACTATGGAATAAGGAGTGGAAAGAGCCTAAGCTTGGGGATGCCCAAGGCACCCCAAGGTAATATTCAAGGATAACCAAGCGTCTAAGCTAGGGGATGCCCCGGAAGGCATCCCCTCTTTCGTCTTCGTTCATCGGTAACTTTACTTGGAGCTATATTTTTATTCACCACATGATATGTGTTTTGCTTGGAGCGTCATTTTCTTTTGTTAGTATTAGCTTGCTGTTAGTTAGAATAATCTTTTGCATCTTTAGTTCCAATAAAAAAGTCAAGGATAGCCTTTGCCATGCTTATTTTGCTAGTATACATGTGGCTGTTTGAAAACAGAAAGTTTACCACTGTTGCAAAAATTCCCTAGAAAAGTCAGAGAGTGGTATAATGTTGAATCTTTTTGAATATTGAGCTCTGATAAATTTATTACAGTGGGAATTTTAGTTCATAATTTTTGGAGTTAGGAAAGTATGATGAGTCTTGCATTCTTTACAGACTATACTGTTTTGGCAAATTGCTGTTATGGTTGCATTGTTTGCATATGTTTGCTTGTTTAATGATTCTATTTGGTGATAGGAGTATTAAATATGCAGAGGCATTTAGTATTCAATGTTGAATAATAATTTTAGTGATTTGTTACAGTAGAAAATGATAAGGTTTTGCATTGGTTTATACTAACCTATCTCACGAGTTCTTGTTGAGTTTGTTGTGAATGAAGCTTTTGATAAAAAGAGAAACCATGATATGAGATGAATTAAGGAGACAAAAAAGCTCAAGCTTGGGGATGCCCAAGGCACCCCAAGATAATATTTCAAGAAGTCTCAATCATCTAAGCTTGGGGATGCCCCGGTAGGCATCCCACCTTTCTTCTTCAACAACTATCGGTTAGTATCGGTTGAGCCTAAGTTTTTGCTTCTTCACATGAGTTGTGCTATCCTTGCAATGTAGTTTTCTTTAGCTTTGCTTGCTGTTTGAATAAAGTATCAAGATCTGAAATTATTAAATGAGAGAGAGTCTTCGCATAGTTACATAATTATTTAGCTACTCATTGATCTTCACTTATACCTTTCGGAGTAGTTTTTGTTATTGCTCTAGTGCTTCACTTATACCTTTTAGAGCATGGTGGTAGTTTTATTTTGAAGAAATAGATGAACTCTCATGCTTCACTTAGATTATTTTGAGAGTCGTTGATAGCATGGTAATTTGCTTAATGTTAATATACTTGGTGTTCAAGATATGTGAAACTTTCTTTTGAGTGAATTGAATACTAAGATAAGTTTGATGCTTGATAATTGTTTTGAGATATGGAGGTCATAATATCAAAGTCGTTCTAGTTGGGTGATTATGAATTTGAGAAATACTTGTGTTGAAGTTAGCAAGTCCCGTAGCATGCACGTATGGTTAAAGTTGTGTAACAAATTTGAAACATGAAGTGTACCTGGCTTGTGCATCCTTATGAGTGGAGGTCGGGGACGAGCGATGGTCTTTTCCTACCAATCTATCCCCCTAGGAGCTTGCACGTAGTACTTGATTTTTGATGACTTCTAAATTTTTGCAATAAGTATATGAGTTCTTTTGACTAATGTTGAGTCCATGGATTATACGCACTTTTACCTTCCGCCTTTGCTAGCCTCTTCGGTACCGTGCATTGCCCTTTCTCACTTTGAGAGTTGGTGCAAACTTCGCCGGTGCATCCAAACCCCGTGATATGATACGCTCTTTCACACATAAACCTCCCTATATCTTCCTCAAAACAGCTACCATACCTACCTATTATGGCATTTCCATAGCCATTCCGAGATATATTGCCATGCAACTTTCCACCGTTCCGTTCATCATCATCATGACATACTTTACTTTTGTCATATTGCCATTGCATGATCATGTAGTTGACATCGTATTTGTGGCAAAGCCACCATGCATTATTTTTCATACATGTCACTCTTGATTCATTGCACCATCCCGGTACACCGCCGGAGGCATTTATATAGAGTAATATCTTGTTCTAGTATCGAGTTGTAATCCTTATGTTGTAATCAATAGAAGTGTGATGATCATCATTATTAGAGCATTGCCCAAAAAAAGAGAAAGGCCAAAAAGAAAAAAGAAAGGCCCAAAAATATATATAAAAAGGGCAATGCTACTATCTCTTTTTCCACACTTGTGCTTCAAAGTAGCACCTTGTTCTTCATGTAGTGAGTCTCATATATTGTGCTTCAAAGTAGCACCTTTTTCTTCATGTAGTAAGTCTCATATATTGTGCTTCAAAGTAGCACCATGTTTTTCATATAGTGAGTCTCATAAGTTGTCTTGTTCATACTAGTGGGAATTTTTCATTATAGAACTTGGCTTGTATATTCCTACGATGGGCTTCCTCAAATGCCCTAGGTCTTCGTGAGCAAGCAAGTTGGATGCACACCCACTAGTTTTCTTTTGTTGAGCATTCATAGCTCTAGTGCATCCGTTGCATGGCAATCCTTACTCCTCATGTTGACATCAATTGATGGGCATCTCCATAGCTCGTTGATTATCCTCGTCAATGTGAGACTTTATCCTTTTTGTCTTCTCCACACAATCCCCATCATCATATTCTATTCCACCCACAGTGCTATATCCATGGCTCACGCTCATGTATTGCGTGAAGGTTGAAAAAGTTTGAGATTATTTAAGTATGAAACAATTGCTTGGCTTGTCATCGGGGGTATAAAAGTTGGGAACATCTTTGTGTGACGAAAATGAAGCATAGCCTAACTATATGATTTTGTAGGGGTGAACTTTCTTTTGCCATGCTATTTTAAGAAGACATGATTGCTTTGATTAGTATGCTTGAAGTATTATTATTTTTATGTCAATATGAACTTTTGTCTTGAATCTTTCGGATCTGAATATTCATACCACAATTAAGAAGATTTACATTGAAATTATGCCAAAGTATCACTCCGCATCAAAAATTCTTTTTTATCATTTACCTACTCGAGGACGAGCAGGAATTAAGCTTGGGGATGCTTGATACGTCTCCAATGTATCTATAATTTTTGATTGCTCCATGCTACTTTATCTACTGTTTTAGGCAATATTGGGCTTTATTATCCGCTTTTATATTATTTTTGGGACTAACCTATTAACCGAAGGCCCAGCCCAGATTTGCTGTTTTATGCCTATTTCAGTGTTTCGAGGAAAAGGAATATCAGACGGAGTCAAAACGGAACGAAATCAACTGGAGAAGTTATTTTTGGAAGGAAACCCACCTGATGGACTTGGACTCCACGTCAAAAGATACGGGAGGTGCTCACGAGGGTGGGGGGCGCGCCCACCCCCCTGGGCGCGCCCCCTACCTCGTGGGGCCCCCGTAGCTCCACCGACGTACCCCGTGCACCCATATATACTCTTGTACCCTAAAACTTCCAGAACAGAAGATAGATCGGGAGTTCCGCCACCGCAAGCCTCTGTAGCCACCAAAAACCTCTCGGGAGCCCGTTCCGGCACCCTGCCGGAGGGGGGATCCTTCACCGGTGGCCATCTTCATCATCCCGGCGCTATCCATGACGAGGAGGGAGTAGTTCACCCTCGGGGCTGAGGGTATGTACCAGTAGCTATGTGTTTGATCTCTCTCTCGTGTTCTCTCTCGTGTTTCCTCTATGGCACGATCTTGATGTATCCCGAGCTTTGCTATTGTAGTTGGATCTTATGATGTTTCTCCCCCTCTACTCTCTTGTGATGAATTGAGTTTCCCCTTTGAAGTTATCTTATCGGATTGAGTCTTTTATGAACACTTGATGTATGTCTTGCATGGGATAACCGTGGTGACAATGGGTTATTCTATTGATCCACTTGATGTATGTTTTGGTGATCAACTTGCGGGTTTCGTGACACTTGGGAACCTATGCATAGGGGTTGGCACACGTTCTTGACTCTCCGGTAGAAACTTTGGGGCACTCTTTGAAGTACTTTTATGTTGGTTGGATGAATCTGAGATTGTGTGATGCATATCGTAATCATGCCCACGGATACTTGAGGTGACAATGGAGTATCTAGGCGACATTAGGGTTTTGGTTGATTTGTATCTTAAGGTATTATTCTAGTACGAACTCTTTTATAGATCGATCCGAAAGAATAGCTTTGTGGTGGTTTCGTACCCGACCATAATCTCTACGTTTGTTCTCCGCTATTAGTGGCTTTGGAGTGACTCTTTGTTGCATGTTGAGGGCTTATCATATGTTCTATCTATGTTATTATTGTTGAGAGAACTTACACTAGCGAAAGTATGAACCCTAGGCCTTGTTTCCTATCATTGCAATACCGTTTACGCTCACTTTTATCACTTGTTACCTTGCTGTTTTTATTATTTCAGACTACAAAAACCTATATCTACTATATATTTTGCACTTGTATCACCATCTCTTCGCCGAACTAGTGCACCTATACAATTTACCATTGTATTGGGTGTGTTGGGGACACAAGAGACTTTTTGTTATTTGGTTGCAGGGTTGCTTGAGAGAGACCATCTTCATCCTACGCCTCCTACGGATTGATAAACCTTAGGTCATCCACTTGAGGGAAATTTGCTACTGTCCTACAAACCTGTGCACTTGCAGGCCCAACAACGTCTACAAGAAGAAGGTTGTGTAGTAGACATCACTAACTCATTAGTTACATTGCTTGCAAGGCTTATAGTGATGTGCATTACCGAGAGGGCCCAGAGATACCTCTCTGACAATCGGAGTGACAAAACCTAATCTTGAAATACGCCAACTCAACATGTACCTTTGGAGACACTTGTAGAGCTCCTTTATAATCACCCAGTTACGTTGTGATGTTTGGTAGCACACAAAGTGTTCCTCCGGTAAATGGGAGTTGCATAATCTCATGGTTTATATATGCCTTTGCCTGTACCTAGCGTTCCTTGGGAGGATATATCTATGGACTTTGTTTTAGGTTTACCTCGAACAAAGAAGGGGAGGGATAGCATATTTGTTGTCGTGGATAGATTCTCGAAAATGGCACACTTTATACCATGTCATAAAACCAATGATGCTGTTAATGTTGCTGATTTGTTCTTCCGTGAAATTATTCACTTGCATGGTGTGCCCAATACTATTGTTTCAGATCGTGATACTAAATTTCTTAGCCACTTTTGGAGATGTTTATGGGCTAAATTGGGGACTAAACTGCTTTTTAGTACTACTTGTCACCCCCAAACTGATGGAGAAACTGAAGTAGTCAATAGAACATTGTCTACTATGCTTAGGGCTATTTTGAAGAATAATAAGAAAATGTGGGAATAATGCTTGCCTCATATTGAATTTGCTCATAATCGTTCATTGCATTCTACTACTAAGATGTGCCCTTTTGAAATTGTGTATGGTTTCCTACCTCATGCACCTACTGATTTGTTGCCTCTTCCATCTTCGGAGAAGGTTAATTTTGATGCTAAACAACGTGCTGAATTGATTTTAAAAATGCATGAGTTAACTAAGGAAAACATTGAGCGTATGAATGCTAAATATAAACTTGCTGGAGATAAGGGTAGAGAACATGTTGTGTTTGCACCTGGAGATCTTGTTTGGTTACATTGCGTAAGGATAGATTTCCTGATTTGCGCAAATCAAAGCTAATGCCTCATGCTGATGGTCCTCTTAAGGTGTTGGAGAAAATAAATGATAATGCATATAAAGTTGAGCTGCCTGCATATTTTGGGGTTAGTCCCACTTTTAACATTGCAGATTTGAAGCCTTATTTGGGTGAGGAAGATGAGATTCCGTCGAGGACGACTTCATTTCAAGAAGGGGAGGATGATGAGGACATCAATACCATTGTTACACCCACAACCCCTACTGCTACATATACTGGACCAATTACTAGAGCTCGCGCACGCCAATTAAATTATCAGGTACTTTCGTTTCTTGGTAATGATTCTAATGTTCATGAGAATATGATGCTGCCTAAATTGGATACATTTGTTTTGCTTACAAATGATGGGCCTAGCTTGGAGAAGGATGAACATTGGAGCAAGAACAAGCATGGAGATGATGGCATGCGCAAGGGGAACAAGAACGGAGTTACAAGTGATGATTTCAGGACTTTGAAGCCACCATAATAGGTGCATGAAGCCTTGGACGAAATATACAAGATGACACTTCAAAAATTTCGTCTCGAGGCTATTCTTGGTGCTGTGTCACCTTATTATTGGGTCAGGCCCATGTAATTTCAAAATACATAAGTATAGGCTATTTTTAGAGTCCGCATGTGTGGGGAAATAAGAGATAGGGTTGATTTCGGACCCCTCCACCAAGCGCCACAAAATTCCCCCCTCTTCCTCCATATATACAGCCCTTAGGCACCGTTTAGACTTTGGGTTTTGTTTAGATTAAAGTTTGCCATAGCTGCAACTTCACGTACTTCGTTTGTGTTCAACGACCAGACAAGGCGTGGTCATGCTCCGGCATGGTTCTATAACCTCTCGGCGTGGTTCAATAATCTTAGTTTCTTGCTTGTTCTTCGTTTGCCTGCAGGAAACAGACCTTCGTGGTTAGGTTGATCATGCTCCGGCGTGGTCAATAACCTCTCGGGGTTGGTTTAGCGATTGCTAAGGCGCGACGTCCTCGCACGTTCGTAGTCGGATCGTCAAAGTCGACTTCCTCCAAAACGATAGCCACCATCTCATTGAAAGACGGGAAACCTTTGCCTCTATCATTCTGCCACTGGACCGTGACACAAGGTTTACCCTATGGCAAGTCAAGATGCGTGCGTTGTTGGCACAGTCCGACTATGATGAAGCACTGGATAGTTTTGAGAAGAATAGAATTCAGGACTGGACTGATGAGGAGAAAATAATTGATTGTAAGGCTTTGTAAAAAATTCAACTCCATTTGCATAATAATATTTTGCAGGAAGTTTTGAGCGAGAAAACTGCCGCCGCTCTATGGTTAAAGCTGGAAGAGATTTGCATGACTAAAGATCTCGCCAGCAAGATGCATCTGAAGCAAAAATTATTCCTGCACAGGTTACCTGAGGGAGGTAATGTTTTGAATCATATTTCAGAATTTAAAGAGATCATATCCGATCTAGCTGCAATGGAGGTTAAGTATGAAGAGGAAGATACTGCTTTAATGTTACTTTGCTCACTGCCAAGTTCTTATACCAATTTTAGAGACACCATATTATACAGTCATGATACTCTCACGCTTAATGAAGTTTATGAAGCTTTGAACTCCAAGGAGAAGATGAAATTAATGGTGCCTCATGATGGTTCGAGTTCATCCCAAGCCGAGGGATTATCTGTTCGTGGTAGGACAAAGGAGAAGAACTCCAATAATGGAAACAGAGGCAAAAGTAAGAATGGCCACAGGGGCCGGTCGCAATCCAGAGACAAGAAATATTGCAGATATTGCAAGAGAGACGGGCATGACATCTCAGAGTATTTCAAGTTGCAGAATAAAGAAAAGAGGAAAGGTAACAAACAAGGTGAAAATTCTGCTAACGTTGCTCGTGATGATAGTTCTGATGATGCTCTTGTCGTTATTGCTGGATGTGCTAAGACCAATGATGAGTGGGTACTTGACACTGCATGCACTTTTCATATGTGTCCACATAGAGATTGGTTTAATACTTTTGATTCCACTACTTCTGCTGGTTCCGTTTTGGGTTTTGATAATTCACCATGCAAGATTGAAGGCATAGGTTTTGTTCGAATCAAGATGTTTGATGGCACAATCAGAACTTTGACAGATGTTCGGTATATTCCTAAGATGAAGAGAAATCTTATCTCGGTTTATTATTCATGCTAGAATTGTATTAACCGGAAACATGATACATGTGTGAATACATAGACAAACTTAATGTCACTAGTATGCCTCTACTTGACTAGCTCATTAATCAAAGATGGTTATGTTTCCTAACCATGGACATGAGTTGTCATTTAATTAATGGGATCACATCATTAGGAGAATGATATGATTGACTTGACCCATTTCGTTAGCTTAGCACTTGATCGTTTAGTATGTTGCTATAGCTCTCTTCATGACTTATACATGTTCCTACAACTATGAGATTATGCAACTCCCGTTTACCGGAGGAGCACTTTGTGTGATACCAAACGTCACAACGTAACTGGGTGATTATAAAGGAGCTCTACAGGTGTCTCCAAAGGTACATGTTGAGTTGGCGTATTTCGAGATTAGGTTTTGTCACTCCGATTGTCGGAGAGGTATCTCTGGGCCCTCTCGGTAATGCACATCACTATAAGCCTTGCAAGCAATGTAACTAATGAGTTAGTTACGGAATGATGCATTACATAATGAGTAAAGAGACTTGCCGGTAACGATATTGAACTAGGTATTGAGATACCGTCGATCGAATCTTGGGCAACATACCGATGACAAAGGGAACAACGTATGTTGTTATGCGGTTTGACCGATAAAGATCTTTGTAGAATGTGTAGGAGCCAATATGAGCATCCAGGTTTCGCTATTGGTTATTGACCTGAAACGTGTCTCGGTCATGTCTACATAGTTCTCGAACCCGTAGGGTCCGCACGCTCAAGGTTTCGATGACAGTTATATTATGAGTTTATGAGTTTTGATGTACCGAAGGTTGTTCGGAGTCCCGGATGTGATCACAGACATGACGAGGAGTCTCGAAATGGTCGAGACATGAAGATCGATATATTGGACGACTATATTTGGACACCGGAAAGGTTCCGGATGAGATTGGGACAATACCGGAGCTCCGGGAGGTTATCGGAACCCCCCGGAAGGTATATGGGCCTTATTGGGCCTTAGTGGAAAGGAGGGGAAAGGAGCAAGGGAGGGGGCGCCCCCCAAGCCCAATCCAAATTGGGAAGGGGGCCGCCCCCCCTTTCCTTCCTCCCTCCTTCCTCTTCCTTCCCACTCCCTCTCCTAATAGGAAAGGGGGAGTCCTACTCCCGATGGGAGTTGGACTCCCCCCTAGGGCATGCCACCCCCCTTGGCCGGCCCCCTCCTCCACTCCTTTATATACGGGGGAGGGGGCACCCCATAGACACAACAATTGATCTCTTGATCTCTTAGCCATGTGCGGTGCCCCCCTCCACCATAGTCCACCTCGATAATATTGTAGTGGTGCTTAGGCAAAGCCCTGCGACGGTAGAACATCAACATTGTCACCACGCCATCGTGCTGGCGGAACTCTCCCTCGACACTCGACTGGATCGGAGTTCGAGGGACGTCATCGAGCTGAACGTGTGTTAGAACTCGGAGGTGCCGTACTTTCGGTGCTTGATCGGTCGGGCGGTGAAGACGCACGACTACATCAACCGCGTTGTTCTAACGCTTCCGCTTATGGTCTACGAGGGTACGTGGACAACACTCTCCCCTCTCGTTGCTGTGCATCACCATGATCTTGCGTGTGCGTAGGAAATGTTTTGAAATTACTACGTTCCCCAACAGTGCTATCCGAGCCTAGGTTTTATGCGTTGATGTTATATGCACGAGTATAACACAAGTGAGTTGTGGGCGATACAAGTCATACTGCTTACCAGCATGTCATACTTTGGTTCGGCGGTATTGTTGGATGAAGCGGCCCGGACCGACATTAAGCGTACGCTTACGCGAGACTGGTTCTACCGACGTGCTTTGCACACAGGTGGCTGGCGGGTGTCGTTTCTCCAACTTTAGTTGAACCGAGTGTGGCTACGCCCGGTCCTTGCGAAGGTTAAAACAGCACTAACTTGACAAACTATTGTTGTGGTTTTGATGCGTAGGTAAGAACGGTTCTTGCTCAGCTCGTAGTAGCCACGTAAAATTTGCAACAACAAAGTAGAGGACATCTAACTTGTTTTTGCAGGGCATGCTGTGATGTGATATGGTCAAGACGTGATGCTATATTTTATTATATGAGATGATCATGTTTTGTAACCGAGTTATCGGCAACTGGCAGGAGCCATATGGTTGTCGCTTTATTGTATGAAATGCAAACGCCCTGTAATTGCTTTACTTATCACTAAGCGGTAGCGATAGTCGTAGAAGCAATAGATGGCGAAACGACAACGATGCTACGATGGAGATCAAGATGTCGCGCCGGTGACGATGGTGATCACGACGGTGCTTCGGAGATGAAGATCACAAGCACAAGATGATGATGGCCATATCATATCACTTATATTGATTGCATGTGATGTTTATCCTTTATGCATCTTATTTTGCTTTGATTGACGGTAGCATTATAAGATGATCTCTCACTAAATTTTCAAGAAGTGTTCTCCCTGAGTATGCACCGTTGTGAAAGTTCTTCATGCTGAGACACCACGTAATGATCGGGTGTGATAGGCTCTACGTTCAAATACAACGGGTGCAAAACAGTTGCACACGCGGAATACTCAGGTTAAACTTGACGAGCCTAGCATATACAGATAAGGCCTCGGAACACAGAGACTGAAAGGTCGAGCGTGAATCATATAGTAGATATGATCAACATACTGATGTTCACCATTGAAAACTACTCCATCTCACGTGATGATCGGACATGGTTTAGTTGATTTGGATCACATGATCACTTAGATGACTAGAGAGATGTCTATCTAAGTGGAGTTCTTTAGTAATATGATTAATTGAACTTAAATTTATCATGAACTTAGTACCTGATAGTATTTTGCTTGTCTATGTTTGTTGTAGATAGATGGCTCGTGCTGTTGTTCAGTTGAATTTTAATGCGTTCCTTGAGAAAGCTAAGTTGAAAGATGATGGTAGCAATTACATGGACTGGGTCCGTAACTTGAGGATTATCCTCATTGCTGCACAGAAGAATTACGTCCTGGAAGCACCGCTGGGTGCCAGGCCTGCTGTAGATGCAACTGACGACGTTAAGAACGTCTGGCAGAGCAAAGCTGATGACTACTCGATAGTTCAGTGTGCCATGCTTTACGGCTTAGAACCGAGACTTCAATGACGTTTTGAACGTCATGGAGCATATGAGATGTTCCAGGAGTTGAAGTTAATATTTCAAGCAAATGCCCGAATTGAGATATATGAAGTCTCCAATAAGTTCTATAGCTGCAAGATGGAAGAGAATAGTTCTGTCAGTGAACATATACTCAAAATGTCTGGGTATAATAATCACTTGATTCAACTGGGAGTTAATCTTCCTGATGATAGTGTCATTGACAGAATTCTTCAATCACTGTCACCAAGCCACAAGAGCTTCGTGATGAACTATAATATGCAAGGGATGGACAAGACTATTCCCGAGCTCTCTGCAATGATAAAGACTGTAGAGGTAGAAATCAAGAAGGAGCATCAAGTGTTGATGGTCAATAAGACCACCAGTTTCAAGAAAAAGGGTAAAGGGAAGAAGAAGGGGAACTTCAAGAAGAATAACAAACAAGTTGCTGCTCAAGAGAAGAAACCCAAATCTGGACCCAAGCCTGAGACTGAGTGCTTCTACTGCAAGCAGACTGGTCACTGGAAGCGGAACTGCCCCAAGTATTTGGCTGATAAGAAGGATGGCAAGGTGAACAAAGGTATATGTGATATACATGTTATTGATGTGTACCTTACTAATGCTCGCAGTAGCACCTGGGTATTTGATACTGGTTCTGTTGCTAATATTTGCAACTCGAAACAGGGACTACGGATTAAGCGAAGATTTGCTAAGGACGAGGTGACGATGCGCGTGGGAAATGGTTCCAAAGTCGATGTGATCGCAGTCGGCACGCTACCTCTACATCTACCTTCAGGATTAGTTTTAGACCTGAATAATTGTTATTTGGTGCCAGCGTTGAGCATGAACATTATATTTGGATCTTGTTTGATGCGAGACGGTTATTCATTTAAATCAGAGAATAATGGTTGTTCTATTTATATGAGTACTATCTTTTATGGTCATGCACCCTTGAAGAGTGGTCTATTTTTATTAAATCTCGATAGTAGTGATACACATATTCATAATGTTGAAGCCAAAAGATGCAGAGTTGATAATGATAGTGCAACTTATTTGTGGCACTGCCGTTTGGGTCATATTGGTGTAAAGCGCATGAAGAAACTCCATACTGATGGACTTCTGGAATCACTTGATTATGAATCACTTGGTACTTGCGAACCGTGCCTCATGGGCAAGATGACTAAAACACCATTCTGCGGAACTATGGAGTGAGCAACAGACTTGTTGGAAATTATACATACTGATGTATGTGGTCCAATGAATGTTGAGGCTCACGGCGGATATCGTTATTTTCTCACCTTCACAGATGATTTGAGCAGATATGGGTATATCTACTTAATGAAACTAAAATCTGAAACATTTGAAAAGTTCAAAGAATTTTAGAGTGAAGTGGAAAATCATCGTAACAAGAAAATAAAGTTTCTATGATCTGGTCGTGGAGGAGAATATTTGAGTTACGAGTTTGGTTTACATTTGAAACAATGCGGAATAGTTTCGCAACTCACGCCACCCGGAACACCACAACGAAATGGTGTGTCCGGACGTCGTAATCATACTTTACTAGATATGGTGCGATCTATGATGTCTCTTACTGATTTACCGCTATCATTTTGGGGTTATGCTTTAGAGACGGCTGCATTCACGTTAAATAAGGCACCTTCAAAATCCATTGAGACGACGCTTTATGAACTGTAGTTTGGGGCTGTGATGCTTATGTGAAGAAACTTCAACCAGATAAGCTCGAGCCCAAATCGGAGAAATGTGTCTTCATAGGATAGCCAAAAGAGACTATTGGGTACACCTTCTATCACAGATCTAAAGGCAAGACTTCTGTTGCTAAATTCGGATCCTTTCTAGAAAAGGAGTTTCTCTCAAAAGAAGTGAGTGGGAGGAAAGTAGAACTTGATGAGGTAACTGTACCTGCTCCCTTATTGGAAAATAGTTCATCATAGAAACCGGTTCCTGTGACGACTACACCAATCAGTGAGGAAGCAAATGATATTGATCATGAAACTTCAGATCAAGTTACTACAGAACCTCGTAGGTCAGCTAGAGTAAGATCCGCACCAGAGTGGTATGGTAATTCTATTCTGGAAGTCATGTTACTTGACCATGGCGAACCTACGAACTATGAGGAAGCGATGATGAGCCCAGATTCCGCAAAATGGCTTGAGGCCATGAAATCTAAGATGGGATCCATGTATGAGAACAAAGTATGGACTTTGGTTGACTTGCCCGATGATCAGCAAGCCATCGAGAATAAATGGATCTTCAAGAAGAAGACTGACGCTGATGGTAATGTAACTGTCTACAAAGCTCAACTTGTTGCAAAAGGTTTTCGACAAGTTCAAGGAATTGACTACTATGAGACTTTCTCATCCGTAGCGATGCTTAAGTCTGTCCGAATCATGTTAGCAATTGCCGCATTTTATGATTATGAAATATGGCAAATGGATGTCAAAACTGCATTCCTGAATGGATTTCTAGAAGAAGAGTTGTATATGATGCAACCAGAAGGTTTTGTCGATCCAAAAGGTGCTAACAAAGTGTGCAAGCTCCAGCGATCCATTTATGGACTGGTGCAAGCCTCTCGGAGTTGGAATAAACGCTTTGATAGTGTGATCAAAGCATATGGTTTTATACAAACTTTTGGAGAAGCCTGTATTTACAAGAAAGTGAGTGGGAGCTTTGTAGCATTTCTGATATTATATGTAGACGACATATTGTTAATTGGAAATGATATAGAATTTCTGGATAGCATAAAGGGATACTTGAATAAAAGTTTTTCAATGAAAGACCTCGGTGAAGCTGCTTACATATTGGGCATCAAGATCTATAGAGATAGATCAAGACGCTTAATTGGACTTTCAGAAAGCACATACCTTGATAAAGTTTTGAAAAAGTTCAAAATGGATCAGGCAAAGAAAGGGTTCTTGCATGTATTACAAGGTGTGAAGTTGAGTCAGACTCAATGCCCGACCACAGCAGAAGATAGTGAGAAAATGAAAGATGTTCCCTATGCTTCAGCCATAGGCTCTATCATGTATGCAATGCTGTGTACTAGACCTGATGTATGCTTAGCAATAAGTTTAGCAGGGAGGTACCAAAGTAATCCAGGAGTGGATCACTGGACAGTGGTGAAGAATATCCTGAAATACCTGAAAAGGACTAAGGATATGTTTCTCGTTTATGGAGGTGACAAAGAGCTAGTCGTAAATGATTACGTCGATGCAAGCTTTGACACTGATCTGGACGATTCTAAATCACAAACCGGATACGTGTTTATATTAAACGGTGGACCTGTCAGTTGGTGCAGTTCTAAACAAAGCGTCATGGCGGGATCTACATGCGATGCGGAGTACATAGCTGCTTCGGAAGCAGCAAATGAAGGTGTCCGGATGAAGGAGTTCATTTCCGATCTAGGTGTCATACCTAGTGCATCGGGACCAATGAAGATCTTCTGTGACAATACTGGTGCAATTGCCTTGGCAAAGGAATCCACATTTCACAAGAGGACCTAGCACATCAAGAGACGCTTCAATTCCATCTGGGACCAAGTCCAGGTGGGAGACATAGAGATTTGCAAGATACGTATGTATCTGAATGTTGCAGACCCATTGACTAAGCCTCTTCCACAAGCAAAACATGATCAACACCAAGGCTCCATGGGTGTTAGAATCATTACTGTGTAATCTAGATTATTGACTCTAGTGCAAGTGGGAGACTGAAGGAAATATGCCTTAGAGGCAATAATAAAGTTATTATTTATTTCCTTATATCATGATAAATGTTTATTATTCATGCTAGAATTGTATTAACCGGAAACATGATACATGTGTGAATACATAGACAAACTTAATTTCACTAGTATGCCTCTACTTGACTAGCTCATTAATCAAAGATGGTTATGTTTCCTAACCATAGACATGAGTTGTCATTTGATTAACGGGATTATATCATTAGAAGAATGATATGATTGACTTGACCCATTCCGTTAGCTTAGCACTTGATCGTTTAGTATGTTGCTATTGCTCTCTTCATGACTTATACATGTTCCTCAACTATGAGATTATGCAACTCCCGTTTACCAGAGGAGCACTTTGTGTGCTACCAAACATCACAACATAACTGGGTGATTATAAAGGAGCTCTACAGGTGTCTCCAACGGTACATGTTGAGTTGGCGTATTTCGAGATTAGGTTTTGTTACTCTGATTGTCGGAGAGGTATCTCTGGGCCCTCTCGGTAATGCACATCACTATAAGCCTTGCAAGCAATGTGGCCAATGAGTTGGTTACGGAATGATGCATTACGTAACGAGTAAAGAGACTTGCCGGTAACGAGATTGAACTAGGTATTGGATACCGACAATCGAATCTCGGGCAAGTAACATACCGATGACAAAAGGAATAACGTATGTTGTTATGCGGTTTGACCGATAAAGATCTTCGTAGAATATGTAGGAGCCAATATGATCATCCAGGTTCTGCTATTGGTTATTGACCAGAAACAATTCTAGGTCATGTCTACATAGTTTTCGAACTGGTAGGGTCCGCACGCTTAACGTTACAATGGCAGTTTTATTATGAGTTTATAAGTTTTGATGTACCGAAGGTTGTTCGGAGTCCCGGATATGATCGCGGACATGAAGAGGAGTCTCGAAATGGTCGAGACATAAATATTGATATATTGGAAGCCTATATTTGGATATCGGAATCGTTCTGAGTGAAATCGGGATTTTACCGGAGTACCGGGGGGTTACCCAAACCCCCCCGGGGGTTATTGGGCCTACATGGGCCTTAAGGGAGAAGAGGAGGGCCGGCCAGGGCAGGCCACGCGCCCCCTCCGCCCCTAGTCTGAATAAGACAAGTAAGGGGGGGGGGGGCGCCCCCCTTTCCTCTTTGCCCCATCCCCCTTCCTTCTCCAACAAGGCAAGAGGGGGGAGTCCTACTCCCGTGGGAGTAGGACTCCTCCAGGCGCATCCCTAGGGCCGGCCGCACCTTCTCCCTTCCCTCCTTTATATACGGGGCAAGGGGGCACCTCTAGACACACAAGTTGATCTTCGTGATCGTAACTTAGCCGTGTGCGGTGCCCCCCCCCCCCCCACCATATTCCACCTCGGTCATATTGTTGCGGTGCTTAGGCAAAGCCCTGCGTCGGTAGAACATCATCATCGTCACCATGCCGTTGTGCTGACGGAACTCATCCCCGACACCTTGCTGGATCGGTGTCCGGGGATCATCATCGAGCTGAACGTGTACTGAACTCGGAGGTGCCGTACGTTCAGTACTTGGATCGGTCAGATCATGAAGACGTACGACTACATCAACCGCATTGTTCTAACGCTTCCGCTTACGGTCTACGAGGGTACATGGATAACACTCTCCTCTCTCGTTGCTATTCATCACCATGATCTTGCGTGTGCATAGGAATTTTTTTGAAATTACTACGTTCCTCAACAGTGGTGTCAGAGCCCGGTTTTATGCGTAGATGTCATATGCACAAGTAGAACACAAGTGAGTTGTGGGTGATACAAGTCATACTGCTTAGCAGCATGTCATACTTTGGTACGGCGGTATTGTGAGATGAAGCGGCCCGGACCGACATTACGCGTATGCTTACGCGAGAGTGGTTTCACCGTTACGATCACTCGTGCTTAAAGGTGACTGGCGGGTGTCTGTCTATCTCACTTTAGTTGAACCGAGTGTGGCTATGCCCGGTCCTTGCGAAGGTTAAAACAACACTAACTTGACGAACTATCGTTGTGCTTTTGATGCGTAGGTAAGAACGGTTCTTGCTCAGCCCGTAGCAGCCACGTAAAACTTGCAACAACAAAGTAGAGGACATCTAACTTGTTTTTGCAGGGCATGTTGTGATGTGATATGGTCAAGACGTGATGCTATATTTATTGTATGAGATGATCATGTTTTGTAACCGAAGTTATCGGCAACTGGCAGGAGCCATATGGTTGTCGCTTTATTGTATGAAATGCAAGCGCCCTGTAATTGCTTTACTTTATCACTAAGCGGTAGCGATAGTCGTAGAAGCAATAGATGGCGTAACGACAACAATGCTACGATGGAGATCAAGGTGTCGCGCCGGTGCTTCGGAGATGGAGATCACAAGCACAAGATGATGATGGCCATATCATATCACTTATATTGATTGCATGTGATGTTTATCCTTTATGCATCTTATCTTGCTTTGATTGACGGTAGCATTTTAAGATGGTCTCTCACTAAGTTATCAAGAAGTGTTCTCCCTGAGTATGCACCATTGCGAAAGTTCTTCGTGCTGAGACACCATGTGATGATCGGGTGTGATAGGCTCTATGTTCAAATACAACGGGTGCAAAATAGTTGCACATGCGGAATACTCAGGTTAAACTTGGCGAGCCTAGCATATACAGATATGGCCTCGGAACACAGAGATCGAAAGGTCGAATGTGAATCATATAGTAGATATGATCAACATAGTGATGTTCACCATTGAAACTACTCCATCTCATGTGATGATCGGACATGGTTTAGTTGAGTATCCTCATTGCTGCACAGAAGAATTACGTCCTGGAAGCACCGCTGGGTGCCAGGCCTGCTGCAGATGCAACTGACGACGTTAAGAACGTCTGGCAGAGCAAAACTGATGACTACTCGATAGTTCAGTGTGCCATGCTTTATGGCTTGGAATCGGGTCTTCAACGACGTTTTGAACGTCATGGAGCATATGAGATGTTCCAGGAGTTAAAGTTAATATTTCAAGCAAATGCCCAGATTGAGAGATATGAAGTCTCCAATAAGTTCTATAGCTGTAAGATGCAGGAGAATAGTTCTGTCAGTGAACATATACTCAAAATGTCTGTGTATAATAATCACTTGATTCAACTGGGAGTTAATCTTCCTAATGATAGTGTCATTGACAGAATTCTTCAATCACTGCCACCAAGCTACAAGAGCTTCGTGATGAACTATAATATGCAAGGGATGGACAAGACTATTCCCAAGCTCTTCGCAATGCTAAAGGCTGCAGAGGTAGAAATCAAGAAGGAGCATCAAATGTTGATGGTCAATAAGGCCACCAGTTTCAAGAAAAAGGGCAAAGGAAAGAAGAAGGGGAACTTCAAGAAGAACAGCAAACAAGTTGCTGCTCAAGAAAAGAAACCCAAGTCTGGACCTAAGCCTAAGACTGAGTGCTTCTACTGCAAGCAGACTGGACACTGGAAGCGGAACTGCCCCAAGTATTTGGCGGATAAGAAGGATGGCAAAGTGAACAAATGTATATGTGATATACATGTTATTGATGTGTACCTTACTAATGCTCACAGTAGCACCTGGGTATTTGATACTGGTTCTGTTGCTAATATTTGCAACTCGAAATAGGGACTACGGATTAAGCGAAGATTAGCTAAGGACGAGGTGACGATGCGCGTGGGAAATGGTTCCAAAGTCGATGTGATCACGGTCGGCACGCTACCTCTACATCTACCATCGAGATTAGTTTTAGAACTAAATAATTGTTATTTGGTGCCAGCGTTGAGCATGAACATTATATCTGGATCTTATTTGATGTGAGACGGTTATTCATTTAAATCAGAGAATAATGGTTGTTCTATTTATATGAGTAATATCTTTTATGGTCATGCACCCTTGAAGTATGGTCTATTTTTGTTGAATCTCGATAGTAGTGATACACATATTCATAATGTTGAAGCCAAAAGATGCAAGAGTTGATAATGATAGTGCAACTTATTTGTGGCACTGCTGTTTAGGTCATATCGGTGTAAAGCGCATGAAGAAACTCCATAATGATGGACTTTTGGAATCACTTGATTATGAATCACTTGGTACTTGCGAACCGTGCCTCATGGGCAAGATGACTAAAACGCCGTTCTCCGGAACTATGGAGCGATCAACTGATTTATTGGAAATCATACATACTGATGTATGTGGTCCAATGAATATTGAAGCTCGCGGCGGGTATCGTTATTTTCTCACCTTCACAGATGATTTGAGCAGATATGGGTATATCTACTTGATGAAACACAAGTCTGAAACATTTGAAAACTTCAAAGAATTTCAGAGTGAAGTGAAAAATCATCGTAACAAGAAAATAAAATTTCGACGATCTGATCGTGGAAGAGAATATTTGAGTTACGAGCTTGGTCTACATTTGAAACAATGTGGAATAGTTTCGCAACTCACGCCACCCGGAACACCACAACGAAATGGTGTGTCCGAACGTCGTAATCGTACTTTATTAGATATGGTGCGATCTATGATGTCTCTTACTGATTTACCGCTATTGTTTTGGGGTTATGCTTTAGAGACAACCGCATTCACGTTAAATAGGGCACCATCAAAATCCGTTGAGACGACGCCTTATGAACTGTGGTTTGGCAAGAAACCAAAGTTGTCGTTTCTTAAAGTTTGGGGCTGCGATGCTTATGTGAAGAAACTTCAACCAGATAAGCTCGAACCCAAATCGGAGAAATGTGTCTTCATAGGATACCCAAAAGAGACTATTGGGTACACCTTCTATCACAGATCTGAAGGCAAGATTTTCGTTGCTAAATTTGGATCCTTTCTAGAGAAGGAGTTTCTCTCGAAAGAAGTGAGTGGGAAGAAAGTAGAACTTGATGAGGTAACTGTACCTGCTCCCTTGTTGGAAAGTAGTTCATCACAAGAACCAGTTCCTGTGACAACTACACCAATCAGAGAGGAAGCTAATGATATTGATCATGAAACTTCAGATCAAGTTACTACTGAACCTCGTAGGTCCACTAGAGTAAGATCCGCACCAGAGTGGTACGGTAATCCTATTCTGGAAGTCATGTTACTTGACCATGGCGAACTACGAACTATGAGGAAGCGATGATGAGCCCAAATTCCGCGAAATGGCTTGAGGCCATGAAATCTGAGATGGGATCCATCTATGAGAACAAAGTATGGACTTTGGTTGACTTGCCCGATGATCGGAAAGCCATCGAGAATAAATGGATCTTCAAGAAGAAGACTGACGCTGATGGTAATGTAATTGTCTACAAAGCTCGATGTCGGTGTCAAAACCGGCGGATCTCGGGTTGGGGGTCCCGAACTGTGCGTCTAGGTGGATGGTAACAGGAGACGAGGGACACGATGTTTTTACCCAGGTTCGGGCCCTCTCGATGGAGGTAAAACCCTACGTCCTGCTTGATTAATATTGATGATATGGGTAGTACAAGAGTAGATCTACCACGAGATCAAGGAGGCTAAACCCTAGAAGCTAGCCTATGGTATGATTGTTGTAATGTATGTTGTCCTACAGACTAAAGCCCTCCGGTTTATATAGACACCGGAGAGGGCTAGGGTTACACAGAGTCGGTTACAATGGTAGGAGATCTACGTATCCGTATTGCCAAGCTTGCCTTCCACGCCAAGTAAAGTACCATCCGGACACGAGCCGGAGTCTTCAATCTTGTATCTTCGTAGTCTTGGAGTCCGGCGGACATTGATACTCCGGCTGTCCGGACACCCCCTAGTCCAGGACTCCCTCAGTAGCCCCTGAACCAGTCTTCAATGACGATAAGTCCGGCATGTATAATGTTCGGCGTTGCAAGGCGGGTTCCTCCCTTGAATAATCCAGAGAAGATCATGAACACCAGGATAGTGTCCGGCTCTGCAAAATAAATTCCACATTCCACCGTAGAGAGAATAACATGTACACTTAGTTCAATCTGCTGACGTATTATGCGGCGTGACATCACACCGTCACCAAGCCTTTGTTTGAATTACTATACCCCCTCAGCATGTTTAGCGAAGCGGTTTCCTTGGCACGTCTTGTCGAAGCAGAGATCGTGTTCCCCTTATTCCGGGATTCTCATCAATACGTGCGTGGGTAACCCAACCGCTCCCGTCGCCACGCCTCCTCTATCGAAGGGGAATCCCAAACGGTCACGAAGACGGCCCTTGGTATTTTTTCCCCTTTATAAGAGGACCAAGGCTCGCCATTGTTCTTCAACCTCGCATCGAATCTCTTCCCCGCTCCTGGTTCCAACACCCAGAGCCTCAGATTCGAGCGCTTCGGCTCCTTAATCATGTCCGGCTCCGACCTCCAGGGCCGGTGGATGCCCTCCTCCGTCACAGAGGAAGACATATTGAAGTTGCGTGAGGCCAAGTACCTGGCCTACGAGGTTTCGCACAGGTTGCCTGCCCAAGGGCAGGCTGTGCCAGCCCCCGAGCCCGGTGAATACGTCGTTTTCGTATCCCACCTCCGTCGGGGTTTAGGCTTCCCGACGGATCCCTTCGTGAGAGGGCTCTTGTTCTACTACGGGCTGGATTTTCACGACTTGGCTCCGGAGTCCATCCTCCATATCTCCGCATTCATTATCGTCTGCGAAGCCTTCCTCCGCGTCATTCCCCACTTCGGCTTATGGCTGAAGACCTTCAAGGTGGAGCCGAAGGTGATCGGGGGGCGTCAAGCGGAGTGCAGCGGGGCGGCCATAAGCAAAAAGGTCGATGCCCCGTGGCCCGAGGGTTCCTTCCAAGAGGAACTTGGACCGTGGCAGCAGGAGTGGTTCTATATCACCGCTCCAAGGGGCAGCAGGCAAAAGCTGCCGCCCTTATTCCGCACGGGACCTCCACGCCAACTGATGTCGTGGGTCAACCAAGGGCTCAATTGGGGGCCGTCCGAAGACGTGCCTTCACTGCAGGGCCGGATTCGAGATCTCCAAGCGAGGGAGATTGACCTGATCAAGGTGATGCAGGTCATGCTAATCAGGCATCTTCCGCCCTGCAAATGCCGTCCTCTCCGTCTATGGGAGTTCAACCCGGAGGGACCTCGGATTCTCCAACACTTCATGGGTGCGACACCCGTGGAGATGTACAAGTTGTTCTTCGGACCGCAGGTGGCGTGTCCGGATTTAGCCGAGGATGCAGGCCTAAGCCGCGATCGCCCGGATACTCAGGTAAGTAGCTCAGAGTCCGGACATTCTGTTTATGTGCCTTTCCAGAGTTCGCCTCCTGACCCTTTGTTCTTTACAGGAATGGGTGGCGCGATCAAGGCTGATAAGGTGTCCGGCCCCCCTCCCAGAGACTGCACAGGAGCCCGTGCTGGTCAGAATGTTGGAGGTTGCGCCCGCAGAAGGGGGCGATGGGGAAAATAGAGGAGCTAATATTTCGCCCAAAGGGGCGACTGAAGAGGGAGGAAGCAAGAACCCCTCCCTTCAGGGGGAGAAGAGGACCGCCTCCGAAGATCCGGAGGCCAAAGCCCCTAAGCGTGGGAAGAGATCTTCCCCGGGGGGTCCGGCGCCCGGAAAGAATCCGGACGCACAATCATCATCAAAGGATCGGCCCTCCAGCGAGCCGTGAGTATGAAAGAGGGAGTTAATTAGTAAGGAAATACCTTCATTTGTGCTTCTGTAGATAACCAAAATATTTATATTGCAGTTCGGATCTGCAGCCTTCTCAGATGAGTTCATCTTCGGGGGACCTTCTTCCGGAGATGATGGAGAGCGATACGCCTCCATCCGCAGCGCCGCCAGATGAGACAGGCGAACCCGAAGTGTCATCACGGAGGGTATCCCCGAGTCCGGAGGGGCCAGAGAGTTCGGCACCTACTAGTGTCCGGCCGGGAGAACTGAAGAATTTGCTTGAGAGGGCGTCTATTTCAAAAGATCACCGTGCATTAATGCGTATGCTGATTGGAAGGATTTCGTCCGCCGAGAGCGAATTGTGTAATGCCGCCATGAGTTTGCTGGCGGGATTTGAGGTATGCGAGAATGACGCACCCCTTTGTTTTTTAACAGTTTTGCATATAAAAAATGCGCCCTGTATAGATGGTAGCCCCTGAGACTCGGTAGGTTGTCGGAAACGACAGCGTACCGAGGATCGAAATCTAAAGAAATGAATTCCGTCGTTCCTATGCAGGTGGCGGATAGTCCGGGGGCTAGCTGGACTAGTGAGTTTGCCGAGTTAAATCGGCAATTGGACTTGGCAGATGCGAACATCGCACTTGTCAACAGGCGACTTGACGAGTCGCAAGGTAAAAGAGTTCTCCGCAGACACTTTATTAAGGGGGTCGAAGCCCTCCTTTGATAAATTATATGTTGTTTATACAGACGATGCTGCTGCTGTGGAGGGCCTTCGGGCCGAACTTGCTCGAGCTAAGGAGCAAGCCCGAAGGAGTGAAGCGGCTGCCTCGAGGGCGGCCGAGGAGTTGAAAGCCGAAAAGGCTGCGCACTGCCTAAGCAGGGCCGAGGTGGCCGAATTGGCCATAAAAGTAAAGGATGCTACCGACCGCAATGAGGCTCTTGAAAAGGAGCGCTTATCGGAGCGGGAAGACCTGAAGAAGGCCACCGCCGAAGCCAAGGATGCCCGTTCTGCAATGCGGGCTATGAAGGAGGAACTGTGCCAGGCCGGAGAGATCGTGGCTGGCAAGCCTTTTCTACTGCGTCGCCGGTTTATGGATGGAAAGTATGCTCACTTTGAGCGGGTGTGGAGTCCGGAGGATCCGTATATGGACTTAGCTGCAAGTGCGGCCGATGCCATTAAGCACTTTCAGAGCCAGAAGGATCACGAGACGGAAGAGCTATATTGGTCTCAATTCCACAGTCCGGATCGCCCACTTCCATTGACAGACCGGTTGGCCAAATGGGCTGAACTAAATAGATTGTCCGGACTTGCCATGACTGACATCGTGGCCAATGTTTGGCCAGAGAGGTCCAAGGCGACGAGCTACTTTGGCTTACTGCAGCAATTCCTTGGAGCAGTGCCGCATATAAAGGAGATGAAGCGGTCGGCCTGCATAGAGGGCGCGCGGATGGCTCTTGCCCGTGTGAAGGCGCATTGTCCAGAGATGGACGCCACCGCTGTTGCTGCCCAGGGTTCGGATAAAGACCGGCTCCCTGCCGAGCACTATTTCGGGGAAGTTATGCGGGGCGCTCATGTAATAGAGTCGCAGTGCTCGAAGAATGTAACGTTCAAATGAACGCATTAGCTTGTAAATCGATGATTATTTTATAACTACTTTTTATACTTGTGCGTCCAAGTAGTAAAACTTCTCCTTTTCGGCCGTTTACGTATACTTGTGTATAACCTGAAAGATGGCAGTCTTCGGCTTCAGCCCCCACGCACAAGGTGCTGGGGTGTTCGCAAAAATAGCGCGTTTTCACACTTAATCCGATGTCTCGGTCCTGTTATAAGGAGGTGGTAGCGTAGCGAACGAGGCAATCCGGACTATAATGCTTTATCACTTTCACTTAGCCAGTGGAGCTCGAGGGTGGGGCTACGATATAGCCCCTGGTGGCATCGCCCTTCTCCAAAGTCGGAGCGCGTGTGCCTGACCGGGAAACGGCCCTTCGTCAAAGCGGGGAATTCTAAACATTCCGATAGTCGATCGAGGGCTGACCAGTCTCTCGCTGTATCATGACAGTCAGTTTTCGGCTTTCTCTACTGAGGTGCTCGCCCAGCCGAACTGGGGCACAATCGCAGTAGTTCTCCTGGTGCCGCGTTAGCCGATGATATGGAACGTAAGGCAGCAAAACACAGGAGCCGGGCAAACCCAACATTTGACCAAAGACATGATTCGGAGCTGATGCATATAATGCCTAACTCGAGACGCCGAACACTCCCTAAGGTGTTCGGTCTTTATAATAATGGGCAGAACAATGCCCTAAGCCCCTAGTGTCCAGGTACGGGCATGGTCTTCTGATGCGGCCGATGCCAAAGCGTCAGGCTCCGCTTTGGTTATAGGAAGAAACCAAGGGAGAATAACAACAAGAGACAGCAAAAAAGGTCTACGCAGGGTCTTAATCTGAAAAGAATCCTCACAACGGGTCCCTACTGCACGTCTGCGCCAGTGTCTCCGTTGCGCCGTTATCCTGGACGGGTATGCACGTTGTTCATCTGTAAAAAGAGAGGAACGTTTAGTTTTAAAAACAATTTGTGCAAAAATATTAGAAATAGAAATAATTAAAGCGGGGTTTATATGAACCCGCGGTTGTTTGTGCGCGCAGCCCCCTGTGAAGGGGTATGCGGCTAGGGAGCCCCTAGCCTACTGACGCCGGATTCGTCTATCCAAGTCCGGGGTCTTTAAGTGACCCTCGCACTAAAATTACGCCACGCGGTCCGGGCATCTTGAGTGTAAGAGATGCGTAATGCGGTATGGCGTTGAAGCGGACAAAAGCCTTTCGTCCCAAGAGTGCTTGATATTCACTTTCAAATGGGACGATATGAAAAATTAATTTTTCGCGTCGAGAATTGTTCGGCGATCCGAACACGACTTCTAGTAATATGGAGCCTGTGCACTTGGCGTAATGGCCTGGCGTCACTCCTTTGAAGGAAGTGCGGCTGTGTCGAATTTTGGTAGGGTCTATCCCCATCCTACGGACCGTGTTTGAATATAGCAGGTTTAAGTCACTGCCTCCGTCCATTAGGACGTTAGTAAATTGCAATCCGTCTATTATGGGATTCAATATCAGGGGAGTCCGTCCCGCATTTCGAACGCTTCTGGAATAGTCCAGGTGGTCGAAGGTGATTGGTTTTGATATCCAATCTCTACGGTCTGCTGGGTTGGACTGTGCGAAGCTCTTTTTAGAAAGTGCCGCACTATTTTTCCGTATTATCACATGAAGTGAGTTTACTGTTTTGACCCCTTGTGGGAAAGTCTTTTGTTTTCCGGTGCTCTGCTGGTGGGGTTTATCTTCTTCGCTTGACGCGTCGAGCCCCTTGTGTTCGGCATTTAGTCGGCCGGACTGTTTAAAAACCCAACAATCCCTGTGGGTGTGATTTGCAGGCCTTCCGGGGGTACTGTGGATTTGACATATCCGACCCAAAATTTTGTTTAAGTTGGACAATTCGTCACTGTCATCCTTAAGAGGCTGTGTTTTATTATTGGGCCGCGAGCTTTTGAATCCGGCGTTGACTGTCGCGCTCTTTGGGCTTTTCTCTTTATTCCGGCGCTGCTCTTTTCTGCGCCGTGATTTTCCGTTTCCATCTCTTATCTCTGATGTACTTGGGTCGCTGGTGCTGCATCGTGCTAACCAGCTATCCTCGCCCGCACAAAAGCGGGTCATGAGGCTTGTCAGTGCGGACATTGTCCTCGGTTTCTCTTGACCGAGGTGCCTGGCGAGCCATTCGTCTCGGACATTGTGTTTGAAAGCTGCTAAGGCTTCGGCGTCCGGACAGTCGACTATTTGGTTCTTTTTTGTAAGGAACTTGTTCCAGAATTTCCGCGCTGACTCTCCGGGCTGTTGAGTTATATGAATTAGGTCATCTGCATCTGGAGGGCGGACATAAGTCCCTTGAAAATTTGCTCTAAACGCGTCCTCGAGCTCTTCCCAACTTCCAACAGTATTTTCTGGGAGGCTTTTAAGCCAATGACGGGCTGGCCCTTTGAGCTTGAGGGGTAGGTATTTTATGGCGTGGAGATCATCTCCTCTTGCCATATGTATATGTAGTATATAATCTTCTATCCAGACTCCAGGGTCTGTTGTTCCATCGTAGGCTTCTATGTTTATGGGTTTAAATCCTGCTGGGAATTCATGGTCCAGCACCTCGTCAGTGAAACATAGTGGGTGTGCGGCGCCCCTGTATTTTTGTGTGCCGCTATCATCGGACACTTGACGTGTTGTCTTGCTTCCTGGGGCCTTCTCCTTTGGCCCGTAGATGGATCTGGCTGGGCCATCTATCCTTCCAAGTTCGTTGGTTGGTTTATGTGGGGCGCCGCTGTCAGAATTTGGCCTATCATCTGGCCGTCTATCCGGCCAGGCAGCCTCTTTATTTTTGGACGGTGGGGGCTCTATGGCCTCCTCGTCGAATTCTGGTAGCAGCTTGCGCTTCGGGTAGCTCTTTGATTGGTGGCCATTGCCGTACTTATCTGCGGTTTTGAGCACTTTGCTCCATCTCATTCTGAGTGTGTCTTCCGCTATTTTGAGCCTCCGTTTTTCCTTCTTCAGGCTTTTTGCTGTGGCGATAAGCCTGCGCTTGAAGCGCTCTTGTTCGACGGGATCCTCGGGTACGACGAATTCGTCATCGTTGAGGCTTGCTTCGTCTTTGGAGGGAGGCATATAATTATGATCCTCAACCTCTTCATCTACCACCCCCTCATGAGGGCTTGCTTCTGCATCCTCCTGCGCTGAGTCTTGCTGGAGGGGATTGTCTTCGGCACTCTCTGGAGTATTATTATCTCCTGTGCCGGAATTTCCATTCTTGCTGTGGCGAGATTTAGAGCGGCGCCGCTGACGCCGGCGCTTGGGCTGTTTCTTTAAGGGATCTGCCTCCGCTGTTTCTTCGCCGTCCCCATCTTTTGGGGTATCCACCATATATACGTCATATGACGAGGTGGCCTTCCAGTGCCCTGTGGGCGCTGGTTCCTGTTCGTCTCCGGCATCGTCGTCCATAGCGTCGATGTCTTCGGAGTCGTAGTCTAGCATGTCGGTTAGATCGTCGACAGTGGCTACAAAGTGGGTGGTGGGTGGGCTCTGAATTTCTTCGTCGTCCGTATCCCAACCATCCTGGCCATAATCCGGCCAGGACTCTCCTGATAACGAGAGATGCTTTAGTGAATTCAAGATATCGCCGAAAAGCGAGCATTGGAAGATGTCCGCGGCGGTGAATTCCATAACCGGCGCCCAATCCGGATCGATTGGTAGGGGCGTGGGAGGTTCGGAGTCCGGCGAGGAGTCCGGCGCCTCGGAATCACGAGTTTCGCAAGGGACAAGATTAGTGTTCGGCTCCATCGCCGTGGATGTTGAAGCCCCCGGGGCGGCGTCTATCCACCGACCCTCGATCTGGGCGATCGGCTCCGGGCTAATGGCCGGAGCGGACCTGTGTGCGGCCACCAAGGCACTGTTCGGCGGCAGAGCTAGATCATGCCCATCGTCACAGTGCGGCGCGCTTGGCTGTGGCTCGAGTCCGTCGAGGATCAAGTCTCCTCGGACATCGGTCGTGAAGTTTAATCTTCCAAATCTGACCTGACGGCCAGGGGCGTAGCTTTCGATCTGCTCCAGATGGCCAAGTGAATTGGCCCGCAGGGCGAAGCCGCCGAATACGAAGATCTGTCCGGGGAGAAAAGTCTCACCCTGGACAGCGTTGCAGGTTGAAGATGCCATCAAGCCTATCGGTGACGACACAGAGGAACTCTCAATGAAAGCACCAATGTCGGTGTCAAAACCGGCGGATCTCGGGTAGGGGGTCCCGAACTGTGCGTCTAGGCGGATGGTAACAGGAGACGAGGGACATGATGTTTTTACCCAGGTTCGGGCCCTCTCGATGGAGGTAAAACCCTACGTCCTGCTTGATTAATATTGATGATATGGGTAGTACAAGAGTAGATCTACCACGAGATCAAGGAGGCTAAACCCTAGAAGCTAGCCTATGGTATGATTGTTGTAATGTATGTTGTCCTACGGACTAAAGCCCTCCGGTTTATATAGACACCGGAGAGGGCTAGGGTTACACAGAGTCGGTTACAATGGTAGGAGATCTACATATCCGTATTGCCAAGCTTGCCTTCCACGCCAAGTAAAGTACCATCCGGACACGAGCCGGAGTCTTCAATCTTGTATCTTCGTAGTCTTGGAGTCCGGCGGACATTGATAGTCCGGCTGTCCGGACACCCCCTAGTCCAGGACTCCCTCACTCGACTTGTTGCAAAAGGTTTTCGACAAGTTCAAGGGGTTGACTACGATGAGACTTTCTCACCCGTAGTGATGCTTAAGTCTGTCCGAATCATGTTAGCAATTTCCGCATTTTATGATTATGAAATTTGGCAAATGGATGTTAAAACTGCATTCCTGAATGGATTTGTAGAAGAAGAGTTGTATATGATGCAACCAGAAGGTTTTGTCGATCCAAAAGGTGCTAACAAAGGTTGCAAACTCCAGTGATCCATTTATGGACTGGTGCAAGCATCTCGGAGTTGGAATAAACGCTTTGATAGTGTGATCAAAGCATATGGTTTTATACAGACTTTTGGAGAAGCCTATATTTACAAGAAAGTGAGTGGGAGCTCTGTAGCATTTCTGATATTATATGTAGATGACATATTATTAATTGGAAATGATATAATATTTCTGGATAGCATAAAGGGATACTTGAATAAAAGTTTTTCAATGAAAGACCTCGGTGAAGCTGCTTACATATTGGGCATCAAGATCTATAGAGATAGATCAAGACGCTTAATTGGACTTTCACAAAGCACAGACCTTGATAAAGTTTTGAAAAAGTTCAAAATGGATCAGGAAAAGAAAGGGTTCTTGCCTGTATTACAAGGTGTGAAGTTGAGTCAGACTCAATGCCCGACCACAGCAGAAGATAGAGAGAAAATGAAAGATGTTCCCTATGCTTCAGCCATAGGCTCTATCATGTATGCAATGTTGTGTACCAGACCTGACGTATGCTTAGCAATAAGCTTGGCAGGTAGGTACCAAAGTAATCCAGGAGTGGATCACTGGACAGCGGTCAAGAACATCCTTAAATACCTGAAAAGGACTAAGGATATGTTTCTCGTTTATGGAGGTGACAAAGAGCTGGTCGTAAATGGTTACGTCGATGCAAGCTTTAACACTGATTCAGACGATTCTAAATCGCAAACCAGATACGTGTTTTTATTAAACGGTGGAGCTATAAGCGTCGTGGCGGGATCTACATGCGAAGCGGAGTACATAGCTGCTTCGGAAGCAGCAAATGAAGGAGTCTGGATGAAGGAGTTCATTTCCGATCTAGGTGTCATACCTAGTGCATCGGGACCAATGAAGATCTTCTGTGACAATACTGGTGCAATTGCCTTGGCAAAGGAATCCACATTTCACAAGAGGACCAAGCACATCAAGAGACGCTTCAATTCCATCCGGGACCAAGTCTAGGTGGGAGACATAGAGATTTGCAAGATACATACGGATCTAAATGTTGCAGACCCGTTGACTAAGCCTTTTCCACGAGCAAAACATGATCAGCACCAAGACTCCATGGGTGTTAGAATCATTACTGTGTAATCTAGATTATTGACTCTAGTGCAAGTGGGAGACTGAAGGAAATATGCCCTAGAGGCAATAATAAAGTTATTATTTATATCCTCATATCATGATAAATGTTTATTATTCATGCTAGAATTGTATTAACCGGAAACATGATACATGTGTGAATACATAGACAAACTTAATGTCACTAGTATGCCTCTACTTGACTAGCTCATTAATCAAAGATGGTTATGTTTCCTAACCATAGACATGTGTTGTCATTTGATTAACGGGATCACATCATTAGGAGAATGATGTGATTGACTTGACCCATTCCGTAAGCTTAGCATTTGATTGTTTAGTATGTTGCTATTGCTTTCTTCATGACTTATACAAAGTTCCAACAACTATGAGATTATGCAACTCCCGTTTACCGGAGGAATAATTTGTGTGCTACCAAACGTCACAACGTAACTGGGTGATTATAAAGGAGCTCTACAGGTGTCTCCAATGGTACATGTTGAGTTGGGGTATTTCGAGATTAGGTTTTGTTACTTCGATTGTCGGAGAGGTATCTCTGGGCCCTCTCGGTAATGCACATCACTATAAGCCGTGCAAGCAATGTGGCCAATGAGTTGGTTACAGAATGATGCATTACGTAACGAGTAAAGAGACTTGCCGGTAACGAGATTGAACTAGGTATTGGATACCGACGATCGAATCTCGGGCAAGTAACATACCGATGACAAAAGGAACAACGTATGTTGTTATGCGGTTTGACCGATAAAGATCTTCGTAGAATATGTAGGAGCCAATATGAGCATCCAGGTTCCGCTATTGGTTATTGACCAGAAACAGTTCTAGGTCATGTCTACATAGTTCTCGAACCCGTAGGGTCCGCACGCTTAACGTTACGATGACAGTTTTATTACGAGTTTATAAGTTTTGATGTACCGAAGGTTGTTCGGAGTCCCGGATATGATCACGGACATGACGAGGAGTCTCGAAATGGTCGAGACATAAAGATTGATATATTGGAAGCCTATATTTGGATATCGGAATCGTTCCGGGTGAAATCGGGATTTTACCGGAGTACCGGGGGGTTACCGGAGCCCCCCAGGGGTTATTGGGCCTACATGGGCCTTAAGGGGGAAGAGGAGGGCCGGCCAGGGCAGGCCGCGCGCCCCCTCCCGCCTAGTCCGAATAGGACAAGGAAGGGGGGGGGGGGGGCGGCGCCCCCCTTTCCTCTTTGCCCCTTCCCCCTTCCTTCTCCAACAAGGCAAGAGGGGGGAGTCCTACTCCCGGTGGGAGTAGGACTCCTCCAGGTGCACCCCTAGGGCCGGCCGCACCTCCCCCTTCCCTCCTTTATATACGGGGGCAAGGGGGCACCTCTAGACACACAAGTTGATCTTCGTGATCGTTCCTTAGCCGTGTGTGGTGCCTCCCTCCACCATATTCCACCTCGGTCATATCGTTGCGGTGCTTAGGCGAAGCCCTGCATAGGTAGAACATCATCATCGTCACCACGCCGTCGTGCTGACGGAACTCATCCCCGACACCCTGCTGGATCGGAGTTCGGGGATCGTCATCGAGCTGAACGTGTGCTGAACTCGGAGGTGTCGTACGTTCGGTACTTGGATCGGTCGGATCATGAAGACGTACGACTACATCAACCGCGTTGTTCTAACGCTTCCGCTTACGGTCTACGAGGGTACGTGGACAACACTCTCCCCTCTTGTTGCTATGCATCACCATTATCTTGCGTGTGTGTAGGAATTTTTTTGAAATTACTACGTTCCCCAACAGGGCCTTAGTGGAAAGGACGGGAAAAGAGCAAGGGAGCCCCCCCCCCCAAGCCCAATCCGAATTGGAAGGGGGCCGTCCCCCCCTTTCCTTCCTCCCTCCTTCCTCTTCCTTCCCTCTCCCTCTCCTAATAGGAAAGGGGGGAGTCCTACTCCCGGTGGGAGTTGGACTCCCCCCCTAGGGCACGCCACCCCCCTTAGCCGGCCCCCTCCTCCACTCTTTTATATACGGGGGAGGGGGGCACCCCATAGACACAACAATTGATCTCTTGATCTCTTAGCCGTGTGCGGTGCCCCCCTCGATAATATTGTAGTGGTGCTTAGGCGAAGCCCTGCGACGATAGAACATCAACATCGTCACCACGCCATTGTGCTGATGGAACTCTCCCTCGACACTAGGCTGGATCGGAGTTCGAGGGACGTCATCGAGCTGAACGTGTGCTAGAACTCGGAGGTGCCGTACTTTCAGTGCTTGATCGGTCGGGCTGTGAAGACGTACGACTACATCAACCGCGTTGTTCTAACGCTTCCGCTTACGGTCTACGAGGGTACGTGGACAACACTCTCCTCTCTTGTTGTTATGCATCACCATGATCTTGCGTGTGCATAGGGATTTTTTTGAAATTACTACGTTCCCCAACACCCAGAAGGTGGTTATTAGCAGAAACGTTATCTTTAATGAATCTGCTATGTTACATGATGTTCCATCTACTAACGTTCCCGTTGAGAGTGAACAACAGCCTACTATACAGCAGCCTACTGTTCAGGTGGAGCATGTTATTGATTCAGGTGATACATCTGATAAGGACAATGTTGATGCACATGATGAACCCGTCATTGATGATGAGCATGTCACTCCCACTCCAAATTAGCCTATTGTTCCACCCAGTTGGAATCTTGCACATGACAGAGTTAGACGGGGTATCAATAAACCTGATAGGTTAATTGAAGAGTGCAATATTGTTTCTTTTGCTTTATCTGTTGCAGAGGAAATTGAAGGTAATTCTGAGCCTTCTTCATATTCCGAGGCTATTATTTCTGGTGATAGTAATAAGTGGATGACCGCTATGCATGATGAGATGGAATCACTTGAAAAGAATGGCTTAGTAAAATTACCTAGAGAGAATAAACCTATTCGTTGCAAGTGGGTTTTCAAGAGGAAATAAGGTGTTTCTCCTAATGATGAGACGAAGATATAAAGCAAGGTTAGTTGCTAAAGGTTACAGTCAGATTCCAGGTATTGACTATAACGAAGTCTTTTCTCCTGTTGTGAAGCATAACTCTGTTCGCACTTTACTCAGTATTGTTGCCATGAATGAATTTGAGCTTGAGCAATTGGATGTTAAAACTGCATTCTTACATGGAGAATTAGAAAAGGATATTTATATGGAACAACCTAAAGGTTTTGTTATTCCTGGAAAAGAAAAACTTGTTTGTAAGTTAAAGAAATCTCTTTATGGATTGAAGCAATCCCCGAGATAGTGGTACAAGAGATTTGACACCTTTATGCTCTCTCAAGATTTCAAAAGGTCTAATTATGATAGTTGTGTTTATTTGAAAACTGTCAATGGTTCAACTATTTATTTGCTCCTTTATGTTGATGATATGCTTATTGCTACAAAGATTATGTCAGATATTAATGAACTAAAGAAGCAATTGAGTAATGAATTTGAGATGAAGGATTTGGGTGCAGCAAAGAAAATACTTGGCATGGAAATATCCAGAGATAGACCGTCTGGAAAAGTATATCTAACTCAGAAGGGATATATTGATAAAGTTCTTCGTTGTTTTAATATGCATAATGCCAAGCCAATAAGTACTCCATTAACTGCACACTTCAAATTGTCATCAACTTTATGTCCTAAGTCAGATTCCGATATTGAGTACATGTCTAGAGTTCCCTATTCAAGTGCAGTTGGTTCACTTATGTATGTCATGGTTTGTTCTCGTCCGGATTTATCTTATGCATCGAGTGTCATCAGTAGATACATGGCTAATCCTGGAAAAGAGCATTGAAAAGCAGTTCAGTGGATTTTCAGATACCTGCGAGGTACTTCTAATGCTTATTTACAGTTTGGGAAAACTGGAGATAGACTTGTTAGTTTTGTTGATTCTGATTTTGCTGGTGATTTGGATAAGAGAAGATCACTCACAGCTTATGTTTTCACCATTGGTGGTTGTGCTGTGAGTTGGAGAGCAACTTTGCAGTCTATTGTGACTTGTTCCACTACTGATGCCGAGTATATGGCTATTTCTGAGGCATGCAAAGAAGCTATCTGGTTGAAAGGTTTGTACACTGAGCTTTGTGGAGATTCATCTTGCCCTACCATATTTAGTGACAGTCAAAGTGCTATATATCTTACCAAGAATCCAATGTACCACGAGAGAACAAAGCACATTGATGTCAGATATCACTATATTCGAGATGTTGTTGCTGAAGGTGATTTGAAGGTATGCAAGATAAGTACTCATGATAATCCTGCTGATATGATGACAAAGCCAGTTCTGACCAATAAGTTTGAGTTTTGCTCCGGCTTAGTTGGTATTTCTCATTAGTCCTAAGGACTTTGATGCACAAGGTGTTTATGCTGATTTGGATGGAGTTATTCACTTTCTTCAACTACTGGAGGGAATTTGGCTCAAGGTGGAGATTGTTAAATTGTGATCCAAATTCTATCGTATTGGACTAGACGTAGTACATACGGTGTGGGCTTTGTGTTGGTACCGACGCGTACGAGTACAACTCGTTTACTTGTCCTACAAGGATTCTTATGTGTTGCCCCTCATATATACCCCATGTAGTCGCACCTAAAACGGTCTGTCGTCTCGTGCTTGTAATACTCCTCCATCATAGTGATTGCGCCTTCGTGCATCCGTGGTTTTCTCCCGCAAGGGTTTCCACGTAAAAATCCGTGTCTCTCTGTCTCGTTTATTTCTTGTTATTATCTAACATTTTGTATCCATCTTCATGGTTGAAATACTTTTCTGCAATCTGTCACACATTTGCTGCCACCCAACATGGATGGCGTTTTACCCAACATGGGTGACAACATTATCTCTCAGACCATCTGCAGATGTCCATATAGTTAAAAGGCCAAATGGCACAAAATACAAATTCAAATGAGGAATATTAGCAAATAAATGCTTAGCATTACAGACAGTACATAACATTCAGATTTTTGCTACTGAAGTGCATGTCCTTTTCTCTTAAATTAATGGTCGGGTGGAACATATCATCAAACACAATAAGGGTGGCGGTAAGGGCGCCTCCTGGCCTATGCCACATTGATAAATATTTACTGTCGCCAGGAAAAAAATGAGTTAGCAATAACCTCTGGGGAGAGAAAAAGACCTAGCCTAGCCTGCAACCCACCCGCCTCGTCTCCTGCCGCCGCCGCCTCGTCCCCTGCCGCCGCATGCCTCACACTCACACCCAATCCCCTCCTCCCTTCATCCTCCTGCGTCTGTCATGCCCCTCCTCCCGCATCTCACCCATCTCGACGGATCCGAGCCGTGCGGGCACGGAGGCAAGGTCATCCAGCGGCGGGAGGAACCTCCAGTCAGATGGCGACCCCATGGATTTGTCCCTGCATAAGAGAGAAGGAAGGAGAGGATGTAGAGATCCAGGAAAGAGGAGACCAGCCACGGAGATGCGTCCATGGCCAGCCAATCGAGCCCCTCCTCCGGTGTGCGACCACAGGTAGGATTTTGCGATGTCGTTTTCTTGTGCCGGTCTATGCCCTGGAAGAACGACACCAAATGAGGTGTGCAGGTCACCACCGTGACACATCGTCTCTGCTCGCGCTCTCCATGGTCCTGCCCTGCTTGCTACATGTGTGATGTGTGCGTGCTTACTGATGTGTGTCGATTTCTTAATTATAAACCCAGTTTATGCACTTTCTAGAAGGATGACGGGGAGGAGGGGTTGCCTTTTCCTCGGAGAGGAGGTCGACCGTCGGAGGTAACAAACGCTAACTGAACTTCGTATCGAAGCTTTGTGTGTGTTAGTCCTTAATCTGCGGGTGAAATTGAGAGTTCTAATCGACATCCTGGTGCTTGTTGGTTTCAGGCATTGTGTGGGAATGAAGCAAAAAAGCATGAAGAAAATAGCCAACTATTTGTGTTTGTGTCTACAAGCTTTTGATTTTTTGTCCGGTCTATTTTTTATTTGCAATGTTGGACCCTCTTTCCATTTCTTGTGAATACTGTTTTTGTTTGATCGTACTCTAAATATACTGCATATTAACTCTATACTGCAGAATTTGTGAACAATCAGCACTGCACCCGGTTATCTACAGAGGAAGACAAGGATAACTAGATTAAACATTTCACAAGATCCTCCCAATCACAGGCACAAACTCCTTTCAACATATTACGAGTGTGGTTGATTACCGGAAATTGTCAGATGAAAAGAAGCCATATCCTTTATATTTATCTAGATGTTTAATTAGCTGCACAACCATAGGTGATTCTATAAGGAAACTATTTATCCTGATGATCTTGATATCGAGTCGTGTATTAGTATAGGCTGTAAGTTTTGGCTAGCAATGTAACCCGCGCCTTTGCGCGGCTAGATTTGCTAAATATTTTAATATTTTTTCTCAGCATGTCTAATTTTAGCCGTTACTTGAGTATTCATATACAGAAGTAAATTAGAAAACATTATTAAACTTTGGGTCCGAGTGTAATTTTCTAAAAATCTCTTGATTTGTGTAAGTTATTGGTAGATCTAAATGTGGTCGTGAGCTTTCCAAATTCCTTTCCTTCTCATCCATATACATTTTCCTTTTGCACCGATATTACTTTATAAGTCATTACAAAGAGAAAGAAACATTGATGACTTGTATCATTATTTTGTTATCTATTCCATCATCTTCAATTGTACCAGCATATTACAATTTTGTTTCTATAGTGCAATCAATACAATATATGTGCATCCACGTCTTCTCATCTTAATGTTATTTGCTATTTCACTACTTTCCAGTCTAAAATAACCTAATTTGTGAATGGTGTGGAAATTGTTATATTTTCTCTCACTCGAGAACATTTTAGCTTGTTTTTTTGTGTAATGCACATGTTCTTTTGCATTGTATTATGTTTTTGAGCATAGCCAAAATGGTTATTCATATATTTGTAATGGATTTTCTCCTAACCTTGTTGCTTAAACCTATTTCTTTCCTTCACCCGCATGTTACAGTTATAAATATTATATTTTTCACTACAAATATTTTCCAATGTAGGTGAACAGATCTTATTTAGTATTTTTGCCCACATTGGTCGTGATATATAATTTAAACTACAAAAAAATCATAGCTATCGTATGAATCTCGAGGAAATATGATGGGACGTTGGTGGGAATTTCTACACTTATGTGGGATACTTGATTGGTACTTTCGTCATTGACCCAATGTTATGATATAAATTTAGTAATAAACATTTTTGTTTTGTTATTCCTCGGACTAATGTAAAATTAGCATTCGATGATCAAAAGCACCTAATCCTATCATTGAGATTAATTTAAGCACAGATCAACTCACATTTTAATCTGACGGTAATCAGATTTGTTATTTTTTTTATTGTACGGGGTATAAAGCTAGCTCACGATGCATCATTGTATGGATATGGTGTTTCCCCTCGCAAAAAAAAGTATGGATATGGTTACTAGCAAACATGCCCGTGCGTTGCAACGGGAGAAAAAAATTACCTCTCATACACACTCTCGATACATCAGCAAATCTCTTGAAATCGTGCACGATGCCACATGAAAAACAACATGATAAGTGATGTTGCGCAAAAACATAAAGACGTGATGATTTTTGAAGTGTATTCAAGGTGTTTCCAATTTAGACAATATAAATATATATCTAGTTGCAGGTATATCTTTACGCATTTGTTGTACAAATATTTGCATTACAATGAAAATAGCAAAGTATATTTTATTATTTAATGACAGCATTTGCATAAGAGCATTATTTTTGCCTCCTTTATATATGTGCTTTTTTTGTAATCCAAGTCAAATCTTAATTTGGTTGCAAACATATTAGACAACTCCATAAAAAATAATCAATTTGTAAGGACATGCATACCAAATGTTCAAGGTTGCATATCAACATTGATATTCTTAAAGAAAATGATTTTTTTAAAACAATATGAAAATTAAAGTCAAGCCATTGGTTTACGTAAAGCTTGTATCAGCAACATTGTACATTTTTTATACATCAGAAACATTTTATATATACACATTTAATACTTTCCAATTTCATGGTCAACATTTTTTAAAACATATTTATTTTTTATGTCTACTTTTTATACATATCCTACATTTTTTGTCTACATCAGGAATTTTTTTATATACACGTTTAACATAGTCCAAATACATGTACTATTTTTGAAAACTTTTTTTATGTCTACTTTGTTCCATACCACATTATATATGTTTCCGTACATTTTCCTTATACATCAAAAAACATTTTTTGTATGCACATTTGACACTTTTTAATATATGATTAACATTTATTAAAGAATGAAAAATTATATTGCTATTTTTCTATACGAACTATACTTTTTTGTATATAATGGAAACATTCTTTCTATACATGTTTGAAATTTCTTTAGTGCATGATTAATATTCTTTCGAAGTCTGCATATAAGTGATTTTTATGATTAAAATATTCATAGTATTTCGAAATAAAGCCAAAACGAAAAAAATACAGAACGTATGTAAAAATAAGTAAGAAAAATTAGTGCTAAAGGCCGCTCTAGGCCGGCCCAATCGGGCATCTGTCTAGAGAAAAGGGGGAGCAAAAGGGGAGTAATAATAGAGAAAAGGGGGAGATGGGGGATCAAACTTAGGTCTTCTAGGTGGAAGAGGGAGAGTCCAGCCAGCCGAGCTGACCAAGCCCTTGACATATTTCAGGGAATCAGAATCTATTGAACCAAAAGCAATGGCCGACTAAAAATAACGAATCGTTTTTTCCACTTACCGGGGGCATAGGTGGGTAAATTATGTGAACTCTATGGGCAAATTCCGTGACGTACGACAGAAACCCAATTTTCTTTATTATTAGGTAAAGATAAAGATAAAGATATATATATATATATATATATAGCTATATATATATATATATATATATATATATTCATGCATGAATAGGCTATGATTCTTTTTCCCTTCTACATATTTTTTTTTTGTTCATTGCCCATGAAATATTTTCATAGCTACTGTATTGTAGTAATTATTTGGCACATCCATAACTCAACCAGTTTATGCGTGATGATTTTGTTTGCATTTGGTTCCAAAGTGAACAAACTACTGGCCTTCGCTAGGCAAGGATAGATGTTTGGTACCAAAAGAAAAAAATAATTTTGTCAAGCTAACTAGCACGCATGGGTCGGAAGCAGCTACTTTATATATCCCTGGACTATAAATATTACATGCATCAGTACTTGATGCATCTCTGATATGCTTTTGCTATTTATTGTTGCCCTTATTTAGTACTCTGCTGTGAACCCAGTGTTTAGGTTGCAGGCTCAACTATATATCCATGGATGTTACATGTATGACATTCTAGAATTTTATATGACTTTTGTAGCTAGCAAGCAAATGTGGTGATCAAGGCTCTAATCTGCATCCTTTATTTGCATGAATGTTGTGTGCAGATAGGTACTAACCATGGAATATTTTCCTCATTGACGACAAAGTACTCCGATAACAATTTATAAAATTTGATATAATTTCACAAGTATACAGATAGCCTACAAGGCAGCAAAGCTATTATTCAAATGTAGTCGAGTCGATCTTTAGGTGTTTCAGAATTGGTAATATGTTTTTCTGAAAACAAGGATACACTTGTTAGTGTTGTATATATTGGCACCGTATTTCTTTTATACTAATATAATCCATACAGATTGGAGGGGAATTAGTATCTAACATCTAGGTAAATGTATGCTAGGGATTTTGTGTTCATGTAAAGTCGATACGAAGTCCCTTTTTATGATGCACTATGATAATGGAAAAGATTTCTGAAAATTGTGCCATCGTAGATGTGCCATCGTTGTCCAGAGCAGTCCCATGCCATATCAATTCAGAAGAATAAATTCTTCTACTTGAGATGTGTCTTGTGCTTTTAAATTCTGCTCCCGTACAGGATAACGGCAAGAAGGGTCTCTCTGAGGCGGGTGCACTCGGTCCTCCACTGCAGCCACACACCACATCGTCCGGCTGCGTTGATGTCGCTGCCGCCTCAGAGACTTGGATGATTCTGTTGTTGGCTTCTGTTATACCTGAATGTTCTCATCTCTCTCTCTCTCAGTGTGTGTGGCTTGTGTAGGCAGAGTAAAATGGCAGATTCATTCTTTAGGGATTTGGTTAGGAGATGATTCACGATTTTGATTGGGAATGGTCTAGATGTGGGCAGGAGACACTAATGTTCCTCTACGTCCAGTTTGAAAGAAGAGAGTGGGTTCTCAAATACAGTGAGATGTTGGTTGGAGAGTGAGTAATGCAATAGTCAGCGTGTAGTATGAGATTGGAACTAATGCTAAATATACAATTTAGGTTTCTGACCATAATCTAGGTATTTCCTGTTAATAGTCTATACATACTTTGCGTAATATAGATTGATAGAAGCCAAATCAAACCTACATTTGGTGCTTATAAGCTAAAGGTGTTATGAGGGGATGAAAACTGAAGTACAGAATCTCTTAGCTTCATATATTAAGTCTGAAACGCTTCATTTCTTTTGTAATTTCTTGACATGTTGTAGGGTTGGCATTTATATCACGACAGCTGGGAATATTAGAATATTTTTTTAACAGAGTTAGCCCTATCTATGTTCCTTTTGGCATCAAACTTCTATACTATCTATTCTGTGTGCATGCAAGCTCAGATCTCACCAAGCCAGTTGATTTGCTTTGTTGGAACTACCAATTGATAGTATATTCATTGGGATTTAGGCCAGGAACAACCATTCAGTGGTATATTAATTGGCTGAGAATAATTGTGGTTCTTTATATTTAATTTGGGTTGTATACAAGAGGTTAAACGGCCAAGTATTGGGCTATGATGATCAATAGAGTACTTAACAAGTTGGCTTTGTCGTCAGATGATGTAAACCTGATGTATATAGTGCTAGAATACATTTTTTTCAACATTATTTTTACGGCTTGTAGAACATGATACACATTCTGGTGACCTCCTTGGTAAATAGCCGATCTCTCACTCAGGTATGTAGCACTAACTGATATGTGTATTGGCATAATAAATACCATATGTTAGATTATATGCAACATATGCATTGCTAGAAAGAAGATAACAATAGTCCTTATAAGATGGGGATAACAAATTATTCAAGATATGTGTCATTCAGATGTTGGGTGTCAAGCAGAGGCATACCCACTGTTGTTAGACTAAATAAAAATGTGCTCCTAAAAGATGCAATGCACAATTTCTTCAATGATTTTGGTCTAGGACAAAGGCGGTGTTGGATGTTTCTGTCGGCATAAAGGATTAGGATGGCAAATTTCCAGTATTGGCTGCTATTAATGTGTTCCTGGGTTGGTTGCTAATCTTTCCCCTCCTAATTCTTGAGTTTTTACTTGCAAGTGAGCGTAACCTGGCAGCAGATTTTAATTCTTCTATAGCTGACTCGGTCCTATTACTGCTTTTTACAGAATCTAATGATTTTATTATTTATTATGCTCCTTCTGAATGCTCATTCCGCGCACCACAGTATGGCTGCTGATGTTCACTTAGTCATTGCTATACAAAGGCATATTCATGTACCCTAGGGAGAAGAAAAGAGCGCAAATAGAGAACTTCTGTATGGTGAGTAATGTGCAAGTACAGAATTATCATGATAGCAAATAGAATTAACTGGGTATTATTTGAAAGATAATGATTCCCAAATTGACTCATTTAATTTAGAATGCATGGCCAGTTCTTGTTGTCTTGATTACTCCATTTGTCCAAACTGCAAAATACATATTCTTTTGGAGTCATCTATATATTGGTACGGCTTAACTAATCAACGCATTCATCAAATGACTTTGTTTATGATACTATCTCTTTGCCAAAACCTTGCTGTGATAGCTTTATTTATAAATTCGGGCACTTGCCTTTTCTCTATAATAAGCAAGTTCAATATCGTGCTCGACACGTGCCAGTGTTGACCCTTGCTAGCTTGATATCTTGACGATGTTTCCCACGTACAGCTTGGGTTGTTATTACCTGTCATAATTTGGTGTCGATTAGTATTTCCTTCATAGCTTCTAACTGTGTGGTTCTAACCCAAAATGAGCTCAGCGATTCAACTATCTAGTATAACATCATTATCAAGAGCTATGAATATTTTTTCCTTTTTCATAGATTCCATCAGTATCAAGACATTCGCAAGATTGGGCGCCAGTGGTTGGGTGACTATTTCCACATTTGATCTTTCTAGTTGACATCGCGTAACATATGATGGTTTCTGCAGATCAGTCTTCTATGACGCCCGCGAGAGGGACGTGGTCTACATCAAGGATTACTACGATGGCGCAGACCAGTAGTTGTTCGAGCAGGCGAGCATCAGCTCAGTGGGGGCAGTGGAGCAGGCGAGTTGTCTGTAATGCATTTTTCATGCCATCAGGTTGTATCTCTGTGGGTCTTCTTTCATGTGCTATAAGTACAAACATATTAGTCCCATACCAAGAAGTTTGTCTTAAATTTATCTAGATATGAATGTATCTAACACTAAATGTATCTAAGACAAGCTTTTTACCGAAAAAGGCTTTCGCCCCGCTTTATATTATAAAGCACATGCCCAACCCAACAGTCCACAAGGTTCACACACACACGCAAACCCACACACACCAAGTTCACACACAAACAGGATCCACAAGGGTTAATGCTGAGGGCACAGCTCAACAAGCCCTAGAACATAAAAGAAGGACATCATCTAGTCAGGCTCCGAGGGGGGGGGGGGGGGGGCGGAAGCGGAGGCGCCAGGCGGAAGGCGAGCGATCGTAGGTCGGCGAGGAGGGTGTTGATGACGTCCCGATCCTGAGGGCGGCTAAGCGGCCGCCAAAGCTGCAAGTACCCACACATTTTAAAAATGGCGTCAGTAGCACGACGTAGAGGGACTTTTTGGATGACAAGCTTATTGCGAACGGTCCACAGCGTCCAGGTGAGAACCCCAACGCATAGCCAACAGATATGACGGTGGCGGGGAGGGGAGGCGTGGATTTCCGCGAGGAGGTCGGGGAAGTTGGAGTTGCACCACTGTCCGCCAACCGTCTCGCGGAAACAGGACCAGAGGAACTATGCCGCATGGCACGTGAAGAAGATGTGGTTAGCATCCTCCGCGGTGCCGCACAAAGGGCAAAGCCCATCTCCGGGTCCGTTGCGCTTGAGGACCTCGACACCAGAGGGGAGGCGGCCACGAATCCACTGCCAAAGGAAGATCCTAATCTTCAGAGGTAACCGGATGTCCCAGATTAGACCAAAGGGCTCGGGAGCGGGCGAAGGCGCGATGGCCGCGTACAGGGACCTAGTAGAGAAGCGGCCGGAGGACTCTAGGCGCCACGAGATGGCATCGGGGGCGTCAGTGACACTCATCGGGAGAAGGGCGATGTCCTGGAGGAGGGAATCCCAGGCGGCCACTTCAAGGGGCCCGAAAGGGCGACGGAACGCGAGGCGCCCTAAGTCAATAAGGACCGTCTCAACAGAGACCCAAGGGTCAACCGCAATGGCGAAGAGATCGGGAAAGCGGGCGGCCAGAGGGGTGTCGCCGAGCCACCGATCGAACCAGAACAGGGTCGAGGACCCAGTACCAACCGAAATGGACGTGCCAATACGAAGTACGGGGAGCAACTGCACGACGGCCTGCCAAAACTGGGATCCGCTCGACCGTTGACAGAAAGCCAGAGGCTGACCACGGAGGTATTTGTTGCGGATAATGGTGAGCCATAACCCTCCGTCACCATTGGCAATACGCCACAGCCACCGGGCAGGAGGGCGTTGTTCATGCGGCGGGATGACAAAATCCCAAGACCCCCCTGGTCTTTGGGTTTACAATGTCCGGCCAACTCACCATGTGGTACTTCTGTTTGTCATCGTCCCCAGCCCAATAGAACCTGGTTGGTATTTGGCGATTTCTGTGTGCAGCGTTTCATGGAGGCTATAAAAGCTCATGAGGAACCAAAGGAGGCTGGCGAGTGAGGAGTTGATGAGGATCACCCGCGCCGCCTTTGATAGCCAACGCCCTTTCCAAGGTTCGACGCGGTGTTGCATACGGGTCACCGTAGGGCGGAGGTCCGCCACGGTGAGGCGCGAATCACTAACGGGGATCCCCAGGTAGGTCGTGGGGAAGGACCCCAGCCTACAGTTCAGGCGATCAGCTATAGACTGGGCCTCCTCCGGAGGGTAGCCAAGGACCATCACCTCACTCTTATCGAAGTTAATCGTGAGGCCCGACATCTGCTGGAAGCATAGGAGGAGGAACTTCAGGTTAGCTACGTCCTGATTTGAACCTTCCACCACTATTATGGTGTCGTCCGCGTATTGCAGGAGGGAGACCCCTCCCCCTCCAACTAGGTGAGGGACAATGCCGTGGATATGGCCAGCACCCTTAGCCTTATCCAGGATGGCGGCCAGAGCATCGACCACCATGTTGAACAGGAACAGCGAGAATGGGTCTCCCTGACGGACCCCACCAAGTAGGGCCCAATCTCGCCGTTAATGTTCACGGCCGTCCTCCCACAAGAAACTAATTGCATCACGCGGGTCACCCAGCGGTCATCAAAGCCCTTACGCGGCAGCACTTCCCGCAGGAAGGGCCAATGAACAGTATCATAGGCTTTATGGAAGTCAAGCTTCAGGAATACAGCACGAAGATGCTTCACCCGGACCTCGTGGAGGACTTCATGGAAGACCAACACGCCATCAAGAATAAATCGGCCTTGGATGAAGGCCGATTGGTTCGGGTGAGTGATCGAGTCAGCCAGCAGGGTCACCCTATTGGCGTACCCTTTAGCCAAGATCCGAAAAATCACATTAATCACAGTGATGGGGCGGAACTGGCGAATATCAGAGGCGCCCAGAACCTTTGGGATGAGGGTAATGATCCCATAGTTGAGGCGTCCCAGGTCCATAGCCCCCGAATAGAACTCCTCAAACAGAGCCATGACCTTCGGTTTGATCGCCTGCCAGAATGTTTTAAAGAAAGCCACAGGCAGGCCATCCGGGCCCGGGGCCGAGGCGGGGTTCATGCCTTTAATGGCTGCGAGCACCTCGTCCTCGGCGAAGGGGGCCACCAGGGCCGCGTTGGCCTCGCCGGACACCAACTGAGCCCCCGTCCAAGTATCGGGGGCGAGACTAGCCCCACCCCGAGGGGTGGGGGTAAAGAGGGCTTTGTAGAAGCCGTCCACATGAGCCCGAATGGCCGCGAGACGGACAAGGGGGACGTCATCCTCCCACAAGCAATGGATGGAGTTTCTACGGCGGCGGCCATTCGCAATCGCCTGGAAATAGGCAGTGTTCGCATCACCGCGGAGCACCCACCGCTGGGTACTGCGCACCCGCCAATAAGCCTCCTCGTCGGTGTAGATGGTGGAAAGCTGATCCTCAAGATCATATCTCAGCATCCACTCATCCGGAGAGAGCCCAGAGGAATCGGCCCGGGCGTCCAGGGCTTGAATTGCCAGCAGGAGAGACTTTTTACGCTCGCGGAGGTCCCGGCCAAGATTGGCCCCCCAACCCTTCATGAATTGGCGGGCAAGCTTGGCGCAGAAGTGCCACGAGTCGACGGCGGACATGGAGCGATGAGGGGAGGCGCGGGCAAGCTCCCAACGAGCCGAAACCGCATCTCGAAAGCCGGCTTGGTTGAGCCAGTAGGACTCAAACCTAAACCGCGGCGGGCAGGTGGGGCGCTCATCCGCGGAGGAGAGGAGAAGAGGGACGTGATCCGACCCAATGCGGGTGATCGCCCGCAGCGAGGTCAAGGGGCACCTCAATTACCACTCCGGGGAAACTAGGACACGATCCAGAACGGATCGTGTCGGGTCAGCCTGGCGGTTAGTCCAGGTAAATCTCGCCCCCGTTCTCTCGATTTCACGGAGGCCGAGCTCCGCGATCCAGTCGTTGAACAACTGCATCCGGGGGAGGTTAATCCTATCATTATTCTTCTCATCCGGCGAACGGATGAGGTTAAAATCTCCGCCCACCACCACTGGGAGGGGGGAGGCGGAGATCTTTTGGTGCAGCTCCGCGAGGAAGGCCGGGGACCGTCGATGATCCGCTGGGCCATAGACAATCACGACCTCCCACTTGAAGTTCAAGGCCCGTTCAAAGACCTCCATGCTAACGAAGAATTCACCCCGGTCCATGCCGCCCACCTCGAAGGTGGCATCCTTAACCCCTAAAAGGATGCCACCGGAGTGGCCTGAGTTCCCACTAGAAGGGAGCCAGTGCCAGGCGAAAAGGTGGGAGCTGAGGCAGTCAAGCTCATGAAGGGAGAATTCAGTGCGCATGGTTTCCTGGATCGCAATGAGGTCAATGTGCTCGTCGCGCACATACTCGACGAGCTGGTGGCGCCGGCCATCATGACCGAAGCCGCGAATGTTCCAAAAAAGGGCCCGCATCTAAACCCCCATCGGGGGGCTGCTTGACCCCAGAACACGGGAAGTGCTTTGAGCGCGGAGAGCGGCGGTGCGGGAGCGAGTTCGCCCACGAATGGCCCCGTCGACCACCGGAGGTGGCTGAACAGCAGGGGTAGTCTGTTCCTCGGGGGCCCTACAGAGGCGAGCACGGGTCTCAGCCAGTTTGCCATCCAGAATCTCGCGAGCCCTAATGGCCGCGATCTGATCTAAGGGGGGACCCACTTCCCCCCTGAAAACAATGGCCGAGTCAGTGGCCACCTTGGCCAGGTGTCGAAGAGGGACTGTGACGCCCGGATAATTAAGCTACAATAACCCTCTGCTAATCATGCCACGTCACCTCAATTACTGTTGCTAATCTCGTGTTAGTTCGAAATCGATTCAAATTCTAATTCAAAAGAAAAGCAAACAACAAAAGTTTTCAAAATATTAAAACTAAAATGTCCAGGGTGAGCCAAATAATGCATAGGTAGGTATGGTGAAGAAACCACACTTTTGTAAGGTATTCAAATGCACTAAAATAAATAAAACAGCAGCTAAACCTATTATAAATGCCCTTTTGAAATTTATAAAAATGAGAACTAAATATTTTAAATACCAAAATATATTGTGGCGGTGAGCTAATTTGCAACCTCCATTTAGGTACTTTTTTTATAATTTTACAAAACCAATAGCTATTAAAACTATAATAAAAAAAGAAAAAGAATAAAAAAAAGGAAACAAAGCCCCCTGCTGGGCCGTGGCCCAGCTGGCCACCAGGCCAACAACCGGCCAGCCCACTAACCAGGCCGGCCCACCCCACGCCCTATACACCCCTGCCCAAACCCTAACCGGCACCCAGTACCCCACTCCTCCTCGTTCCCCACTCTCCCTCTCTCTTTCCCGATCCCATCTAGGTCGAGGCACCCGAGCCCGCCGCAGTCGTTCGACCCGCGGCGCTGCCCGTCGCCGCCGCCCGGGGCCACCTCGCCGGACCGCCGCACCACCGCCCCCTGCCTCCTCCCAGGCGCCCCCCTACTCGACTGGATCGGGGAGGGGCCAGATCCCGTGCCGCCCTCAGCCTGCGACGCCGGCGCCCATCCCCGGCGCCGCCTCGTCGCTGCTGTGCTCCGCCACCTCGTCGTCGCCGCTCCATCGTCTCTCCCTCGCCGACGCCAACGCGACCCGTCGCCCCCCCTTCCCTGCTCGCAAGTGAGCGCCGCCGTCCCCCTTCACCCCCTCTCTCCCTGTGTCGCCCCGGTCACCACCATCCCCGCTCGCGGTCGACGCGCTCCGGCCCCGCCTGTTGCGCGCTCACCGCGCACCTCTCCTCGTCGCTCCCACGCACGGCCTCGCTGGCCCACGGCCGCGGCCACGACGCTCGACCGCCCTGCTCGTGACCTGTGGCCGCGCCACCATCGCCTCCTCCTCATGCGCCTCCCCCACTGCGTCGCGGCCTTCGCCTAGATGCCGCCCCTCGCTGCCGATTCCCGGCGCCCGCACGCGTGCCGGCCGCCTCGATCGCGCCCGGTGGCCTCACCCCCACACCGCCGCCCCGCAACGCCCAGTCGGGTGCAGGGCGACGAGGGGAGGATCGCCGGGTAGGATTATGCTATGCGATGCTACTGGAGATGCTACTTGGAGATGCTACTTAGAGGACTTCAATCTACTCTCTTCTACATGCTGCAAGACGGAGGCTGCCAGAAGCGTAGTCTTCGATAGAACTAGCTATCCCCCTCTTATTCTGGCATTCTGCAGTTCAGTCCACTGATATGGCCTCCTTACACATATACCCATGCATATGTAGTGTAGTTCCTTGCTTGCGAGTACTTTGGATGAGTACTCACGGTTGCTTTTCTCCCTCTTTTCCCCCTTTCCCTTCTACCTGGTTGTCGCAACCAGATGCCGGAGCCCAGGAGCCAGACGCCACCGTCGACGACGACTACTACACTGGAGGAGCCTACTACTACGTGCAGGCTGCTGACGACGACCAGGAGTAGTTAGGAGGATCCCAGGCAGGAGGCATGCGCCTCTTTCGATCTGTATCCCAGTTTGTGCTAGCCATCTTATGGCAACTTGTTTAACTTATGTCTGTACTCAGATATTGTTGCTTCCGCTGACTCGTCTATGATCGAGCACTTGTATTCGAGCCCTCGAGGCCCCTGGCTTGTATTATGATGCTTGTATGACTTATTTATGTTTTTAGAGTTGTGTTGTGATATCTTCCCGTGAGTCCCTGATCTTGATCGTACACGTTTGCGTGCATGATTAGTGTACGATTGAATCGGGGGCGTCACAAGTTGGTATCAGACCCGACTGCCTGTAGGAATCCCCCTTCCACACTCCTTGGCCGAAGTCGAGTCTAGACGTTGCAAAAACTTTTACTAACATGGCTGTGTGTCTTACGGGCACACGTCGCCATTGGGTGGTAGTAGGATCTTTTATTCCTCGACCTATACTCTGGGACTCTGACATCTCTTCTATTCGGGTTAAACGATTTTATTAACTCGGACTCTAGGTTCTCGATAATACTTTCTCCCGGAGAGCCCCTTCAGTCCAGATGATCGCCGGCTGCACCAGAAGATTTCAAAGATACTCTCCGATTTTCTCTCGAGACCTTGTGCCCGTTGCTTTTGCAATTCCCTTCCACCGAAATATCCCTATGGATAAATACTTACACCTGTCGTGCTTACTTTTATTCCCAGTCGATCCTTTTATTACAAGATACCCTGAGAATACTTTGTGCCTACTGCCTTGCAGTTTCTCGCCACCTGAATACCCCTACGGATAATTCTCGCACTTATCGAGTATCCGCTCATCCCCAGTTGTTCATGTGTTTCACAATGGTCTTCGAAATACTATTCGGTCCTCCCAAAAAAATCCTTAGTAGCTTATTGCTCGGCAATACCTGTCTGCTTGCATGATGGATGCTTTCCATATGTCTGGCAAAATTCGTTAGTATCCTTAGACACCGTCATTTTGATCCTATCGATTCAACATGTGTGTGAAAGCATGCAATCATCAGTTGATCCTTCTAAATTATCTTTCCGGCTCAGACGTCATTTTGAACATGAGTTGGATCTCGACCCATCAAATTGTTGATGATTGTACCCCTAAGGCTATTCAACTTATCCATCCCTAATCAGAGCATTGCTTCTGATCCCTTGTCTTGGAATTCATAATTCCTTTGCGATTGAGCTTTGAATTAGTCAGTTGTTTCTATCATATGATCTCCTTGCATTCTTTCTTCTTCTGGTTGAGTACCGATGCTCACATCAGATACCTTATGGACCACCAGATCCTTTACTGGATTTTATCTAACAACGCCCTTCATATTCAATAACCTTGTGAGCCTTTCCGCGGGTATAAAATGCCTTTGGTAAATTGTATCCTCTGCTTTGTCAACCATGCTCTACTTTCGAGCTTGTATTAATTACTCCAAGATTGTGGTATATGATTCTAAGATGCCCCAATGGGTTGAACCTATACCTTTTTCTAATCTGTGTAAACCCAGAAACTTCTACGGGTCATACCCTACTGGTGTTATGCCAGGTAAAACTTTCAACACTAATGCCTTCATCAAAGCGAGAAGCGAATGGAAGGTTATACATTGACGAAGTGGGAGTCGACCTTGAACCTTGCGTTCATGCCCATGGACACGATGTAGATCGTATCATTAAAGCTTCTCTTCAATGAATTACTCCTTGGTATAAGTTTATCTTATATCTGGGATCTGGCATTTTGCAATTGTGGTTCCGACCATGTTCTCCTTTTAATACCATTTCTCATGCAAGTGTAAGCACTTGTTTACTGCGGAGCAATACCCCATTCCAACCTCTGCTTTGATCTGTCGTCGAGTATTACCCCCTGGTATCTCGAGATTATCATGGAACTGCATAACTTCTCATCAGATCTTCATCAAGTGCTACATTTTCACTGATTCCAATTTTTCACGGGCTCTGAGTTATGAAACACTCAAAGACACCGAGAATTGAACCGAGTCCGCATTACGGTTCAACAACTCCAACTGATATTATTTACTTACGAGTTTGTACCCGATCATGTCATTCCTAGCCTGTTTGGCTATATCCTTGTCGTGATGATTCTAACTGAGCTACCTGGTCCTTATTCTCGTAGCACCAATTTGCGAGGATAGCTAAGCTTACGTCGATTTTCCTCGTCATACCCTTTCACCTTAAACAACAAACTTGAGCTCGAGTTTGTGCCGTAACTGTGGTTCCAATAACCATTCGCTTCACCATTCATTTGACTTGATGTCATCGCCAATCGATTACATCTTGAAATCTCTCGACAAAGTGTGTCGTGATCATTATCAACCTTATGAGCTCTTCCAGGATATCAATTGAATTCATGATGAGAAATACCATCCTTGCCCTCGATGATTGTGTTGTCATCGACCACTTTATTGCCTTCCGTTCAACACAAACTTGTTCGTGTTTTGTGTTATACCTTGAGTTCCTTGCTACCTAGCATTGTTCTTCTTTACCTTGGAGAATTACCACCTTTTATGTCAAGAATGTCGTGGGAATTTCACCACCTCTTAAGAATTCTTGATACAAGTGATACTTATCACCATCACCATTCTTTTCCTGGTCACCGTGTTATTTCTAACCACCGACAAATGGACTGTGATGTGTAATTCCAAAACTTCTAGCAACCCTATTGCTTTGAAGTTAATGGTCGGCCGTCCATTCTTAGACTATTGATTATTGAATCACCATTCCAATGTTGGCCGTGCAACCCATCCCATACTTCGGGTGCACATCTCAACCAATGTTTAATTGTGTATGTTTTCCCCAGCATACATCATTATACCATTGATCTGACAAATGCTATCTCCTTGATCGCCTAATTGTGGAAATCCACCTTTTTTGGAAATCTCAAGGATTGTCGCTGAGTTCATCAGCTACCTCCTTATCCCTTCATTGGTTTAATGATGAGCTCTTGTTTTGGGACTCGCTTCCATAGTACATTTCCCGAGAATCTTACAATGTCGTCTCGTCAAATTGTGTTGCACCCCTTCCTTCTCAGGCATCCTGAGTCTGAGGTATCCTGACACAAATCAGATCTGAATCTTGGTCAGATATGATGGTTGGAACATGTTTCCAAGAGTTATAACATTGGTCTTTTATGACCTGGTAAGGTGATGTCATTCCTGGCACACCTGGCCGAAGGACCTAGTGTTATAGTTTCCTTTTTGACAAGGTTAACCATTTTTCCATGAGGAAATTGAATGCCTTGTTTAATAAGTTTATCCTGATGGATCCTTTGTGTATCCAAAGTCCGACCTTTGCTTGAAGACCATGTCAATGCTATCTCGGAGCATGTCTATGGTACTTTGATTTTCAGCAAAAACATTTCAAGCCCAAAGCTAAATGTTTCTTGCCTAGTTATCCAAACACCGTTGCTTGGATAATGCCATGAACGCCCTTCCCCCCTTACCTAAATGGTTTTTCTACATTATATCCTGTCTCTACTTGTCCTTGGGAAGGATATACCCTTGAAATATGTGTTTAAACACATTTTCCTTTCCATTGTTTGGTTTAATCCTTCTTGTGATCCATATGATCTAAGCAGTAATATTCTCCTGCTTATGTAAACACATCGTCGTACAACCTAGTCAGTAAGACCCTGTTACTATTGTTGATGACATTCCAGTAACCACCGATGGACGAGAACTTTGCCTATTGGTCCGCCTCGTTCAATGAGTAGGAAAATGGTTCTCTTCGTCCCTCGCCCTTGGTACCAACGATGCAGTCAACATAACTGACCGGCTACCCTCTGACATGCCTTGCTATCATGACCGTGCAAGATGTCTCCGCCATTCCTACTTTAACCCACATGGTGGGCCCATAACCCACAAGTTCCACAGGATCGAAACCTGACTCTCCTGTACACACCCTGTTGTCAAAGTTATTCCTCGAGCTTGACTTCGTATGTAATTCACGGGCCACATGCCTAGTAATCTGTTATGGTATCAGACGCAATACTTACTCTTGCCGCTCTGAACCCCTTTCTCACTCTGGTTCATACTTCGAGCAACTATCTATCCGCTGGGAACCTCTTATTGTACCTTCGTACCTTACTTTCGATGTATTTTTATATGTTCAACTCGAGAGATAATCTTGTGCTCATTCATGGGTTAACCCCTGATTGTTTTCCCTCATAAGCATTCTGTCGTAGCCGAGCTGCCCCTTACCTATTCATAAGTACGTTGAAGATGTTGAAGAAATGATGACGACTTGATCATGGTGACTTGAAGCAGAGAAATGAAGACATCAACGAAAGGGATCAACCCCTTCGAAAGGGCAGCCAAGACCGAGAAGACTCGTTAGGTTTTTCGCTACCAGCACCTTCCCCCCTTACCCCACCGCTTAAATCTCGGGACGAGATTTCTTGTAGTGGAGGAGAATTGTGACGCCCGGATAATTAAGCTACAATAACCCTCTGCTAATCATGCCACGTCACCTCAATTACTGTTGCTAATCTCGCGTTAGTTTGAAATCGATTCAAATTCTAATTCAAAAGAAAAGCAAACAACAAAAGTTTTCAAAATATTAAAACTAAAATGTCTAGGGTGAGCCAAATAATGCATAGGTAGGTATGGTGAAGAAACCACACTTTTGTAAGGTATTCAAATGCACTAAAATAAATAAAACAGCAGCTAAACCTATTATAAATGCCCTTTTGAAATTATAAAAATGAGAACTAAATATTTTAAATACCAAAATATATTGTGGCGGTGAGCTAATTTGCAACCTCCATTTAGGTACTTTTTTTTATAATTTTACAAAACCAATAGCTATTAAAACTATAATAAAAACAGAAAAAGAATAAAAAAAGGAAACAAAGCCCCCTGCTGGGCCGTGGCCCAGCTGGCCACCAGGCCAACAACCGGCCAGCCCACTAACCAGGCCGGCCCACCCCACTCCCTATACACCCCTGCCCAAACCCTAACCGACACCCAGTACCCCACTCCTCCTCGTTCCCCACTCTCCCTCTCTCTTTCCCGATCCCATCTGGGTCGAGGCACCCGAGCCCGCCGCCGTCGTTCGACCCGCGGCGCTGCCCGTCGCCGCCGCCCGGGGCCACCTCGCCGGACCGCCGCACCACCGCCCCCTGCCTCCTCCCAGGCGCCCCCCTACTCGACTGGATCGGGGAGGGGCCAGATCCCGCGCCGCCCTGAGCCTGCGACGCCGGCGCCCATCCCCGGCGCCGCCTCGTCGCTGCTGTGCTCCGCCACCTCATCGTCGCCGCTCCATCGTCTCTCCCTCGCCGACGCCAATGCGACCCGTCGCCCCCCCTTCCCTGCTCGCAAGTGAGCGCCGCCGTCCCCCTTCGCCCCCTCTCTCCCTGTGTCGCCCCGGTCACCACCATCCCCGCTCGTGGTCGACGCGCTCCGGCCCCGCCCGTTGCGTGCTCACCGCGCACCTCTCCTCGTCGCTCCCGCGCATGGCCTCGCTGGCCCACGGCCGCGGCCACGGCGCTCGACCGCCCTGCTCGTGACTCGTGGCCGCGCCACCATCGCCTCCTCCTCATGCGCCTCCCCCACTGCGTCGCGGCCTTCGCCTGGACGCCGCCCCTCGCTGCCGATTCCCGGCGCCCGCACGCGTGCCGGCTGCCTCGGTCGCGCCCGGTGGCCTCACCCCCACACTGCCGCCCCGCAACGCCCAGTCGGGTGCGCCCCTGTTCGGGCTGTGCCCCGACGCCCGCGCCCTCTAGGCCCCTATGGGCCACAGACATGTGGGGCCCGGCCAAAGAACGTTTAAAAAAAGAAGAAAAGAAAAAGGAAATAAAATAAAAATTAATTAATAAAATTAATAAATAAATAATCAATTAGTTAGTGAATTAATTAACTTAATTAATCTTGTTTAGTTAACCTAATTAACTATTGTGAGTTAATTAACTGTGATTAGATTAGTTAGATCCTAATTAGAGTAAACAGAGTATGACATGCGGGACCCACACGTCAGATTGACCCAGTCAACTCCTTGTTGACTGCTGACGTCATCACGTCATGATGATGTCAGCGTGCACTATTCTGGATAATGTTAGAATTAAATAGTTAAATAAATTCTAAAAATGATTAAAACTTTAGAAAATCATATAAAATAAACCGTAGCTCAGATGAAAATGCTTTCTACATGAAAGTTGCTCAGAATGATGAGACGAAACCGGATACGCAGCCCGTTCGTCCGCCACGCACCCCTAACATATCAAACTCGCAACTTTCCCCCTTCGGCTCCTCTGCCCGAAAACACGAAACACCGGGGATACTTTCTCGGATGTTTCCCCCTTTCGCCGGTACCACCTACTGCCGCGTTAGGGCACACCTAGCACCGCGTATTGCCATGTTACGCTTTGTGATGTTTTGATTGCTCTGTTATTTATTGTGTTCCCCCTCCGTTACTTCTTTCCGGTAGACCCCGAGACTGCCGGCGACCCCCAGTTCAACTACGGAGTTGACGACCCCCTCTATCTTGCCAGAGCAACCAGGCAAGCCCCCCCTTTGATCACCAGATATCGCTTATTCTCCTCTATACTGCTTGCATTAGAGTAGTGTAGCATGTTACTGCTTTCCGTTGATCCTATTCTGATGCATAGCCTGACATTGTTGCTACATCTGTTGATACCTTACCTGCAATCCTAAATGCTTAGTATGGGATGCTGTTTTATCATCATTGGCCCTACATTCTTGTCAGTCTGCCTTGCTATACTATTGGATCGTGATCACTTGGGAGGTGATCACGGGTATATACTATACATACATACATACTGTACAGATGGTGACTAAAGTCGGGTCAGCTTGATGAGTACCCGCAAGTGATTCTGATGAGGGGGCTGAAAGGACAGGTGACTCCATCCCGGTAGAGGTGGGCCTGGGTTCCTGACGACCCCCGACTATTACTTTGTGGCGGAGCGACAGGGCAGGTTGAGACCACCTAGGAGACAGGTGGTCCTGGCCCTGTTCGGCGTTCGCGGATACTTAACACGCTTAACGAGATCTTGGTATTTGATCTGAGTCTGACCATTTGGTCTATACGCACTACCATCTACGCGGGAGTAGTTATGGGTATCCCGGCGTCGTGGTATCAGCCGAAGCCTTCTAGACGTCAGCGACTGAGCGGCGCGCGCCGGATTGGAACGTAAGCCTGCTCTTGTATTAAGGGGGCTAGTTCTGCTTTCGGCCGCCCTCGCAACGTGCAGGTGTGCAATGGGCGATGGGCCCAGACCCCTGCACCATAGGAGTTAGACCGGCGTGCTGACCTCTCTGTTAGGCCTAGGTGGGGCTGCGACGTGTTGATCTTCCGAGGCCGGGCATGACCCAGGAAAGTGTGTCCGGCCAAATGGGATCGAGCGTGTTGGGTTATGTGGTGCACCCCTGCAGGGAAGTTTATCTATTCGAATAGCCGTGTCCCTCGGTAAAAGGATGACCCGGAGTTGTACCTTGACCTTATGACAACTAGAACCGGATACTTAATAAAACACACCCTTCCAAGTTCCACAGACAACCCGGTGATCGCTTTTCCACAGGGCGACAAGGGGAGGATCGCCGTGTAGGATTATGCTATGCGATGCTACTGGAGATGCTACTTGGAGATGCTACTTGGAGGACTTCAATCTACTCTCTTCTACATGCTGCAAGACGGAGGCTGCCAGAAGCATATTCTTCGATAGAACTAGCTATCCCCCTCTTATTCTGGCATTCTGCAGTTCAGTCCACTGATATGGCCTCCTTACACATATACCCATGCATATGTAGTGTAGTTCCTTGCTTGCGAGTACTTTGGATGAGTACTCACGGTTGCTTTTCTCCCTCTTTTCCCCCTTTCCCTTCTACCTGGTTGTCGCAACCAGATGCCGGAGCCCAGGAGCCAGACGCCACCGTCGACGATGACTACTACACTGGAGGAGCCTACTACTACGTGCAGGCTACTGACGACGACCAGGAGTAGTTAGGAGGATCCCAGGCAGGAGGCCTGCGCCTCTTTCGATCTGTATCCCAGTTTGTGCTAGCCATCTTATGGCAACTTGTTTAACTTATGTCTGTACTCAGATATTGTTGCTTCCGCTAACTCGTCTATGATCGAGCACTTGTATTCGAGCCCTCGAGGCCCCTGGCTTGTATTATGATGCTTGTATGACTTATTTATGTTTTTAGAGTTGTGTTGTGATATCTTTCCGTGAGTCCCTGATCTTGATCGTACACATTTGCGTGCATGATTAGTGTACGATTGAATCGGGGGCGTCACAGGGACGGCCTCAAGGGCTGAAAAGGAACAACTGGAAGAACTGGGGAGGGCGGGATCCACACCTGACTCGAGGTTCCGGGCAGCCGCCCGGATCTCCGCCCGCTCGGCGATGGACGGGACTGACGCGTCAGCCGGGCGGGCCGCATCGAGGCGGGCGCTGCGGCGGGACGCAATCACCAACGTCGAGGAGGAGCGGGCCCGCCTGGCGTACGCCACTGTCGGAGGAGGAACCGCGGAGCCTGGCGAGGAGACGACCACGGCCACCACCGCAGCCGGGGAGGCCGGGGAGGTGGGGTGGGCATCAGAAGCCACCAGCGGGGAGAGCGGGGGGGGGGGGAAGTTCCAAGGTGTCGCCCGACACTTCCCCCGCGGGCGGGGGGACCGGAGAGGGCTCTCCGAGGGGGGTGGTGCCGCAGTCCCCACCCGTGAGGACCGGAGGGGTCGGCGCTGGGGGAGACGGAGCCTCCGGGCCCACCGGAGAGGGGCACTGAACAGAGTCGGCGGACGGAGAGCGGGGTGAGGACGGGGGGGCGACGAGCAGGCCCACACTCGAGATGTCGCCGGCAGACTCCGAGGCAGGGGGAGAGGGCGCCACGGGGGGAGCGGCCAGCTGGAGGGCCACAGCGAGGTCCGCAGCAGAGACCCGGGTGCGGCCCTGACCAGAACCGCCGCGGCCTGAGGGAGGGTCGGCCGGCTCACGTGACGGGGAACGGGAGCGCTCGGAGAGGTCCTCATCCTCCTCCTGGTCGTCAAAGCGGGAGTGGCGGGGGCGGCGGTGGTGGGAGCCATCGGCATCTCCGGGCCCGCCCCCCTGAAGGCAGTCGGCGGAGAGGCGGGGGCGGCCGATATGGTTCGGCGGCTCGGGGCAGATGGTGAGGTCGTACCCGTCGTCGTTGAAGAAGACCCGGAGCGTGGTGTGCAACTTGGAGGCGTCGAGGCACTTCACCTTGACCCGGACCTCCTCCTCCTTGCGCAGAGAGAGCTCATCAACCACCACCACCTTGCCCAGGATCTTGGACATACTGCGAATGACCCTCTCAGACCGGGCCACGTCGGGGAGGCCGGCGATGAGGAGCCAAGCCGTGTCCAGGACCGCCACGGCCTTGGGATCCCACCTCGGCTCGGAGATGTTCACCACAATCCCGTTGAGGGCCAAGGTGATGCTGTCGCTGCGGGTGCAGAAGCCCATGCTCATGGCATCGGGGAAGATCACCGAGAAGGCGTTAGGCGCGGTGGAGGTCACCTGCCAATCCCACTTGCATCTGCAGAGGTGGTTGAGCTCGGCCTCGATCAGAGCCGGAGTGGCGACGCCCTCTCCCACGACCGTCACAAGGGCCAGGAGCGAGGGGGGCGGCAGCTCCGGCACCTCGATGTGGAAGAAGCCCATGTCCTCGATGCCGTGGCCGTACATCATGATCTCCTCGGTGACCGGGCGCTCCGGACAGAGAACCGCGGGGTGCCCAGCCTCCTTGCAGAGGTAGCAGGTCGGAGGGTTGGGACATGCCACCTGGAAGTGGCCAGGCACGCCGCATTTGAAGCACGGGGGTCCCTCAGCGACGGCGACGGTACCCGAGGTCGGAGCCACCATGGCGGTGGAGATAGCGGCCGGAGGGGGGCGAGGTGGCCCCTTCTTCTTCTTCTTCTTAGCACCCGGGCGCCCACGGTTCCCGTTGCCACCGTTGGAGGGCGGGAAGGCAGCCTGGGCGCGCGGGGGCTGGTAGCGGTGGTTGTCCGGAGCGGTGGAGTCGGAGGCGGGGGGTGCCGGGCGCGGTGGGGGGGGGGGGGGGGATCGGCGGTAGTCCCGGCCCTCGCGGGCAGGAGAGCGCCTAGTCGGGGACCGGCCGCGAGCAGGGGAGCGGCGGCCCGGAGAGGCTGCGCGGTCTCGGGAGCCCCCGCGGGGAGAATCCCGACGGGCCGGCGAGCGGGAGCGAGCGGCCGGAGGCGGGGAACGGCTAGCAGGGCGGGGAGAGGAGCGCCGGGGGTCCCTGGAGTCATGCGCCGGCGAGCGACGGGCCGGGCGGGAGGAGAGCTGGCTGCGAAGGTCTGCCTCCCGCCGGAGGCCGTCGGGGGAGGAGCGCGGGGGGTCACGGCGGTCCTCCGCCCGACGCTTAGGGCAATGGTTCGCATCTCCCCACTCCCGGGGCATGGACGGCGGCGGAGGGGGAGGCGAGGTGGGGCGCCGGTCGGAGGGAGGGAAGGGGGCGGCTGGAGGAGCGGCAGGGTGGGGGGTGACGGGCAGGGCACGAGAGGCTCTGGGAAACCCTATCGGTGGCCAGATCGTGCGCCGGGGCGGGCCAGGCCTCACCGGGGGGCGAGGCTGGGCCGCAGCGGGAGCGGCGGGACCAGACGTCCGGCCCACGGAGTGGCAGGCAGCCCGCCTCCCTCCTGGGGGCCCATCAACCGAGAGCCCAAGGGAAGGCCCACCAGCAGGGATCCCAGGCCGGCCCAGGAGTAGGGCAGCCCGAAACGACCGGCCCGGGGCAACCAGCCGGGGCACGAGGGTTTCCCCAGGCGCCGCCGCGGAGGTCGCCGCCGGTGCCGAGAAGGGGCGGTGCGGCCAGGGGCCGGCGCAACGGCATGCCGGGGACGGGGAAGGGGCCGCCCCGAAGGCCGAGATGAAAGGGCGGAAAGGGGCCCGACGGGACACGATGCCGAGGAGAGCAAGCGCCGTCGCCGGCGACGAAACGGCCGAAGCGGGGGCGGGCGACGGCGGAGCAGGGGACCGCCAGGAGGCGAGCGCCACCCCGCGGTCAGCGCGGCCGGCGACTCCCCAGCCACCAGCACGATGCCGCCGGGGGGAGGCCCGAGGCCCCAAGGAAGCGCCTTTGGCCGAAGGCGACAGCCGCGCACCCGGGGGCCATTGGGGATGTCGCCCAGACCCGTGGGGGGCCGGACTCCCACCCCTGGGAGTCGGGCCGCCGACAGGGACGGGTAGAGGCGATCGGCCCGGGGGGCGAGAAGGGAGGCGGTCGCGGCAGGCGACGGGGCGGCCCGCGGCAGCGTCGGCCTCCTCCGCGAGATCGGCCCAGGAGACCCGCGGGGAAACGGCCGGAGGCGACGGCGGAGGGGCGGGCGAGGGAGAAGCCGGCGCGCAGGCAGCGGGCGAGGCCAGGAGCGGGGGCGGCGATGGCGGCGGACCTAACCCTAGCCTCCTCCTCCCCTGCGCCATCTCCTTCCTGCCTCAGCCGCCGCCGCCTCCATCACGCAGGGACGGCGTCCAGCCGCCGGCCGCTGTGCTCTCGCCCTCGCCCACCACCATCCTTCCCCTACAATCTCCGCCCTAGAACCAGCAGAACCCTAGCTCCTAACACCTTGGTATCAGGTAGCTCGGTTTCGACCATGTCTTCACCACCACCAATTCCGCCACTGCCCACCACCACTGCGCCGACGCCGATCCTCTCCACCGCGCCGCTGGCCCTCCCCACCGCGCCGCTGGGCTCCATCGCCGACGCCTCCACCGGTCAGTCGCCGCCCCCTCCACCGGTGCGTCGCCACCACCATCCACCGCGCCGCTGGTCTACTCCCTGGCGGAAATCACCGGCGTCCTCAATGATCTCGTCACAGCCGTCCAGGGGATCTTCCTTTACTTGGCCGAGCCCTACGGGCTGCCGCCGGCCGCGTCACCAACCATCGCCACCCGGCCGATGCTGCTGCCGTGGCAGCCGCCGCCCCTGGCGGCCTCCGCCGCGCTCGCCCGGACGCTGCAGCCACAACTGTAGCTACCGCCGCCACCGCCCTGGCAGCTTGGCAGCCGCCGCACCCAGGGGCCACCGCGGCGCTAGTCGGGCCGCTGCAGCCAGCCCCCGCCACGGCCCACTCTGGCCAAAATGGCCGGCCGCGGCCATCACCACGCCCGCCGCCTCCGCCGTTTCCATGAAGCAGCAGCAGTTGCCGCTGCAGGCGCCTCCGCCACCCAGCATCGGGCTGACTGCAACCGCGCCGGCAGGCATGCCGATTCAGCAAGTGCGGTTCCCGCTCTCGCCGTCACAGCCTCCAGCCTGGTTGGCCGGGACGTCACCGCCGCCAGTCTTCACAATGGTCGCGGACCAGCCGACGCCCTCCCTGCCGAACGGCGGGCCCTCCGGCGCCACGGGTTTCCACGCTGGATTCGACGGGCCACCGCTTCCCAGCGAACCACCTGTGCACACCGGCCCGACGCCATCCTCTTCGCTACTCCGTAACGTTGAGTCGTACGCTCACAGCGGTCATGCTCAAACACCGCCGCGCTTCGCCAAGCTCGACTCCGCCACCTACGACGGCGCCGAGGACCCCCTCAACTGGTTCAACCAGTGTGAGCAATTCTTTCGGGGGCAACGCACGCTCGCATCGGAACGCACCTAGCTCGCCTCATATCACCTTTGGGGCGCCGCACAGATGTGGTACTACGCCCTCGAGCAAGACGAGGGCAGCATGCCCCCATGGAAGCGCTTTCGCGAGCTATGCCTCCTTCGCTTCGGGCCGCCGGTACGCGGGAGCCGGCTGGCGGAACTCGGCCGCCTCCACTTCACCTCTACGGTGCAGGACTTCGCCGACCGCTTTCAGGCCCTGGTGTGCCACGCGCCTGGCGTAACGGCTCGCCAGCGGGCCGAGCTCTTCATCGGTGGTCTGCCGAATCATATCCACGTGGACGTGGAGCTGCGGGGACCCTAGGACCTCCAGACGGCCATGTACTACGCCCGTGCATTCGAGCGCCGCGCGGTGGCCATCCAGCAGGCATCACCGTCCCGGGCCGCTGGGCCGCCACCCGGGCCAGACGTTCCCACGCAGGGTCAGCATGCTCAGATTTCCATGACACCCCTCGCCGTGACCGCGGCGCGCCCGTTCCGCCGGCTCACCTCGGCCGAGCAACTCGAGCGTCGCCGCCAAGGGTTGTGCTTCAACTGTGACGAGCCCTACGTGCCCGGCTGCGTCTGCCCACGACTCTTCTACCTGGAGGATGGGGACTACATTGAGGCCGCCGTCGCCGCCAGCCAAGCTGTCGCGGAGGTGTGGCGACGGTTGATCACCTTGAGGAGTTCCGCAAGCGCTTCCCCGCCTTCCAGCTCGAGGACGAGCTGTTTGTGCAGGCGGGGAGAAGTGCTATGAGCGGCATATATTATAGCCCAGGCAGTTAGGGGCCTGGCCCAGTTATCTTATCGTGTTAGGGGCTTAGCCCAATTATATCATTAGGAGGATTATATAAACTCATGTAAGGACCCGTTTTGAGATTAAGCAAAGAAGCAATCATAATTGCTCGGCTTCCTTAGGGAGCCGGGAGACCTAACCCTAGCCTCCTCCTCCCCTGCGCCATCTCTTTCCTGCCTCAGCCGCCGCCGCCTCCATCACGCAGGGACGGCGCCCAGCCGCCGGCCGCTGTGCTCTCGCCCTCGTCCACCACCATCCTTCCCCTACAATCCGCCCTAGAACCGGCAGAAGCCTAGCTCCTAACACTTCTGTTGGTCACAACAATGGTGTGAGCTGATTGGATAAGAATATAACAAATATTTGCTATCTTCATCTGCAGAGAGAGAACATATTCACATTATAAATTAGCAGCCAATTGTCCAAACTTAAATACAGAATGCAATGCGAAGAACCGCCCACCCAATCACTGCCAACTACATCGCCAGCAGTATATTGAGAGAGATCATCAAATCTGCCCAGAACAAAAAGTCCCCATGTAGCTACCTTAATTAGTATATGTCCAAAATATTGTTTCCAAAAAGAAGCATGAGTTACAGTTTAGTAGGACCGAGAAGGATTCAAGATTATAAAAGGAGCTTGATGCACATTCTTATTAAAGTTATTGGTTCAGATCTGTGTAGCTTTCAGGGGGGCTACCAATCAATCCATATGTCCATCCATACAATACTTTCAGGAGGGTGCCACTCAATCCATTTGAGCATCTCCTTTTTGCATTAATAGAAGAGGAGCTAGCATACCTGCAGATGGGTTGGCGATGGTGAGGTCGCCAGCAAGTAGACCTACCTGCAGAGGACACTGCCTCCCCCACGCTGTAATGCGTCAAACCCGGAAGTGCACATATTAAAGCAAGAGTTTATCTACCACATAAGAAAGCACATTCATAAAAGCAGCAACAATTGAGTTGGGCACACACGAACATTGACAAAGTAAATAAGGAGAAGGCATGCAAGACTGGCTACCGAAAATAGAGGAAACCGCACAAGCATGGATATGAATTTAAAGACATTAAAACTACACACTTTTCCAGCCCTCTTAGGCCATCAGTGCTCCCAACCTTCCGATCATCAATTTGAACCATTTTCGGCCATCAGATGAGCCGTGAATCACAACTAATCTTGTGTCGTTCACTAACTCTGATCTCTCAACGTCATGGGCCGCTGCTCCAGTAGCTTTTTTGGACGTTCTGGATTAAATTGGGCTAATGGGCTGTTCCATCGAGGAGGAGTGTCTGGCGCATAAAAACGAAGGACTCCGGCCTGCGTTCCCATCGAGAGTATAGGTGCATTCTCGGAAAAAAAATCGAGAGAACAGGCAGCATTCCAGCCGTTCAGCGACCACCTAGCGGATCGGTCGAGCCGCCGGTCGATTTGGATGCGAGGCTGTGAACGTGGCTATGTTGCGGGCGAGGCCACGTGGCATTTACCGTCGTGGGACGCGACCGTACGCCGAGCTGGTTCGAGCCTCCCGGACCGGACGCCGATGCAGGATAAAGGCGAAGTGTCGTGGTCTGTTCGGTGAGCCAGGCGAGTGGAACTGGTCCGCCGGTATCGGGGACAATCAATCATCCGTTTCAGCAGGGCTTTAACGTGGATGATTAAATGGAGGTATGCATTCCGTCTCCTCGATCCCCTACACGCCAACCCTTCCCCTCAGTCCGCATGGACGCCGCGGCCGGCGGACACAGTGGACGACGAGGCTTGAGCCTATGCGCGGACGACCCCGACTGCGATCGGTGAGGGGGAACAGACTGGAGGACGACGAACAAAGTATCATGGGAGCTCAAATGGGCAAAGGTCAATGGCGCCGCAGCCCTCTTGCTCGTGCCTCCCCACCCGCTGATTCATCATCACCACCCTTGATGTCTCTCCCGTCTCCACCTTTCACCTTGGCACCAACACCCAACATCACCGACGCAGTAATCCATCTATAGTTCTGCACACAAAGGCCGGGGAAAAGGCAGGCACAACAGCTACGAGCTCATGCACAGGTATCACCTATGTTGTTTTGTTTATCCTTCGTTACCACCAGCATTATTCTTCTTATTTACCTATAATCTTTTCTTCTATCCTTTTCTCCAAGATCATAGTCTGGCATGAATTTCACCTGATTTTGTTCACGCGAATGATGCAACAGTACTTGTTGGATCGTGGTGAACTATATATTTAATTTTCTCTTCATGGCTTCTGTTTTCTAACTTACTAGCAAATATGCTCGTGCGTTGCAACGAGAGAGCAAACAATTTAATGCCCTGTTTTTCAACGTAGTGTCCCACCCGTATTGTCACTTATTCTTCTTTTTCGCCTACACCTTAAATGCTAGTACGTTTTTTTACCAAATTCTCCACGTTCCAAACAATATTCTTGAATAGAAAAAAAAGGGAGGTGGCCTAAGCACAGATGCTCGATTATAACCTGCAATTTCCGACCACAATACAGAATATACAGATCCCTAGCATGGATGACATGAACGACTGCATCAAGAAATGAGGCTGCCGCTTAGGCAAGATGGCCTTGCAGTACTCTAAAAAGCACCAAGCTAGCGGCCGGGCGACTTCCATATTCTAGTCAGGATTAATCAGGGTACTGTCCACCATCTAGAGCACTGGTGCCTCCTAGCTTATCGCACATACCATGTATGGAAATTACTGTCACTGTCAGTAGTACACGAATGTATGAGACTCACGGCAGCCTCGGACTCCGGTGGTGGAGGCACCTGCACGAACGCATGCTCGTTGTACTATTCCAGCCCTTTCTCACCGGCAAGCTCCTTGTGCTCCGCCCACGCCACAGCCCTAAACTGCTGTGGACAACAACGGGCGTGGTCTGGCTGCTGCTCGTCCTGCATCTTCATGCTCGTCGATCATTGAACACAACATCGTGCCTCGCTAGCATCTGCGCGAAGGGCTTGTATCGTACCGGTCGTGATGCTGCATGCTGTAGACTCGTAGTACCTCACGGTGAGCTCGGCGGCGAGCTGGCCATCTCTTTTGAAAGGGCCAATTACTGTTTGAGCTTGGACATGTTGCCCGGCAGCGTTGACGCCGCCTTGCCGTTATCATCTTGAGTCATGTCCCTGTCTGGTTGATGGTTTGATTGTCAGTCTTAGGAAAGATATCGGCACAATCATCTCCTCGTAGAGCTCCTCGATCGTCTATCTCAGCTCCCTCCTTTTCATCAAAATTCTCGTCATACTCCTGTTCACCAAAAATCTCATCTCCTTATCTGGAGTCGTCCTATTCCCGAGCAGCTGCTTGCCTCTTTGGAGACTGCGAATTAAGATTTGGCTTCTTTCACCTCGTCCTCCTCGTGAGTCTTGCCATCGATTACGCGAGCCCGCTATTCTGTGAGACGAATTGGTCAGGGTCTCGGGGAGAGATTCACTGGTACAGGGGACGTGTAGCTGCTGCTGCCGCCCCATATAAGCCAAGCGACGCTCACCGCCACCGCATCAATAGGGCCGCTGCCTCATCATCCCTGTCGCCGCCGGCGAGGCCATTCGCCCGCCGCCTCGAAACTGCACCCTATCGCGGAACCCTAGCGAAACCGTGGGGTCTGGGGAGGCCTTTTTTTATAGTATATTTCTAGAACCATATAAAAGTTTTTTAAAAGAAGAAGTATAAAGGCTAACCACACCGGTTCTTACGGGACACAAAACCGCGACTTTTTTTTTCGAGTGGCAAAACCGAGACGCGTGCGCGCAGGAGAGGGAACGATGGATGAAAACTAGAGGCTGGGGCGCGCCTCTTGGGCGTGAGTGTGCGCACTAATACTGCTTATGCAGTTGTCTACGTGTTTATATAGTCCAAATTAGCACTAGTTTTCTGCTTCTAATACACTTGCTGAAACTGAACGTCTGTCATGAATGGTACGTCTAGAGACGATGGACAGTGAGAGACTAAATTTTGTAAACTCAAGCATCCACAAAATAAAATCATAGGGGATGATGATGTATGATAACCACTGGATATAGCCAAAGACTCCTCAATTAAATTTCTGAATAGTAAAAGAGAATCATAGAAAACCTATGATCTGGACTAAAATTCCGTAAAAGAGAACTACAGCAAGCCTATGATCTGAACTACAACCGAGGAGCTTTTAGCTTGATAGCTTCATAGATCCGACCTTTGAAATTCCCCACAAACCTCCGTGGTACGGCCTACAGGAACAAGCAAACATCCAAAGGAGAGATAGGGCATCGATGCGCGACGGCTTGCCATTTCCTCTTTGAAATTGCCAGCCATGCACTTGAAGAAAAATACTTCAAATAATTATACTATTTGCCCATGAAAAAACAATCAATTACTAAGGCAACACCACGAGATGGAATAGGGCCAAGGTTGGACAATCCAATTCTCGATTCAGTGGCAGTTGGTTGTGGTCTCACAAGGACTGTCCAATCCTCGATTCAGCATCAATTCCTTCCTCAATGCGGAGGTCGCCCCTCCGCTTCTTTCGGCATGTCAACCCTCTATGCTCCAAAATGTACCACCCCCTCTCTTAGAATCATTAAAGTCATGCAAGATAATCTTCATCCTCGTCTCGACTCTTAACCTGAAAGAAGCAGGAGAAGCATCTCTGCCATGTGAAAGACCTCACATCAAACCATAGAGCCTTCCATGGAACATAAAAAGTACACAATTGCTTCATGGGGCGCCCCATTGGCGCGCCACTTGAGGGGCATCTGGGCGGTGCCAGGTAGATGCACGCTCCTTTCACTTTCCTTTTTTGATCTGGATAGCAGCACCATGTACATGCAATTCTTGATGAAATTATTATATTGGCGCATCATGTAAGGAAGAAACTGAAATGTCATGCTATCACAGGCAAACCCGTAGCGATATAATAGCATCGACAGGAGCATCTTGCTGTTTGACAACGTATCTAGAAATTACGCGCGCGTCAGCCACGGCGGCGGCAGTCTGTTGATGCCTCCCTCTAACCGTGCGGCCGACAACAAGAGGAGCATGCTCGGCTTGTCCGCCATGCGCTTCATCACCCGATGCGCGTCGCCGATGACTCGCCACATCCTTGACAACCTATACATACAACACAACAACGAGAAACATCAATCAAACACTTGTGGGTGGGGGGAGTCGATCAAGCACACTATAATGGAACGCACGTACATTCAGATTAGCTCCACGAGCTGCGGTAGGAGCTTATTGTCATGGATGGCGACCCAGCAACGACCCTCCAAGACATGGCGTCGACTGAGGCGAGGGAGATGTTGAGCTTGGTCCGGAGGTCCATATGGCTTGCCCTGGTCCTCTTGATGGCAAACGGCTCCGCACCATTGGCGTCCTGGCTCCTCAGCTTCCCTGCATGCAAATGTGTTTCATTTCATATTTGGCATGATTTGTTCTGAACTTCTAATGATTGTATTGTATGAATTCTGGGAGAAGCAAGTGTGCTCGATCGAACGTATCCTGACTTTAGGCTCTCCTTGTGCCTTTGGAAGAGCTGGAATGGCTCCGGTGAAGCTTCACAGACGCCGACTTGCTCGTCGCCGTCGTCACCCTCAACGTCCCCTCTCGGAAGAGTTGTTTGATATGTCTATGTCCAAGATAGCAATAATCAATGCTACAATCTACATTATCCTTATATCTGTGAATCTATTTTCTCAAATCAGATATCAAAACTATTAATCCTTAATTTAGGGCACCTCATTTTCTTTCAGAGCTTCCATAGGAAAGAGCCAACAAATAGGAACAAAAGGAAATAGTGGTCAAGATAAAAAAAAACTGCTTCCAGTTCTTTGCTGCAAGGACTTTCTTCAGCAAACATTTGTAACACTGGTTATAATTATTTCAGTTCTTAAAAATGCATGGGACGAATAGGAGACAATAGAGGAATATCAAGGTATGATCTTGGGATAGGATGACTCAAATTAATTGAAGGCTCGCTGAAATGAGTCAGGCATATCATGCAATATGAAACAACTTTCTTCAAATTGTGGAAGGAACTACCTTTGTTGTTCCATTGCTCGATAGACGTCGAATTAGTGTAAAGTAATTCTGTTTCTGTCTATCTGCAATGTTATTATCCTACAAAAAAGCAAAATTAATTATACCAACATATGTTTATAAAAACCACATCAGACAGATATTAGATCAAAACGGCCAAGAAAGCATCAATGAAGTTTAAAGTCTCCACCCTCTAGATCAACATTAGATTGTAGACTTGACAGCGAAATCGGTTATGTGCAACTTCTTTCATCAAACTTTGCAAAAGTTACACCGATTAACCTTTTTTTAACACTGCCAAATTTGTTTAACACAACTCGAATGACCTTGTTATTCAAATATGAGAAAAGTTATAGCTTAATGATTAACAAAAGCTTGTTTTCTTGAAAAGTGTATCAAACTTTTAGGAGAAGGTTACACAATATTTTACTAAACTCAATGCTTTTCAGACTGTTTTTAAAAATCAATGCATCCCTCATCCTATCATGTTTTTCTAAAACCTACTACAAATTCTTGAAAGAATAGTACACCATGACATAGTAATGCAATTTCTAGAGTTGAACCTATCAAATTGGGAGATACATACTTGAATTTGTACCATTGTTCCTGCCATCTTCTCTCGGTGCACACTGAGCCTGCATGAACAACCAACTTCAGTTATAAGGATTGTACAAAAGTAGACTTAGTTGTAAATCAAAAGGGGTAAGGAATAAACATTGCAACATAGTTCCTAATATTTAGTTAGCTTCATAAAGTAGGACCATAAATTCCACACCAAGTGAGTTGATATTCCACAATGTACAAAAAGAGACGAGAGAATTTATATATGGACACTAACAACAAAATCTGACTGAATCCAGTATAATTATTCCTCTCTATAATGTATAGCTGCTGTATTAGAAGGATCTATTGGTTTGAATACAACATGACATATTTTTAGCTATACAGAATCATGTAACTGAAACAGTAGTACAAAGCTACAATGTCATGTCTCCTACTGGCTCTTACATAGTTATAACTGGATTACTATGTAATTATGTTATTGAAACAATACATTAGCACATGCAGTCTGCATGTCAAGTATTCTCTAAGAATAAGTTTAGGTATATGTCACAGTAAAATCAGAGTAGTGATTGTTTAAGAGAAAACTGGTAGTTCGCTTTGTTTCCTATATCCAGTTGTCTCCAGTAAGAGTTTTACTACAAGCAAAAAGCTTGGAAAAAATCTGAATCCTTAAATCCATAATTAAAATCTACAGAAATAAAAAAAGGGTCCAATTGAAAAGCATGAAAACTGAAAAGTAATTAGAGGGCACAAATAAAGGAAAGAAAATTATATTACTTGTCTTCCAGGTGGTATCCTGGTACCTCTTCTCCCATTAAGAAAACAGAATGATTGCCAGACATCTCATCAAGGGTGGAATTCAGTGCTTCACACGGTCATCCAAATTGCAAGCGAAGAACTGCATAAATTTCCCACACAAATTCAGAGCGTAAGTAGAGCAGAATATTACTTCTGGAGACAAACACATCACTTCTAAAATGTAACAACCAAGCATATTAACAAACTAATACGAGAAACATTCTCAGTGCCCAATAACATGACTAATTAACTGAATGTTCAGTTCTTTCAATCTTGTGAAACCAGAAAAACCCACCTAAAGAAGTCCTTGCAGAAAAGGAAAGTCCACACACCTAGCAACCTCGACAAATACCTCCCCATCACTATCGATCAGAATTCTTAATCACCCGTGAATGTCAGGTCATACAAATTCTTAATGTATAATGGACCCATCAAATTTGCGACGTGCTCATGCTTGCAAATCAATTTCTCAAATTTACAGTACTAACCACATAGAATTGTTGTTCGATGTCGCCCCCATCAGTGATGAGGCATTTGTAAGGAAGCGAAGTTATTAACACCCTGATGAACAGAGCATTGTGTTATAATACACGAATACAACAGAATAAATAAATAAATGTCATAGCAGTATAGCATGGTTTTCCCAGAAACAGCAATGTGACATCTCAAATTTTCAGCTTACAACAGAGCACTCTGTGTTTCAGACATTTGAGTATTATCACACAATTTAAATCAGCGAGTATCTAGTTCATAGAAGATGTTAGAAGATATTACAAACCTCATCTACTGCATTATCAAGAAGTTCAGATATAGCTGCACATCAAGAGAAAAGTTATTAGATAAATATTTTACATGGTGGCGTAAGTATCTTGAACACCAAACATAAAGAAGAGAAGTCATGAGAGTACCACACCGTCTAGTTTTTCTACCTTCTTATCCAGCAAACATTCCAATATTAAGCATTTGATTTCTAGTCAGTGGTCAAACTATAATATTCCCCAAACAGAAATAGCAAGGGAGAAATGGATAACATGTGTTTTTAGTATTAATGCAACAAAGATACTCAAATAAACCAACAAGCAATTCATCTTCTTTATGTAAGGCAAAATGGATAGAGTAGAGTACAATCAGGAAGGCAAAATGGAAAAGAGATAGTAAAATAGATTAACATATAATGGATGTATTGATGACAAAGATATTCATGTAACTGAAACAGTAGGCAAAACTGAATCTTAATGTGCATTTAGCACATTCGAAAAGCCAATCGATTCATGTGGTGTACGAGCAGCGAATCTGTACTTTTGGATGAAAACTTGAACGATTAGAGAGTCAAATGAAGTTGTAGCTGTCTCAATCATCTGAAAAACTATCTGCTGCACCACTTCTAAAATTGGCAACTTATTTGTTGTTTCTTTGTAGATCATTGTATTTTAAATGGCACAAACAAGTTCAGTTCTTGTTTTAAAGTGCACACCATGGCAGAATTGATTTGAAATCCATCTTCAGACAGTCACAAATAACAATCTTGCTCAAAATCTCTAAGAAGAAAAATAAGAATCAACCGAACTATCTTGCTTGGAACCTTATACAAGAAAAGCTACAGTACACTGGTATTTGTTGTTTCTCTGTAGATAACTGAATTTTAAACGCCAGCAACAAGTTTAGTTAAGTTTTTCCTATTAAAGCGTACAGCACAGCTCAATTGATTTCAAATCCATCTTTATACAGCGGCACATAACAATCTTTCTCAGAATCTCTAGTAACAAACAGAAGAACGAACTGAACGATCTCGCTTGAAATCTCATACAAGAAAAGTTACAGTAAACCTGTATTTGCTGTTTCTTTGCACATAACTAAATTTTAAACGGCACAAACTTATTTCTTGAAAACACATCCGAATAACATTACCTCGATACCGCCCAGTTTATTTCAACCAATTGAATAGAAATTCTAGACCTTCACATGTGAACCGAAAATTTAAAAATAGTAAGATTAAGCGCTACCTGCTCCTCACACTCAGGCCAAATATCGTAACAAACCAGCAAGGTATGCATCTTATCTCCCATCAGGTCAAATATTGTAACAAACCAACAAGCAATGTATCTTGTAGTTACCTGGTACCCTTTGTTCTACAAACTGAGAACTATCAAACTATTACATCTCCACCAAACCAAACCAAATCAGAGAATGGATTGGCAAGGGCGCGAAACCTCCTAACGCCCACTTGTGGGAGGTCGGGCTGATGTGGAGGAACCTAGGATGCACGCAGGCGTGGTCGAAGTCCCCTGTCTGCAGCGCATATGAGACCGGGCAAACAAAATGGAGTTGGAATTTCGCGGAAACCAGGGAGGCTGGGGATCGAAGAGACGAACCGTGGAACTCACGGATGGGGACAGAGGGGGCGGTGCGCGCAGGCTGTGGGGAAGAGTGCCGGTGATGGCGGCGGACGAGAGAGGGGGAGAAGTGGAGGACTCGCTAGGCTAGGGCTGGGCGATCCATTTCTCTTTTTTTTTGTCTCGCCGTACAAAGCGCCCACTGGCCAGCGCGAATCTCTGTCGCGATTGGCTGCCAGGCACAGTACCCTGTGATGACGTGGTCGTCGCGAGAGAGCGCCCCTTGCACGAGGACGAGACTTGCCTGCTCCCATCCGTGCTTCCATGTACGTGGCTTGATTTGATTGAAAAAAAAATAAGGCCCGGCCCCACCCCCTGAAAATTAGGGAGGGAGATGATTAGATTAGAAAAGAAAAAGAGAAAATGACAGCTGTAGGATGAAGTGGGAGCACGGATGGGAGCATGGGAAGGGAGCAGGCAAGCCGGATCCCTTGCGCGACTGTTAAAATGTTGTATAGCTGGGCTAATTTCCTTTTTTGAGAAAAAAAATAGTTGGGGCAATTTATTGCTTTGAGGCTCACTTAGGCACAGGGAGCGGAGGCACAGGGAGAAGCGTCAACCCATGGTGCGGGCGAGGAGGTGGACGTACGAAAATTATTGTGACGGACGAAACGGGCGAAATTTCGGAAGTAAGAAGCAATCACCCCTTTAATAGTAGGTATAGTTTCTTAGAAATTTATTGACGTGCGTGATAACTGGATCCCTTTTTTTCTGATGCACAAGTGGTAAGTTTGCTGCTATCTCCCATCCTATGTGTATTTGGCTTGCTGAATTTACGGATTTGTTTAACTGCTAAAATTAGATAGCTTTCTGATTTATGGTGTTCAGTCTACTTGATCGAAGACAAAGGTTGCTCAGTATGGAAAATGATTAATTTTTTTACTCCAGCAGTACTAATGTGTGGGCTTTGTCCATTCTTGCAGGAACTATGTACTTTGGCTATGTGGTGGCATCTACATTATGAGCAATTGGGCACTTTGGTTCTGTTTTGAAAAATAAAATTATACTAGCGTGTGTTATTTAAAGATCAGGATTTGCAGAGTTATCTACGTATTAGCAAACCTTTCTATAACTTGACAATTCAATGTTGATATGGTGAATTGTTGTTATGGCGCTGCTAGAAGGAGGGTGCGAGAGGGCTGGCCGGGAGCCTTTTGCCCACGGCCAGGCAAGAGGGAAGCGATTTCCTTCTTAATTCTTGCTTGATTAGATTGATACATATCCTCTCTTTATATAGAGAGGTTTACTTGACTCCCAAGCAAGGCTTACTTGACCCCTAAGCAAGCGACCCTTATCTCTAATTAACCCTAAGACTAATGAGCCCATTAGGCCCATTACATACTCTAACACTACACCCCACCTGGACATGCAGCTTGTCCTCGAGCTGCAGCCTAACCAACTTATAACCATGACTCGACGCAACACAAACCTAACACCTAAAAACAAGCCTTTTACATCTTGGTTTGTTTTATTATTCTCAACCTAAAATGGACTGAGACGCTTTATTTTGGACCCTTTAACAAAAAGTGGACACCATCCACACGTCGGACGTGCACGTGTATAGCCACCTGGATTCCATGGACACCACCTGGACCAAAGGAGTGCATGTGTATGGCCACCTGGAAGTGGTCGCAAGAGCGACCAGTAGAGGCGCCCTCGCGGTGGTCGGCGGCGGAAAGCAGTGGTGCTACGCGGTGCGCTCCTGTCGGTGACACCCTGCCTTCTCCCCGCCGGATGGCTGTTGGTCTGCACCGCACAAGAAAGAGTGGAGGGCTTGCGATTGAGAATGACGAGGAGGGGTGCGCCCCCCAACCGCCGATGTCGCAGACTTTGAGGTCGCTGCCCGCGGGGAAAACAACGTGCCAGCCGCCCGTGGGGGAAACCGCATGCCCAAGATCCCCGACGCAGCGGACGAGATCGAGGTTCTTTGCGCAGCGAAGGGAAATTTGGAGGAGCGGCAGATGCAGACCACGCATCTCCCGCACACGCCGACGCGCTAGGAGGTCGCGCGCAACAGCCTGCAGCCTCACCGCCGCCGACACGTGGCGGGTAGCGATCCAAGACAGAAGCGGTGACGGCGACGGCAGGGACTTGATCTGCTGGATGTGGACGCCCTGGGATGGCGGCGTCGCTGATGGGAACGAGGTCGTCACACTCCCGTCGTAGGACATCCCATACTGGGCGGCAGAGCTGACCGGCGGTGGCTGCTGCAGCTGCAGCGGCTGCTGCGCTGTCACGCCGGGCAGCGGCAACGGCTGCTGCGTCGGAGCGTCGGGCGCGGCGGCTGCCACTGCAACCAGGGCTGGGCGGTGGTGGCGATGGATGGCAGCTGCAGCGGCCTGGCGAGCGTGGCGAAGGCCGCCTGGTGCGGCGGCTGCCACGGCAGCCACGGCGGCGCGGGGGTGGCTATGGGCGGCGCAACCGGGTGCGGCCCGTAGGAACCGGTCAAGAACAGTTGGATCTCCTGGACCGCCTGGGTTAGGTCCCGCAGCACCCCGGACACCTCCTCCCAGGTGAGGACGGCAGGGGCAGGCGCGACAGAGGATCACGGCGCGGGCAGGAGCGGGGCGACGGTTGTGGTGGTCGCCGGAGGCGACAAGGTGACCGGCAGCGGAAGAGACGGGCTTGGCGGCGGTGAAAGACATGAGCGAACCGAAGCTATCTGATACCAAATTGTTATGGCGATGCTAAAAGGAGGGTGCGAGAGGGTCGGCCGGGGGCCTTTTGCCCACGGCCAGGCAAGAGGGAAGGGATTTCCTTCTTAATTCTTGCTTGATTAGATTGATACATCTCCTCTCTTTATACAGAGAGGTTTACTTGACTCCCAAGCAAGGCTTACTTGACCCCTAAGCAAGCGACCCTTATCTTTAATTAACCCTAAGACTAATGGGCCCATTAGGCCCATTACGTACTCTAACAATTGTATATCTTATTCTCTATAGGCATAGTATTCTTGCGAAATATCTAAACTTCTCTTGTTCAAAGGAATTAATACAAAATTCTGGAGGTTGTATTGACATGATGGCGCGGATGGGCGACTCGGGGTCTGGCGATTCTCCTGGCGAACCCGCGGGCGCCCCCGCCGCGCCCATCGCCTCGCCGCCGGCGCCCTCCCTTGCCCCCTGCCCGGCTGTCTCCCCCTCTGCGGTCCCGGCGCCGCCCTCCTCGTCGGGCGTTCCCTCAGCCGCCGCTCCGGCGGCCCGGTTCTGCTGGGCGGACTGCACGGACGACGCCCCCTTCCCCCCTTCCCTGGCTCCCCCAGCCTCCTCGCCCCTCCCCCCCCCTCCCCCCCGCTCCTTCCGCCGTCTTGCGCTGCCTCGCCGGCCGGGTAGCTCAGCCCCCCACGCGAGGGGTTCTGCTACCGGCAGGCGGGCGCCTCCTTCGCCCCCTTCGGCTCCCCTGAGTCCGGCTCGGGCGAAGGCCCTCAAAGGGGGGGCTTTGGCTGGTCGGTCCCCGCGCCGCCGTCGTGGGCTTGCCTGGGGCATGGCCGGGTGCTCCGACCGGGGCGCCGCCCGCTCCTCCTGGCGCCGCCCGGCGGTGGTGGATCGGCCGCCGGCCCCCTCCTCCCCGTCGCCCTCCTCCCTCCCTCCCCTCCTCCCCTCATCGGCGCTCCGCCCCGCACCGTTCCGCCCATTCATCGCCCATTTCGGGTCCTCCGGGCTCCAGGTGCGGGCTGGCCGGAGAGCCCTGGCTCTGCCTGCCTCCCGTGTCGGACCTGCTCCGGCGGCGGCGCCGGCGGTCGGCCCCGATAGGGTTCCCTCCCTCGCCCCCGCTCTCTCCGATTGCGTGGGCCGTTCCGCGGGGTTGGCTGGGCTGCTGGGCCCCGGCCCACCGCGGCCGCTGGGCTCAACGCGGCCCACTCTGGTTCGGCCCACTCCTCACCCCCCCCCCCCCGTCCGGTCCAGTCTGGGCAGGCCGGATTCTTGCCCTAGGCCCAGATCCGGGAGTTATCTCTCGATCTGGCTCCCCTGCGGTTTACCCCTCCCCCCTCCCTCCTGCGCCGCTCTCCCGTCCTTCCCTCGACGCTCCCCCGACGACTCCCTCGCCACCCCGGCGACTCCAGCCGTCCCCACCCCTCCTTCGCCCGTCCGGCCTGCGGCCTCGTCCCCGTCCACCCCTCCCCTTCCGCCTCCCCCTCCTCCCCCCCGCCGCAGCTCCCCATGCCGCGCGAGTGGGCGGACGCTGCTCCCGGACCAAGAGGAAGGCGGGGAAGCTCCAACGCGAGCCATCCCGCCCCTCTCCAGACGCCCTCCGGCGCGAGGAGGAGCTCCGCGAGCTCCGCGACAACCGCCGCTCTCCCGCCCGTCGTGAGGACCGCGGAAGGTCCCGGTCGCCTCGGGCCTCGTCGGGAGACTGGCGCTCTTGCCGGCGCTCTCCGTCGCCACCCCCTCGTCGGGGCCGCTCTCCGTCCCCCTCCCACGCGGCTCGGTCCAGCCCCCCCGTCCCCGGGACGGGATCCTCCACACCCCGGAACCGCGCCGCTATGTGCCTCCCCACGCGTCTGCCCCCGGGGTTGCGGCTCCGGCCCCTGCTCCTGGTGGAGGTCCTGCCCGCGCTCGCTCCGGGCCTGCCAAGAAGAAGAAACGGCGTGGTGTCCGCGGCGCGCCGCCCGTGGCACCTCCCGCAGGTCCGGGCACCTCCTCCGCTCCCGGCCCCGTCTCCGGTCTCCCTCGCCCCCCCTGCTTCAACTGTCGGGTGAGGGGGCACTAGCAAGTCAACTGCGTCAACCCCCAGTGCTGCTACCTCTGCAAGGATCCCGGCCACCCCGCCCTCCTGTGTCCGGATAGACCGGTGGTTTCGGAGCTCATGATGTATGGGCATGGGATCGAGGGGTTGGGTTTTCTTCCACCTCGAGGTCCCTGACGCCCCTCCGCCGTCTCCCTCCCTTCAGGCGGTCGTCACGGTCGTCGATGGGGTGGCATCCCTGGAGATGATCGAGGCTGAGCTCAACCATCTATACCGTCACTAGTGGGACTGGGTGGTCACCCCCACCGCCGGTCACATCTTCTCTGTCGTCTTCCCCGACTCCGTCAGCTACGGCTACGCGACGCGTAGTGGCCGGATCACTCTCGCTCTCAACCAGCTGGTTGTCGAGATATCCGAGCCGGTTCTCGACGCCCAGGCCGTGGCTGTCCTCGACACCGCCTGGATCCTCATCTCCGGCCTCCCCGATATTGCGCGGTCCGAGCCCGTCATCCGCCAGATGTCCCGTCTCTTGGGCAAGGTGGTGGCGGTCGATGAGCTCTCTCTGCGCAAGGAGGAGGAGGTCCGGGTCAAGGTCAAGTGCCTCGACTCCTCCAAGCTTCACACCTCAGTCCGCGTCTTCTTCAACGACCAGGGCTTCGACCTCAGAATCTCCCCCGAGCCTCCCAACCACGTTGGGTGCCCTCGCTCCTTCGACGTCGGCCTCCCCGGTGGCAACCCGGGGGCCGGTGGGGACTACCACGGCCGTCACCGCTCCCGCTCCCATCGCTCGGATGAGGAGGGGGCGTCCGAGGACTCCCGCTCCCCCTCCCCCTCGCCCCCTCCTGCCGCGGGGGGCAAGGGTCGCCAGGCCGCTCCATGCCCTCCGCTGGGCGGCCCGTCGCTCTCTGCGGCGTCGCGCTCGAAGGGGAGCAACATCTCCAGTGTGGGTCTGGTGGTCTGCCCGGCCTCCTCCCCACGCTCCCCTGCCTCGTATCCTCCCTCGGTGCTGGACTCGGTGGTCCTGTCCCTCGGCGTGCTCCCGGATCCTCCGGCGCCCGCGGTGGGGGGGATGCCCCCAGTGGCGGACCCCTCCTCCCCGGCCTCGCCATCCCCCGTTGCCCCGTCCTCTCCTCGTCCTGAAGCTCCTCCGCCATCGCCGCCCACGCGGGATGCCGCTGCTGCTGACCCAGCGGCCCTCCTCGCGCCACCCCCCCGGCTGCTGCGTCGCCATCCCCAGCGCCACTCAGCCTCTGCTGCTCTGGGCCTGTTCAGCTGGCCTCTCCTGTGTCGTCTCTGCCGGGGGAGGGTGCGGCTCGGGTGCTCACTCCTATGGCGGCCAAGCCCCTCCCCCACGCTCCGTCTACTCCCGCCACGGTCGGTCGACCTCCTCCCCGGTGATTGCCTCCCGCCGCAATGCGCGGCTGGATGCTGCTCACCCTGAGGGCAGCCCGGCTCTGCCCATTCTCGAGCGGGCGGAGCTCCGCGCTGCCGCCCGTAACCTGGAGCCAGGTACGCCCTCCGTTCCCCCCTCTGCTTCGTCTTGTTCCTTCTCTGCTCTTGAGTCTATCCCTCTAGGCAACCTCGCTAAAGTGGCCTCCGACTCCGCGATCATTTTCAGAGGGGAGGACGGCCCTCCTTTAGCCCAGATCGCGGCCATCAGAGCTCGTGAGATTCTTGATGGGAAACGCGCGGAGGCCCGTACGGCCCTCCTTCTACCTCCGGCCGCCTCGGCGGTTGGGGCGTCCACCTCTCCGCCCGTGCCGCGGCGGACGGCGCCTCCCCCCTGCGGCCGGGGAGGAGATCCGTGGCCGTACTCGCTCCCGCACGGTGGCTCTTTGCGCTCAAAGCGCTTCTCGTGTTTTGGGGTCAAGCAGCCCCCCTATGGCTCCTTAATGCGAGCTCTTTTCTGGAACATCCGCGGCTTCGGCCATGATGGTCGTCGCCGCCAACTTGTGGAGTACATGCAGGATGAGCACATCGACATTGCTGCCGTTCAGGAGACCATGCGTCGCGATTTCTCGCTTCCTGATCTTGACCGTTTGAGCTCCCACCTCTTTGCGTGGCACTGGCTCCCTTCTAGTGGGAGCACAGGCCACTCGGGTGGCATCCTTTTAGGTGTGAAGGATGCCACCTTCGAGGTGGGCAGCATGGATCGGGGTGAATTCTTCGTCAGCATGGAGCTATTCGAGAGATCTCTCAATTTCAAATGGGAGATCATCATTGTTTACGGGCCTGCCGACCATAGTAGGTCGGCCGCCTTCCTTGAGGAGCTCCACCGGAAGATCTCGGCGGCCTCCCTCCCCGTGGTAGTGGGTGGCGACTTTAACCTGCTGCGCGTGGCGGAAGACAAGAGCAATGACAATGTGTGCTTTGCCCGGATGCAATTGTTTAATGACTTCATTGCTGACCTCGCCCTCCGGGAGATTGATAGGATTGGTGCCCGGTTCACATGGACCAATCGGCAAGCCTCCCCGACCCAGTCTGTCTTGGACAGGGTCTTAGTGTCCCCGGATTGGGACCTCCATTGCTCCCTTGCCTCTCTCCGCGCCATCACTCGGATTGGCTCGGACCATGTCCCCCTGCTTCTCTCCTCCGCGGACGAGCGTCCTCCGATCCCCCTCGTTTCCGCTTTGAGACTTTCTGGCTCTCCCAGTCTGGATTTACCGACGCAGTCTGCGCTCGGTGGATCGAGGCTCGGGCCCACCCCCACCCTCGTCCCCCCTCGGCTATTGACGCGTGGCACTTTTGTGCGAAACATGGCAGGCAGTTTATGAAGGGTTGGGGGGCCAATCTGGGCCGCGATTCCAGGGAGCGTAAGAAGGCGCTGCTGACCGTGATTCAGGCCCTTGACCTTCGGGCTGACGCGGTGGGTCTCTCTCCGGACGAGTGGCTGTCCTGCTATGACCTCAAAGACCAACTTTCCGTCATCTACTCCGATGAGGAAGCTTATTTGCGCCTTCGGGGCGCTCAGAAATGGGTCCTGAAGGACGACGCGAATACTGCATACTTCCAGGCTATCGCCAACGGCCGCCGTAGACGCAACACCATCCCCCTTCTCTGGGATGGGGAGACCCTCCTCCAGGACCCCCGCGACATCCGAACCCATGTCGACGGCTTCTATAGGTCCCTTTTCTCTGCCGCTCCCAGGAGCGGCATCTCCCTCGCCCCCGATTGCTGGGCTGGTGCCCAGCTGGTGTCCGACTCGGAGAACGCGGCGCTGACGGCCCCCTTCTCTGAGCAGGAGGTCTGGGAGGCCATCAAGGGTATGAATGCCTCTTTTGCGCCGGGCCCGGATGGCCTCCCAGTTATTTTCTTCCAGACCTTCTGGAACGTGATTAAACCCAAGGTCATGGCCATCTTCGAGGAATTCTTTGTTGGTTCCATTGACCTGGGTCGCCTCAACTACGGGATCATCTCTCTCATCCCAAGGCCCCTGGGGCGTCTGACATCCGCCAGTTCCGCCCGATCACGGCCATTAATGTGATCTTCCGGATCCTGGCCAAAGGGTACGCCAATAGGGTGACCCTGCTTGCGGACCGGATTACCCACCCTAACCAGTCGGCCTTCATTAAGGGCCGATACATCCTGGATGGAGTACTGGTCCTTCACGAAGTCCTTCATGAAGTCTGTGTCAAACGCCTTAAGGCGGTCTTTCTGAAGATCGATTTCCACAAAGCTTACGACTCGGTTAGCTGGACCTTCCTCAGGGAAGTCCTTCTTCGGAAGGGCTTCGATGACCGGTGGATCACTAGAGTCATGCAAATGGTCTCTTGCGGTCGCACGGCGGTCAACATCAACGGCGAGATTGGTCCTTTCTTCCCTACCCTTTGTGGGGTGCGCCAAGGCGACCCCTTCTCCCCGTTCCTATTCAATATGGTAGTGGACGCTCTTGCCTCCATTCTTGATAAGGCAAAAGCCGCTGGCCACATCCGTGGGATTGCCCCCCACCTTTCCGGGGGCTCGGGGATCTCCATCCTCCAATATGCTAACGGCACGATCATCATGGTCGAAGGCTCGGAGGTGGACATCGCCAACCTTAAGTTCCTACTTCTCTGCTTCCAACAGATGTCGGGCCTAAAGATCAACTTCGACAAGAGTGATGTTATGGTGATGGGATATTCCCCCTCTGAGTCTATGGCCATCGCCAACAGACTTAATTGCCGCCTTGGCTCTCTCCCCACCTCCTACCCGGGGACGCCCATTAGCGATTTGCGGCTCTCCGTCGCGGACCTGCAGCCCTCCGTGACCAAGCTCCAATCCCGGTGCGAGCCCTGGCAGGGGAGGTGGCTATCTAAGGCGGCCCGGACTATTCTCATCAACTCATCCCTCTCCAGCCTGCTCTTGTTTCTTATGAGTTTCTACAGCCTCCATGAATCTCTTCATAAGGAGATCGCCAAGATTCAGTCCCGCTTCTACTGGGCTGGCGAGCATGACAAGCAGAAGTACCACATGGTCAGCTGGCCCGACATTTGCAAGCCCAGGGAGCAAGGTGGCCTGGGCATCATGTGCTCTAAAAGGATGAATATTGGCTTTGGCGCATCACGCAGGGTCAAGGTGGCCTCTGGCTCGACATTATCCGAAATAAATACCTGCGGGGACAACCCCTTGCCTTCTGCCAGAAATCGGGCGGTTCTCAGTTCTGGCAGTCTATTGTCCAGCTTCTCCCGGTGCTCCGTATTGGAACCTCCATTTCGGTGGGGTCCGGCCTCTCGACGCTCTTCTGGTTTGATCGCTAGGCCGGAGACTCTCCCTTTGCGGCCCTCTTCCCCTCCCTCTTCTCCATCTCCGTCGACCCCATGATTTCCGTCGATAGGGCCCTTCTTGACTTAGGGCGCCTTGCTTTCCGTCGGCCTTTTGGGCCGGCGGAATCCGCCGCCTGGCGTGAGTTGGTTGATTGCGTGGCTCTGCATGAGCCGTTGGTGGATGGGAGTCTGGACCTTGTGCGCTGGCGTCTAGAGCCGTCAGGCCTGTTCTCCACCAAGTTGTTATACCTGGCCATTGCCCCTTCCTCCGCCCCCCTCCCCCTATCGATGGTGTGGTCCGTCTGCGCTCCCCTGAAGATTCGCATCTTCATGTGGCAGTGGATTCGCGGTCGGGTCCCGTCTGGAGTGGAGGTCTGCAAGCGCAATGGCCCGGGCACTGGTATCTGCCCGCTCTGTGGTGTCCCTGAAGACTCGAACCACATCTTCTTCTCCTGCGTCTCCGCCCAGTTCCTCTGGAGTTGCTTTCGCAAGGTAGTCGGTGGAAGTTGGTGTCACACCAATTTCCCGGACTTATTTGCTGAACTCCAGTTGTCCCCCGCGACCTCTCGCCACATTAGGTGGCTCGAGGTTGGGGTCCTCGCATGGACTCTTTGGACCGTTCGCAATAAGCTTGTGATTCAACATACTCCCCTTCGTCGCGCTACTGACGCTCTCTACAAACTCTCGGGTTTCTTGCAGCTTTGGCGGCCGCTTAGCCGCCCCCCAGACCGTGACGCCATCTCAGCCTTCATCGTCGACCTCCGTTCGATGGTTGTCCGCCTGTCGCCGCCGCCTCCGCCGCCCCCGCCGGACCCAGACTAGGCTCCCGGCGTCTGGAGTGTGTTGTTTTCTCTTTTTTCTTTTTGGCTTGTTGAGCTGTGCCCTCAGCAGAACCTGTTTACTGTGTCGTGAGACTTGGGTGGGTGTGTGTGGACTTGCTTCGGTTTGTTTGCTTTGTGGCGGTTTGCTTTATTTATAAAACGGAGCGAAAGCCTTTTTCGGTAATACAAAATTCTAAGTTCGCCTAAAACGGTACATTGTTAATTGAACTCTTGGACAAATTTTTCATGATAAGCAACTATGAAAACAATTGTTATATGATTTGGGGGTGTTGTCTGCGGGCGGTTATCTCTTGTAGCTAGGGCTATAGGGTGCCTGTGCCGTGCGGCATCGTGGCTCGCGTGCAAGCGGTGGTTGTCGGAGTGGCTGCTCCAGACTTGGGTGTGTGTTGAGGCGACTGTAGCCTTGTGTCGTGTGGACGATGAGGCTTTGTTGCTTGTGCGGTCTTTTGGTTTGGTTTTCCTTATAAACTGATCCGCCATATTTGGTTTTCGATCTGGTTTTTCTTATCGAGTTTCTTTTTGAAATATATTCAGGTCGGGAGTCACCCCCCCCCCCCCCCCCCCCCGACCGTTTAAAAAAAGTTATTATATGATTTGATTATTATCTATTTGATGTACTTATATTTCATAAACCTTTAACATGAATGTAGATGGAAGCATATCGATTCAGTTGCAAAATTGTGTGAGAAGATGCAGTATATTCTATCTGTCCCAAAATAAGTGTTACGGTTTTAGGTCAATATTTAACTAAAACCATGACACTTATTTTTGGACAGAGGGAGTACTAAACAAATGTATACAAGATGCTTTCTATTCCTAACAATTAAGAGTCAAAATAGATGGGCGCGGCAACGCGCGCCAACAATGATCTAGTACATAAATAAATATACACATGGCAACCCAACCTTGAGTCACAGAACCTCTTTTCGTTCGGTCATGCCAATGCCTCAAGAATTATTTGTCTTCGTACACATGCTAGCGGTTCCCACGATATTTTGTGGTAGCAAATATAAACACTCGACACTTGTTTAGAAGAAGAGAATGTCATGTTCCAAGACTCTAAAAGGACCGGCTGAAGAGTCATATAGATGCATGCATGTTAATTGGCTACAATCTTGAAGGCATACAACTTTGTAAACTTCTATTTAGAACAAATTAGGTAGCTAAATTAACAACCTAGCTAGCTGCACTAACGAAGTCCACTCCAAATTGAGACGACGCAAATCATATTTGGGAGCTATAGCTGCTAGTGGACGCATGGGATTCTACTGTCCCACCACAACCAGCTTAATTCGGCAAAAGCAAACCAGTTTATTAGAACCAAGCTTCTACGGTTATACAATTGAAAACCTACAAACTGGTTCATCTTGAACTGAACAATGAATTTTACCTAGAGCTAATGAAATTCTTCTCGTTCTTTTTTATATCTATTACCGCCATCCTCCCTTTATAGGCAAATGAAGATCAGCTAGTCAGTTAGATTTAAGAGAGATCAGCGAGTCCTAAAAGCCTTCCAACTGATGAGATGGGAATAATAATGCATTCATATAAAATAAACAATCCAATTTGTTGCTAGCAGGATAAAATCGAAGCAACAAGGTCTTCTCCAACTCAGTAAAAACCATTTGATAAGTAATTTGGATGCCAAGAAATTTTAATAACTGAACAGAATCCCTTTGACTGCAGTACATACTCGATATGGGCCTTTGCATCTTGTCAGATTTTGGCTGCTACTTCCATTTTCTTCCTGGCACTTTTCTCCCCGACCTGTACTTTGACAAAATCTGACTTCTTCGTGTTGTATTCTAATAACATTGGGAGATCCATTAATCAAATTAATGTCCACTATATTTATTTTCTTGGCAAATTAAACTAACCCTCCTCATTTGGAAACCGCTTCTTCCCCTGGGAATCATTCGTTGGCACTGCCACCGCAGTGAGCTTAAGTGTCATTCTGAATTTAAAATGCAAAAACAGAGAAACTTAAAATGTGAACTTAAAACGCTGCATTAACTATCTAAGCATTTGGGAACTTAAAATGCAAAAACAGAGAAACAACAAGATAGTAGAAAAACAGTGCAGGAGTAATCTCTACATAGCATCAATGCATTTTACAAAACACAAATGCATCTGGTGAAGACTGTAATATGCTCACCAGACCGACATATGTGTCTGAATATGCTCACAATTTAATCTGTAAGAGAATCGACATATGACATGCGACTTGATCTTATTGTTACAAATTAGTAAGCATCTGCCAGTGTAGAGTAGCCATCTACTTGCAATTTCCAAGACATTTCTTTACAAATATTCATCTGTCAGTGTAGCTGCATCACCCCCAAAACATTGAGATCTAGGCATAACCAAATAAAATCTTCTGTGCCATGCAGTCTAATAATACTAAAAGCAAACCAGTAAGAGGAGGGAAGGAAGGTCGCAACCTGCACAGAGCATGTCCTTGAGGCCAAATTACGAATGGTCCTCCTTCCCCAGCAACCATTTTCAGAACCATAAACAACAGTCAAAATCGGTTCACCATCAGGAATAAAGATGAGTCGTTGTCGTGATCGCCTTGATGGCAATTGAAACAAGACTGCTCCCTTAAAGCCGATACAGATGGATTGGCTCACTCATTTCACCTGAATAACAAACACCACATATTTAGATGCAAAAAAAAAGATATAAAACTCGGGTTCATAGTTCTTCTGCTAGAAGTAAAAGTCAGTTCACCATTAGGATTAGACATGAGTGGACGTTATGATGGCCTTGATGGCAAATGAAACATACACAGCAAATCATCCTCCATTGAAGCCAATACAAAAACGACAGTCTCACGCATTTTACCTGAACAATGAACACAACATATTTATGCACGAAGAAATAGTTTTTTGCTACAAATAGATGAATCAAAGTAAATAAGAATATTTTGTCCTGTAAGGAAAAAAAACTCTAGACAAACACAACCGAAATATACGCACAGAAGCATAAGATTTCCTCGGCCCAACGCACCCAAAAAAAGTTGGCGGATGAGAAGCTACTTCCTATATGAACACAAAAGAAACCAATCATCATGCATTCTGAATCTAATTCCAATGCATACAAAATGCACACTTGATCATCAATCAAGTTCTTTAGGTAAATCAGTTACTTTGAATGAGCGTACACATTTGAGTTAGCTTAGCTGCTCAAGGCCTGAACCAAACAGTGATTACCACTATTAATCCATACATACAACAATAATCATAGCTCGAGTGCTTAGCAGCGTACCACCCATGTACATGGTTAGAAAACTGCAATGCTTACAATTTTAAGGACTCCTCACCCATATATAAGGAAATGAACCTTCAGAATGCGATATTACTTGTTTCTTTTCTCAGCAAAACAACTCATGGCTTTTCTCTTGTCCTTAAACAATTCCCTTCCCCAGCTTCTTTTGCTGGCTTTATAATAGAATAAACCACCATAGAATCTTAGGGAACTGTGTGTACAATACAACAAATTATAACAAAGACGACATTGCCTAGCATGATTCAGAATCCAAACAAAATAATTTTGAAATTCACCATGCAATGTAAAATTTCTTATGGTTACCACAATGAAAACGTGTGCTCGGAGCTTGAATTGTATGTATGTTGGTATGGTACATAACAAATTGGTATGGTATGTTCATAACATAACACAAGAACTTGAATTCTTATCAATACTGGAACGCAGCCATGTTTACAAATGTCGAAATCTGATAGGAGTAACAGGAGTACAATAAATGAGCGAGGAGCACACTTCTATTAATGTCGCAAAAAAGTGTATATTCTCCACAAAGCTGTGATTTAAAAATCTACAGCGACTGGTCCAATATTTTGGGTTCAAAAGTATCAAAGAAAACAGAAGAGCGTAAGCTCTGCTACTAAGAAAGAAGTCATGATATCTTCTAGCCTCTTGGGACAGTTACAGTCATCGACTTGTATCTTGGAAGTTGGAACCTACATGTTAGTCAAACCTAGATCAATGCAAACTCATCAAGCACAGACCTTATATTCTAGTACCAGAATTGTAGAGTCTGTTATCAACATGTTAAACACAAGTCGCATATTCGGTTAATGTTGATAGCTAACAGAGAGGCGGCAACAGGCACATTTAGATACTATGCAAAAAAAAAAAAAAAAAACAGAGCAATCAAAGATAGAAAAAGAAGACCTGTTTAAAATTGCATACAGAGCTGAAAAAAACCAAGTGAATGGGGATTCCAGCAAAGACCAAACTACAAAGGTTATGGCCAAAGGAGGACACTTGCAGTGGAGAAGCAGCAGCTGTTGTTGACAGTGTCATACAACACTTCCTATGGTCTGAGAATCTTCACCCGGCTTAAGAAAGCTTAACAATATTAAAAAGTAGAAGAGCTAAGCTGTTTTAAGCCTCAGAAAGCCGCAAAAATATCGTCATTTGAAATCTGACGGTAATTCCAACATAAAGCTAATCATCATAGGCTCCTATGGTGTTCTAGATAGAAAAAAGGGCCCTAAACATCATACCTTTGGGCCAAAAAAATCAAAGAAACAGGGTGTATCAGAGCATAAATGCCTTCTCATTCACAGGAAAATAAGCACTGTGTCAGAAGGTGTCCTAAGATTGTTTCAAGGTTTCATCCTCTGATAGACTGATACTGACCAGATCAACAAAAAACTGGACCAAATGAAGAAACATTAACTGATTAAAATCCTATTCCAAAAATTCCTAGCTAATTATCAGATCATGAAACAGATTGTAACATCCTGGGTGCCAACAATCACCGAGGAAAAAATACCTGAACTGACCATACATAGTCTGTGAAGCAAGAGTGAGCACGTGATTGATGGAGCTCCTTGGCAGCGGTGGTGGCTGCTGCTCCTGTACCACACTGACAGCTCGAACACCCAGGCGTAGCCGAGAGAGCGCCGATGCTCTAGCACAAGCACACGTTAAAAGGATAAAGTCAAATCCCTAATAAGAACTTTCTTTTAGCACAAACTCAGAGGGGACTGAATTGGAACAATCTGAAAGTGGCTTGAAGAGGTAAATCACCCTGGACCGGCGCCTAGATCGCCGCTGCCGAGGACAAGCGCAGCCGCCTTTTACAGGGAGGAGGCCCTAGCCTCTCACGACGCCGCCGCCAACTCCCCTGGGGCCCGGGGCCGAACCTGGGCGTCGGCCCGGCTCGGCCCGGCTATTCGCTCCGCCCCTGCCGCTGAACTCCGGTGTGGGGCTGGGGGCTCTACAGGTCCTAGCCTCTCACGACGCCGTCACCAACTCCCCTTGGGGCCGGGGCCGAACCCTGGCGTCGGCCCGGCTATTTGCTCCGCCCTGCCGCTGAACTCCGGCGCGGGGCTGGGGGCTCTGCCGCTGAACTCCGGTCACGTGGTCTGGATCCGGAGGCAGGGAAGGAGGAGAGGAAGGGGAGCAGGTGCTGGGCAGAGGAGAGGGGTGGCGGTGGTGGCAGGGAGGGCTCGGGAAGACGCGGGTTAGGTCTGCTTTTGTGTTGCTGCTAGCTCGGTCCACTTCGTTTTTCCTCTCTCGCTACTCGCGCGCTGGCTCGCTGCTTTTCGCTCTGCACTATTCATAGCTGATGTGGAGCCATCCGTTGCGCCTAGCATCCCTTTCATCCTTTATAAGTTCAAGCTCCGCTCCGGCCGCTGAACTCCGGCGCGGGGCTGGGGGCTCTGCCGCTGAACTCCGGTCACGTGGTCTAGATCCGGAGGCAAGTGATAGAGGCGGGGTGTCCCGATCTTTCGATGAGATGATAACTATCAATTTGGTGGAGACGACTTTGACGATCCGACTACAAACGTGCAACGACGTTGTGCCTTAGCAATCGCTAAACCAACTCCGAGAGGTTATTGACCACGCCGGAGCACGATCAACCTGACCACGAAGGTCTATTCCTGCAAGCAATCGAAGAACAAGCAAGAATATGATAAAAGCAATCTGAATATCGCGAATATGTATGAAGTATTGATAATGGTGGGGATCCGAAAAGTGGTCTTGGTCTGGTCGTTGGACACAAACGAAGCACACGAAGTTGCAATGGCTAACTTTTAACTAAACAAATCCCAAGGAAAAGCTACTAGATGGATCTACTTATATAGGAGAAAGGGGTGGCGGCCAAGGAGGTGGGAGGACGTCTCAAGGCAGCCTAAAACTAAATCTAGGTCGTACAAGGCCAATGGGCCCAAGTGGAGGTGATGTAACACCTTTGGACTTGTAGTTTGACTCGGATTCTGCTGCAGCATCAGATTGTTTCGTCCACAACTCAACGCTCCGGACGAATTTGAAGGTGATTCCAATTGGGTTGGAAAGTGCACGAAATCTAGTTTCCAACAAAAAAAGAATCACCCAATTCGGAGTCCGTATGAAAAACTTATGTGCGTTTTGAGTCAGGTATGTCTGTGCAGTCCGAATCTGAATCCAGAACGTGAGAGACTTGGACTCTATCTTCTCTTGGGCCAAAAGTGACGTGAGAGAACTTTTTGGACAGCAAATAAACATCTCTTTCTTCCTTATCTTCATATGTGGATTGTACAAATGTCCCATACACCTGCAATTAGACAAAACACAAAAGTGTGTGAAGTATTTTTGTTCTGAATAACATAAATAGATTATTGAATAGTTTGCACTAGAAATCACCTGACAAATATGCATATATGCAATATTTTTGGTCATATTCAAGGTAGTCATGTCCTCATCATCCTCCCCTTCTTGAAAATAAAGTCGTCCTCGGCGTTGCTTAATCTGAAATGTGGCTAACAAAAGAGACAAGGTGTACATGTTGTATATGTATATGTCATCCATTTTTACTTCCCTTGATTTTTGCATATATGACACATGAATAGATGAGTAACTTGCATAGTTCATAAAATTTAAAGCCAAAAAATTAGCACAAGAAGTAGAAGGCATGAAAATATTGCAACTCAGTTTGCACATATAAGTGAAGCTCTTATTCATTTCAAAAGATTGACAATGTTCATCATTAAACCATCCCAACATTGGTGAATAAACATTACTTGCATCAAATTTACATGCTACAACATGCTTAAATAAGCAAATATGCAATAAGTCATTCAACACAGAATCATCACCAAGATTAGAGGTCATATCAAAATGATTAAACATTGGTTCTTTTGCATCAATAGTTAATTCAATGGGTGCACTCAAAATTGTTGGTATTTCAGTTGTTTGATCACATGGCAAAGTCAAATTATCAACGTAGTCCTCTAAAATAGGTGGTGTGATCAAAGTAGTGGGTAGCTCATCAGATGGTGCATTCAAATTGACAAGGCATTCATCATTCTCATGTAGAGATGGAAGATCAGTACCTTTGTCATTACCTCTTATGATCAACTCAGATGATGTAGCCACTCTCGAGGGCGATGTGTCACATGGTGGAGATGATGTAGTCCTGACAACAACGGATGTGGTTGTCATAGTATGCCTAGTAGTTGAAGGAACAATCATATCAACTCTTGGAATGTGCATCGTGCGCTTGTTCTCCTCGTGGCCAACACGTCGTTTTATTTTCTGTTCAGCTTTGCAAGCAAGATGAAACAAATGGTCCATAGGATAACACTCTTCATGAATTAGTATCTCTTGAATATCACGGTTTAATCCTCCTCAAAATCTATCCATAAAATCATCTTCACTTTCTTCTAAAGAGGAATGCAACAAGGTAGTTTGTAAATCATCATAATATTTTGTTACAGTTTCACTACCTTGTTTTAAGTGTTCCAACTTCTTAATCATGTCACGAGTATAATAAGCAGGGACGAAAGTATGTCGCATGGCAAGTTTCAAATCATCCCAAGTAGTAGGTATATAATCAGGGTATAACCGACAATATTCACTCCACCAAACCAAAGCATAACCAGTGAAAGAACCAACCGCAACCTTAACCTTTTTATGTTCATCGAAATTATGGGAAGCAAATATATTTTTTATGTCGAACTCCCATTCAATATATAAAGCAGGTTTAAAACGGCCATTAAATGGTGGTATAGATACATTAACCTGATCATGTGCATTTGGATGTTTGTGCACCTCTCGTGACGGTTGTGGTATTTGCAAAGGTGGTGGCACGTCTCCCACGATCGACAAAGCCCATGAATTGACTCTGGATCCTGTCATGATTAGTAGAACAAGAAACAAAACCCAAAAATAATGTTCCTATAACTACTAGGATGTGGTGGTAAAACACTCACAGTAAAGCAAATATCAATGTCTTACAAGTTCTTACCATGCAGCAGGCGGTGATCGGCAACCAGCGGTGTCAAGTAACTCCGAATATTGAGTAAAGCGATTGCCAAGGGAGCGTACGTATACACGGTGTAGAAATATGTGAAGCTGGGTTGGCTATATATGGTAGCAAAAGATTAGCAATAATCAATTCAAAGATGCAATGTTGAATAAACGCTTAACGACGGTACTGTGCTGGTCCTAGGCTAGACCGGACTAGAGACGCGAGTCTAGAACACTAATGAGGTCACGGCGTAGCACAACTAGCATCAATGAAGGATACTAAGTAGCTCTTGACAACAAGATATAAGTGAAGATCTCAACGGCAGTGAAGATAATGATGAAAAACAACTGCCAAGCAGGATATACAACAACTTTGTCTCCAACTTTCCTCTGAAAAAGTTTGTGCCGATTTTTTTTGATTTTTTTTCTCCTTTTTTTCTCTGATTTTTTTTCTCGTTTTTTCTCTCTCTTTTTTTCTCCCTCTTTCCAAAACAAACTAGATAAGACGCAGATTAGATCAAGCGAAGATGTGAACGATCTCAACTATTATTATGACAATGAATGGTGGGTAGCACGTGGTGGAAATTGATGGATGGGTGGTGGACAACGGAAGAGATAATGATGCAGCGATGGCGTGACTAATGTGAACAGAACTCGAAACTCTAAACGAACTAGACACTAAGACCGGCAACTCGACACGACGATACAACCGATAATTCAACTATGCAAACAATGAAAAGAAAATTGCAAAGGCTCAGACTGGCTTGGACCAAGGATAAATAGATCTAACTCTTTTTTTGTGGCTTTTTCTTGGACAATAGGTAAGAAAATAAATCTAATCTAGAAAAACTGGAAATTCTCACCGAGCAACCTGAAAACTGATACCACTTGATAGAGGCGGGGTGTCCCGATCTTTCGATGAGATGATAACTATCGATTTGGTGGAGACGACTTTGACGATCCGACTACAAACGTGTAACGACGTTGTGCCTTAGCAATCGCTAAACCAACTCCGAGAGGTTATTGACCACGCCGGAGCACGATCAACCTGACCACGAAGGTCTATTCCTGCAAGCAATCGAAGAACAAGCAAGAATATGATAAAAGCAATCTGAATATCGCGAATATGTATGAAGTATTGATAATGGTGGGGATCCGAAAAGTGGTCTTGGTCTGGTCGTTGGACACAAACGAAGCACACAAAGTTGCAATGGCTAACTTTTAACTAAACAAATCCCAAGGAAAAGCTACTAGATGGATCTACTTATATAGGAGCAAGGGGTGGCGGCCAAGGAGGTGGGAGGACGTCCCAAGGCAGCCTAAAACTAAATCTAGGTCGTACAAGGCCAATGGGCCCAAGTGGAGGTGATGTAACACCTTTGGACTTGTAGTTTGACTCGGATTCTGCTGCAGCATCAGATTGGTTCGGATGGGATGAACTTATGTGCGTTTTGAGTCAGGTATGTCTGTGCAGTCCGAATCTGAATACAGAACGTGAGAGACTTGGACTCTATCTTCTCTTGGGCCAAAAGTGACGTGAGAGAACTTTTTGGACAGCAAATAAACATCTCTTTCTTCCTTATCTTCATATGTGGATTGTACAAATGTCCCATACACCTGCAATTAGACAAAACACAAAAGTGTGTGAAGTATTTTTGTTCTGGATAACATAAATAGATTATTGAATAGTTTGCACTAGAAATCACCTGACAAATATGCATATATGCAATATTTTTGGTCATATCCAAAGTAGTCATGTCCTCATCAGCAAGGAAGGAGGAGAGGAAGGGGAGGAGGAGTTGCTGGGCAGAGGAGAGGGGTGGCGGCGGCAGGGGGACTCGGGAAGACGCGGGTTAGGTATGCTTTTTCTGTCGCTGCTAGCTCGGTCCACTTCGCTTTTTCTCTCTCGCTACACGCGCGCTTGCTCGCTGCTTTTTGTTCTGCACTATTCATAGCCGACGTGGAGCCATCCGTTGCGCCTAGCACCCCTTTCATCCTTTATAAGTTCAACTAGCTCGATCCACTTCGCTTTTTCTCTCTCGCTACTCGCGCACTCACTCGCTGCTTTTCGCTCTGCACTATTCATAACCGACGTGGAGCCATCCGTTGCGCCTAGCACCCCTTTCATCCTTTATAAGTTCAACTAGCTCGATCCACTTCGCTTTTTCTCTCTCGCTACTCGCGCGCTCGCTTGCTGCTTTTCGCTCTGCACTATTCATAACCGGCGTGGAGCCATCCGTTGCGCCTAGCACCCCTTTCATCATTTATAAGTTCAGTTACCTATTGTAACTAGTCCCTTGATTACATGTAATTTGGACAACTTACTTCGTGAGGTCCTTCGAAACTCATAGAATTGTGGACACGAGGCATGTCACTGCAGGCATGACGCTTTCTTGGCAAGAGTTGGACGCGGTTGAGACATTTGTTCAGGAGTACAATGTTGGCATGTACGATGTCTCATTTGTGCAATTCGTGCATACCTTGAACAAGAGCAATGTCGAGAAGCCACTCCTAATATGAAGTGTATTATCTATCAACTTATTCACGTATTATTTTTAAATTTAATATATACATACATATAGTGCTTACCAGTTGTGTTCTTGCAATAGGAACTCACAAGACGTGTGGTGCCTGCCCAAATGCAGGCCTAGCATAGTGGTGATATGGGAGTTATTGTCTATGACGAGATAGATATAATGATGAGGACACCCCTAGTTCACCTCATTTGTCATCTTCTCATGATAAATCTCAGTGACAATGCGCTCCTAGCTGATCATAATTCAAATATCCATGACAACTTTATACTGCCTAAATCTTGTGTGCTGGCTTTACTCGGGTACAATGTTGAGGACAAGCATCAACTTTCAGCTCATGACAAAACAAGTTCTGCAACCCTTGCAACAATTTTGAAGAAAGCAAGTTTCACCTCTGATGTAAGTATGTTTTGGTGACAACGGAAACTACGTACACTTCAGGTATGAATAGCAAGCCATCTCAATCTACTATTGCACGCACAGTTCCAGGATTCTTCCCATAACATGTTGCATCATGTCGCATGAATATATGAGTATCTAGCATGTGTGGAAGGCCGAAATGGACAACATATCAAGTCTACTTTCAAAAAAATCAAATTGTGCATCATTTGAAGCCCTTGGTCAAAGAATATGAGAGTTCCAATGCAAATTGTCCACAACATTAATTGTTGTGTGAGGCTCCATGGTTTGCTCCCTTTCCCAGCTGGTTAGTATGAATTTGGGCCCCTCTTTTGGACTAGTTTCACACCTAAGCTAGGAGAGTTGTTCCTAGTATAAATACCCCATCCTTCACTTCTACTTTAGCTCTTGGACATTAATGCTCAATTTCATTTCAGCATAGGTTAGCTAAGTGCTACCAGAATCTTGTTTGAAAGTTCACTTCCTGCTTAGCTCTTGTAATCTTGCCTTGTGAGAGGGTAAACTCACTTTGTGATTTTACAATAGTAGTCGTTGAGTCAATGACCAGTTCGTGCTTCCAACTTCTTGTGTGGTTGCCTGTATTGGAAACTTAGAGTGTGGTTGGGTGAATACTTGTTGGTTGTTGCATATGCAATAGTTGGCTTCGGCCTCGTCAGGTTGCACTACTTCTCTTTACCCGACAGCATTGTTGGCTGGGATTGAGGGTTTCCTTCTTACCCTTCAGGTGACATTGATTCGTTTCATCAAGCAAATCCTCCATGAAGATCGGCAATCCCGTATCGCATAACATGCACCTACTCGATGTCGCAAGTAGATGGACGCCTTGTCGTCAATGGATGGAAGGAGATCTGTGACATCTACAACTTAACGGAGCCTGGAGACAAGATAATTGGCGTGCTCCAGCTAGGACATGCATGTCATGCCCTTTTGCTACATACCATCGCTAAGGGGGTGGGTGATGAGTAAGTGTCTTTAGAGAGTCGAACATGCATGTCTCTTTTGATTATGGTTGTATTTGTTAAGTACTTCCTTCATTCCATAATGTAAGACGTGTACTATATATGGTTGTATTGTGAAGTACCTTGTTTTCAGAATTGCTACAGTGTATGTACTATGTGGTAGTTAATTATGTTGAACATGTGATCTGTTTAGATTATGATCCTATGCTAGAAATGCCAGATTTGATTTTCGTAGCCCAAAATAGAACCATAGCACCATCTTGGGCTACCATGGCATCATAAGGAGGTCTTTGCCTCATAGATGATTCCATGGTAGCAAAATTGGATACAAAATCTTGCCTAACATAATAAATGTTTTCTATGTTCTTATTCGGGCAATTGTTCACTAGTGCCGCGTGCCAAAAACCACATTGCTGGCGGCCTGGCGTAGGGGGTCCACGTCACCAATACGGCGCCATTGTTAAAAAAATACCGATGGCATCAGGCCCCACGCCATTGGTATTTCACATACTGGTGGCGTGACATTGTTCGTCACGCCACCACTATGTCAAATAGCAATGGGGTGCACATGCATAGCACACCACCATTATACACAAGTAATAACAACGTTTACATAGCCTCCCACACCACCACTATGTATTTACTGATTTTTTAAAAATTGTATACAATACATGCATGCAGTCAAATTTTTATGTATTCATCTGTATATTCTAATACATACATTTAGAATGTATACATTGCCAGAGATCCACGAGTCAAACAAACCGCCGCGTCGCGTCGTCGTTGCGTGTACAGGTTGTCGTTGTCGTAGCCTCGTGTGGATGTCGTCGTCGTCGCCACTGCAACCCCGTGTACATGTCACCGTTGTCGTCGTTGTTGCCGCAGCCCCGTATCAATGTCGCCACCGTCGTCATCGCCGCAGCCCCGTGTCGATGTCACGTCGTCGTCACCGCCGCATCCCCTTGCGTTGTTGGTGTCGTCGCCGCCGCAACAACTTACTTCCAATGGAAATGATGAATTAGCTATTAGCTAAAAATATAGACTCAGAGTATGATGCATTTCAATGAATTATAAGAAAGAGTCAAAACATTTAAACAGAGATGCTTAGTTAACATTCCAACAGATAACAAAGACAGATTCATATCAACACCATAACTGGGAAGACTCCTAGTGTTGACACGATTTTTCATAGGTATTGCTACATTTACTGTTGCAGTACCTAACTGAGGGAAATAAAGTAGGCTAAGGTCAGCAATGACATCAACTCATAGACATCGAAGCTCCTGGTTCATCTAATTTACTTACTAGGAGTGCTTAATGCAAGGAGACTGAGACTAATTCGGCTTCGTCAAGCGCTGCCCGTTCAATCTCAAGAACATTATTGCTATTGCGCACAAGTCCTGCTATTTTCGGCAGCCCTCTCCCGGAGGAAGTATGGATGGGCCTGCATTAAACCTTCGAAAAAACAGAAGAACAACCATTGTAACATGACATCCTCAAAGCAACCACACTAATCAATCTACCTACAAACTAGATGCTCAAACACATCATGCAGCACCTAGGAGTTGGAGATGAGAAAAGAAAGTATAATTGCATGGTCAATCTGTAAATCAAATGGCAAATTGAGATCTTGCATCATCAAAAACTGCTGAGTGGCAATATACCTTCCAACAAGGGCTTCAAGTTGAGGGTCAAGCTCAATTTTGCATTTGTTCAAATAAGCATTTAGCCCATTTGTTCCAAGTACATGTCAATGCAGGGGTGTGTCAGAATTTAGAGCTCTTAACTTGAAACAGCGAGGTGGCAACTTATTTGTGCACGGTACAGATTCATCAAAACATTGAACCACAACCACCCGGTCACTAAGGTAAGTAATAGCAAATGGTATATGGCAAGTCTAAACAATATCAGATGCCACCAAAGAATCCATATAAAACAGTGCGTGAGGAGCAAAACATGAAAAATAATCCTTAATCAGTTATAACTATATTCCCAAAGAATACTGAATAAGCACCTTTGCAATCCTAATAAGTTGATGATGGTTTTCATGGCCGTAGAAAAATGGTTCCTTGCGGAATATCTACAAACAACAATGCATGATCCATAAAATCATCACCAGTTGAACAAACAGTCTGAGATACAAAAGGATGCTATAAAAAATATCCAACTGTACTATCATGGTTGTCATAACCACTGTACTAAGCAAATCATTCACCACATCACGCATTCTGTTCATGTGTGAAATTCTACAAATGGAAACAAATATTACAGAAAAAATAACCTTTCCACATAAAAAGTGGATTTAAATTGCTTCGGTAGAACCCCCCCCCCCCCCCCCAACAAAACGTAGAAGGGCAGAATGGGCATACGGAAGAAACGTATACCCACCTCGTATTGTACAGCTCTGCCGGGCATACGTATACCGCACGCATGAAAAAAAAACTACCCACGATCTACGCCCGCCCCCATCTTCTCGCCCGCCCATCTGGTCGCCCGCCCGCCGATCACGGTAGTTCCAAAGTGGCTGATCGCCGCCGCCGCGGATCGCCGCCGTCCGAACCCCGTCCGAGGCCACCCTCGCCGTCCCAACGTCGCCCGTCGCCGCCCTCGCCGCCCGAACGTCGCCCGTCGCCGCATCTCACCGTCCCAATGTCGCCCATCGCCGCATCTCACCGTCGTCCGACGACGCAGACGTGAAGGGGCCCGACGTCTAACACCGCCGTCGCCGCCCGAACCCCGTCCGACGCCGCCCTCGCCGTCGCAACGTCGTCCGTCGCCGCATCTCACCGTCGTCGTCCTACGCCGGGGACGTGAAGGGCCCGACGTCTGCCGTCGCCTCCGCAGCACTGTCGTCGAACGCCGGCGACGTCTACACCGCGGGCCAAGGTTTGTCATCTAAACCTAGCGGGCATGGGGCGGGCATGATGGATAGAAGTGAGGGCTAGTTCGTGCATGTACTGATTTAGGGTTTAGGGTTCATCAAAACCTCCCGTCGCAGCGCCTCCTCCACGGACTAGCGCATGATTTACAGAACTAGCGTTGCTTTGGGCATGATGCATTGTACTAAACCTAACACACGATGTTTTGCAGTTCTGTGAGTTAGGCGTGTTGACATGGACGGAGAATCCATATTCGGGAGGTACGAGAATGATACTGATAAGGTGACTAAGACCGATAACGATAATTTGAACGAAGATGATGACAACAGCGACAACGATTCCGTCTCGTCATATGATATCTTACCTATGGAGGATTTTGATAATAATGAACATGGCGCAAATAGCGAAAACGTAAGTGACGTATATTTTGATTTTATTTTTGAATTTGCAAAGTATGGCATGGCTAACTATATATCTTTGTGTACAAATTTACTGGAAGATGTGGATGTTGACAATGTGCAACATAGTTGGCAGGAATCATTTGCAGATAACTTGAGCCAGGTTAGTTGATAGATGTTGTACATCGATCAATAGTATGATTTAAATGATAGTAATTGACATATATTTTTCAAATGAATGTTGTAGGAGGAGTCAGATGGTCCGAGCGTTGATCACGATGAGGGAGAGATCGATATTAAGGAGGCTCAAAGGCAGCAGAAGATGCTCGAGACACATTGGAAGGTCATGGCTATGACCTTTCGGTCGCAAGGGGATGCATGCATATTCTACAACAATCACGCCAGAGAGCACGAGTTTAGCATCAGGAAACAGAAGGTGAAACGAGGTGCTTCGGAATGATACGGTACCGGCGGTTTCTTTGCTCCAGGGCAGGGAGAAGGCAGAGCAAGTTCATAACCATGGAGGGCCGCAAGCGCAGGCTTAGACCGGAGACTCGTTGCGACCGCGGTGCACATATGGTGGTGAAGCTGGATAGAGAACGTGGCGTTTGGTTCGTCGCATCATTCGTGGATGATCACAACCACGCGATGGCTCGGCCCGACGAGGTTTGTTTTTTGTGGTCACACAGATGGATTGGAGATGGCCAGAGGGCCAAGATATTGGCGATGGAAGCGGCCGGGATAAGAAAGCATATTATAACGGACAACTTCATCAGCAGATACGGTTCGTACGATAAGTGCGGGCTTATCAGGAGGGACATTTACAATCTTTGTTGCAGAGAAAAAATGAAGCTCATTGCAAAGGGTGATGCAGAGACGACAGTTGGCATTATGAGGAGCAGGAAGGAGAAGGACCCTAAGTTTTTTTTGAGTATGTGCATGACAAGGAAGGGCGACTGAAGAGTATGTTCTGGTGCGATGCACAGTCGCGGAGGGACTATCAGGACTACGGAGATGTGGTCGTATTTGATAGCACGTATAAGATGAACAGATACGGTATGCCGTTCGTCCCCTTTGTAGGAGTTAACAACCACCGTTGCACCACAGTGTTTGGTTGTGCCATCATCGCTGACGAGACACAAGGGACATACGTGTGGCTGCTGCAGACATTTATGAAGGCAAATTGTCAGGTGAAGCCAAAGTCAATAATCACAGACGGTGACGCTGCAATGATCCGGACTATTCGGACCGTCCTTTCAGATGTTTTCCATCATCTTTGTTCGTGGCATATCGAGAAAAATATGCAGAGACACCTGCATTACAAGTCACTGGATGAGTTCAGATCGCTCCTGTACTATGCCACCTCTCAAGCGAACTTTGAGTAGAGATGGAAAGCTTTTTATGATAAGTGGAAGACAGATAGAACTAAAGAGTGGCTTGACAGGATGTACAGGAAGAGGAGACTGTGGGCAGCTTCATATCTTTCCGATGGTTTTTTTTCTTGGTATGCGAAGTAACCAGAGGAGTGAAAGCCTCAACTCCTGCCTTCACCTTCACCTGGACTACGGTATGACAATTGTTGATTTGGTGGTGCATTATGAGAATTGTATAGTTCGCCTATGTGAGAACGAGGCGTACGATGACTGTGAGGCATTCCAAAAGGAACCACCGTCTGTTACTGAATATAAAGCCCTTGAGGAGCATGCCGCCAAAGTATTCACACCTGCTAATTTCTACATCTTGCAAGATGATTTGCATAAGATGGGCCAGCTGGAGATATTTGAGACGCTCGTGGGAATTGGGCGTGAGACATTCATGGTGACATGGAAGGATAACCACAAGTTTAGGCACAATGTTGTTTATGAACCAGGTAACTCAGAAGCAACTATTACATGCAGTTGTCTTAGGATGGTTTGGAAAGGGCTGCCATGCAAACACATTCTCTTTGTTCTTCATCATCTGAATTTAACTGAAATACCAAAGTGTTGTGTCCTTCATCGGTTGTCCAAACATGCGAGAGATGGGTTGCCTGTGCAGAGGAAGAGTGATATGTTTGGATGGGGTTGGTCAGGGCCATTGGAGAGAGAACGATATAATGCAATAACCATTAAAACCGCAGAAGCTGCTCATGTTACAGCAAATGATCCCTTCTTGTTCGATGAGTTGATGAAGTGTCTGGACAACATAATAGCGCAGAAAAAGATTTCAGAGGAGGAACTTATAGGAAGTAGAAGGTATGCTATGCTGAAGAAGGAGGCAAGTCAGGCGCAACAAGTTGAGCCTGGTATTGGTGATCCTCAGAAAGTTTCGACGAAGGGTGCACCTAAGAAGGGGCGGTCAAAGGGGGGCCCCGGCATTACAAAGAATGGTAGTCCAAAAGATTTTACAGAGAAGAAAAGTGGTCCTTTGTGCAGTCTGTGTAGTCTCCCAGGTCATAATAAGGCTACATGTCATTTGAACGAGAAGTAAGATGGTATCTTCTTGTTTTTGTTATGTTGCTACTTTGATTTTAGCAACTATATTTGCTCACCCATTTCTTTATGTTTTGTTCAGGAACTGGGCGTAGGTAGAGATGCAGCTTGGTTTGTAGGAAGAATAAAAGTGGTCGCACGAACCTATGTTGTTTTTTATTCGTACCGTGTGTGCAAGAAAACTTGATAAGTTATTTGTTTATGTTTTGTCAAAAGATTTATGTAATAAATTTGGAGATGACATTGCATATGTTATACTACCTGCGGATGATGATGATTTTGTTTGCTGTTTGCTACCTGGGCATATATGTTGTACTACCTGGACATGATGATGATTTTGTTTGCTGTTTGCTGTTGTTTCTGGCCGCTCGTTTCTGTCAAATTTTTTTTCAAAAAGTGAAGTTACAACGTACCCATAGTAGCTTACACAACGTACCCAAATCAAGCCCAAAGGCGACTCGGGCGGCTGATCGAGCCCACTAGCAGGCCCAGCAACGGGGTCGAACGGGGCACAGGAGAGTAGTAACAGAGGAGTTCGAAAGAGGGGGCGGAGGCAGCTATTTAAGCCGCTCCTCGCCCCCCCTCCCCCCGCTTCCGAGGTGGGACTAAAAACTACGATGCTGCCCCACGCGGGCGACGGGAGGGGGCGTGGGCCGGGAGAGGAGCCCACTGGAGCGCCCTCGTGGGCGTGGGCCGCATTGTTCCAAAAAAAAGCTGACAAACAATAAAAAGAAATTTCACAAACTTGTTTTAAAAAAAGGTTCATGTGTTCAAAAAAAAGTTCACTCATTTGAGAAAAACTTTCACGGATTTGAAAGTTCACGAAATTTTAAAAAAGAGGTCACTAATTTAAGGAAAGTTCACGGATTTGAAACAGTTCATGAAAATTTAGAAAAAGTTTAGGAAATACAACACAGTTCAAGAAAAGTGAAAAAAAGTTCATCAATTTTTCAAAAAGTTCATGAATAAAAGTTCACAAACCTCAAAATTAGTTCACGTATTTTTTAGAAAAATCATCCATTTTATAAAAAGTTCATCGCAATTGAAAAATGTTCATCAAAAAGGAAAATTAATTTTGGAAAAATGAGTTCATTGATTTTGGAAAAAACATCAAAAATGAAAAAGAGTTCATCGATTTTGAAAAAGTTCATTGAATTTGAAAATGAGTTCATCTAAAAAAATGTTCACGAATTTGAAAAAATGTTCATAGATATCGAAAAAGTTCATCGAATTTGAAAAAGAGGTCACTGATTTTGAAAAAAAAGTTCATCGAATTTGAAATAAGTTCACCAAATTTGTAAAAAAAGTTCTTCAAATTTGGAAAAAGTTAATCAATTTTGATAAAACTTCATTCAATTTAAAAGGTTCACGAATTTGAAAAAATGTTCGCACATTGAAAAGAAAAAAGGAAAATAAGAAAAGAAAAAGAAAAAGAAAAAGAAAAAAGGAACCAGAAAAAAACGCGCAGAAATCAGTGACGCGGGGGTATACTATTTTTGCTGCACTTTTGAATAGAAAAAAAGAAGGAAAAAACGGGCTGGCCCAGCGTGACGCCCGTTAGGAAGTGCCTCCTCCCCCGGCCCACGCCCCCTCCCCTCGCCCGCGCGGGGCTCCTCCCCCGGCCCACGCCCCCTCCCGTCGCCCGCACGGGGCAGCATCGCCGTTTTTAGTCCCACCTCGAAAGCGGGGGGGGGGGGGGGGCGAGGAGCGGCTTAAATAGTTGCCTCCGCCCCCTCTTTCGAACTCCTCTGTTACTACTCTCCTGTGCCCCGTTGGACCCCGTTGCTGGGCCCGCTAGTGGGCTCGATCAGCCGCCCGAGTCGCCTTTGGGGCTTGATTTGGGCATTTTTTTTATAACTTTTCTTTTGGACATTTTTTGGAACTTAACTGCTTGCACAGAAAGGAGCTGCCGGCCGGTCAGGATCTAAATGGTCAGTCCGCTGGACGTTTGTGGGAATGCCCGCGCTGACCACCACTTTTTATGTGGGATTACAAAGCTGACATACAAAGGATCATTGGAATACAAGAAGTATGACAAACTAATGGCAGTACATACAAAGTTAAAATGGGAAACAGTGGATAATATTAGCCCACATTGAAAATGGCAAACAGTGCATAATACAAAGTGCGAATATAACATGTTCAAAAATCATCACCCACAATGCTGCAAATAAGAGTGGTATTGTAGCAGACCACATCACATTTAATTAGTTGTGGAACATGCTAAACCATGCCGCAAATAAGAGTGATATTGTAGCAAATACCGACCACTTCAAATAAAGAGATGTCTTAATATGTAAATTGTATCAAGTACCGACAACGGCACGTTTATTTAGTGCAGATAATAGCCAACACCCCATCCTCCGACTCATTTGGTCTCCATGATCTTGAGGATCTTCTCTTTCCCTACTTCCTTTGTGTTGCATTCTGAAAAAAGTATTTCAGCTAGAATGCGTCCCCTTGAAGCATTAACCTCATCTTGATCGAACTCAAATGTCCAATCATCTCCGTTTCAGTTTTGAACGCATTTCACCACGAAAAGACCACAAGAGACTCTGCAAGAAACCACAAGTCAATTATTGATGGATCATACAAGTACATACTAATTCAACATTTGCAGCATACCCGTCTGTTTGTGACGGCATATCGTACTCCCTTATTGGCCAGGAAGATACGTCAGGATGTTCCGTTCCAATAAGAGCATTCACCTCCTTTGTATCATTAGCTATTTCCGCCCTCTGAAATAAAAATGACAAATCCATATGAAGTACGTTTCGAATAACTATATATTGTTTTATGTAACGTTGTAAGCTTACCAGCTTAGCAATCTTTGCAAGAACTCTTTTGCTACATTTACCAGTAGAGTTTAAAACTTGAAACTCTTTTTTCTTGTTGTGCATAAGAACTATTATCCAATGATTTTCTTCCACATGAAAAGGAAAGTATGCCTACAACAAAGTTTATTCATGTTGGTGTACACATAGATGTACTACGAATGATCATACTAAACTGAAGTACCTTATCTTTGATGAAATACTCTTCAGTAACTTAGTTTGATTTGTGAAATGATCCATAAAATGCCTCTTAGAGTTGTTAACCTTTCCATCGGCACGAAGAATAAGCCAGTGGGACACCCAACATGATAATATGTGACGGTCAACACGAGGATTATGGGTCTGCATATGGTTGCAATAACTACTGATGACCTACAAAATAACATAACAACAATATGCCTATTAGATAATTTATGTAAATGACATGTACAACTTAATAAATTATTGCTAATACTTACACCGCCATGCAACCACTTTTTCGAAATGATGGCCTGAAGCATTTCAGGTGTACATGTTTCCCCACCAATTCCCGTCATGTGCACGACAGTTTTGCTGCAAAGCTTCTCCGAGTCTGCCAGTGTCCGGATATAAACCTTCACAGCCTCTATGTGATCCTCATTAATGTAATCAGTATTAATCATAGCAGCTCTTATACCAAGCAGACCTAAAATAGTAATAAACAATGAGTTAATAAAGTGTGCATGCAAGGACAGAAGTATGTTGCAAGAATAAATTACCTAGCACTTACTTTTCTTTGCACGTTTACGTTCACCGTTCTGCTGGTAAGGTGAAAGACAATATTTTGACTGTTTCCTCTTGCGTTTCCCATCATTCTCCTTCTCATCATTCTCCTGAGTGCCACTTTCTTTTGCATTTTTAATACGGGTGTTCAGACTATCCATACTAATCTCCTCAGATTTATCGGCGCTAGACCCGTCTGACACTTCTTTCATATTCTGGGGTTGAAGTAAAAGGTGGAAAGTCATTCGTGTCTACCGTCGCAAGAGATGGGTCGGGTGAATTACCGTTGTCCTCAATAACGAAGGGGTCGCCTTCATCTCCTGTACCAGGTGTGTTGTGATGCACACCTTTATCATGCACCAATTTCTTCTCATTCCCAATGGCGAAGGATGCATCCACCCTATTGTCCATGTCTTCTTTTGCAGGAGTTGATTTTACATCCGTCCAATATTTTGATTTGTATTTTGATGGACCATACTTCCCCACTCATGCTTCACTATGCTCCACAAACTCAATGTCATCACCAAACCCCCTGTTTGGCTTGAAGACAAGACCTTCCTTCTCTAGCTTCTCCACTACAATCTGCAATGACACATCGAAAGCATTTACTACATGCATAAATTATGAATAGTCCCATGTAAACTGAAATACACATCACCAATTACCTCAGCACATTTTTCGGGAGAAGTCTAATTTCTTTTTGCATATCTTTGATGCATTTCATCACTTGATCTAATGTACTATCCCTGCTCGAAGAAGCCTCGTCTCTATTATCTTTCGTTTTTTGGGCACTATCTGTTCCATCTTCTTGCTCTAATTCTTCCTCCGCCTTTCTTCCTTGTTGAGCAATTAATGTCTGTCTGTACTTCTCACTTATCACGTCATCAATCTGTGACACGTTAAATCAATTTAAATTTCTCAACACATGAATAGTAACATAAGTGCATGCATGTAACGCCCACGATGCAGCTATATCTCCCACGTGTCGAAGCACGACTTAGAGGCATAACCGCATGGTGGTTTTGTTGCAAGAAGGGTCATCTTCACACAATCCCATGTAATGAACAAGAATGGGATAAAGAGAGTTGGCTTACAATCGCCACTTCACACAATACATAAATAAATCATACATCATCCAAAATACACTCATAGACCGACTACGGTCAAATCCAAATGAAAAGAAGATAACCCCAAATGCTAGATCCCCGATCGTCCCGACTGGGCTCCGCTACTGATCATCTGGAAACGAAACGTAGTAATGACCAAGGTCCTCATCAAACTCCCACTTGAGCTCGGTTGCGCCACTTGCGCTGGTATCCTCGGCACCTGCATCTGTTTTGGTAGAATCTGTAGCCACAGGGACTCAGCAATCTCACACCCGCGAGATCAAGACTATTTAAGCTTGTAGGTAGGAAAGGGGTAATATGGTGGAGCTACAGCAAGCACTAAGCATATATGGTGGCTAACATACGCAAGTGAGAGCGAGAAGAGAAGCAACGCATCGGTCGAGAAGCTAGAAGTGATCCTGAAACTACTTACGTTCATACATAACCCAAAACCGTGTTCACTTCTCGGACTCCGCCGAGAAGAGACCATCACGGCTACACACACGGTTGATGCATTTTAATGAAGTCAAGTGTCAAGTTCTCTACAACCGGACATTAACAAATTCCCATCTGCCTCATAACTGCGGGCACGGCTTTCGAAATATAATACCCTGTAGGGGTGTCCCAACTTAGCCCATCACAAGCTCTCACGGTCAACGAAGGATATACCTTCTCCCGGGAAGACCCGATCAGTCTCGGAATCCCGGTTCGCAAGACATTTCGACAATGGTAAAACAAGACCAGCAAGACCACCCGACTGTGCCAACAAATCCCGATAGGAGCTGCACAAATCTCGTTCTCAGGGCACACCGGATAGGTCAGCCTACGAGTAAAACCAGCCCTCGAGTTGCCCCGTGGTGGCCCCGCAGTCTGCCCGGTTCGAACCAACACTCGAAGGAGCACTGGCCCGGGGGGGGGGGGGGGGGGCTAAAATAAAGATGACCCTCGGGCTCGCGAAAACCCAAGGGAAAAGTAATAGGTGGTAGGTAGTCAAATGGTAAAACCAAGGTTGGGCCTTGCTGGAGGAGTTTTATTCAAAGCGAACTGTCAAAGGGGGTCCCATAAATCACCCAACCGCGTAAGGAACGCAAAATCAAGGAACATAACACCGGTATGACGGAAACTAGGGTGGCAAGAGTGGAACAAAACACCAGGCATAAGGCCGAGCCTTCCACCCTTTACCAAGTATATAGATGCATTAATTAAATAAGAGATATTGTGATATCCCAAAATATCCATGTTCCAACAAGGAACAAACTTCATCTTCACCTACAACTAGCAACGCTATAAGAGGGGCTGAGCAAAAGCGGTGACATAGCCAAACAACGGTTTGCTAGGAAAGGATGGTTAGAGGCTTGACATGGCAATATGGGAGGCATGATAAACAAGTGGTAGGTAGAGCTAACATAGCGATAGAGCGAGCAACTAGCAAAGCAAAGATAGAAGTGATATCGAGGGTATGGTCATCTTGCCTGCAAAGTTCTCAGAGTTGTCGAAAGCTTGATCCTCGTTAGCGTACTCAACAGGTTCCTCGTGCACGTACTCGTCTCCCGGCTCTACCCAAAGCAAGAACACAAGCAATGGAACCACAATAAATCATGGTGCAATGCACAAGCAACATGATGCAATACATGGCATGATATGCGAGATGTGATATGCAATGCTTATGCGTGCTCCGGAAGGAAAACGATGAACAATGCATCAACTTGGCAAACTAAGTATGCCGCTGGAAAGATGAGACGGTTTCGGTTGAAATCGATATAAAGATCACCGGAATCGGATGCACGATTTGCAAATGGCAAGCAAAACAAGAATGACAAAAATCTGCGATTAACAGCATGATAGCACTTAGAATACATCAAGAAACTATGCTACAGCACCCCAACATATCAAAAAGGAACATGGCAGTGATCTACAAAAGATGCTTGAGAAAAGATGTACACGGAGCTACGGCTAATTCACCCATTAACAGGTTCAAACAACCATGGCAAAAGTGCAAAAGAGAACAGCAGCACAGACTTCACTAACATGGCAGAAACAGCATCAGGAAGCAATGTTTAGAGCAAGCAAACATCATGCTACAGGAACATATTATAGAAACATAAGGCATGGCATGATACTACTAAATGCATAGAACGAAAGTCCTTTACTGACCATGAGCCAAAAATGATCATAAGATATGATGGCACCCATGTAAACATAGCAAATTTCGTTAACAGAATCAGGAAACAGAGCATGGCATTAACAACATTACGAAGGCATCTTTGTGAGCTCGATTCACTCACCACAAGTCATTGCATGACAATATAAGCATAGCACCAGCAAGAATACATGTTTATGAAACTAAACATGGCAAGAACAAGTTAATATCATGCAAGTATCAACTACAACAACCTTGGCAAAATTGAATAAGATGTAAACAATCTGCCAGGAAACATTTTATAGCAAAAGTAGAGCAAGAAAATGACATGCTAGACTACTCCATAATTGCAAACATGGGCATGAATGGATATAGCATAACCATATGTTCAAAACATCCTTACTGAAATATCTAAAAATATGCATGGATCTCTCTGTAGCATCAAGTTTACATGGCATCAAAATAACAGCAGAACAGGGACTGAAATCAGCAACATCACGAAGCCTAGTTTGCATGCTTGTGCTAGTCACCACATTGATCACAAAAATACATGGCAAGCACCTCTGTAAAGATGGCATGGCATAGAAGAAAACACCTGTAGAGCTCATGCCCATAAAATGCACACAATAAATGTAGCAAAAATGACAAATGCACACATTCTGTTAAGAATCAGAAACTAACATCATATAGCACTCTTGCATCAGAGATTCAGGCATCTAGATGACCTCAAATGAACATGGCCCAATGGAACAAAATGTATAGCACATCGTAATGAACATTTCTATATATCATGCGCATGAAATGGAGCTACAGATGCAGAGATATGATGCGATGAATAGGGCTAGAAAATAACGCAGACTTGGGGGATTTCGGGGTCAACCCTAGAAACTGGATCTGGATCCGGGCGCTTTGACCGAGGCAGGCCGGAGTAGCTCGCCGGAGCAGGGTCAGAGATGGGGTCGGGGAGGTTGCCGGGGGCGAGGCCGGCCGGATCTGGCGCCGGTCGGCGGCGGCAACCGCGGCAGCAACCGCGACGGGGGCCGGCGGCGTCGGGCGGCGGTGGCTGGGGACGCGGGCGGTGGCCGAGCGGCGCGGGAGGCGGCTGGGCGATGGCCGGGCGGCGCGACAGCGCGGCGGCGGGGTCGAGGCAGAGGCAGCGGACGGGCGCGGGCGGCGGGGACGGGCCGCGGGGGCCCCGCGCGGGCCTGGCGGGCCGGCGGCGGTGCGCGGGCGCCGGGGCCACGTGGCGGCGGACGGCTGGCTCGGGCGGCGGTGGGCGGACGCGTCCGGCACCGGGCGGACGTGTCTAGCATGCGGAGGAAGGGGAGACTAGGGTTTTTGCCCGAAAATTGGACGGGGAGGACATATTTATAGGTAGGAGGAGTTTGGAGAGTCCAAATGAGGTGTAGTTTTCGCCCCCATGATCGTGATCCGACGACGGAGAGCATGGAAGTGACTTAGATGGGTTATTGGGCTGTTTTGGAGGGGTGTTGGGCTGCAACCCAAAAGAGGCCTTTGCAGGCACCCGATTAACCGTTGGAGTATCAAACGAGCTCCAAATGACATAAAATTTGACAGGTGGTCTACCGGTGGTGTACCAAGGCCACTTGGCAAGCCTCGGTCCAATCCGAGAATGTTTAACACCCACACACGAAAGAGACAAGAGGGGTGCGCCGACATGTGGGAGTGTCGGATTACAAAACGGACAACGGGGAAAATGCTCGGATGCATGAGACGAACACGTATGCAAATGAGATGCACATGATGACATGATATGAGATGCATCACATGAATAAAATGCAAAACAAAAGACAAAACCCAACCACGGAGGAAATATCATAACACATAGCCGAAAATGGCAAGAGTTGGAGTTATAAAGATGGAAAGTTACATCCGGGGTGTTACAACACTCCACCACTACAAGAGGATCTCGTCCCGAGATCACGGAGGTGATCCTCGTGCTCCCAGGTGGCTTCTCGGTCGGAATGGTGTGACCACTTCACTTTCAGGAATTTGATTGACTTGTTGCGAGTCTTGCGCTCGGTTTCTTCAAGAATAGCAACGGGGTGCTCATGATAAGAGAGATCTTCTTGGAGGACAATTTCTTCGAAGTTGATAGTGCGCTCAGGAGTCTTGAAGCACTTGCGAAGCTGTGACACGTGAAACACATAGTGCACATTCGCGAAGTTGGACGGAAGCTCAAGTTGATAGGCGAGGTCGCCTCTTTTGCCAATGATCTTGAAAGGACCCACGTATCTAGGGGCAAGCTTCCCTTTGATACCGAAGCGACGAGTGCCTTTCATTGGAGAGACGCGGAGGTAGACATGGTCTCCGACTTCAAAAGCCACATCACGGTGCTTGTCATCATAATAACTCTTCTAGCGCGATTGCGCGGCTTTGAGATTCTCACGAATGACTTTGCACATTTCTTCGGTTTCTGTGATCAAGTCATTGCCAAGAAGTTGGTGTTCACCTGTCTCGGACCAATTGAGAGGAGTACGACACTTTTTGCCATAGAGAATTTCAAATGGGGCCTTGCCTGAACTCGCTTGGAAGCTATTGTTGTAGGAGAACTCGGCATATGGAAGACAATCTTCCCACTTCATGCCAAAGGAAATGACACAAGCCCTGAGCATGTCTTCAAGGATTTGATTGACTCGCTCGACTTGGCCACTTGTTTGAGGATGGAAAGCTGTGCTGAAACGAATGTTGGTGCCCATGGCCTTCTGAAAGGAGTCCCAGAACTTTGAAGTGAAAATGCTTCTGCGGTCTGAAGAGATCAATTGTGGAATGCCGTGCAAGGAGACAATTCTGGAGGTGTATAGCTCTGCCAACTGAGCTGCTGTGATAGACTCTTTGATAGGAAGGAAATGAGCCACTTTAGTAAGCTTGTCAATGACAACGAAGATAGCATCATTTCCACGCTTGGACTTAGGAAATCCAGTCATTAAGTCCATCTCGATATGATCAAACTTCCATTCCGGAATAGCAAGAGGTTGGAGGAGACCAGCTGGTCGTTGGTGTTCTGCTTTCACCCTTCTGCAGACATCACATTCATTCACGAATTGAGCAATTTCTCGCTTCATTCGAGTCCACCAATACGACTGCTTGAGGTCATGGTACATCTTTGTACTTCCAGGATGAATGGATAGAAGGGAATTGTGTGCCTCGTTCATAATGACTTTTCTCAGCTTACCTTTAGGAACCACAATTCGATCCTCGAAGAAAAGAGTATCTTTGTCATCAATGTGGAAGCACTTGTATTTGGGAATGCCCTTGTCGATACCACGTTTCACCTTTTTCACCATGGTATCCAGGAGTTGTGCCTCGTGAATTTGATCTTCCAAAGTAGGAGAGACTATGAGGTTGGCAAGAAAGCCTTGAGGAACAACTTGAAGATTCAGTTTGCGGAAAGCTTCACAAAGATCCGGTTGGAAGGGCTTGAGAATTAAGCTGTTGCAATAAGCCTTTCTGCTCAGAGCATCTGCAATCACATTCGCCTTGCCAGGAGTATATTCAATACTTGGATTGTACTCTTGAATCATTTCGACGCATCGAGTTTGTCTGAGGTTGAGGTGGGTTGAGTGAAGATATACTCGAGACTCTTGTGATTGGTGAAAATGTCCACTTTCCTTCCCAACAAGAGATGTCTCCATGTTATCAATGCATGGACAACTGCCGCCAACTCAAGATCGTGAGTGGGGTAGTTCTTTTTGTTGGGCTTCAACTGACGAGAGGTATAGGCCACAACTTTCTTCTCTTGCATTAACACAGCACCGAGACCTTGAAGAGAAGCATCACAGAAGACTTCGAATGGTTTGGATTCGTCAGGAGGAGTTAAGACAGGAGCTGTGTCTAGCTTCTCTTTGAGGGTGTTGAAAGCAACGTCACACTCAGGCGTCCAAACATACTTGACATGCTTCTGGAGGAGGTTGGAAAGAGGCTTTGCAATCTTAGAGAAATTCTCAACGAATCTTCGGCAATAGCTTGCAAGACCAAGAAAACTGCGTAGCTGCTTGACATTCTGAGGAGGTTCCCAATTCACAATTGCAGACACCTTCTCGGGATTAACAGCGATGCCCTTGGCGGAGATGATGTGACCAAGATAAAGAACTTCATCAAGCCAGAACTCACATTTGGAAAACTTCGCATAGAATTGATGCTCTCTGAGCTTGTCGAGCACCAATCGCAAATGTTTGGCATGATCCGACTTATTCTTGGAGAAGACCAAAATATCATCGAGATACACCAAGACGAATTCATTGGTGTAGGGGTGGAAGATGAAGTTCATCATTCGAGAGAATGTTGGAGGAGCATTGACAAGGCTGAAAGACATGACAGTATATTCATAAGAACCATAGCTTGTTCTGAATGCTATCTTGGGAATATCTTGTTCACGAATGCGAATCTGATGATAACCCATACGGAGGTCAAGCTTGGAGAAAACTTTAGCACCTTTGAGTTGCTCGAAAAGCTCATTGATGTTGGGAAGTGGATACTTGTTCTTGATTGTCTTCTTATTCAATGGATGGTAATCGACGCACAGTCGGTCCGTGCCATCCTTCTTCTGGACAAAAAGAACTCCACAACCCCATGGAGATGAACTCGGTCTGATCAAACCCAGACGCTCTTGTTCATCGAGCTGTTTCTTCAATTCCTTCAGTTCTTCAGGTCCAAGCTTGTAAGGACGCTTGCAAACGGGTTCAGTGCCAGGCTCAAGATCGATAACAAATTCGACTGGCTGGCATGGAGGCATACCCGGAAGCTCTTCTGGAAAGACATCTTGGTACTCACAAACGACTGGAATCTGAGAGATAGCATACAACTTGCCCTTCTCATTGAGAGAAAACAACCGAATGGTTTCATCATGAGCGGCATAGATGATAACATCCTCAGAAGAGTGTGCCAATTGAATTTCCCTGGCAGCACAATCAAGTTGAGCTTTGTACTGAGAAAGCCAGTCCATCCCGAGAATAAGATCGATATCAGAGTCACCAAGAACAATTGGTTTAGCCAGAAATCTATAGTCGCCCATCTTGATACCGACATTCGGAACCATCAAACTAGAACTCATGTGCTTGCCCGGGGAAACAATTTCTCGAGGTCTATCCAAATATTCCGAAGTGAAATCATGCTTGGCAAAAAACGGTCTTGACATGAAACAATGCGATGCACCAGTATCAAACAAGACTTTTGCAGGAATAGAGTTAACTGGAAGGTTACCCATGATCACATCTGAAGAATCCTCTGCCTGAGCTGCATTCATCATGTTCACCTTTGCATGCTTTGGATTATGCTTGACCACTACATTGCTCGAGGACCTCACAGGAGGAGGAGGAGGAGGAAGGCATCTTTGGTTGAAGCACTTGTTCGCGTAGTGACCTTTCTGCTGGCACTTGTTGCAAGTCACCTCTGAGAGCGGACGATGATACGGAGCATTTGACCTTGGAGCTTGAGAATTTGACTTGTTCTGATAGCCTGGGTTGGGTGGGTGGGAAGATCCACGACCACCTGAGTTCTTCTGCTGGTAAGGCTGGCGAAACGGAGGAGGAGGAAGGTAGAACTTCTGCTGCTTAGCTGCCACTTGAGAGGAAGAAGAAGACTGAACTGCATCCCTGATTCTCTTCTTAGAAGCCTCACACTTGAGCTGAGCACCTTCTTGCTTGAGGGCCATATTGTAGAATTGATCAAACTGAGTAGGCTCAACAAGAACGAGAGCTAACTGCAGATCCTCTCTAAGGCCACCTCTGAATTGATAGATCATACTCTTTTCATCAGGAACGTCTTGTTTAGCGAAGCGAGCAAGTTTCTGAAACTGCTTGTTGTATTTGTACACTGACATGTTGCCTTGCTTGAGATTGCGGAACTCCTCACGCTTACTCTCAACAACACTGGTAGGAATGTGGTGAGCTTTAAAGTCCCGACAGAAATCAGTCCAAGTAGTCACTTGACCTCCTCTGGAATCCTTGTATTGCTGGAACCAATCAGCTGCTTGGTCCTTGAGCTGAAAAGAAGCGAACTTGACGTAGTCCTCAGGCCTGACATTGCTGCATTCAAAATGCTTGTTGATATCCACGAGCCAATCGTCGGTGTCTGTGGCCTCGGCACAGTAGCTGAAAGACTTTGGCTGATTTACAAGGAACTGGTTGAGGGTAGGAAACTGAGGCTGATGGTTGAACTGCCCTTGACCTTGATTCCCTTGGTTGCCTTGGCCTTGGTTGCGCTCTTGCATCAGCTGAATCAACAACTGAGCGTTGGCGTTTGTGGTTGCCATCAAAGCTTGCCATGCCTCCGGAGGCGGAGGTGGAGGTGGAGGGTTCGCCTGACTCCCATCATTGCATTCCGGATTCTGACGCGTTGGCGGAGCCATCCTGAAGAGGGTGAGATCCGTTAGCATCTTGATAGACAGATAGACAAGTTGAATCAACGGATAGAAATTGCAACATATAGATAAACATTCGAACAAGGATGAACGAATGAATTCCAAAGCTAACATCACGTCCATTAAGGTGAGAAGCCACTTGATAAGGGGTTGATGAATGAAATAAACAAGGTACAACTGGAACAAATAAGTGGTAAGGATTACCCAATCACAAACCAAATATTTGCGAGAAGAAATGCTAGAGCTACTTGAATCCCACCTATAAACTCCCAAAACTTTCCGGTTATGCAATCAGGTGTTGGGGATACAGGGGAAGCAATATATCTCACCCAAACTAACAATCCCTACATCCAGCTGTGTCCATCCGTCAACACATAACCAAGAAACCTTCGGAAATCATGTACCTCAACCTTCGAAAAGCATCCATTATACGAGTTATGGCAATACTCCCGAACTCCCCAGTACTGGGTGACGTCGAGGTTATCTCACCAACAACTGCATAAAAGAGATTTTCGATGTCGGCAAAACTCAGGTATTCCAGAACTGCAATGATAAAATTGTGATGACAACACCTTGGAGCTCAACTCCCCGTGACACTGCCACAACCCCTAAATGTCAGGAGGCACCAAGAACAATGTTCTCGTCACAAAACCATCGGAACGGTTCCAAGATACCCGCGTGATCCTAAATTTTTTTTAGTGAAATCTGAGGAGAGGAGAGTCAAAACTTCTACGTCAGGAGACCTCACCAGAGCGACGAAGGGACTAAGGAGTAAAAGAATCCTACTCTCCGATATATATAATCCTAAGACTCAAAACATTTTTGTTCTAGACTCAACAACACCAGCAATTAATCAAGCAGGGGGCTCCTAAGTCGGGGATGGCTCTGATTACCAACTTGTAACGCCCATGATGCGGCTATATCTCCCACGTGTCGAAGCACGACTTAGAGGCATAACCGCATGGTGGTTTTGTCGCAAGAAGGGTCATCTTCACACAATCCCATGTAATGAACAAGAATGGGATAAAGAGAGTTGGCTTACAATCGCCACTTCACACAATACATAAATAAATCATACATCATCCAAAATACACTCATAGACCGACTACGCTCGAATCCAAATGAAAAGAAGACAACCCCAAATGCTAGATCCCCGATCGTCCCGACTGGGCTCCGCTACTGATCATCTGGAAACGAAACGTAGTAACGACCATGGTCCTCATCAAACTCCCACTTGAGCTCGGTTGCGCCACTTGCGCTGGTATCCTCGGCACCTGCATCTGTTTTGGTAGAATCTATGGGCCACGGGGACTCAGCAATCTCACACCCGCGAGATCAAGACTATTTAAGCTTGTAGGTAGGAAAGGGGTAATATGGTGGAGCTGCAGCAAGCACTAAGCATATATGGTGGCTAACATACGCAAGTGAGAGTGAGAAGAGAAGCAACGCATCGGTCGAGAAGCTAGAAGTGATCAAGAAGTGATCCTGAAACTACTTACGTTCATACATAACCCAAAACCGTGTTCACTTCCCGGACTCCGCCGAGAAGAGGCCATCACGGCTACACACACGGTTGATGCATTTTAATGAAGTCAAGTGTCAAGTTCTCTACAACCGGACATTAACAAATTCCCATCTGCCTCATAACCGCGGGCACGACTTTCAAAAGATAATACCCTGCAGGGGTGTCCCAACTTAGCCCATCACAAGCTCTCACGGTCAACGAAGGATATACCTTCTCCCGGGAAGACCCGATCAGTCTCGGAATCCCGGTTCGCAAGACATTCCAACAATGGTAAAACAAGACCAGCAAGACCACCCGACTGTGCCGACAAATCCCGATAGGAGCTGCACATATCTCGTTCTCAGGGCACACCGGATAGGTCAACCTACGAGTAAAACCAGCCCTTGAGTTGCCCCGTGGTGGCCCCGCAGTCTGCCCGGTTCGGACCAACACTCGAAGGAGCACTGGCCCGGGGGGGGGGGGGGGGGTAAAATAAAGATGACCCTCGGGCTCGCGAAAACCCAAGGGAAAAGTAATAGGTGGTAGGTAGTCAAATGGTAAAACCAAGGTTGGGCCTTGCTGGAGGAGTTTTATTCAAAGCGAACTGTCAAAGGGGGTCCCATAAATCACCCAACCGCGTAAGGAATGCAAAATCAAGGAACATAACACCGGTATGACGGAAACTAGGGTGGCAAGAGTGGAACAAAACACCAGGCATAAGGCCGAGCCTTCCACCCTTTACCAAGTATATAGATGCATTAATTAAATAAGAGATATTGTGATATCCCAAAATATCAATGTTCCAACAAGGAACAAACTTCATCTTCACCTACAGCTAGCAACGCTATAAGAGGGGCTGAGCAAAAGCGGTGACATAGCCAAACAACGGTTTGCTAGGAAAGGATGGTTAGAGGCTTGACATGGCAATATGGGAGGCATGATAAACAAGTGGTAGGTAGAGCTAACATAGCGATAGAGCGAGCAACTAGCAAAGCAAAGATAGAAGTGATATCGAGGGTATGGTCATCTTGCCTGCAAAGTTCTCAGAGTTGTCGAAAGCTTGATCCTCGTTAGCGTACTCAACAGGTTCCTCGTGCACGTACTTGTCTCCCGGCTCTACCCAAAGCAAGAACACAAGCAATGGAACCACAATAAATCACGGTGCAATGCACAAGCAACATGATGCAATACATGGCATGATATGCGAGATGTGATATGCAATGCTTATGCGTGCTCCGGAAGGAAAACGATGAACAATGCATCAACTTGGCAAACTAAGTATGCCGCTGGAAAGATGAGACGATTTCGGTTGAAATCGATATAAAGATCACCGGAATCGGATGCACGGTTTGCAAATGGCAAGCAAAATAAGAATAACAAAAATCTGCGATTAACAGCATGATAGCACTTAGAATACATCAAGAAACTATGCTACAGCACCCCAACATATCAAAAAGGAACATGGCAGTGATCTACAAAAGATGCTTGAGAAAAAATGTACACGGAGCTACGGCTAATTCACCCATTAACAGGTCCAAACAACCATGGCAAAAGTGCAAAAGATAACAGCAGCACGGACTTCACTAACATGGCAGAAACAGCATCAGGAAGCAATGTTTAGAGCAAGCAAACATCATGCTACAGGAACATATTATAGAAACATAAGGCATGGCATGATACTACTAAATGCATAGAACGAAAGTCCTTTACTGACCATGAGCCAAAAATAATCATAAGATATGATGGCACCCATGTAAACATAGCAAGTTTCATTAACAGAATCAGGAAACAGAGCATGGCATTAACAGCATTACGAAGGCATCTTTGTGAGCTCGATTCACTCACCACAAGTCATTGCATGACAATATAAGCATAGCACCAGCAAGAATACATGTTTATGAAACTAAACATGGCAAGAACAAGTTAATATCATGCAAGTATCAACTACAACAACCTTGGCAAAATTGAATAAGATGTAAACAATCTGCCAGGAAACATTTTATAGCAAAAGTAGAGAAAGAAAATGACATGCTAGACTACTCCATAATTGCAAACATGGGCATGAATGGATATAGCATAACCATATGTTCAAAACATCCTTACTGAAATATCTCAAAATATGCATGGATCTCTCTGTAGCATCAAGTTTACATGGCATCAAAATAACAGCAGAACAGGGACTGAAATCAGCAACATCACAAAGCCTAGTTTGCATGCTTGTGCTAGTCACCACATTGATCACAAAAATACATGGCAAGCACCTCTGTAAATATGGCATGGCACAGAACAAAACACCTGTAGAGCTCATGCCCATAAGATGCACACAATAAATGTAGCAAAAATGACAAATGTACACATTCTGTTAAGAATCAGAAACTAACATCATATAGCACTCTTGCATCAAAGATTCAGGCATCTAGATGACCTCAAATGAACATGACCCAATGGAACAAAATGAAGAGCACATCATAGTGAACATTTCTATATCTCATGCGCATGAAATGGAGCTACGGATGCAGTGATATGATGCGATGAATAGGGCTAAAAAATAACGCAGACTTGGAGGATTTCGGGGCCAACCCTAGAAACTGGATCTGGATTCGGGCGCGTTGACCGAGGCAGGCCGGAGTAGCTCGCCGGAGCAGGGTCGGAGATGGCCGGAGATGGGGTCGGGGAGGTTGCCGGGGGCGAGGCCGGCCGGATCTGGCTCCGGTCGGCGGCGGCAACCACGACGGGGGCCGGCGGTGTCGGGCGGCGCCGGCCGGGGACGCGGGCGGCGACCGAGCGGCGCGGGCGGCGGCCGGGCGACGGCCGGGCGGAGCGACGGCGCGGCGGCGGGGTCGAGGCGGAGGCGGCGGATGGGCGCGGGCGGCGGGGACGGGCCGCGGGGGCCCCGCGCGGGCCTAGCGGGCCGGCGGCGGCGCGCGGGCGCCGGTGCCACGTGGCGGCAGACGGCTGGCTCGGGCGGCGGTGGGCGGACGCGTCCGGCGCCGGGCGGACGTGTCCGGTGCGCGGAGGAAGGGGAGACTTGGGTTTTTGCCCGAAAATTGGACGGGGAGGACATATTTATAGGTAGGAGGAGTTTGGAGAGTCCAAATGAGGTGTAGTTTTCGCCCACACGATCGTGATCCGACGACGGAGAGCATGGAAGTGACTTAGATGGGTTATTGGGCTGTTTTGGAGGGGTGTTGGGCTGCAACCCAAAAGAGGCCTTTGCAGGCACCCGGTTAACCGTTGGAGTATCAAACGAGCTCCAAATGACACAAAACTTGACTGGTGGTCTACCAGTGGTGTACCAAGGCCACTTGGCAAGCCTCGGTCCATTCCGAGAACGTTGAACACACACACACGAAAGAGACAAGAGGGGTGCACCGACATGTGGGAGTGTCGGATTACAAAACGGACAGCGGGGAAAATGCTCGGATGCATGAGACGAACACGTATGCAAATGAGATGCACATGATGACATGATATGAGATGCATCACATGAATAAAATGCAAAACAAAAGACAAAACCCAACCACGGAGGAAATATCATAACACATAGCCGAAAATGGCAAGAGTTGGAGTTACAAAGATGGAAAGTTACATCTGGGGTGTTACAATGCAATACAGACCAATTAAACTTACCGTCCCATTACCACGGCCGTATGCCGTGTCATACGCGTCACGCTTCATAGCCTCATCTTCTGACCAATTAAGCATCAACGGATATTCATGAGCTAGTGGATCAAATGCCTCTTCATGCAGTGGCTGCACTTTCTCCTAAAACAAGTACTGCATGAACATGAAGTATATTAGCAATTTATTTTCACAAACTTTAGTTTCAAAGAAACAAATATAACATAAGATTTACCTGTATGAGGGCAAGGTTTTCGATCGACCAAGTAAATTTTGTAAGATCTGATAAGGTCTTTGTGATGCCTTCCACGCAAACGCGTAAAGTAAATGCGTTCCAATTAAATGCTTTGATGGCCTCCACATCCTCCACTAACTTGTAATAAGCATTAGAAACTTCTCTTGTGGACTGCGGTGCAAGAACCGTGCCCAGAAGAACCAGAACAATTCTACGGAGAAAATCATCATCGTACGTGCCACTGGCAACGATGTTCTCAATCAGATCATCTATCATCATTTCCCCCGTTTTGGAATCTACAAAACGACTAGGCACCTTCACCTTCGCCTTTAACCCCCCTTTACCTAGGGCTTTCATGGCATCTTTGCCCTTGCTCTATAGCCCGAAAATGTCATACACATCTTCGGTGCGCAAAGATATCGCACCGTTTTTTGATGGCATGATGAACCTTTTTCTGTCCAATGCATATGATTTAATAATGAACTTCAGCAAATATTTTCGCATGAGCACACTAGGAATCATCAACATTTTTTCAAGACTAGTGCTTGCAAAACGCTTTTTCTGCCTAGAGTTTAGTTTGCTGACCAAGAGACACCACTTCTCAACTGAACAAAAAAACTCTCCTTACTCCTCCATCGCTAGGAATAGGAGCAAAAATAATGTTAGCTACTATGTGTGCGTACATGATAAACATGATGAATGCATAGTACCTCGTGCCATGGGATCGGTGCCGGCCCTTGGGGATGATGGCGCGGTGGCGTTGCTGGCAGATGGCGTCGGTCGCTAACTACAAATAAAATTCATAGATATATAAGCTCATTCACATTATACATAATCATACTATGATTTCTGAAAAAAGCTTTGGTATTAAATACTTTGAGGTGTTTGGACTAAAGAAAGAATGTGGTTTAAGATGCCATAGTATCTTTTATACCATGGTTTTTCTGCTGTATATACCTAAAAAAACTGAATTAGGTTCAGCTGTCATGCATGCATAATTATTACCAAAACTATAGCCAAATTAGATGTATAACCTCATTCACATTAGACATAATCAAATTAGACATTCTCAAAGTATTTTCTAAGTACATAGTGTACTGAACTTGGGACAAAATATTCAACAATCAAGGTTATGCTTATATTTTAAGGCCGTGTTTCATAGCAAATTATTTTCATAGCAAAATATTCAAAAATATTAGGCCTAGTTTGTGAGGGCAGTTTTTAAAATACCATAGTATTTCAAAACTTCGGTATTGCAATGCATGCGCAATGAATACTGTGGTCTTTTAAAAACTGCAATTTTCTCAGTTTTAGGAAAACCATAGATATGTTTGGATGTTGTTGTTTTACTGTAGTTTTGACCGATAATTACATAACTTTAATCTACTTCCTACACCTACCGAGCTACAGGACCAGATCAATCAGTGTGTGCTAACGACGACCACCTGGCTGCATGCAACACTGTATGACCTTTTGATCTTTGAGAGCTAGGAAGTTGGAGACGTGATCGGCCGTAGCTAATAATAAAGAATATGAATCAAGTATCCTGTCTAGCCAGTGTGGTGCATGCCATGGAGAGGGAATGAATCAATACCACGAAAGTGTGGTTAGTTATGCTACAGTACTAAGTGCTAGCCATATAGACTTACGGCACTGCGCCGATGGACGGGCGTCGGCGTTAGATCGCGTCGACGACGGCGTCGGGGGGCAGGGTTCGGGCGTTACCTTGAAGGTGGCGTCGGGGGTGTAGGGGGCGTCGGCGTTTCGAACGTCGGCTCGAAGGTGGCGTCGGGGGCGTCGGCGTGAGGTGGCGTCGGCGGCAGATGGCGTCGGTGGCGGCGTCGGCCGCAGATGGCGTCCGGGGCGGCGGGCGCAGACTGCTAGGGTTGGGCGGCATGTAGTGGCGATCATGGAGGCGGCGTGGACTGGCGATCATGGAGGCGGCGTCCACTTGGGCTTTGACCAAAAAAAGCGGGGTCTACTTGGGCTTTGACCTCCTCGGATCACGCGAGCGCCGGCTGCAGCCGCGACACGTAGGAGGGCCACTCCCGCCCCGCCACGTCAGCGACAGGTGGGGCCAGCAGGGGGCTAGATCCAGCTATTAATTATGCGGGTGGATGAGGGTGGGGCGGCCGGCGCCATGCATTTTAGTCCCACCTCGCCCGCGGAAGAACGCGCGACCGCCTTAAATAGCCGCGACGGTTAACCCATGCGTGGTCATATTTAACAATGTGTTGTGACTTTACCTTACTGCCCGGGCACTGCCCGGTGCCCGGGCAGTTAGGTAAAGTTACATCACATCATTAAATATTTTTTTATTTTTCCTATAATTTCGCCAATTCGTGTATTTTTTACCTCGGACAATAGACGTGACGCGACTACTTTTTTTGACTCCGCCAAATGCACGAAACTTTTTCCACACATTGGCATCACCCTCGACAGCACCCATGCCAGTTTGCATATTTTTCCAACGCTCGATGCATTTCCTAGGATTTTCCCCGTGAAAATGCCGTAAAACACTGGCCGGACGTGACGCAACGTTCGTTTTGTGTCCGTTTTTGTTCCAACCTTGCGTGGGGCCCTACGTAGGCCGTGCCTGCATGTCCGACCACTTTGGTGCAATTGCATGCATGCGATCACCTACCCCCAGTGCAACGAGCTTCTTTTCGGTCTACCGGAGGGGGGTTCCCGACTACTTTTTTTTTACTCCGCCAAATGGCAAGAAACTTTTTCCACACGTTGGCATCACCCTCGATAGCACCCATGCCAGTTTGCATATTATTCTGACGCTCGATGCATTTCCTAGGATTTTCCCCGTGAAAATGCCATAAAACACTGGCCGGACGTGACGCAACGTTCGTTTTGTGTCCGTTTTTGTTCCAACCTTGTGTGGGGCCCTCGTAGGCCGTGCCTGCATGTCCGCCCACTTTGATGCAATTGCATGCATGCGATCACGTACCGCCAGTGCAACGAGCTTCTTTTCGGTCTACCGGAGGGGGGTTCCCGACTACTTTTTTTTTGACTCCGCCAAATGTTACGAAACTTTTTCCACACGTTGGCATCACCCTCGACAGCACCCACGCCAGTTTGCATATTTTTCCGACGCTCAATGCATTTCCTAGGATTTTCCCCGTGAAAATGCCGTAAAACATTGGCCGGACGTGACTCAACGTTCGTTTTGTTTCCGTTTTCGTTCCAACCTTGCGTGGGGCCCTACTTAGGCCGTGCCCGCATGTCCGCCCACTTTGGTGCAATTGCATGCATGCGATCACGTACCCCCAGTGCAACAAGCTTCTTTTCGGTCTACCGGAGGGGGGGTTCCCGACTACTTTTTTTTTGACTCCGCCAAATGGCACGAAACTTTTTCCACATGTTGGCATCACCCTCGACAGCACCCACGCCAGTTTGCATATTTTTCCGACGCTCGATGCATTTCCTAGGATTTTCCCCGTGAAAATGCCGTAAAACATTGACCGGAGTGACTCAACGTTCGTTTTGTTTTCGTTTTCGTTCCAACCTTGCGTGGGGCCCTACTTAGGCCGTGCCCGCATGTCCACCCACTTTGGTGCAATTGCATGCATGCGAGCACGTACCCCCAGTGCAACGAGCTTCTTTTCGGTCTATCGGAGGGGGTTCCCGACTACTTTTTTTTGACTCCGCCAAATGGCACGAAATTTTTCCACACTTTGGCATCACCCTCGACAGCACCCACGCCATTTTGCATATTTTTCCGACGCTCGATGCATTTCCTAGGATTTTCCGCGTGAAAATGCCATAAAACACTGGCCGGACGTGACGCAACATTCGTTTTGTGTCCGTTTTTGTTCCAACCTTGCGTGGGGCCCTATGTAGGCCGTGCCCGCATGTCCGCCCACTTTGGTGCAATTGCATGCATGCGATCACGTACCCCCAGTGCAACGAGCTCCTTTTCGGTCTACCGGAGGGGGTTCCCGACTACTTTTTTTTTCCACTCCGCCAAATGGCACGAAACTTTTTCCACATGTTGGCATCACCCTCATCAGCACCCACGCCAGTCTGCATATTTTTCCGACGCTCGATGCATTTCCTAGGATTTTCCCTGTGAAAATGCCGTAAAACACTGGCCGGACGTGACGCAACGTTCGTTTTGTGTCCGTTTTCGTTCCAACCTTGCGTGGGGCCCTACGTAGGCCGTGCCCACATGTCCGCCCACTTTGGTGCAATTTCATGCATGCGATCACGTACCCCCAGTGCAACGAGCTTCTTTTCGGTCTACCGGAGGGGGGTTCCCGGCTACTTTTTTTTGACTCCACCAAATGGCACGAAACTTTTTCCACACGTTGGCATCACCCTCGACAGCACCCACGCCAGTTTGCATATTTTGACGACGCTCGATGCATTTCCTAAGATTTTCCCCGTGAAAATGCCGTAAACCATTCGCCGGACGTGATGCAACGTTCGTTTTGTGTCCGTTTTCGTTCCAACCTTGCGTGGGGACCTACGTAGGCCGTGCCCGCATGTCCGCCCAGTTTGGTGCAATTGCATGCTTGCGATCACGTACCCCCAGTGCAACGAGCTTCTTTTCGGTCTACCGGAGGGGGTTCCCGACTACTTTTTTTCCCACTCCGCCAAATGGCACGAAACTTTTTCCACATGTTTGCATCACCCTCATCAGCACCCACGCCAGTTTGCATATTTTTCCGACGCTCGATGCATTTCCTAGGATTTTCCCTGTGAAAATGCCGTAAAACACTGGCCGGACGTGACGCAACGTTCGTTTTGTGTCCGTTTTCGTTCCAACCTTGCGTGGGGCCCTACGTCGATCGTGCCCGCATGTCTCTGCCCACTTTGGTGCAATTGCATGCAAGCGATCACGTATCCCTAGTGCAACCAGCACTGTTCGGGTGTGTCGGCAGGCCTACTGTGAAAGATGTTTTTTCTCATATACCCCGAATGAAACCAATCTTTTTCCACGTACTCCGGGTGCCATCGGGAGCATGCACGACAATTTTCGGTACTTTTTGGCATCCGATGCTTTTCCTATGGTTTTCCCGACCAAATAAGCCTAAAACACTGCGCGTTACTCCGTATTATCTCTAACAAGCGCCTCGTGCCCTCCATTCTGTGTTCACCAATTTCTTTTATATTGCTATTTCATTCTTTCCTCTTTTGTACTTTTTGATGCGCCATTTTTTCAATAAAAATCAGCTTTTTTCTACTGTTATTTTTTAAGATTACGTCAACTTTAGTAAATTCAAAAAAGGTTTCAAAAAATCATTTAACTTTTTTGGAATTTGTTAACATTTTTCATAATATTCTATGATTTAATGTACAGCGAAACAACTTTTGAATGTTCTCTGAAAAAGTTGTTAGCTTTTTTTCTAACTATTTTTACAAAATTGTTTATGTTATCATTTTTTACTAGATTATTGCTTGTGTATTCTTTTGCAAATTTGATTATTACTTTTTTCAGTGACATTTTATGACTTCTTTACCGGGCGAAAGCGTTCTTAAACCTAGAATTTCTTTATTTTTTCATCCAAATATTTGAACAACTCATAATAGTCAAACAGACAAACTTCATTCAAACTTAATTATATCATACATAGTTTCTTGACATAATAAAAAAACATAAAATAAACCCTAAACTACGTCGTCGTCACCCGACGCGACATCAATGACCGCGCCCATGCCGCTGCCACCTTCGCCGCCGCCGTTGCTGCTGTCGCTGCTCATGTCGTCCAGAAACGTGAGGTCGTCGTCCTCCTCCTCAGCCGCCACAGCAGACTCGCGGAGGGTCTCCATCAAGCCCGGCGTGTCCTCCGGGTCCTTCGGGTCTCTCAGCTCCGGCGGCGGCACGAGGCCGGGCTCCGTCGACGCGACGACGGCGAGGAGGAAACCCGGAGAGTCGTCAGGGTCCCCTTCCTGACGTAGCGCCTGCACCTCCGGCGGAATCTCCACGGCCGGGGCAGGCGGGGGAGGGGCCACCGGCGCGGGAGGGGGAGGTGGGGCAGGGGCGCCCCTCGCCGGTGGGGGAGGGAGGATCAGCTGCCCGGCGTGGCAGTCCCAGAGGACGTCGTGCCAGTACCGGCCCCGCCAGAATAGCCAGTGACCGAGCCGGTTCCACCTCCCGGCGGGCTGGTTGACGACATCATCATGGGGTGCGGCAGGGCCAGGCACGGCGTAGCCGGCGGCGCTGATGTGCCACGAGCCCAGAAGGCGTCTGGACGGCGGCACCAGGATGTTGTACCGCAACATCTCCATCGCCTCCGGGATCCCGATGTTCGACGGCCGCCATCCGCGAGAGCTGCCGGCGCCGAACATGGCGAGCGCGGCGGGGGAACGGATGGGGGAGCGGGTTCGGGGGTCGTTGCCGAGAGGGAAATGTCGAGGGGGTGAGGGAGCGGGTTCGGGGGTGTGCGGGGAGGTATGCGACCCCCGCGCGGTTTTTATAGCACCGACAGGAGGTGTGGGGCAGCGGGGGCGATTGAGGTCGCTGGACGGCCATTTATGCCTCGTCGTAATGGGGCGACGGGACGCGACGACGGGGGCGGCAGGCCGGCGCAGCCGCGCCGTTTGACCGCGCGTGCGCATCCGCGCCGGTGCTTACGGCGGCCAGTCGACACGACGGGGCCGGCAGGCGAGCAATTAGGGCCGGCATTAATTGCGGCCAGGCGACGGGACGCGACGGTGGGGGCGGCAGGCGCGCAGATACGCCGTAATTGACGGGGACGTGGGGTGGGGTGGGCGTGTTGGGGAACGTAGTAATTTCAAAAAAAATCCTACGCACACGCAAGATCATGGTGATGCATAGCAACGAGAGGGGAGAGTGTTGTCCATGTACCCTCGTAGACAGAAAGCGGAAGCGTTAGAACAACGCGGTTGATGTAGTCGTACGTCTTCACGATCCGATCGATCCAAGTACCGAACGTACGGCACCTCCAAGTTCAGCACACGTTCAGCTCGATGACGATCCCTGGACTCCGATCCAGCAGGGTGTCGGGGATGAGTTCCGTCAGCACGACGGCGTGGTGACGATGATGATGTTCTACCGACGCAGGGCTTCGCCTAAGCACCGCAACGATATGACCAAGGTGGAATATGGTGGAGGGGGGCACCGCACACGGCTAAGGAATGATCACGAAGATCAACTTGTGTGTCATGGGGTGCCCCCCCGCCCCCGTATATAAAGGAGCAAGGGGGGAGGCCGGCCATCCCTTGGGGCGTGCCAAGGAGGGGGGAGTCCTCCTCCTAGTAGGAGTAGGACTCCCCTTTCCTAGTCCAACTAGGAAGAGGGAAGGGGGAAGGAAAGAGAGGGAGAGGGAGAGGGAAAGAGGGGCCGCGCCCCTTCCCCTAGTCCAATTTGGACTCTTCATGGGAGGGGGTGCGCCACCTCCTGGGCTGCTGCCCTCTCTCTTCCCTCAGGCCCACTAAGTCCCAATACTTCCCGGGGGGTTCCGGTAACCCCTCCGGCACTCGGGTTTTCTCCGAAATCACCCGGAACTCTTCCGGTGTCCGAATATAGTCGTCCAATATATCAATCTTTATGCCTTGACCATTTCGAGACTCCTCGCCATGTCCGTGATCACATCCGGGACTCCGAACAAACTTCGGTACATCAAAACTTATAAACTCATAATAAAACTGTCATCGTAACATTAGGCGTGCGGACCCTACGGGTTCGAGAACTATGTAGACATGACCTAGAACTATTTCCGGTTAATAACCAATAGCGGAACCTGGATGCTCATATTGGCTCCTACATATTCTACGAAGATCTTTACCGGTCAAACCGCATAACAACATACGTTGTTCCCTTTGTTATCGGTATGTTACTTGCCCGAGATTCGATCGTCGGTATCTCAATACCTAGTTCAATCTCGTTACCGGCAAGTCTCTTTACTCGTTATGTAATGCATCATTCCGTAACCAACTCATTGGCCACATTGCTTGCAAGGCTTATAGTGATGTGCATTACCGAGAGGGCCCAGAGATACCTCTCCGGCAATCGGAGTGACAAAACCTAATCTTGAAATATGCCAACTCAACATGTACCATTGGAGACACCTGTAGAGCTCCTTTATAATCAGCCAATTACGTTGTGACGTTTGGTAGCACACAAAGTGTTCCTTCGGTAAACGGGAGTTGCATAATCTCATAGCTGTAGGAACTTTGTATAAGTCATGAAGAAAGCAATAGCAACATACTAAACAATCAAATGCTAAGCTTACGGAATGGGTCAAGTCAATCACATCATTCTCCTAATGATGTGATCCCGTTAATCAAATGACAACACATGTCTATGATTAGGAAACATAACCATCTTTGATTAATGAGCTAGTCAAGTAGAGGCATACTAGTGACATTAAGTTTGTCTATGTATTCACACATGTATCACGTTTCTGGTTAATACAATTCTAGCATGAATAATAAACATTTAGCATGATATGAGGAAATAAATAATAACTTTATTATTGCCTCTAGGGAATATTTCCTTCAGTCTCCCACTTGCACTAGTGTCAATAATCTAGATTACACAGTAATGATTCTAACACCCATGGAGTCTTGGTGTTGATCATGTTTTGCTCGTGGAAGAGGCTTAGTCAATGGGTCTGCAACATTTAGATCCGTATGTATCTTGCAAATCTCTATGTCTCCCACCTGGACTTGGTCCCGGATGGAATTGGAGCGTCTCATGATGTGCTTGGTCCTCTTGTGAAATCTGGATTCCTTTGCCAAGGCAATTGCACCAGTATTGTCACAGAAGATCTTCATTGGTCCTAATGCACTAGGTATGATACCTAGATCGGAAATGAACTCCTTCATCCAGACTCCTTCATTTGCTGCTTCCGAAGCAGCTATGTACTCCGCTTCGCACGTAGATCCCGCCACGGCGCTTTGTTTAGAACTGCACCAACTTACAACTCCACTATTTAATAAAAACACGTATCCGGTTTGCGATTTAGAATCGTCCGGATCGGTGTCAAAGCTTGCATCGACATAATCATTTACGACTAGCTCTTTGTCACCTCCATAAACGAGAAACATATCCTTAGTCCTTTTCAGGTATTTCAGGATGTTCTTGACCGCTGTCCAGTGATCCACTCCTGGATTACTTTGGTACCTACCTGCCAAGCTTATTGCTAAGCATACGTTAGGTCTGGTACACAGCATTGCATACATGATAGAGCCTATGGCTGAAGCATAGGGAACATCTTTCATTTTCTCTCTATCTTCTGCTGTGGTCGGGCATTGAGTCTGACTCAACTTCACACCTTGTAATACAGGAAAGAACCCTTTCTTTGCCTGATCCATTTTGAAATTTTTCAAAACTTTATCAAGGTATGTGCTTTGTGAAAGTCCAATTAAGCGTCTTTATCTATCTCTATAGATCTTGATGCCCAATATGTAAGCAGCTTCACCAAGGTCTTTCATTGAAAAACTTTTATTCAAGTATCCCTTTATGCTATCCAGAAAATCTATATCATTTCCAATTAGTAATATGTCATCTACATATAATATCAGAAATGCTACAGAGCTCCCACTCACTTTCTTGTAAATACAGGCTTCTCCAAAAGTCTGTATAAAACCATATGCTTTGATCACACTATCAAAACGTTTATTCCAACTCCGAGATGCTAGCACCAGTCCATAAATGGATCGCTGGAGTTTGCACACTTTGTTAGCACCTTTTGGATCGAAAAACCCTTCTGGTTACATCATATACAACTCTTCTTCCAGAAATCCATTCAGGAATGCAGTTTTAACATCCATTTGCCAAATTTCATAATCATAAAATGCGGCAATTGCTAACATGATTCGGACAGACTTAAGCATCGCTATGGGTGAGAAAGTCTCATCGTAGTCAACCCCTTGAACTTGTCGAAAACCTTTCACAACAAGTCGAGCTTTGTAGACAGTTACATTACCATCAGCATCAATCTTCTTCTTGAAGATCCATTTATTCTCGATGGCTTGCCAATCATCGGGCAAGTCAACCAAAGTTCATACTTTGTTCTCATACATGGATCCCATCTCAGATTTCATGGCCTCAAGCCATTTCACGGAATCTGGGCTCATCATCGCTTCCTCATAGTTCGTAGGTTCGCCATGGTCAAGTAACATGACTTCCAGAATAGAATTACCGTACCACTCTGGTGCAGATCTTACTCTGGTAGACCTATGAGGTTCAGTTGTAACTTGATCTGAAGTTTCATGATCAATATCATTAGCTTCCTCACTGATTGGTGTAGTTGTCATAGGAAACGGTTCTTGTGATGAACTACTTTCCAACAAGGGAGCAGGTACAATTACCTCATCAAGTTCTACTTTCCTCCCACTCACTTCTTTCGAGAGAAACTCCTTCTCTATAAAGGATCCAAAATTAGCAACGAAAAACTTGCCTTCAGATCTGTGATAGAAGGTGTACCCAATAGTCTCTTTTGGGTATCCTATGAAGACACATTTCTTCGATTTGGGTTCGAGCTTATCTGGTTGAAGTTTCTTCACATAAGCATCGCAACCCCAAACTTTAAGAAACGACAACTTTGGTTTCTTGCCAAACCACAGTTCATAAGGCGTCGTCTCAACGGATTTTGATGGTACCCTATTTAACGTGAATGGGGCCGTCTCTAAAGCATAACCCCAAAACGATAGCGGTAAATCAGTAAGAGACATCATAGATCGCACCATATCTAATAAAGTACGATTATGACGTTCGGACACACCATTTCGTTGTGGTGTTCCAGGTGGCGTGAGTTGCGAAACTATTCCGCATTGTTTCAAATGTAGACCAAACTCGTAACTCAAATATTCTCCTCCACGATCAGATCGTAGAAATTTTATTTTCTTATTACGATGATTTTCCACTTCACTCTAAAATTCTTTGAACTTTTCAAATGTTTCAGACTTGTGTTTCATCAAGTAGATATACCCATATCTGCTCAAATCATCTATGAAGGTGAGAAAATAACGATACCCGCCGCGAGCTTCAATATTCATTGGACCACATACATCAGTATGTATGATTTCCAATAAATCAGTTGCTCGCTCCATAGTTCTGGAGAACGGCGTTTTAGTCATCTTGCCCATGAGGCACGGTTCGCGAGTACCAAGTGATTCATAATCAAGTGATTCCAAAAGTCCATCAGCATGGAGTTTCTTTATGCACTTTACACCGATATGACCAAACGGTAGTGCCACAAATAAGTTGCACTATCATTATCAACTCTGCATCTTTTGGCTTCAACATTATGAATATGTGTATCACTACTATCAAGATTCAATAAAAATATACCATTCTTCAAGGGTGCATGACCATGAAAGATATTACTCATATAAATAGAACAACCATTATTCTCTGATTTAAATGAATAATCGTCTCGCATCAAACAAGATCCAGATATAATGTTCATGCTCAACGCTGGCACCAAATAACAATTATTTAGGTCTAAAACTAATCCCGATGGTAGAGGTAGAGGTAGCGTGCCGACCGCGATCACATCGACTTTGGAACCATTTCCCACGCGCATCGTCACCTTGTCCTTAGCTAATCTTCGCTTAATCCGTAGTCCCTGTTTCGAGTTGCAAATATTAGCAACAGAACCAGTATCAAATACCCAGGTGCTACTGCGAGCATTAGTAAGGTACACATCAATAACATGTATATCACATATACCTTTGTTCACTTTGCCATCCTTCTTATCCGCCAAATACTTGGAGAAATTCCGCTTCCAGTGTCCAGTCTGCTTGCAGTAGAAGCACTCAGTCTCAGGCTTAGGTCCAGACTTGGGTTTCTTTTCTTGAGCAGCAACTTGTTTGCTGTTCTTCTTGAAGTTCCCCTTCTTCTTCCCTTTGCCCTTTTTCTTGAAACTGGTGGTCTTATTGACCATCAACACTTGATGCTCCTTCTTGATTTCTACCTCCGCAGCCTTTAGCATTGCGAAGAGCTCGAGAATAGTCTTGTCCATCCCTTGCATATTATAGTTCATCACGAAGCTCTTGTAGCTTGGTGGCAGTGATTGAAGAATTCTGTCAATGACACTATCATCAGGAAGATTAACTCCTAGTTGAATCAATTGATTATTATACCCAGACATTTTGAGTATATGTTCACTGACAGAACTATTCTCCTCCATCTTATGTCTATAGAACTTATTGGAGACTTCATATCTCTCAATCCGGGCATTTGCTTGAAATATTAACTTCAACTCCTAGAACATCTCATATGCTCCATGACGTTCAAAATGTTGTTGAAGACCCGGTTCCAAGCCGTGAAGCATGGCACACTAAACTATCGAGTAGTCATCAGCTTTGCTCTGCCAGACGTTCTTAACGTCGTCAGTTGCATCTGCAGCAGGCCTGCCACCCAGCGGTGCTTCCAGGACATAATTATTCTGTGCAGCAATGAGGATAATCCTCAGGTTACGGACCCGGTCCGTGTAATTGCTACAATCATCTTTCAACTTAGATTTCTCAAGGAACGCATTAAAATTCAATGGAACAACAGCACGAGCCATCTATCTACAACAAACATAGACAAGCAAAATACTATCAGGTACTAAGTTCATGATAAATTTAAGTTCAATTAATCATATTACTTAAGAACTCCCACTTAGACAGACATCTCTCTAGTCATCTAAGTGATCACGTGATCCAAATCAACTAAACCATGTCCGATCATCACGTGAGATGGAGTAGTTTCAATGGTGAACATCACTATGTTGATCATATCTACTATATGATTCACGTTCGACCTTTCGGTCTCCGTGTTCCGAGGCCATATCTGTATATGCTAGGCTCGTCAAGTTTAACCTGAGTATTTCACGTGTGCAACTGTTTTGCACCCATTTTATTTGAACGCAGAGCCTATCACACCCGATCATCACGTGGTATCTCAGCACGAAGAACTTTCACAATGGTGCATACTCAGGGAGAACACTTCTTGATAATTTAGTGAGAGATCATCTTAAAATGCTACCATCAATCAAAGCAAGATAAGATGCATAAAGGATAAACATCACATGCAATCAATATAAGTAATATGATATGGCCATCATCATCTTGTGCTTGTGATCTCCATCTCCGAAGCACCATTGTGATCACCATCGTCACCGGTGCGACACCTTGATCTCCATCGTAGCATTGTTGTCGTTACGCCATCTATTGCTTCTACAACTATCGCTACCGTTTAGTGATAAAGTAAAGCAATTACAGGGCGCTTGCATTTCATACAATAAAGCGACAACCATATGGCTCCTGCCAGTTGCCGATAACTTCGGTTACAAAACATGATCATCTCATACAATAAAATATAGCATCACGTCTTGACCATATCACATCACAACATGCCCTGCAAAAACAAGTTAGACGTCCTCTACTTTGTTGTTGCAAGTTTTACATGGCGGCTACGGGCTGAGCAAGAACCGTTCTTACCTACGCATCAAAACCACAACGATAGTTCGTCAAGTTAGTGCTGTTTTAACCTTCGCAAGGACTGGGCGTTGCCACACTCGGTTCAACTAAAGTGAGAGAGACAGACACCCACCAGTCACCTTTAAGCACGAGTGCTCGTAACGGTGAAACCAGTCTCGCGTAAGCGTACGCGTAATGTCGGTCCGGGCCGCTTCATCTCACAATACCGCTAAACCAAAGTATGACATGCTGGTAAGCAGTATGACTTGTATCGCCCACAACTCACTTGTGTTCTACTCGTGCATATGACATCTACGCATAAAACCAGGCTCGGATGCCACTGTTGGGGAATGTAGTAATTTCAAAAAATTTCCTACGCACACGCAAGATCATGGTGATGCATAGCAACGAGAGGGGAGAGTGTTGTCCACGTACCCTCGTAGACCATAAGCGGAAGCATTAGAACAACACGGTTGATGTAGTCGTACGTCTTCACGATCCGACCGATCCAAGTACCGAACATACGGCACCTCCGAGTTCAGCACATGTTCAGCTCGATGACGATCCCCGGACTCCGATCCAGCAGGGTGTCGGGGATGAGTTCCGTCAGCACGACGGTGTGGTGACGATGATGATGTTCTACTGACGCAGGGCTTTGCCTAAGCACTGCAACGATATGACCGAGGTGGAATATGGTGGAGGGGGGCACCGCACACGACTAAGGAACGATCACGAAGATCAACTTGTGTGTCATGGGATGGCCCCCCGCCCCCGTATATAGAGCAAGGGGGGAGGCCGGCCGGCCCTAGGGGCGCGCCAAGGAGGGGGGAGTCCTCCTCCTAGTAGGAGTAGGACTCCCCTTTCCTAGTCCAACTAGGAAGAGGGAAGGGGGAAGGAAAGAGAGGGAGATGGAGAGGGAAAGAGGGGCCGCGCCCCCTTCCCCTAGTCGAATTCGGACTCCTCATGGGATGGGGCGCGCCACCTCCTGGGCTGCTGCCCTCTCTCTCCCCTCAGCCCCACTAAGGCCCAATACTTCCCCGAGGGGTTCCGGTAACCCCTCCGGCACTCCGGTTTTCTCCGAAATCACCCGGAACACTTCCGGTGTCCGAATATAGTCGTCCAATATATCAATCTTTATGTCTCGACCATTTCGAGACTCCTCGTCATGTCCGTGATCACATCCGGGACTCCGAACAAACTTCTGTACATGAGAACTTATAAACTCATAATAAAACTGTCATCGTAACGTTAAGCGTGCGGACCCTACGGGTTCGAGAACTATGTAGACATGACCTAGAACTATTTCTGGTCAATAACCAATAGCGGAACCTGGATGCTCATATTGGCTCCTACATATTCTACGAAGATCTTTATTGGTCAAACCGCATAACAACATACGTTGTTGCCTTTGTCATCGGTATGTTACTTGCCCGAGATTCGATCGTCGGTATCTCAATACCTAGTTCAATCTCGTTACTGGCAAGTCTCTTTACTCGTTACATAATGCGTCATTCCGTAACCAACTCATTGGCCACATTGCTTGCAAGGCTTATAGTGATGTGCATTACCGAGAGGGCCCAGAGATACCTCTCCAACAATCGGAGTGACAAAACCTAATCTTGAAATATGCCAACTCAACATGTACCATTGGAGACACCTGTAGAGCTCCTTTATAATCAGCCAGTTACGTTGTGACGTTTGGTAGCACACAAAGTGTTCCTTCGGTAAACGGGAGTTGCATAATCTCATAGTTGTAGGAACTTTGTATAAGTCATGAAGAAAGCAATAGCAACACACTAAACGATCAAATGCTAAGCTTACGGAATGGGTCAAGTCAATCACATCATTCTCCTAATGATGTGATCCCGTTAATCAAATGACAACACATTGTTGGGGAACGTAGTAATTTCAAAAAATTTCCTACGCACACGCAAGATCATGGTGATGCATAGCAACGAGAGGGGAGAGTATTGTCCACGTACCCTCGTAGACCATAAGCGGAAGCGTTATGACAATGTGGTTGATGTAGTCGTACGTCTTCACGATTCGACCGATCCAAGCACCGAATGTACGGCACCTCCGAGTTCAGCACACGTTCAGCTCGATGACGATCCCCGGACTCCGATCCAGCAAAGTGTCGGGGATGAGTTCCGTCAGCACGACGGCGTGGTGACGATGATGATGTTCTACCGGCGCAGGGCTTCGCCTAAACTCCGCGACGATATGACCGAGGTGGAATATGGTGGAGGGGGCACCGCACACGGCTAAGGAACGATCTTGAAGATCAACTTGTGTGTCATGGGGTGCCCCCTGCCCCCGTATATAAAGGAGCAAGGGGAGGGGCCGGCCAAGGGGAGGAGGCGCGCCCAAGGGGGAGAATCCTACTCCAAGTAGGATTCCCCCCTCTTTCCTAGTCCAAGTAGGAGAGGGGAAGGAAGGGAAGGAGAAGGAGAAGGAAGGAGAGGGAGGACAAGGAGGAAAGGGGGCTCGGCCCCCTAGTCCAATTCGGTTTGGGCTAGGGGGGCCGCGCGCCCTTCCTCCTCTCTTCCACCACTTGGCCCATGAGGCCCATTGCTTCTTCCTCGTATTCCCGTAACTCCCCGATACCCCCGAAAATACCCGAATCACTCAGAACCTTTCTGAACTCCGAATATAGTCGCCCAATATATCGATATTTACGTCTCGACCATTTCGAGACTCCTCGTCATGTCCCCGATCTCATCAGGGACTCCGAACTCCTTCGGTACATCAAAACTCATAAACTCATAATATAACTGTCATCGAAACCTTAAGCGTGCGGACCCTACGGGTTCGAGAACTATGTAGACATGACCTAGAACTATTCTCGGTCAATAAAACAATAGCGGGACCTGGATGCCCATATTGGCTCCCACATATTCTACGAAGATCTTTATCAGTCAAACCGCATAACAACATACGTTGTTCCCTTTGTCATCGGTATGTTACTTGCCCGAGATTCGATCGTCGGTATCCAATACCTAGTTCAATCTCGTTACCGGCAAGTCTCTTTACTCGTTACGTAATGCATCATTCCGTAACTAACTCATTAGCTACATTGCTTGCAAGGCTTATAGTGATGTGCATTACCGAGAGGGCCCAGAGATACCTCTCCGACAATCGGAGTGATAAAACCTAATCTCGAAATACGCCAACCCAACATGTACCTTTGGAGACACTTGTAGTACTCCTTTATAATCACCCAGTTACGTTGTGACGTTTGGTAGCACCCAAAGTGTTCCTCCGGTTAACAGAAGTTGCATAATCTCATAGTTATAGGAACATGTATAAGTCATGAAGAAAGCAATAGCAATATATTAAACGATCAAGTGCTAGGCTAACAGAATGGGTCATGTCAATCACATCATTCTCCTAATGATGTGATCCCGTTAATCAAATGACAACTCATGTCCATGGCTAGGAAACTTAACCATCTTTGATTCACGAGCTAGTCAAGTAGAGGCATACTAGTGACACTATGTTTGTCTATGTATTCACACATGTATTATGTTTCCGGTTAATACAATTCTAGCATGAATAATAAACATTTATCATGAAATAAGGAAATAAATAATAACTTTATTATTGCCTCTAGGGCATATTTCCTTCAGTCTCCCACTTGCACTAGAGTCAATAATCTAGTTCACATCGCCATGTGATTTAACACCAATATTCATATCTGTATATGATTAACACCCATAGTTCACATCATCATGTGACCAACACCCAAAGGGTTTACTAGAGTCAATAATCTAGTTCACATAGCTATGTGATTAACACCCAAAGAGTACTAAGGTGTGATCATGTTTTGCTCGTGAGAGAAGTTTAGTCAACGGGTCTGTCACATTCAGAGCCGTATGTATTTTGCAAATATTCTATGTCTACAATGCTCTGCACGAAGCTACTCTAGCTAATTGCTCCCACTTTCAATATGTATCCAGATTAAGACTTATAGTCATCTGGATCAGTGCCAAAACTTGTATCGACGTAACCTTTTACGACGAACCTTTTGTCACCTCCATAATTGACAAACATATCCTTATTCCACTAAGGATAATTTTGATCAATGTCCAGTGATCTACTCCTAGATCACTATTGTACTCCCTTGCCAAACCAGGGCAGAGTATATAATAGGTCTGGTCCATAGCATGGCATACTTTTATAGAACCTATGACTGATGCATAGGGAATGATTTTCATTCTCTTTTCTATTTTCTGCCGCGATCGGGATTTGAGTATTACTCAATTTCACACCTTTGCAACACAGGCAAGAACTCTTTCTTTGACTGTTTCATTTTGAACTATTTCAAAATCTTGACAAGGTATGTTCTTATTGAAAAACTTATCAAGCGTCTTGATCTATCTCAATAGATCTTGATGCTCAATACGCAAGTAGCTTTACTGAGGTCTTTCTTTTAAAGAACTCCTTTCAAATACTCCTTTATGCTTTACTGAAAAATTCTACATCATTTCTGATCAACAATATGTTACTCACATATACTTATCAGAAAGGCGGTAGTGCCGCCACTCACTTTATTGTAAATACAGGCTTCATCGCAAAAGTCTGTATAAAACCATATGCTTTGATCAACTCATCAAAGCGTATATTCCAACTCCGAGATGCTTGCACCAGTCCATAGATGGATCACTGGATCATGCACACTTTGTTAGCACCTTTAGGATTGACAAAACCTTCTGGTTGTATCATATACAACTTTTCTTTAATAAATCCATTAAGGAATGTAGTTTTCACATCCATTTGCCAAATTTCATAAAATGTGGCAATTGCTAACATGATTCGGACAGACTTAAGCATCGCTACAGTTGAGAAAATCTCATTGTAGTCAACACCTTGAACTTGTCAAAAAACCTTTTTGCGACAAGTCGAGCTTTTGTAGATAGTAACACTACTATCAACGTCCGTCTTCCTCTTGAAGATCCATTTATTTTCTATGGTTTTCCGATCATCGGGCAAGTCCGCTAAAGTCCACACTTTGTTCTCATACATGGATCCCATCTCAGATTTCATGGCCTCCAGCCATTTCGCGGAATCTGGGCTCATCATCGCTTCCTCATAGTTCGTAGGTTTATCATGGTCTAGTAACATGACTTTCAGAACAGGATTACCGTACCACTTTAGTGCAGACCGTACTCTGGAAGACCTACGAGGTTCTGTAGTAACTTGATCTGAAGTTTCATGATCATCATCATTAGCTTCCTCACTAATTGGTGTAGGAATCACTAGAACTAATTTCAGTGATGAACTATTTTCCAATTCGGGAGAAGGTACAGTTACCTCATTAAGTTCTACTTTCCTCCCACTCACTTCTTTCGAGAGAAACTCCTTCTCTAGAAAGGATCCATTTTTAGCAATGAATATCTTGCCTTCTGTTGGGGATATTACCACTAGGTGTAAACCGGACTATTTGGGCCGGGTTAACTTCATTAGTGGTATAAGCAGATAAAGGCCCAAGGCCTGTAGTCGGTTTAGAACATGTAGCCGTAAACCGGCCTGATGTATAACTTGTATTGTAAGTTAGGAATAGAGAGATGCCAACCGGGATACGAGTATGAACCGGTTGGGACTCTATGGACCGACGGGCGTCACCCGTGTATATAAGGGGACGACCCGGCGGCGGTTCAGGATAGACAACCAACAACTCGAGCCTAGGCGAAGCTTGTTTGCTCCCTAGCCATCGAGACTACATCAATTTCATCACAACTAGGCGTAGGCTTTTACCTTCATCGAAGGGGCCGAACTAGTATAAAACCCTCGTGCCTTTGTGTCCGCTTTAACCCCTTCAAGTAAACTCGTAGCGATGGCTCCACAACTAAGTCCTTTCACTAGGACATCTGCCGTGACAAATCCACGACAGTTGGCGCCCACCGTGGGGCTATCACATGATGGTTTGACGATCTTGGAGGGCAAGCTCAAGGGACTCGAAGGCTATGTTGTGGGCCGGATGACCAAGAGTCGTCGCGGCAGGATCTACATCGACGACGCAGGATGGGGTCCCGAGGCCGATTCAATCGAGTACGGGTACCGGGTCCCCTTCGGCGGCATACACGTTTTCATTGGCAAGATTGGTGAGCCTGGGCCTGAGCCGGACATCCGCACCGACCTCGTCGAGACGGCTCAGCGTGCGAGATCTACCCAGGCTAAACCGGCCATGAAGCGTGCCTTCGTTGGAGTCATCCACGGAGGAGAGCGTGAGGACGAGTCAGAACACGGTAGCGAGACCGTCGTCTATTCCGGTGACGAGTCCTCGACCGGAGAGACCGAATCGCTATACCAGTTGCAAAACGACCAGGTTAGGGGCTGTTCCGATGGCGACAGTATTCCGGACCCCCCAGGCCAGATCAACCGGGTTGGAATATTCATGGCCGGCACCCAGGCGGCGAACCATTCTTCGACCGCCGCAGTAATGCTCTCCGGATCAGCGGCGGCAGCGGGGGCAGGAGGCCTTGTGCGCCCGCCGGTTCAAGTCCTATCCGATCTATTTGATGCACTAGCCGCGCTTATGGCAGAAGCCAATCCGGCGGATCAGGAGGCTCATGATACAGAAATTGCAAAGGTGAAAGAGAAGATCGTGCAAGCCAAAGCGGATCTGGCAGCAGAGAAGGACAGGATGGTTGCAGAGCGGGCCGCTTTGGACGCCCAGGCCTATAAGCTCATGCTTGACCAGAATGCATCACAGGAAGTCTTGAAGCGGAAGCACAGATCGCGCCTGCCGTTAGGGTTTGACCCCCGAAATCTCTTTCACACTCCAGGAGCCGGACCCAGTAATCCGCCGCAGTACCTGGAGGCAAACCGGATTGAGACACCAGGGCCAGGAGCGACGGTCCAGCCCCGCTCGATGGAGCCTCCTCAACAGAACATTGTGGCCCCTCCGCCGGTCCAGACGCCCCCGGGTCATTATTCGAATCCTATGGACAACCTTGTTGCAGCCGCTGCGCGATTAGAGGCTATCCCAGTCGAAGGGGACTCTCCGCAAGCGATAGAGACGCGCCGGGTTAAGGAGCTTCTCCGGACTGTGCTGATTCAGCAGGAAGCATATTCGTACAGCCATGATTGGATTCACTCTACGCCCCGTCCAAGCTGGAGCTACAGCAGGCGCATGAATGAACCGGCCATATCGAGCAATGCACGAGGCCGTGAAGCGGCCCGTGGCAATAACCCGGCAGGTGGTGTCCGCGATGCGCAGGATGTGGTGGACCGGGCCCGGGCACGAAGGGAGGCCGAGTTAGTAGCACAGGATGAAGCAGGTCAACTTACACCGGTTCGCTCTACCACCCTCGCCGGACCAGGAGTCACATCCGCTTTGGGAGTGCCTTGCTTAATCCCCGCTTTACGCAATGTGCTCCTGCCCAAAGATTTCAAGGGTCCACGCAAGGTGCCGAATTACACCGCTGATTTATCCCCTGAAGCGTGGGTAGAGAGTTATGAGATGACCATGGAGATGCTAGACGTGGATGAGGCCGCGTGTGCAAAATACTTCACCATGATGCTTGAGGGCAAGGCTCGTACCTGGTTGAAGAGCCTACCACCCAATTCTATCAGCTCATGGGCCCAGTTGCGGGCCCGGTTTATACAGAATTTTAAGGATACATGTAAGCAGCCCAAGTCCATAGTAGACCTGGCGGCTTGTGTCCAGGAGGAAGGAGAATCAACGACCCGTTGGGTGCGCCACGTTTCGGAAATTTTGCACTCGTCTGACAGGATTAATGCTGACTCTGCGTCTTAACTCTGGAAGGCAACTGCCGGTTTGAGCCTTTAAAATTGAAATTGGGACGCATGAAACGGTTCTGTAATGACATGGGAACCCTCATGGCCGCTTTAGTGAAGTATGCTGATTCGGACAGTACCAAGGATCCCGAGCCTGATGATGATGAAGCAGGGAAAGGAAGGAAGAATAGCAACTCCAAACAGCAGCAGTACAAACCGCGGGTCACGGAAACGGAGGCAAGCGCAAGGCGGATGGTGGCATGGATTTTGTGGCCAACACTAATGCACAGGACAGGGGGCAGCGGCGCAGAGGTAAAGCGGCAAATCGTAACGGGGCTCCCAATCCTAACGCAAGCCATTTGAATTATTTGTTGAATCAGCCTTGCCCAAAGCACAGGATGAAGGAGTCGCCGGCTAACCACCTTTGGAAGGACTGTTATATTATGCAGGAGTTTAAAAACTCTAATGCCTTCCGGTATGACCATGGATCAGGTGGCGGTTCAGGATCCGGTTTCCACGGGCCGGGTCACGATGGAGCTTCCGGTTCAGGTTTCAATCAGGGCGGTCACAACAACCAGAATAATCAGAACGGCCAGCAGCAGCAGCAGCAACAGCAGTCGGGTTATCAGAGCCAGCCAAAGCAGTTGAGCAATGGGCAATACCATGTTTTCACAACTAGCCTGGATAAGCGCGACCGAAAACTCCACAAGCGAGCGGTGAATTCTGTTGAACCGGCCTTACCACGTTACTTACGCTGGTCAGAGCAGCCTATTGTGTGGAGCAGAGAGGATCACCCGCCCCGGGTTGATAATCCGGGCCAGCTAGCATTAGTGGTAGACCCTCAGGTGGGGGGTTATAAGTTCACCAAGGTACTCATGGATGGAGGAAGCAGTATTAATATACTATACTATGAGACATTCCGGCGCATGGGTCTAACAGACAAGGATCTCAGACCATCTAATATGGTGTTCCATGGTGTAGTACCAGGCAAATCTACATATCCTGTTGGTAAGATAGCCCTAGATGTGGCTTTTGGGGACGAGCACGATTCTCGGTCGGAAAAGTTAACCTTTGAGGTGGTAAAGATCCGGAGCCCGTATCATGCCTTGTTTGGGCGGCCGGCTTATGCCAAGTTTATGGCGCGGCCTTGTTATATCTACTTACAGCTCAAGATGCCGGGTTACAAGGGGACGATAACGGTTCATGGGAGCCGTAGGGTCACTTTGGAATGTGAGGAAGGTGATGCGGCTTATGCAGAGTCGGTCTGTGCCACGGAAGAGTTGAAGTATTATCAGGACAATGTTGATCCGGCGGATATGACCCCTTTGAAGAAGCCAACTATAGAGCATGATTCAGATCTGAAGTTCAAATCGGCAGCTGAGACCAAGCTTGTTGACTTCGTGCCCGGCGATTCGTCCAAGCAATTCACTATCAGTGCCAACCTGGATCCCAAATAGGAAAGCGCGCTCATCGAGTTCATCCGTGAGAATCGGGACATCTTTGCATGGAAACCGTCCGACATGCCAGGTGTACCGAGGGAACTTGCTGAGCACACTCTTAATGTGGATCCTAAGTATAAACCGGTGAAGTAGTTCCTCCGCCGGTTTAACGAAGAAAGGCGCAAAGCCATTGGAGAGGAAGTGGCCAGGCTTTTAACAGCTGGTTTCATCGTTGAGGTGTTCCATCCAGAGTGGCTTGCTAATCCGGTGCTGGTTCTTAAGAAAAATGGCACTTGGCGTATGTGTGTGGATTACACAGATCTTAACAAGGCCTGTCCGGCAGATCCTTTTGCCCTCCCCCGCATTGACCAGATCATTGATGCCACGGGGGTTGTGAGCGTTTGAGTTTTTTGGATGCATACTTTGGATATCATCAGATCAAGATGGCGGTTAAGGACCAGGAGAAAACAACATTTATTACTCCCTTTGGAGCCTTCTGTTATGTATCTATGCCCTTCGGGCTCAAGAGTGCCCAAGCCACCTACCAACGGTTTGTACAGAATTGCCTGCATAAACAGATCGGCCGCAATGTGCACGCCTATGTGGATGATATTGTAGTGAAGTCAAGACAGAAGGAGACGCTAGTGGATGATTTGAAGGAGACCTTTGACAACTTGCGAGTTTACAAGATGATGCTTAATCCGGCCAAGTGTGTCTTTGGTGTTCCGGCAGGCAAGTTACTGGGTTTCCTGGTGTCTAACAGAGGAATTGAGGCTAACCCGGAGAAGATTACGGCTATTACCTCCCTAGCTAAACCGAAGTGTATCAATGATGTTCAGCGTTTGGCAGGCCGAATTGCTGCACTGAGCCGGTTTATCAGCCGCCTCGGAGAGAAGGCCATCCCTTTGTACCAAATGCTGAGGAAGACAGACAATTTCGTCTAGAATCCGGCTGCTGATGGAGCATTTGAAGACTTGAAGCGGCAGTTAGCCAATCCGCCGGTTCTTGCAGCTCCGGTTGACAAGGAGCCACTATTATTATACGTAGCAGCTAATGCTCGGGCAGTTAGCGTGGCTATTGTAGTGGAGCGCAAGGAGGCAGGCAAGGAATATCCAGTTCAGCGGCCGGTTTATTATATCAGCGAGGTGCTTATTGAATCCAAGCAAAGGTATCCGCATTGGCAGAAGCTGGTCTATGGTGTCTTCATGGCCAGCCGGAAGTTGAAGCAGTATTTTCAAGGGCACCCCATCACAGTGGTCAGTTCAGCTCCCTTGGGTGATATCATACAGAACCGGGAGGCGACTGGCCAGATTGCCAAGTGGGCTATAGAGCTTGGGCCACACGGACTGGAGTATGTACCTCGGATGGCGGTGAAGTCTCAAGCACTTGTTGATTTCATCAATGACTGGACGGAGTTACAAGCGCTAGAGGAAAAGCCGGATCACACATATTGGACTATTCATTTTGATGGGTCCAGGCAATTGGAAGGCTCGGGGGCTGGGGTCGTATTAACTTCCCCACGAGGTGATAAGTTCTGTTATGTTCTCCGCTTAATGTTCCCTTGTACTAACAATGCAGCTGAGTACGAAGCCTTGCTCCATGGTCTCCGGATGGCTAAAGAGATGAACTTAAGCCGGGTTAAGTGCTTCGGTGACTCGGACCTTGTGGCTCAACAGGTGTCTGGCACTTGGGATTCTAAGGATCCGCTCATGGCTGCGTATCGTCGGGAAGTGGATAATATTGCAGGTTGCTTCAAGGGTTATCAAGTGGATCATGTGGACCGTCGGAAGAACGAAGCGGCGGACGCTTTAAGACGGTTGGGTTCTCAGCGCAAGCCGGTCCCGCCTAATGTCTTTTTGGACGTGTTGCACAATCCATCAGTCCAGCTCCCAGGTGAAGCGGATTTGGCTATTCCTGATCCGGAGGTTCAATTGGTGGCAGCATTACATGCTATTCCGGATTGGACAGTTCCTTATATTGCATACATGACCCGGGGGGAGTTGCCAGAGGATGAAATTCTAGCAAGACAGATAGTCCGGCGATCCAAATCCATGACGATTCTCAATGGTGAATTGCATCGTTGCAGTGTATCAGGGGCGTTTCAACATTGTGTTTCTCCCGAGGAAGGCTGTGAAATATTACGAGAAATCCATGAAGGGGATTGTGGACACCACGCCGGTTCAAAGTCTCTGGTGGCAAAGGCGTTTCGTCACGGTTTTTACTGGTTGACAGTACATGCTGATGCGGAGGACTTGGTTAAACGGTGCGATGGATGTCAGAAATTTTCTAGGCGTGCGCATCTGCCGGCTCAAGAATTGAGGATGATTCCAATAACATGGCCGTTTGCAACATGGGGGCTGGATATGGTCGGACCTTTTAAAAGATCCAAGGATAAGAAAACCCACCTTTTGGTGGCAGTTGATAAATTTACCAAGTGGGTTGAAGCGGAGCCTGTCAGCAAGTGCGATGCAGCAACAGCGGTGCAGTTCATCAAAAAGGTGATTTTCCGGTTTGGCTTTCCGCACAGTATCATTACTGACAATGGTACCAATCTATCCAAGGGGGCTATGAAGGAGTTCTGTGAACGAGAGCACATCCGACTTGACGTGTCATCAGTGGCGCACCCCCAGTCCAATGGACAGGCAGAACGAGCTAATCAAGAGATCTTACGAGGCATCAAACCCCGGCTTATGGTCCCATTGCAAAGAACACCGGGATGTTGGGTTGAAGAGCTACCATCTGTGCTCTGGAGTATCAATACTACGCCAAACCGGTCCACAGGATACACACCATTTTTTATGGTCTATGGAGCAGAGGCAGTTCTCCCTAGTGATATCCGGCACGATTCGCCTCGTGTGGCAGCTTATGTTGAAGCGGGCAATGAGACAGCACGGCAAGACGCTTTGGACCTATTGGACGAGGCGCGTGATCTAGCGGCTGCCCGTTCGGTGATTTACCAACAAGATCTTCGTCGCTATCACAGTCGCCGGGTTAGAACCAGAACTTTTCAAGAAGGAGATTTGGTGCTTCGACTAATTCAAGATCAGACAGATATGCACAAGTTATCCCCACCTTGGGAAGGACCTTTCGTGGTCAGCAAGAATCTGCACAACGGGTCGTACTATCTGGTTGATATTCGAGGGCATCAAGACTCACGCACATCAGAGGAGGAGACCAACAGGCCGTGGAACATAGCTCATCTTCGGCCTTACTATACTTGAGCCATCGGCTCTATCTATGTACATATCATGACAATGTATATATTATCTTTGATATATCAAACCGGAGCCTCAGCTAAAGCGGGGTCTCTATCTTTCTTATCATGCGTGGTTACACGGAGTGGCTCTGTTTTTAAAGCGGCCTCCGGTTTACCCCTTGACATTTGCTTTTTATATATCACTGGGGGCCTTGGTCGTGTCCGAACCAACGTGACACCCTTTGATAGGCGACAGCCACCAGATCATTTGGGGACATGGTCAAGTCTGAACCAGTCATGCCTCTTGGTCGGCCTAAGGCCACAAAATCACTTGGGGGCATGGTCGAACCCGAACCATTGCCACGCCTCTTGATCTGGCATATATGCCACGAATCATTTGGGGACCTAGCTGACTTGAATCATTGTCACTCCTATTGGGGGCCTTGGTCCTGTCCGACCATGGTAACACCATCTGATCAGCTCAGTATAGCATATTTTTGCAAACGGTTTTTATCATTGCCTTTGCTTCCATGTTATTTTCATGGTTTGTTTGTTCTTTGCTTTTGTCGGATTTCTTTTATGTCGACAAACACCTTTTTTCTGGTTCAGCCGATGGATTTGATTCCCCTTTAATCCGGAGGAGTATGCCCGTTTTACCTTTTCCCTGTTAACATCATGGAGTAACAAAGGGGCTCGTATTGATTCAGTACGGTTTATATGGGAGCTATTTTCTCCCCTTTTTGACGGTAATGGTTTATAAAACCGCCGCTTCAGGCTTGGCTAAGCCAGCTTCATGCCCAAACATGGCAGGTATTTATGTATCACCTATTTGTTATATTACTGATACACATATCAAGATCATAAACCGGCTGGCAGTATAACCGCCACCAAAGTTCAAATTTTTCTGATTGCAGGAAATATGAATTGAAGTTTTTCAAACAAAAGCTTCAGTACTTATGCACGAAGGCATATTCCAGGCAGAAGTATTAACTATCCTATTACAAGGCAGCACGGTGCCCAAACAAGATCATTGTTCTTTTGGAAAGATGTCACAGGCAGCTATCCAAACCGGCTTCCGGTTCAAGCCTGCTCCTCATCCTCCGCCGCTTCAGCTTCCTCGTCTCTACCCATTGGCTGGAAATCAACAGTGGTCCAGTCGATTCCCATTAAAGCTTGGAAAACAGCCTCTTCATGGATCAGGGAAGATGGTTCAATATCAGGAGCATAAGTGTGCTTACGGATTGGAGGGATCAGATTCTCCGCTTCAACAGTTGGGGCAGGCACTCGCTTGTTTTGATCATTATATTGCGCTTGATAATGCGTCAAATCTGCCTCTTCAGCTAGCTGACAAGCCAGAGGGCGCACGGCGCGGTTTATTGCCCTTAAATCCTCTTCGTTGAATTCAGAGCCATCTTCTTTCAGGCTGGGATAGCCTTGAGCTGCTTCCACAGGATCAAAAGCTGGCACCCATGCCTTTGCCCGGATCAAGGCATTAATGGCTCCGGATCGGGCGGCGGATTTCTTCAGCTCCTCAATCTGGGCTGGAAGCATTGACAACCTGCTAAGAGTGTCCTGGATTAAAGAGGGTGCCGGATTGTTATGAGAAGCTGTGGTGATGATCCGCTGGGCTCCGGTATACAATTGTTCCACCAAAGTGTAGGCAGCCTTCAGTTTTTTCCGCACATCATTTCCTAAGTGCCCAATGCGTGTGCCTACAACAGGATAGGAATGGTCTCAAACCGGATTTACGTTACAACAGGTTCAAATTATCGTAGAAGTTAAAAGGAGCTTACCAAAGATTGCAGCAGTCATGGAGTGTATTTGCCGCTGTACGGCCGTCAGTTCATCCACCACCGGTTTAAGGGCAGCTTCAGCATTTTCCGCTCTTTTGGTTAAACCGGCCTTCTCAGTGGCCCAGTCAGCCCGCTCTTTCTTGAAGCCTTCTTTCAGCCGTTCAGCAGTGATCAAGGCGCTGGTTAATTCTTGCTTTGCCTTATCTGTTTCAGTCTGCTGGGTTTTCAAGGCCTCCTGCAAATTGGCAATCTGGTCCTCCTTGATTTTCACCTCAGCCTGCATACAGACAGCGTTTAAGCTTTACACAGGCGATCCAAGAAATTGAAGTATCAACCACATAACTAAGTTATATGCCTGATACTTGGGGGCTAATGCACCTTCAATTTTTATATATTACTAGATTGGAAAGTCCCAAGCTCAATACAAGTATTCAACTTGGCACTTGGGGGCTAATGGCTATTTGATCAAATTATGTTCTAAGGACAGGTTTCTATTGGAGCCCCGGTTTACTTATGCTAAGTTAGACCGGCCCTTGAGGGCTATACTGATGGGTTTCAAAAATGTTCAGGATCAAGTCCCGGTTTGACCAAGGTTACAAACCGGCCCTTGGGGGCTAGAAGGATGGATGCAAATGGCAGCAAGGAAAGAAGTAAATTACCTCAAATTTATCCCTCATCATCTTGACCAGGCCAGCTTCACAGTCACGGCTAGTGTAAAGCCGGTTTAAATAGCCGGAGTGAAGATCTTGGGCACTCAGGGCAGCATATGTCTCTAGTTCAACATCCCATTTTCCTTTGTTCAAAGTGGAAAAATCCTCTTTGATGGTATGCTTGGTAAGGGTGACAGGATTCCCGGGTTCAAAGCGGCCCACACCGGTAATCACAACATCATCATCTTTGGACTCGCCGGTTTGTGTTGGTGTGGCCGGTTTGTCAGCAGGAGCATGGGATTTCTCAATCCGGACGGAGCTGGCTGGCGGATCAGCAGAGGCTGAAGGGTTAATAAGCCCTTCTTCCGGAGTACCGTCGTCTTGCAAAGGAGGATCATTGGGGATATCTTCAGGAGCGAACATTTCAAGATCCGGCGCTTGGTCATGTTCTGGGGCTACATCTTCTTCAGCCGCTTTATCCAGGCGGGTTTTCTTGCTTGGTTTCGGTTTGGCCCTGAAAGAAAAACAAAAGTCAAGGAAAGGCATAAGCCATTACGCAGTATACTGGAAGCATATGTTCAGTTTAACTTACCCAACAACTGTTTTCAATGGTGGTAGCTGAGTGGCCGACGATTCACCAGACGATGAATGAGAAGTGACCTGATAATCGGAGTCGGATGGATTAAGAGGTTGACGGAAGAAACCCGCTTTAGGATTTAAATCAATAAAAAGGTCGGAGACCTCGGAGCGGCGTTTTCGAACCGGACTGTTCGGTAAGCCGGCAGAGGTAACTACCTGGCCTTTGTGCCGGGTTGTGCGGCGAGCTTCGTGTTGCTGGGTCTTCATAAGAAATTGGGGATCCAAATAAGCAAGAGGATGAGAAAATTTAACTTTCCGGTTTGCATGGCGAAATTTTGGCAAAGGCAAGATTTCTGAATGGGAAGAGAGAATAGTTACCTCAACGAATCCCGCATTGCTGGCTTCAGCGTCATCCTGACAAGCATCATCATCAATAAGGCGTGTAAAAAGTAAGCCAAGTGAATCAAGTTCTACCTCAAGATCCGGATTACCCACATCATCATCAATGGCTGGGTCAGATGAAGCGGTGGTCTTTCTCTTACGAGCTGGTTTCTTGATAACCTTGGTCTTGGCCCGGGTTGGCCGCCCTGCCTTCTCCGTTTTATCTTGTGAAAGCTTCTTGCTCCAAAACGGATTATCACTCTGGATCAGCAATAATGAAAGGTCAGGTAGATAAAGCAGTAACAGGTTCAATAATAGAGCAATTAAAATCTTACCACTGGCGGTTCGTTGGTGGTGCAGTAAGGAAGCAGACCGGTTTGAGCACAGAGGTGCTCCAGTTCATTCAACATCTTCTTTACAGATTCTGTGACTTCATCGTCAGAGACTTGGATTTTGATATGTCGGAGTGGGTCATCGACGTTACCAGTGTATTCGCACATCAAACCGGGGCGCCGGCTCAGAGGCAGTATGCTCCATGATATCCAGCAGCGTGCAAGATCTATTCCTGTTAAACCGTTGGCCATAAAGGCTCGGAGCTTGGACAGCCGAGGAGCATACTTAATTCTCTCCTTGGCGCTTAGCCTTTGTGGAAAAGGGTGAGTGTTGCTAAGCCGTTCCGAACGGAAGCCAGGCAAGGGATTTTCATTGTCAGGGGAGGTATCCTTGCAATAAAACCAAGTGGCATTCCATTCCTTGGGGTGAGTATGGAGTTTGACGTGGGGATAGGTGATCTCCTTCCTCTTCTGAATGGCCATACCACCCAGTTCAGTATTAGGACCATCGGTGAATTCAGTGCGACGGTTCAGATGAAAGAGATCTCTAAATAACTCGACTGAAGGCTCTTCTTGAAGGTATGCCTCAGAAAGTACTTGAAAGTGACATAGATTGGTGACAGAGTTGGGGCCAATATCCTGTGGACGGAGCTGAAAGTTGGCTAGCACATCCCGATAAAATTTAGAACCGGGCGGTTTGAAGCCCCGGGCCATGTGATCTGCGAAGACCATGACCTCTCCTTCCTGGGGTGTGGGAGGACATTCGTCTCCAGGAACCCTCCAGTGGATCGTATCTTTATCATCCAAAGCGCCGATCAGGACTAGGTCGTCCAACTGTGATTCTGTGACACGAGAGGGAACCCAATTGCACTCATACACTTGTTTGGCCATGACGAGATCTACAAGAAATAGGTAATCCGGTTCAAGGACATGCCGGATAAAAAGGTGTTGATCTAACTACGATAAACCGGCGGCAGTACCTATAAACCGGACTTCTACAATGTGGCGTCATATGGATTCTGGCGGTTCAACCAGGGGACTAATGATATATACCGGTTTAGCAATTTTTCTATGGTAAAGTTAAACCGCCTGGCCTAGGCGTCGGAAGCAATTGAATCTATGGATAACTATGCAGAAACAAGTTTCACAAAATCTTGTTACAGCCGCGGATCTATAGCAAGCTCACAAAAACAGGAAATATTTCGAAGAGTAAGGCGGAAACAGAAGTGAACCATTGAGCGGATATGTGTGGGAGATCTATGAGCTTAGATGAAAAGTTGCAAGCGGATGCTTAGGGATCGCTACTAAACACAGCAAGAGTTCACGGATTCATTCAAGATCATAGAACAGATATGAGCGCGTGATGAACACAGCATGAACACGGAACCCTAAGAGCAGATCTAGGTTAAGAAGAGGAGAAAGCTTACCGGGAACGGAGGAGGTGCGGAGAAATGCCGCAATACTATGGTACGTTCAGGTTGATGCAGCAGCCCGAGACGAGGCAGAGGTCGACGGCGGTGGCGGAACTCCAAAGCTGGCGGCGTGAGGAAGAAGAAGAAGAAGGGACGAAGGGGAAAGAAAAGAAATGACCCTTCGGTCTTATTTATAAGGCAACCGAGCTAGGTCAAGCGCGCGGATCCAGGAGCTGTTATTAAGAGGGCGGTATAAATTTCATGATGACGTCATGCCGGTTTACAGCAATAAAAAATGATGACGACATGGCGGTTTGCCAATTACCAGAAGATATCCAAGACGCAAGGTTTTGTGAAGGATTGACATGAACCAGTTCAAATCAATCTGGGGCCTAATGTTGGGGATATTACCACTAGGTGTAAACCGGACTATTTGGGCCGGGTTAACTTCATTAGTGGTATAAGCAGATAAAGGCCCAAGGCCTGTAGTCGGTTTAGAACATGTAGCCGTAAACCGGCCTGATGTATAACTTGTATTGTAAGTTAGGAATAGAGAGATGCCAACCGGGATACGAGTATGAACCGGTTGGGACTCTATGGACCGACGGGCGTCACCCGTGTATATAAGGGGACGACCCGGCGGCGGTTCAGGATAGACAACCAACAACTCGAGCCTAGGCAAAGCTTGTTTGCTCCCTAGCCATCGAGACTACATCAATTTCATCACAACTAGACGTAGGCTTTTACCTTCATCGAAGGGGCCGAACTAGTATAAAACCCTCGTGTCTTTGTGTCCGCTTTAACCCCTTCAAGTAAACTCGTAGTGATGGCTCCACGACTAAGTCCTTTCACTAGGACATCTGCCGTGACAAATCCATGACACCTTCGGATCTGTGATAGAAGGTGTACCCAATAGTTTCCTTTGGGTATTCTATGAAGACGCACTTCTCCGATTTGGGTTTGAGCTTATCAGGATGAAACTTTTTCACATAAGTATCACAGCCCCAAACTTTAAGAAACGACAACTTGGGTTTCTTGCTAAACCACAGTTCATATGGTGTCGTCTCAACGGATTTAGATGGTGCCCTTTTTAATGTGAATGCAGCTGTCTCTAATGCATAACCCCAAAACAATAGTGGTAAATCAGTAAGAGACATCATAGATCGCACCATATCAATAAAGTGCGGTTACGATGTTCGGACACACCATAACGTTGTGGTGTTCCAGGTGGCGTGAGCTGTGAAACTATTCCACATTGTTTTAATTAAGGACCAAACTCATAACTCAAATATTCGTCTCCGCGATCAGATCGCAGAAACTTTATTTTCTTGTTACGATGATTTTTCCACTTCACTCTAAAATTCTTTGAACATTTCAACTATTTCAGACTTATGTTTCATTAAGTAGATATACACATATCTGCTCAAATCATCTTGTGAAGGTCAGAAAATAACGATACTTGCCACGAGCATCAACACTCATTGGATCGCATACATCGGTATGTATTATTTCCAATAAGTCAGTAGCTTGTTCCATTGTTCCGGAGAACGGAGTTTTAGTCATCTTGCCCAAAAGGCACGGTTCACAAGCATCAAATGATTCATAACCAAGTGATTCCAAAAATCCATCTTTATGGAGTTTGTTCATGCGCTTTACACCGATATGACCCAAACGGCAGTGCCACAAATAAGTTGCACTATCATTATTAACTTTGCATCTTTTGGCATCAATATTATGAATATGTGTATCACTACGATCGAGATCCAACAAACTATTTTCATTGGGTGTATAACCATCGAAGGTCTTATTCATGTAAACAGAATAACAATTATTCTTTAACTTCAAATGAATAACCGTATCACAACAAACATGATCAAATCATATTCATGCTCAACGCAAACGCTAAATAATATTTATTTAGGTTTAACACTAATCTAAAAAATATAGGGAGTGTGTGATGATGATCATATCAATCTTGGAACTATTTCCAACACTCATCGCCACTTCCCCTCAACTAGTCTCTGTTTATTATGTAACTCCTGTTTCGATTTACTAATTTTAGCAACCGAAAAAGTATCAAATACTCAGGGGCTACTATAAACACTAGTAAGGCACACATCAAACACATGTATATCAAATACACCCTTGTTCACTTTGCCATCCTTCTTATCCACCAAATATTTAGGGCATTTCCGCTTCCAGTGACTATTTCCTTTGCAGTGTAAGCACTCAGTTTCAGGCTTTGGTCCAGCTTTGGTCTTCTTCACGGGAGTGACAACTTGTTTGCCATTCTACTTGAAGTTTCCCTTTCTTTCCCTTTGCCCTTTTCTTGAAACTAGTGGTCTTGTCAATCATCAACACTTGATGCTCTTTCTTGATTTCTACCTTTGTCGATTTCAACGTCACGAAGAGCTCGGGAATCGTTTCCGTCATCCCTTGCATACTATAGTTCATCACGAAGTTCTATAACTCAGTGATGGTGACTGAAGAATTCTGTCAATCACTATCTTATCTGGAAGATTAACTCCCAATTGATTCAAGTGATTGAAGTACCCATACAATCTGAGCACATGCTCACTAGTTGAGCGATTCTCCTCCATCTTTTAGCTATAGAACTTGTTGGAGACTTCATATCTCTCAACTCGGGTATTTGCTGAAAATATTAACTTCAACTCCTGGAACATCTCATATGGTCCATGACGTTCAAAACGTCTTTGAAGTCCCGATTCTAAGCCGTTTAAGCATGGTGCACTAAACTATCAAGTAGTCATCATTTGAGCTAGCCAAACGTTCATAACGTCTGCATCTGCCCCTGCAATAGGTTTGTCACCTAGCAGTGCATCAAGGACATAATTCTTCTGTGCAGCAATGAGGATAAACCTCAGATGACGGATCCAATCCGCATCATTGCTACTAACATTTTTCAACACAGTTTTCTCTAGGAACATATCAAAATAATCATATGAAAGCAACAACGCAAGCTATTGATCTACAACATAATTTGCAAAATACTACCAGGACTAAGTTCATGATAAATTTAAGTTCAATTAATAATATTACTTAAGAACACCCACTTAGATAGACATCCCTCTAATCTTCTAAGTGATTATGTGATCCATATCAACTACACCATGTTTGATCGTCACGTGAGATGGAGTAGTTTCAACGGTGAACATCAATATGTTGATCATATCTACTATATGATTCACGCTCGACCTTTCGGTCTCCGTGTTCCGAGGCCATATCTGTTATATGCTAGGCTCGTCAAGTTTAACCTGAGTATTCCGCGTGTGCAACTGTTTTGCACCCGTTGTATTTGAACGTAGAGCCTATCACACCCGATCATCACGTGGTGTCTCAGCACGAAGAACTTTCGCAATGGTGCATACTCAGGGAGAACACTTCTTGATAATTTTTAGTGAGAGATCATCTTAAAATGCTACCGTCAATCAAAGCAAGCTAAGATGCATAAAGGATAAACATCACATGCAATCAATATAAGTGATATGATATGGCCATCATCATCTTGTGCTTGTGATCTCCATCTCTGAAGCACCATCATGATCACCATCGTCACCGGCGCGACACCTTGATATCCATCGTAGCATCGTTGTCGTTACGCCATCTATTGCTTCTACGACTATCGCTACCGCTTAGTGATAAAGTAAAGCAACTAGAGGGCGTTTGCATTTCATACAATAAAGCGACAACCATATGGCTCCTGCCAGTTGACGATAACTTCGGTTACAAAACATGATCATCTCATACAATAAAATATAGCATCACGTCTTGACCATATCACATCACAACATGCCCTGTAAAAACAAGTTAGACGTCCTCTACTTTGTTGTTGCAAATTTTACGTGGCTGCTACGGGCTTGAGCAAGAACCGTTCTTACCTACGCATTAAAACCACAATGATAGTTCGTCAAGTTAGTGTTGTTTTAACCTTCGCAAGGACCGGGCGTAGCCACACTCGATTCAGCTAAAGTGAGAGAGACATACACCCGCCAGTAACCTTTAAGCACGAGTGCTCGTAACGGTGAAACCAGTCTCGCGTAAGCGTACACGTAATGTCGGTCCGGGCCGCTTCATCTCACAATACCGCTGAGCCAAAGTATGACATGCTAGTAAGCAGTATGACTTGTATCGCCCACAACTCACTTGTGTTCTACTCGTGCATATGACATCTACGCATAAAACCAGGCTCGGATACCACTGTTGGGGAACGTAGTAATTTCAAAAAAATTCCTACGCACACGCAAGATCATGGTGATGCATAGCAACGAGAGGGGAGAGTATTGTCCACGTACCCTCGTAGACCGTAAGTGGAAGCGTTATGACAACGCGGTTGATGTAGTCGTACGTCTTCACGATCCGACCGATCCAAGTACCGAACATACGGCACCTCCGAGTTCAGCACACGTTCAGCTCGATGACGATCCCTGGACTCCGATCCAGCAAAGTGTCGGGGATGAGTTCCGTCAGCACGACGGCGTGGTGACAACGATGATGTTCTACCGGCGCAGGGCTTTGCCTAAACTCCGCGACGATATGAACGAGGTGGAATATGGTGGAGGGGGGCACCGCACACGGCTAAGGAACGATCTTGAAGATCAACTTGTGTGTCATGGGGTGCCCCCCTGCCCCTGTATATAAAGGAGCAAGGGGAGGGGCCGGCCAAGGGGAGGAGGCGCGCCCAAGGGGGAGAATCCTACTCCAAGTAGGATTCCCCCTCTTTCCTAGTCCAAGTAGCAGAGGGGAAGGAAGGGAAGGAGAAGGAGAAGGAAGGAGAGGGAGGAAAAGGAGGAAAGGGGGGCCGGCCCCCTAGTCCAATTCGGTTTGGGCTAGGGGGGCCGCGCGCCCTGCCTCCTCTCTTCCACCACTTGGCCCATGAGGCCCATTACTTCTTCCTCGTATTCCCGTAACTCCCCGGTACCCCCGAAAATACCCGAATCACTCGGAACCTTTCTGAACTCCGAATATAGTCGTCCAATATATCGATCTTTACGCCTCGACCATTTCGAGACTCCTCGTCATGTCCCCGATCTCATCCGGGACTCCGAACTCCTTCGGTACATCAAAACTCATAAACTCATAATATAACTGTCATCGAAACCTTAAGCATGCGGACCCTACGGGTTCGAGAACTATGTAGACCTAGAACTATTCTCGGTCAATAACCAATAGCGGGACCTGGATGCCCATATTGGCTCCCACATATTCTACAAAGATCTTTATCGGTCAAACCGCATAAGAACATACGTTGTTCCCTTTGTCATCGGTATGTTACTTGCCCGAGATTCGATCATCGGTATCCAATACCTAGTTCAATCTCGTTACCGGCAAGTCTCTTTACTCGTTACGTAATGCATCATTCCGTAACTAACTCATTAGCTACATTGCTTGCAAGGCTTATAGTGATGTGCATTACCGAGAGGGCCCAGAGATACCTCTCCGACAATCGGAGTGACAAAACCTAATCTCGAAATATGCCAACCCAACATGTACCTTTGGAGACACCTGTAGTACTCCTTTATAATCACCTAGTTACGTTGTGACATTTGGTAGCACCCAAAGTGTTCCTCCGGTAAACGGGAGTTGCATAATCTCATAGTTATAGGAACATGTATAAGTCATGAAGAAAGCAATAACAATATACTAAACGATCAAGTGCTAGGCTAACGGAATGGGTCATGTCAATCACATCATTCTCCTAATGATGTGATCCCGTTAATCAAATGACAACTCATGTCCATGGCTAGGAAACTTAACTATCTTTGATTCACGAGCTAGTCAAGTAGAGGCATCCTAGTGACACTATGTTTGTCTATGTATTCACACATGTATTATGTTTTCGGTTAATACAATTCTAGCATGAATAATAAACATTTATCATGAAATAAGGAAATAAATAATAACTTTATTATTGCCTCTAGGGCATATTTCCTTCACACATGTCTATGGTTAGGAAACATAACCATCTTTGATTAATGAGCTAGTCAAGTAGAGGCATAATAGTGATATTAAGTTTGTCTATGTATTCACACATGTATCATGTTTCCGGTTAATACAATTCTAGCATGAATAATAAACATTTATCATGATATGAGGAAATAAATAACAACTTTATTATTGACTCTAGGGCATATTTCCTTCAGGGCGCGCGTGCGACGGGACGACGGGTGGACTCTGCATGCGCGAGTGACGACTGGACGGAAAAAACAATCCATATTCGTATACATACACGTTTCGGGCGGGACAGCGGGCGGGCGGCCTCTTTTCAAATTGTGCCCATCATGCCCTCCGTTATGAAGGGTTATGAGACAATCTTAGCCGTCCTTGTGTTGGATGGGGTCTACCGAAGCGGAAGTGTTAAATTAAATATATTTTTGTTGTACAAATAAAACAGAGTTACCAAGATGTGCGAAAACTGCATGTGTTAGCTTATGTTTAAGGAAAATGGCCACGCAAAGATAAACCAAGATAGTATTTTAGCAGTATGTCATGGGTATGACCTCACATAACAGAGTATTAGAATAAGTTACTACCTAGCTAGAAACAAGCAGTCTTTACACACAACTAATTCCGAAAGGCTTTAGGTTTGGCTGCGAGGTCTGTTTGGTATTAGGCCCAGACCATCAGCGCCCCTTCATCAGTTAGATAGGAGTAGCGACAGAGGTTGCGAAGATGGTGGCTTTGGTCTTACTGTTGTACGACTTTATAAGGTCTTGTGTTAATAATTAATAAATTGGCCGTATGCATTGTCCAGATGCAGAGGCCGGGGTATTCCTCCTTTTCGAAAAAAATGCTTTGACTTAGTAGTTCCGGCTGTCTTGTTTGAGACTGTTAGTGTAACTTACCACAGCTTGTCAATAACTATCTATCTAGTTACTACTTGTTGAAAGAGACCAGTCAGAACGACTGATCAAAGCAAATAAAAAATATCCAAGTCTGCATGTTTAATGCACATGGCCTTACTTTACTCTGATACTGAAGGTTCAGTGTTGCTAGCTACTCATGAGGTAATAAGAATACAATATTCTTAATTTACTCCTTTGAATCTTTTAGTTTCTAAGAGAAAAAGGGAAACTTGAATCTTTTGTACATGAAAATGATTTTATAAACAATAAACTACAAACCAATAATACTGGAACATTAGCATGACTATTGAAGTGAAATTGTTCCTGAAACAGTGAAGTATTCATATGAAAGAATCAATCTGTTCTTACATAAGTACTAGCCGAATCAATCCGATTTGGGCATCACAACTCATATATTAGATATTTCAAATTTAGTACGTTTGGTTAGAGTTTTTGTCACAGCCCAAGAATATCTGAGTGTAAATAGTTGCATCAGTGAGCATCATGCGTCATGTTTAAATTCAAGAAACTTGAATTGAGGAAATTCGAAAGCCTCAAAATTTTAATTAAAAGAAGGCCAAATAACCCTGGAAAATGCATCCAATGTTTCCAAAATGCTCTTCAATGATGTTCGATATTTTTGCAAAGGGTTTTGGTCCGAACCAAAAATATGGAACATTTTTGAGGAATTATTTTGACCATTTGGATTTAAATCAATAAATATTTGAGTTGGATTTAATTGTTATAAAAGAATTGCAAGTCCAACAATTCTGAAAATTTGTGAGTGGCTCTGAATATATTGTAATTAGCCACATAATAAGTTTCCCAAGCTACAAAATTAGTTTGGTTTGAAACCAAATTAAAAGAAACTGCAGGAAAAGGAAAACAGACAGAAAAATAATAAAAACCAGAAACCCACCTGGGCCACTTACCTGGCCTGGCATTGTGCCGGCCCAGCCCACTGGCCCTGCCAGTCATCTTCTCCACGGTGCCAGGAGGACAGTGCGCGCGTGGCCGACGCACGCGAGCACGCTCCGCGCCACCTCCTGCTTGCCGACGAGCCCCTGGACGCGTGGCCGACTTCCTCGGTGTCGTCCCAATTCCTCCGGCTCGCTCACTCAGCCCCCTGCTCTCTCCCTTGCCGTTTCCCACCTCATCGAACGCGCCCGCCGCCACCGACGAGCACCACCGCGGCCATCGCCTCTCCCTCGTCCCCTCGAGCAGTCCAGAAGCTCCGCCTCGTTGCCCTCGTCCTCTCCGTCGAGCCACGCGGCACCGGACGCCTCCAAACGCCGTCATCACGGTCGTCTTCTACCTCGGGCAACCGAGATCGCCGGCGCACATTCGTTGTCCATGGTGCCTCCCCGAGCCAGCTTCGACGCCCCATGCAACCTCCGTGAGCTCCTGCTCCAAACCCCTCTCTCCCCTACGTCGATTTCCTCCTCTAGCCCCACTGGCCACCCCGGCCGAAGCTCGCCGCCGTTGTGCTTTGTCGCCGCCGTGGCCAAAGCCCGAACCAGCCGCTCCGCGTGCGTCATCGTTCTCCTCGCCTCACCAGGAGCCCAATGAGCCCCTTGGAGAGCTCCTCTGTGCACCGTAGCACCAACCCCGTGATCTCCCAAACTCCGACGCCACCACGAGCTCGTTTCCGATGAGTTCCTGCCACTCCACGACCGCCTGTCTGGTCCATCAGATGTGCACGAGCGAGAGCTCCCCAACGCACTAACCCGCGCGCAAAACCGCCCTCTATAGCGCGTTTCCAACGCGATCTGCCGTCTCCGCCTCGCCGGCAGCTCGACGCCGGCCGGACTCCGGTGACCACTGACATGGCAACATCATTAGCAGCTAATTATCTCGCTAATGACCCTCTAGAGCCACTGCCATGTGGGCACCAATTCTGTTTAGATTATTCTATTTTTTCTGTTTAGATTAGTGCTAATCCTGTTGATAGAGGCGAGGGTGTCCCGTCTTTCGATGAGATGATGGATTTCACTTTGGTGGAAGTCGACTTTGACGATCCGACTACGAACGTGCAAGGACGTCGCGCCTTAGCAATCGCTAAACCAACTCCGAGAGGTTATTGACCACGCCGGAGCACGATCAACCTGACCACGAGGGTCTGTTTCCTGCGAGCAAACGAAGAACAAGCAAGAAACTGAGATTGCAATCTGGATATTGCGAATATAAGATGAAAGCTTTATTGATCAAGGTGGGGTTCTGTGACGCCTTTGTCTGGTCGTTGAACACAAACGAAGTACGCGAAGTTGCAGCTATGGCGAACTTTTAATCTAAACAAAACCCAAAGTCTAAACGGTGCCCTAAGGGCTGTATATATGGAGGAAGAGAGGGGGAATTTCGTGGCCCTTGGTGGAGGGGTCCGAAATCAACCCTATCTCTTGTTTCCCCACACATACGGACTCTAAAAATAGCCTATACTTATGTATTTCGAAATTACATGGGCCTGGCCCAATAAAAAGGTGACGCAGCACCTATAATAGCCTCTGGACGAAATTTATGAAGTGGCATCTTGTATATTTCGTCCAAGGCTTCATGCACTCTTATGGTGGCTTCAGAGTCCTGAAATCATCACTTGTAACTTCGTTCTGGTTCCCCTTGTGCATGGCATCTTCTCCATGCTTGCTCTTGCTCCAATGTCCATCCTTCTCCAAGCTAGGCCCTTCATTTGTAAGCAAAACAAATGTATCCAATTTAGGCAGCATCATATTCTCATGAACATTAGAATCATTACCAAGAAACGAAAGTACCTGATAATTTAATTGGCGTGCGCGAGCTCTAGTAATTGGTCCAGTATATGTAGCAGTAGGGGCTGTGGGTGTAACAATGGTATTGATGTCCTCATCACCTGTGGACCCCATGTGTCAGCTTTAACTTTGGCCAAGTCAGCATTGACCTCGCCCACCTGTCGGTGACCCTGGCCAGCACTATGTCACTGACGGATTGGACCCACTGGTCAGTTTTGACCCAGTACAACTCAGTTGACCTGCTGATGTCATGCTTGCACAATGCTGACGTAGTAAAGTGTTTTAGAAAATACCTAAAACTTCTAAAATTCATAGAAAATCAATCATAACTCCAAATGAAATAATTTATATATGAAAAATTATCAAAAAAATACAATCTATCCAATGGCACTAATTTCATGCACAACAAAACAAGTTAAGCTTGCTGTTTAGTTCAAAACAACTAAATGGACTTTGAAAATTCATATGTTGAGTTTGAATCCGAACCTTTGGTTCAAATCAACTCAAACCCTTCTGTTGCTAGCTGCATTAGATCAAATCACATCATATTAACTTGTCATGATCACGCATCATATTGTTGCATGCATTGATTGTGTTCCTTTTCTATTTGGCGGTGTTGTTCCCTCAAAGTGGATGTTGTTCCGACGTTGTGATCGTTGACACGAATGAAGAGTTATACTATCTTCAGAAGTGCCAGGCAAGCAAAACTCCCTTGATCACTCTGATATAATCCCACTCTCTCGCTCCTGCTCTCTTTTATTGCATTTGGACAACAATGATTCAACTGTTACATGTTGTGGTAGTTGAACCCCTTTCCTTTGCATGACCTGTCTTTGCCACAGTAAATAGTTGAAACCCACTACCATGAGTAGGAGTTGTTTGAGCCATGATGTGCCTACTCATTTATGCTTTCTTGTTATGCCTGCTATTGCTTAGAGTTGTGTCAGGTCTGATTCATCTGGGATGAATTGGAATGTGGTCATCATGTCCTACTATTGAGGGCTAAGTGTGTGAACACGATTTGGTAAAGGTAGCGGTGAGAGGCCATGTAGGACTACATGGTGGGTTGTCTCATTGAAACCGTCCTCAGGAATTGAGTTCCGCGTTTGTGATCCAAGAACAGCTACTACCACACGTTGGGCCCTGAAATATGACCCCGCTCGACTTATTAACCTCCCTGTCCTCTGTCCAGGAGTTGCAAGTAGTTTCAGGTGTTTGTAGTGTACTGGAGGCTGTGCGTAGCGCTGACTGGAGGGGTGGGCTATGATGGAGCAGGTACGTGCCCCGGTGTACCGAGTCGCCCGTTTGGTGTCTCGGGAACCCTGTACACATCGTCCGGGGCCGTATTGGAAACCCGGTCGGACTTCCTTGCGGATGGAACCTAAATAGGCGATAAACCTAGACTAGAGACTTGTGTGGTTAGTCAGGTCGTGGTCTACACCCACGTCGGCTTTCGCTTGAAGTCTGCCGAGCACATGTCGTGTGCAGACAGTAAGTGGTGGAAACATGTGTGAAGAAGTACACCCTGCAGGGTTATATATGATCTATTCTAATAGCCGCGTCCGCGGATATGGACTACTTGGAACGCTTACATCGTTCATAGATAACCGAAAGTGGATACTCTAAAATGCGCAAGATAAGCGTGAGTGCTATGGATGGCCTTCTCGTGGGGAGACGGGAGCGGATCCATAGTGGTGTATTGATATGGTGAATATGTGGACTCGTGTGTGCTTTCTCACCTCAAAGAATATGCTGGTAGAAGTAGTACAAGATAGCCACCAAGTCAAAGCTGGCTTGCTGCAGTTAAACTCCACCACCCCCTTTGTTGATATTGATGCATAAGTAGATAGTTTTGATGTAAGTCTTGCCGGGTACATTTGTACTCATGTTTTCTTAATTTATGTTTTTGCAGAGAGACTTCAGTCTCACTAGTAGTTCTATGTGGGCTTCGACGATTAGCTTGGGAATCCCAGACAAAGGTCTGGTTCCTATGGAGGGTCTTGTATATAGACATGCTTTCTAGCCTTCTCTCTTTTTAGATGTCTGTACTCAGACATGTTTATGCTTCCGGTTAGCTTGTATGACTTTGTGTGAAGGGTCATGCGACCGCTGCTTGTAATAAATGCTATGATGGCTCTTCTGGGCCTTTATCTATATGAGTTGTTGAGTTATGTCGTGATGCCATGTTGTACATCACATACTTGCATGTTATGCGTACGTGTAACGTGTATTTCTATGTGTGGGATCCGACACGTAGTTGTTTATTCTTGGTAGCCTCTCTTATGGGGAAATGTCTCCTAGTGCTTCCACTGAGCCATGGTAGCTTGCTACTGCTCCGGAGCACCCGGGATGATTGGCATGTGTCCTTTGCTCCTGTGTCTGTCCCTTCGGGGAAATGTCACGCGGTGCTTATGGGAGTCCTGATAGCTTGCTACAACCCGGATTCACTCTCTGCTGACCGACACGTGTGTAAGTTAGTGCCACCTTGGGTTTACGACTAGTCATGTCGGCCCGGGTTCTCTGTCATGTGGATGCTAGCGACACTATCATATATGTGCGCCAAAAGGTGCAAACGGTCCCGGGCCAGGCAAGGTGGCACTCATGGGGAAACCATGAGGATTGAGTCGTGACTTAGCTTTTTGACATGTAGTGCAGCGAGCAACAAAACGCTCAACATCCCGTCTCATCTTTGGCCAAAAGAAATGTGTAGCAAGTACGTCCTCCGTCTTCTTCACGCCAAAGTGTCCCATTAATCCTCCCCCATGCGCCTCCTGCAACAGCAAAAGACGAACGGAGCTAGCTGGAATGCATAGCTTGTTAGCACGAAACACAAATCCATCGTTAACGACAAACTTGTTCCACATTCTTCCTTCTTTACAATTCTGCATTACATCTTTAAAATCAGCATCATGCACATATTGATCTTTGATGGTCTCCAAACCAAATATTTTGAAGTCAAGTTGTGAAAGCATAGTATAGCGACGAGACAATGCATCAGCAATAACATTTTCTTTTCCCTTCTTGTGTTTAATGACATAAGGGAAAGTCTCAATGAATTCAACCCATTTAGCATGTCTACGATTCAGTTTAGCTTGACTTTTAATATGTTTCAAAGACTCATGATCAGAATGTATAACAAATTCTTTGGGCCATAAATAATGTTGCCATGTTTCTAAAGTCCGAACAAGAGCATATAATTCTTTATCATAAGTAGAATAATTCAGACTAGGCCCACTCAATTTTCAGAAAAGTATGCAACAGGTTTGCCATCTTGTAATAACACACCTCCTAATCCAATTCCACTAGCATCACATTCAAGCTCAAAAGTCTTATTAAAATCAGGAAGTTGGAGTAAAGGAGCATGTGTCAACTTATCTTTCAATACCGTGAAGGCTTCTTCCTGTGCGGTACCCCACAGAAAAGGCACATCTTTCTTTGTAAGCTCATTGAGAGGTGCAGCAATGGTGCTGAAATCTCTCACAAAACGCCTATAGAATCCAGCGAGGCCAAGGAAACTCCTCACTTGTGTGACCGTTTTGGGCTGCGGCCAACTCTCAATAGCTTCAATCTTGGCTTTATCAACTTCAATTCCCTGTGGAGTAACAACATAGCCAAGAAAAGATACTCGGTCGGTGCAAAAGGTGCACTTTCCAAGGTTACCAAACAAACGTGCATCACGTAGAGCAATAAAAACAGCACGTAAATGTTCCAAATGTTCCTCCAAAGATTTGCTATAAATCAATATGTCATCAAAGTAAACTACCACAAATCGTCCAATGAAAGCACGTAAAACTTCGTTCATTAACCTCATGAAAGTACTAGGTGCATTAGTTAACCCAAAAGGCATGACTAACCACTCATATAATCCAAACTTAGTTTTAAATGCTGTTTTCCATTCATCTCCCAATTTCATACGAATTTGATGGTATCCACTACGCAAATCAACTTTGGAGAATATTGTAGAGCCACTCAATTCATCAAGCATATCATCTAGCCTAGGAATAGGATGACGATAACGAATAGTAATATTATTAATGCCTCTACAATCAACGCACATACGTGATGTACCATCCTTTTTCGGCACTAGAATAATAGGAACAGCACAAGGACTAAGGGATTCGCGTATATAACCTTTGTCGAGAAGCTCTTGTACTTGACGCATAATCTCCTTCGTCTCCTCTGGATTGGTACAGTATGGTGCACGGTTTGGCAGTGAAGCACCGGGAATTAAGTCAATCTGATGCTCAATCCCTCGAATAGGCGGTAATCCCGGTGGCACGTCTTGTGGAAAGACGTCAGCGAACTCCTGCAAAATGTTAGTGATAGCAGGAGGCAAAGAGGAAGGCACGTCCTCGAATGAAAATAATGCCTCTTTGCACACAAAAGCATAGCAAACAGATTTGCTAAAATCTAGATTATCAATATCAGATTTGGTGGCAAGTAAACATGCACTTTTCAATTTAATTTCAGAAGCAACACTAGATTGTTTATTATTATTAGGCTGCATTTGTTGCTCAAATTCTTTTGCCACAATCTGATTTTCACTCTTAGTTTTCTCCTGTTTTGCTTTATTAGCTCTATTAATATCATCTTTCAAAATGGAATCAGGAGTCATAGGAAGCAAAGTAATATTTTTATCCTTATGAACAAGAGTATACTGATTGTTTCTACCATGGTGAATAGAATTTTTATCAAATTGCCATGGTCTACCAAGTAATAAGGAACATGCTTGCATAGGTACCACATCACAATCAACATAATCAGCATATGTAGAGATACTAAAATGTACACGAACAGTACGTGTTACCTTAACCTTGCCGCTGTTGTTGAACCATTGGATGTAGTAAGGATGTGGATGTGGTCTTGTGGTGAGAGATAGCTTCTCCACCATCTCCATGCTAGCCAAGTTGTTGCAACTCCCTCCATCTATGATCACGCGAACAGAACGTTCCTTCACAACTCCCTTTGTATGGAACAAATTATGCCTCTGATTTTGCTCAGCTTGTGTAACCTGCACACTCAAAACACGTTGAGCAACTAAACATTCATACCTGTCAGCATCTTCAGGAGCCATGTATTGCGTCTCATGATCAGAATCGTCTCCACCGTGTTCGTCACGTGTAATAAGAGCCAAAGTCTCCTCATCAAAGTCACTAGCGGACTCATACCCACCATCCTCAGTAACAATCATCACACGCTTAGATGGGCATTCTCTCGCATAATGACCTCCACCCTTGCAACGTCGACAAATAATATCATGTGTTTGCCCTGTTGATGCCATGGATGAAGAAGAGCTCTTTGCAGGCCCAGAAGGTGTGCTCTTGGCAGATAGTGGTGATTGTGCCTGCTTTATTGTATCACGGTTGGAGGTGGCAGCCGACGGAGGCGCCGGTGTAGCAGAACGGGAGGAAGTAGATGATGCACGTGGTGTCCATGATGAAGGTCGACCTGCAGAAAAGTTAGTCCGCGCCAATGCCTGTCGATCCTGTACTTCACGTTCAGCTTTACAAGCAAGATGGAATAAACGAGTGATATTAGTATACTCCTTATAGTCTAGAATGGTCTGAATCTCTCTATTTAATCCACCCAGAAAACGTGCAAGCATAGCTTCATTCTCCTCAACAATACCACATCTAATCATGCCAGTTTGTAATTCCTGATAATATTCTTCTACAGAATTTTTTCCTTGTCTTAAGCGCTGTAATTTTTGAAGCAATTCACGTTGATAATATGGTGGAACCCAACGAGTACGCATAGCAGTTTTCAAAGCAGCCCAAGTAGCGGGAATAGGATATAATCTACAATGTTCAGACCACCATACACATGCAAAACTAGTGAAAGCACAAACAGCAGCAGCAACCCGTCTCTCCTCGGGATATTGTAAACATGTAAAACGTTGTTCAGTTTCTAACTCCCAAGTAAGATATATATCAGGAACATATCTACCCTCAAATGGTGGAATATTCAATTTCAGTTTAGGAATATGGACATCATCTCGTACCTGAGGTGGTGGTGCAGGCCTACCATTACGAATATATACCTGAGGTCGACCTGGTGGTGGTGGTGCTGGTGGCTGCACGTAGTGCTGATTTTGATCAACCTCATCCTCATAATCGCCCGCATACTCAACATCCTCCTGGGTACCACCAGCAGCAGTAGCAGGGGCGAAAGAAGCATCAACAACATGAACAGCAGCACCAGAAGTTTGGCCATCCTCAATAGGAACACGCCTCGCTCGTCCATACTGATTCGAAAGGATGCGTTGTTGTTGTTGTTGTTGTTGTTGTTGTTGGAGAGGTGCGTTAGGTGCAGCGGGTGGTGGTGGTGGAAGACGCGCGAGCAATTCATTAAATTTGTTATCGAGCTTTGTTTCGAACGTCTTGTCCATGCCATCTATCTTCTCCATGGCCTCTTCAAATCTGTTTAGCACATCTTGCACCTGTCCACTCATCATTTGCTGAAACTTATCATGAAGCTCCTTGTTCGATAAATTCTCCCAGTCAGTCACGTCGGCTTGTGATCCTGGCATGGTTAGCAGCAATAGAAACACACAAGAATATGATCCTACAGACTACGAACAAGTGGTGGTGGTGGGTGTCACAAATCCGTCAAGCAAAACTCAAATTCTTACCAGTTCTTACCCAGCAGCAGGCGGTGATAATGATGGTGCAGCGGCGGCGTGACAACTTATGACCAGAACTCGAAACTCTAAAAGACTAGACTCTAAGACCAGCAACTAGACCGACGATGCAACCGCAAATTCAACAAAGCAAAACCCTAAAAAGATTATGCAAAGGCTCAGATTGGTTCGGATATGATGAACTAACCCTAAATTTTTTTTGTGGCTTTTTCGTGGACTATAGGTATGAAGAACAGACTCGATCTGAACTACGAAAAACTGGAAAATCTCACCGAGCAACCTGGAAATCTGATACCACTTGATAGAGGCGAGGGTGTCCCGTCTTTCGATGAGATGATGGATTTCACTTTGGTGGAAGTCGACTTTGACGATCCGACTACGAACGTGCAAGGACGTCGCGCCTTAGCAATCGCTAAACCAACTCCGAGAGGTTATTGACCACGCCGGAGCACGATCAACCTGACCACGAGGGTCTGTTTCCTGCGAGCAAACGAAGAACAAGCAAGAAACTGAGATTGCAATCTGGATATTGCGAATATAAGATGAAAGCTTTATTGATCAAGGTGGGGTTCTGTGACGCCTTTGTCTGGTCGTTGAACACAAACGAAGTACGCGAAGTTGCAGCTATGGCGAACTTTTAATCTAAACAAAACCCAAAGTCTAAACGGTGCCCTAAGGGCTGTATATATGGAGGAAGAGAGGGGGAATTTCGTGGCCCTTGGTGGAGGGGTCCGAAATCAACCCTATCTCTTGTTTCCCCACACATACGGACTCTAAAAATAGCCTATACTTATGTATTTCGAAATTACATGGGCCTGGCCCAATAAAAAGGTGACGCAGCACCTATAATAGCCTCTGGACGAAATTTATGAAGTGGCATCTTGTATATTTCGTCCAAGGCTTCATGCACTCTTATGGTGGCTTCAGAGTCCTGAAATCATCACTTGTAACTTCGTTCTGGTTCCCCTTGTGCATGGCATCTTCTCCATGCTTGCTCTTGCTCCAATGTCCATCCTTCTCCAAGCTAGGCCCTTCATTTGTAAGCAAAACAAATGTATCCAATTTAGGCAGCATCATATTCTCATGAACATTAGAATCATTACCAAGAAACGAAAGTACCTGATAATTTAATTGGCGTGCGCGAGCTCTAGTAATTGGTCCAGTATATGTAGCAGTAGGGGCTGTGGGTGTAACAATGGTATTGATGTCCTCATCACCTGTGGACCCCATGTGTCAGCTTTAACTTTGGCCAAGTCAGCATTGACCTCGCCCACCTGTCGGTGACCCTGGCCAGCACTATGTCACTGACGGATTGGACCCACTGGTCAGTTTTGACCCAGTACAACTCAGTTGACCTGCTGATGTCATGCTTGCACAATGCTGACGTAGTAAAGTGTTTTAGAAAATACCTAAAACTTCTAAAATTCATAGAAAATCAATCATAACTCCAAATGAAATAATTTATATATGAAAAATTATCAAAAAAATACAATCTATCCAATGGCACTAATTTCATGCACAACAAAACAAGTTAAGCTTGCTGTTTAGTTCAAAACAACTAAATGGACTTTGAAAATTCATATGTTGAGTTTGAATCCGAACCTTTGGTTCAAATCAACTCAAACCCTTCTGTTGCTAGCTGCATTAGATCAAATCACATCATATTAACTTGTCATGATCACGCATCATATTGTTGCATGCATTGATTGTGTTCCTTTTCTATTTGGCGGTGTTGTTCCCTCAAAGTGGATGTTGTTCCGACGTTGTGATCGTTGACACGAATGAAGAGTTATACTATCTTCAGAAGTGCCAGGCAAGCAAAACTCCCTTGATCACTCTGATATAATCCCACTCTCTCGCTCCTGCTCTCTTTTATTGCATTTGGACAACAATGATTCAACTGTTACATGTTGTGGTAGTTGAACCCCTTTCCTTTGCATGACCTGTCTTTGCCACAGTAAATAGTTGAAACCCACTACCATGAGTAGGAGTTGTTTGAGCCATGATGTGCCTACTCATTTATGCTTTCTTGTTATGCCTGCTATTGCTTAGAGTTGTGTCAGGTCTGATTCATCTGGGATGAATTGGAATGTGGTCATCATGTCCTACTATTGAGGGCTAAGTGTGTGAACACGATTTGGTAAAGGTAGCGGTGAGAGGCCATGTAGGACTACATGGTGGGTTGTCTCATTGAAACCGTCCTCAGGAATTGAGTTCCGCGTTTGTGATCCAAGAACAGCTACTACCACACGTTGGGCCCTGAAATATGACCCCGCTCGACTTATTAACCTCCCTGTCCTCTGTCCAGGAGTTGCAAGTAGTTTCAGGTGTTTGTAGTGTACTGGAGGCTGTGCGTAGCGCTGACTGGAGGGGTGGGCTATGATGGAGCAGGTACGTGCCCCGGTGTACCGAGTCGCCCGTTTGGTGTCTCGGGAACCCTGTACACATCGTCCGGGGCCGTATTGGAAACCCGGTCGGACTTCCTTGCGGATGGAACCTGAATAGGCGATAAACCTAGACTAGAGACTTGTGTGGTTAGTCAGGTCGTGGTCTACACCCACGTCGGCTTTCGCTTGAAGTCTGCCGAGCACATGTCGTGTGCAGACAGTAAGTGGTGGAAACATGTGTGAAGAAGTACACCCTGCAGGGTTATATATGATCTATTCTAATAGCCGCGTCCGCGGATATGGACTACTTGGAACGCTTACATCGTTCATAGATAACCGAAAGTGGATACTCTAAAATGCGCAAGATAAGCGTGAGTGCTATGGATGGCCTTCTCGTGGGGAGACGGGAGCGGATCCATAGTGGTGTATTGATATGGTGAATATGTGGACTCGTGTGTGCTTTCTCACCTCAAAGAATATGCTGGTAGAAGTAGTACAAGATAGCCACCAAGTCAAAGCTGGCTTGCTGCAGTTAAACTCCACCACCCCCTTTGTTGATATTGATGCATAAGTAGATAGTTTTGATGTAAGTCTTGCCGGGTACATTTGTACTCATGTTTTCTTAATTTATGTTTTTGCAGAGAGACTTCAGTCTCACTAGTAGTTCTATGTGGGCTTCGACGATTAGCTTGGGAATCCCAGACAAAGGTCTGGTTCCTATGGAGGGTCTTGTATATAGACATGCTTTCTAGCCTTCTCTCTTTTTAGATGTCTGTACTCAGACATGTTTATGCTTCCGGTTAGCTTGTATGACTTTGTGTGAAGGGTCATGCGACCGCTGCTTGTAATAAATGCTATGATGGCTCTTCTGGGCCTTTATCTATATGAGCTGTTGAGTTATGTCGTGATGCCATGTTGTACATCACATACTTGCATGTTATGCGTACGTGTAACGTGTATTTCTATGTGTGGGATCCGACACGTAGTTGTTTATTCTTGGTAGCCTCTCTTATGGGGAAATGTCTCCTAGTGCTTCCACTGAGCCATGGTAGCTTGCTACTGCTCCGGAGCACCCGGGATGATCGGCATGTGTCCTTTGCTCCTGTGTCTGTCCCTTCGGGGAAATGTCACGCGGTGCTTATGGGAGTCCTGATAGCTTGCTACAACCCGGATTCACTCTCTGCTGACCGACACGTGTGTAAGTTAGTGCCACCTTGGGTTTACGACTAGTCATGTCGGCCCGGGTTCTCTGTCATGTGGATGCTAGCGACACTATCATATATGTGCGCCAAAAGGTGCAAACGGTCCCGGGCCAGGCAAGGTGGCACTCATGGGGAAACCGTGCGTGAGGCCGCAAAGTGATATGATGTGTTACATGCTAGATCGGTGTGACTTAGGATCGGGGTCCTGATAGGTTTGGTATCAGAGCCTGACTGCCTGTAGGATTACCAAGCCAAACTGGTCGAAGTCAAGTCTAGAAATGCTTTAGTTATATAAGGAAATTGATTATGGAAGGGAACGTAAGGCTCTTTTTACTCCTTTACCTTATGACCTTCTGATCTGAGTCATCCTCTTCTCTTCTACGGGGATTAAGGACTAGGCTTCTCATCTTTCTATCAGGATCACGTGTTACTAATCCGTAGGCTTATAGGATTGATGGATTCAAGCCTCAGTTCAGTTCCTACTACTTCCGTGTGTTGACAGTTAGTCTCGGAACCTTGATATTGCGATGTTGAGTGGTTATACCACCATTTTACATGATATCTCAATTTTTTGAGCATTTACAACCGTTATGCTGTCCAGTCGTCCCTGGTTTCTAAATAGTCTGATGCATTTGCAAATCCCTTCTTCCGTTCTTGATGTTCCTTTTGGCCAGATTAACCACACTAATCAGTGTGTTGAGGTACTTCATTGCCTCAACATATATGTTGAAGCTATTATTATGACACTAGGGTAATCTTAGAGAACCACCGAGCAATCAAGCAATGCTTTAGATTCCAGTGTGATAATTTTGGCCATCATCCTCGAAAGCATCCCGTGATGCCGTTTAGCTGGTAGGCATTCTATTCCTGGGTTTTGGAACCCAAAATTCACTCTATACCTCGTGTTGATAGTGTTACTCGTTCCTTTAGGGTATTAGTAACCTTGAGATAGTCTTCGAGGTCCGTGGTATATCGTTCTTCCAAAACCATGAACCGATATGGCAGAAGTTCTTTTGAACCAAAATATCACAACCAAAATGCTCTTGATGAGTTCTCCATTATATTTTGACTCTGCCAATCCTACCTTTGTGCATGGGTTATCCGCAAGAAATATGTTGAAATTGTTTGACATACTAATCTATGCATCCACAACTCAGAAAGTTATATGTTCCTTGAGTTGTCCCTCTTCACTTGTATTCCGACCATCGTCTATCAATTGATAGTCAAGGGTACGTGTGCATCCGTGCATCGGTGCCTATTATTCTTGTGGTCCATCAAGACATTCTACTTCAGAATGACTAGGAGAAACAAACTCCAGTACCTGATCCATTTTCTAGGATTAGGTCAAAGAAATTGTATTCCATAGATCAAAATGCCATCCAACTTTTGTTCTGTTCTACCCCGGAGTATTACCGTCATATGTCAAGAATGTCATGGGAATTGCACACCATCTTATGAATTCTTGGTACAGTGATACTTCTCGCCATCATTATTCATTACTCGGTCTCCGTGTTGTTGTAGCCGGAATGCCGACAAGTGAACCATGATGTGTGAAATCAATACTCCTAGCAACCCCGTTGCTTGGTAGTTAAAGGACAATAATATCATTCTTAGCGTGTTGGTTACCGAATCATTATTCTAGGATTGATCATGCTACCTTGTCCTTATTTCTGGTGCACTCTTCGATCATTGAGTTAGGATTGAATCCCTTGCTCTTCTGATCATGTCTTCTTGCCCTGAAAAGCAGGATTGTTATCGGGTTTAATAACATATTTGCTTCATGATTTTTTGAATATCTTCTCGGAAGTATTACCAGGTTGTTCCCTAACCGCTATGTTGGGTTTGTGATCATGTTGGTTTTCCTCTAAACCACCCCTTCTCCAAGAATCTGTGTTGGATACCCTGAACTAGTTGGTTAAGCTAAACAACAACTTGGGGAGTTGGGAGATAAATTTTTGCTTGACTTAGTTCCTTCCAAGGGATATCTTTTGTGTGTGCGTTGTAGAAGGATGATATCCTCATCGATTGGTCCTTGTGATCAGTTGTCGGAGCCATCGTCTTATCCAATCTTTGATTTGAGTATTGGCCATCGTCAAATCAAATCAGAACCAATGATGTTCGTTATGTTGTCTTACTTGTGGTTGTTTCCTCGAGCATACACCATTATATCTTTTGGGTCTGACCAATGCTATCATCGTGTTCACTTAATTGTGGAATTCCATCTATATGGAAGCCTCGATGAATTGTTGTCGAGCCCATCGGCAACATGTTTATCTCCTTCATGATTCATGTTGAACATTAAAGCTAGCGTTGAAAACTTTTGTAAGCATCATCTTTGTGTTAGCTCATGAAGTAGATGTCTTGATGCAAGAAGTGACTTCCTCTAAGCTCATGTGCATTCGATGTAAGTTGCCGCCATGTATCCAAGAAAGATGTTTTGCTTCCTATGGAATCATCCCGAGTCAGTCATGCATGTGCGAAGTATTCTGTGCTCTGTTAGACTGATCATCTTCATTCCATATGAATTCCCTTGCACACCAAGCCGCTGAATGATTTGTTCGAGAAGAAGAAGTTCCTTCTTAAGAGCTAGATTTATGCAAGGAGTTCAATATCCTCGATGATGGTTCCCAACCAGAACTCGGTAGTGTTTTGTTGTAAGACTGCTATGTGGTCATGCTTGTCTGGGACAACGTGTTCACATGTGTGTAGCAGAACCAGCTCATGTTTTGGAGCTTACTACCACAGTCCATTTCTCGAGAATCTCACAACGTTATCTCTTTGATTTGTGTTGCAAACTTTCCTTTTCAGACACGCTAATGTCTGGAATATCCTGTCACCAATCGGACCTGAATCTCAGGCAGGTATGATGGTTGGAACATTCCCAACATTTGCATTTTGTTCCCGTCTTGCACCGCCATTGTGCCATTTTACCATGGGCTGCCCTTCTCGGTAATGGTTGTTCAGAATCATCTTCAAAAGTGGGCTTACCATGGGTCCCGTCCATTTCCGATGATAAGAAAAAATCATCCATTGCGTTGTCTTCAATAACATAGTCCACATCATCCATTCTAGTCCGAGTATGTCATTCTTTCAAACTCCTTCAAATGATCGATTGTGATTGCCTTAGGCTGGTATAAAGAGTTTCAATGATCTTTCTATCAAAAGTAATTCCTTTTGCCACTTAAGAATAATCCTACGAGTTACCTCCTTTTAGGTGTCCCATTATGGAATCATGGCAATTTGTCTCCTCGTTACTTTGACACAGACTCACCATCTACCTAAGCATGGAATTGTTGCCTACCAAATTGAACCTTCGTCATTTATTTCTTTCCACCCCTCTCGATGTGTGTTTTATGTCCTAGCTCAAGAGATGTTTCAACGTCTCATTACATGAGTTGGTTGCGAGTCCCTCGATTTTGTGAAGCTCGAATCCTACAGAGTTTTCCTCTTTTCCTTCGTCATAGTTTCTCGAAAGCAAGGATGTCAAGATCAACGCGTGTTGCAATGAATCAACGTCCTCGAGTAATGCAGTGGATCGTGAAAACTGTGTCAGTTTCATGCCCCCTCTGTCTCCTTACCTCACGTCTTGAATCTCGGGACGAGATTCTTGTTTAGTGGGGGTGAGTTGTCACAGCCCTAGAATATCTGAGTGTAAATAGTTGCATTAGTGAGCATCATGCATCATGTTTAAATTCAAGAAACTTGAATTGAGGAAATTTGGAAGCCTCAAAATTTTAATTAAAAGAAGGTCAAATAACCCCGGAAAATGCATCCAATGTTTCCAAAATGCTCTTCAATGATGTTTGATACTTTTGGAAAGGGTTTTAGTCCAAACCAAAAACATGGTACATTTTTGAGCAATTATTTTGGCCATTTGGATTTAAATAAATAAATATTTGAGTTGGATTTAATTCTTCCATAAAAGAATTGCAAGTCCCAACAATTCTGAAAATTTGTGAGTGGCTCTGAATATATTGTAACTAGCCACATAATAATTTCCAAAAGCTACAAAATTAGTTTGGTTTGAAACCAAATTAAAAGAAACTGCAAGAAAAGGAAAACACAAAGAAAAATAATAAAAAGCAGAAACCCACCTGGGCCACTTACCTGGCCTGGCACTGTGCTAGTCCAGACCATTGGCCCTGCCAGTCATCTTCTCCATGGTGCCAAGAGAACAACACGCGCATGGCCGACGCACGCGAGCACGCTCTGCGCCACCTCCTGCTTGCCGATGATCCGCTGGATGCGTGGCCGACTTCCTCGGTGTCGTCCCAATCCCTCCGACTCGCTCACTCTTGCCCCTGCTCTTTCCCTCGCCGTTTCCCACCTCACCGAACGCGCCCGCCGCCGCCGACGAGCACCACCGCGGCCATCGCCACTCCCTCATCCCTTCGAGCAGTCCAGAAGCTCCGCCTCGTCCTCTCCGTCAGGCCACGCGGCACCGGGCGCCTCCGAACGCCGTCACTGTGGTCGTCTTCTACCTCGGGCAACTGAGATCGCCGGCGCGCATTCGTCGTCCATGGTGCCTCCTCGAGCCAGCTTCGACGCCCCATGCAACCTCCATGAGCTCCTGCTCCAAATCCCTCTCTCCCCTACGTCGATTTCCTCCTCTAGCCCCACTGGCCACCCCGGCCGAAGCTCGCCGCCGTTGTGCTTTGTCGCGGCCGTGGCCAAAGCCCGAACCAGCCGCTCCGCATGCGTCATCATTCTCCTCGCCTCACCAGGAGCCTGATGAGCCCCTCGGAGAGCTCCTCTGTGCACCGTAGCACCAACCCCGTGATCACCCAAACTCCAGCGCCGCCACGGGCTCGTTTCCGATGAGTTCCTGCTACCCCACGACCGCCTGTCCGGCCCATCAGATGCGCAAGAGCGAGAGTTCCCCAAAGCACTAACACGCGCCCAAAACCGCTCTCTGTAGCACGTTTCCAACGCGATCTGCCGTCTCGGGCTCACCGGCAGCTCGACGCCGGCCGAACTCCGGTGACCACTGACATGGCAACATCATTAGCGGCTAATGATCTCGCTAATGACCCCCTAGAGCCACTGCAATGTGGGCACCAATTCTGTTTAGATTAGTCTAATTTTTCTGTTTAGATTAGTGCTAATCCTGTGGACCCCACGTGTCAGCTTTGACTTTGGCCAAGTCAGCATTGACCTCGCCCACCTGTCGGTGACCCTGGCCAGCACCGTATCACTGACGGGTGGGACCCACTGGTCAATTTTGACCCAGTACAACTCACTTAACCTGCTAATGTCATGCTTGCACAATGCTGACGTAGTAAAGTGTTTCTGAAATTATAATAAATCAGGAATGATTTATGAATTTCAGAAAATACCTAAAACCTCTAAAATTTATAGAAAATCAACCGTAACTCCAAATGAAATAATTTATATATGAAAAATTATCAGAAAAATACAATCTATCCAATGGAACTAGTTTCGTGCATGACAAAACAAGTTAAGATTGCTGTTTAGTTTGATACAACTAAATGGACTTTGAAAATTCATATGTTGAATTTGAATTTGAACCTTTTGTTCAAATCAACTCAAACCCTTCTGTTGCTAGCTGCATTAGCTCAAATCATAGCATATTAACATGTCATGATCATGCATCATATTGTTGCATTGCATTGATTGTGTTCCTTCTCTGTTTGCCGGTGTTGTTCCCTCTAAGTGGACGTTGTTCTGACGTTGTGATCGTTGACACTGATGAAGAGCTATACTATCTTCAGAAGTGTCAGGCAAGCAAAACCCCCTTGATCACTCAGATATAATCCCACTCTCTCGCTCCTGCTCTCTTTTATTGCATTTGGACATCAACGATTCAACTGTTACATGCTGCGGTAGTTGAACCCCTTTCCTCTGCATGACCTGTCTTTGCCACAGTAAATAGTTGAAACCCACTAGCATGAGTAGGAGTTGTTTGAGCCATGATGTGCCTACTCATTTATGCTTGCTTGTTATGCCTGCTATTGCTTAGAGTTGTGTCAGGTCTGATTCATCCGGGATGAATTGGAATGTGGCCATCATGTCCTACTGTTGAGAGCTAAGTGTGTGAACACGATTTGGTAAAGGTAGCGGTTAGAGGCCATGTAGGAGTACATGGTGGGTTGTCTCATTGAAACCGTCCTCAGGAACTGAGTGTCGTGTTTTTGATCCAAGAACAGCTACTACCACACATTGGGCCCTGAAATATGACCCCGCTCAACTTCTTAACCCTAGTTTCTGGTGTTTGTAGTGTACTAGAGGCCGTACATAGCACTGACCGAAGGGGTGGGCTATGATGCGGCAGATACGTGGCCCGGTGTATCGAGTCGCCTGTTTGGTGTCTCGGGAACCCTGTACACATCATTCGGGGCCGAAGTGGAAACCCCGGACGGACTTCCTTGCGGATGGAACCCGAATAGGCGATAAACCTGGACTAGAGACTTGTGTGGTTAGTCAGGTCGTGGTCTGCACCCACGTTGGTTTTCGCCTGAAGTCTGCCGAGCACATGTCGTGTGCAGACGATAAGTGGTGGAAACATGTGTGAAGAAGTACACCCATGCAGGGTTATATATGATCTATTCGAATTGCCGCATTCGCGAATATGGACTACTTGGAACGCTTACATTGTTCTAGATAACCGAAAGTGGATACTCTAAAATGCGCAAGATAAGCATGAGTGCTATGGATGGCTTCTCGTAGGGAGACGGGAGCGGATCCATAGTGGTGTATTGATATGATGAATATGTGGACTCGTGTGCGCTTTCTCACCTCAAAGAAAATGTTGGTAGACGTAGTACATGATAGCCACCGAGTCAAAGTTGGCTTGCTGCAGTTAAACTCCACCACCCCCTTTGTTGATATTGATGCATAAGTAGATAATTCTGATGTAAATCTTGTTGGGTACATTTGTACTCACATTTGCTTAATTTATGTTTTTGCAGAGAGACTTTAGTCTCACTAGTAGTTCTAGATGGGCTTCGATGATTTGCTTGGGAATCCCAGACAGAGGTCTGGTTCCTATGGAGGGTCTTGTAGATAGACACTTTCTAGCCTTCTCTCTTTTCAGATGTCTGTACTCAGACATGTTTATGCTTCCGCTTGGCTTGTATGACTTTGTGTGAAGGGTCATGAGACCCGCTGCTTGTAATAAATGCTATGATGGCTCTTCTAGGCCTTTATCTATATGAGTTGTTGAGTTATGTTGTGATGCCATGTTGTACAACATATACTTGCGTTTTATGCGTACGTGTAAAGTGTATTGCTATGTGTGGGATCCGACATCTAGTTGTTTATTCTTGGTAGCCTCTCTTATGGGGAAATGTCTCCTAGTGCTTACACCGAGCCATGGTAGCTTGCTACTTTTCCGGAGCACTTGGGATGATTGGCATGTGTCCTTCTTTGCTCATGTGTCTGTCCCTTCGGGAAAATGTCACACGGTGCTTTACCGGAGTCTTGATAGCTTGCTACAACCCGGATTCACTTGTTGCTGATCGACACATGCATTGCTGGGTCATGTATGCCTGTCCCTGTAAGTAAGTGCCACCGTGGGTTTACGACTAATCATGTCGGTCTGGGTTCTCTGTCATGTGGATGCTAGCGACACTATCATATACGTGAGCCAAGAAGCGCAAACGGTCCCGGGCCAGGTAAGGTGGCACCCATGAGGATACCGTGTGTGAGGCTGCAAAGTGATATGATGTGTTACATGCTAGATCGGTGTGACTTAGAATCGAGGTCCTGACGGCTTTAGTGATATACGTGATGAGAGTCATAGTCGGTTTAGTCCTAGAATACTAATACGTATAGGTCATGGAGTCCTTATAATAGCTATTACAAATAAAGGAGAAAAGCCTCTAGGAAGCTATGGCAGAGGCAGAAAATAGACCAATCTTGTGCGTGTATGTTCTACTGTGTTTGTCTCGTCTCTACAGACCGATTAACCTAGCCGCCGGAGATTAGTTCGCTTCATAAGCTAGCCTACGTGAAAAGCATCCACCTACCTGCTTTCCTGCTTATTTAGTTGTGTATGTGCTCGCTTTGCTGTCCGATGTATGATGACGATCTCATCTACGGAAAGTTATGAGTTCTAACATCGCAGCAAAGCATTGGCTAATTGTGGTATTCATATGAACAAATACCATGGGCTATTTTCTCTTGATGACAATGTTATCTTTTCAAGTTTTTGGATCAAATTATTTTGATTTTGCAGATCCTTAACTGATTTTACATATCCTAAATTTTGGTCCAAGTGACCCGGAGGAAGGAGAGGAGCTATCCATGGGGATGTGATGTGGAGCATCCCACGTTCATCCCCATGTACACTCCGACGACTCTCCAAGCCCCAAGAGGACATACGATGAGACCTCGAACATACGCCATTGGACACAAGGTGAATTCACTCCTCTTCGAACCGTCACTTTCCACATGTGAGACATGGCTACTACCTCATGCATGGACCTTACATGTACTCAGGCACAACCAAGATGACCATGGAGAATCCAAGGACCAAGGCCAAGCATTGAGGAGGAGAAGGAAGAAGAAGAACAGATGAGACAAGACTTGCTCGGATCATCCGGATCCCCAACCGGACGATCCAGACCAAGCCCGGATGATCCGGACCCCCACCCGGATGATCCGGGTAATGTGCCCGAAGACACCCGAAGCTTGTTCGACGAAGCGGGATCATCCGGACGGCCACCTGGATCATCCGAACCCCCGACGCGCGGATCATCCGGGACCCCATCCGGATCATCCGGACCACGCCTGCGTGTGTGACTTGGGCCGAGGCCCGTGTACCCCTTCGCCCATCACTTACCCCTCTGTGGCTTAGCACTATAAATAGACCCCCTCCTCCTAGTTAGGGTTAGCATTGTGATAGCTCATACTTTGAGCTCATCCATCCGGATCTACTCCACCGCGAGGGACCGACACCTCTTTGGAGAAGATCCTCGTTGGATTCAAGACCTCCTTTCGGAGAAGACCCTCTTCAATGCCTCCTCATGGAGAAGAACCGGTTACCCTATGAATTGTCCTTTGTTGGATTCAGATCTTGTATCACTTTGTGTCTTGATGATCTAGCACATGTGTGACTTTATTGTTGTTGGTTGAGTGTTCTCTCGTGTTTTTCCCTCGTTCCCCTGCTCATGTTCTTCGTGTTCTTGGTAGGATTTCCCTCCAAACGTGAAAGAGCGGCCTCTAGGGTTCTACCCTACATCATCTTGGTATCATGAGCCACATTAATCACGTTTTTGGATCCCCTACCCTTTGTTTTCTAGTTTGATTTTGTTGATTTCGTCCTAAATCCGAAAATCCCCACCAAAAATAGCCCCCAATTTTTTTTGTGATTTGTTGGTTTTGATGATGTTTTGTTGATTTTGATACATGGATTTGCTTGGTTTCAAGTGGATCTAGCATCTCCCCAAGTTTCCCCACCTTCCATCCACGAATTCTTCGCAATTTCGCCCCGAAAATCATCCATTTCCGCCCAAAATTCGCCCCCGAGAGGAAATCCTGTGCAGAGTTGACCTGCCCGGATCATCTGGACTTGCTCCCGGATCATCTAGACATTCCCCGGATCAGCTGGGCGCCCCCCGGACGTCCGGATAACCCACGCACCCGAATACCCATACCGGAGCTGACGAACCCGGATCATCTGGAAGTACTCCCGGATCATCCGGACCAAGCCCGGATCATCCGGACCTCCTCCCGGATGTCCGGCTAACCCTGAATCTAACACGGCTGAATTTTTGCTTTGTCCATAACTAGATCATCCGGAGTCCGTTTTTGACGTTCTTTAACTCGTTTTGAAGCTATTGACGTCCCCCATCCCACAAAAATACCACCAACATCATTTGACTCCATCAAATTTTTGGTACTTTGGCATCTTTGCCTAGGGCCACCGCCATATCATCGGCATTACCACCACCGACTTCCGCAACCTAACCCATTTTGTTCCCCATAGCATAGTGGATGCTTGAGTAGAGATTCGAGTCTCCTAAGGTGTTTCGGCTACTTAGGGACAGTTGCTTCTTCATCAATCACCACCACAATTTCCGCATAACCTTGCCCACCATACATTTCTCCACCTCAACTTAACCCAATTTTGTTTGAGCTTGTACGAGTTGTGGTTTGTGTCTCCTAAGGTGTTTCGGCTACTTAGGGAAGGAGACTTCAACTCCGACACCATGTATAGTCCACCACCATAACCCCCACTTCCGCCTTGCGTACTCCAAAACCCATCATTGCATTTCCGCAATCCCACCAATACTTCCGCAACCACCACCGCATTCCGCTACCACCATTTGACATTTGCCTTTGGAGATTTTGAGTTTGCGGTTTTTCCGTTTCCTATGGTGTTTCGGCTAATTAGGAACGGATCGCCATCTACAACACCGCCTCTCATCATCGACACGGACGGTAACCTCGACGACATCATTGTATATTCCCCTTGCAATTGCGTTGATAACCCCTTGCCCATTTTGCGTCACTTGCCTATTGAGACTAGCCATTGAGTATTTCCGACAATGTTACTTGTGCACATTAGTGATCATCCCTTCCATTGCATACATACCATATCATATTGGTATCATCATATCATCTCTTGTGTCACAAGATTGTTCCCGCATATACACAATTGCTATCTTGGTTTGTGCATTGTGCAAAAGTGGCCATACAAAAAAAAAGAATAAGCTTTTAAGCAAAGAAAAAAAGTGAACAAATAGCTTGTAAGCAAGTGCCATAGCATCATACCACATTGCATATAAGATTGTCATATCCGATCATCTTGGATCACCTTGAGCGAAACACTGGGAACCATACATACATAGCATACTTGGGATAGAAAGTTTATCCATTTTGCATCTTATAGGTTGTGCACAAGTGTCGTATCCGCCTATTGAGCAATCGTGCTAGCGTCTCTCTTGAGTTGTGCAACACGAGCGTTTTCTGTGGATTCCACATTTTGTGCTCATTCCTTGGTTGCACGACCCCATTTATCTATACGTGTGTGTTTCCATGTGCCATTCTTTGCAATTGGTCTACTTGTTTCGCTTGCGAATTTGTGAATATCTTTCAACATTATTGAATCTTGCTAACATTTTGCATCAAATTTTTTGTGCCACTATCCTCACCGAGCTCCACCATAAGCCTTACTTGTGTAGGTGTGAGAACCGACAAGAATTGGTACAAATTGTGCTATTTCCTACACATCAGAATGATCATTGATCCATCTTCAACATCGGTCAAGGTACATTTGGTCTAGTTCTTCTCTTTCTCCCACTCATATTTTCTCGAGTTTTGTGATGGATAGGCAAGGCATTTCATCTCCGGTCTTCGACAACAATGACGGCATGATAAACTACATCACCAAATCGCCACTCTTCGATCTACAACGACAAACACAAGGCGCACAATCAAGATTGCGAGAGCGCGAACATCAGTCCGAAGCAAGGAAAAGGGACTGCATCGACAAGAAGCTTTCCGCACAAAAGGAGGAGAAAGATGCAAGGATGGAGGAGATTCAAGCCTTAATCAAGTCTACTTCCCCTTCATCATCTTCAAGGTGGCGGCGACCAAGTCGATCATCTTCGGAGCGCCCAAGTGATGCAAGCGCAATTCATCCACGTCCACATCTACATGGCGACCACCATCACGTTCGTGATCCACATTGTCATGAAGGACAAGTCACCTCCAAGCATCATGTGCACGACGATGATGAACGCCATCGAGCTCAAGCACGACAACGACACCATCATCATGAAAATGCTCGCCAAGCGCAAATGTACATGTCCGAACAAGCCCTACTTCACGCCAAGTCCAAGCTTCATGAGCAAAAGAGAAGACTGCGAGACGAGCACCACCAAGACGGAGCTACGGCTACCAGCACCACTTCGGCATCTTCGCCAAGTGCTATCAAGGCATCTTCACCTTTGGACGTACGTCATCTTCGCCTACTTCCCACGAGTACGCCTACAACAACTTCATAAAGTCCAAGGCGACCACCTACGAGCGAGGGCGACACTTCCATCTTCGGAAGCCCCTCAAGAACGATGGCCGAGCATGGGAAATTCCCTTCGGTCATGGAGACGAGCTATGAGGTGCCACATCCTATGGGCCTCCCACACCAAGACGGTGACAAGAAGGTCGAGCAAGGGCCATCTCCTTCAACCATGGTGATAGGAGTTGAGCATGGAGACATTTGCACCTACATCTCTCCGACAACCACATATGTCGAGATGCCCCAAGTGCCATGTGAGGAGAGCCACCACCACATGAGTGAAATGAGTGACTCCACCATATATGACATTGAGAGCATTGCCTATGAGAGGATGAGTGTGACCACCACTAGTCCCACACATGAGAGCATGCCACACATCCTATGTGAGGACGAGAGCCATTTGAGTGACTCCACCAACCATATGAGTGAAAGCATCGTTGAGAGAGTGAGTGAGCCACAACACTTAGTGAGTGAGGTAGTTGAGATGGCATGTGAGGCCACTATGATTTCTAATGACTTAACCTCTACTCCTAGTGTGTTTTCTTCTTTGGTGCTAGGTCTCCTACATGACGACATGCCTACCCTCGATGAGCCCATCCCTCTAATGGGAAAACCGATGGCCATGGTGGACGATGATGCACCCCCCACATGGTTCCATCAAGATGAAGATGACAACGAGTGGATCTTCAGCACCTCACCTACAACACATGAGAGGTGCTCCAAAGGCAACATAGGTGATGGTGCTTCTCTTGTCCCACTAGCGGACTATCTTAGCAATGATTGCTTGCATACTATTGACCCACCTATTCCCATGCTTCATGCTAGTGCGACTTCCTCATGTCATGCCTTACCTATTTATGATGAATATGATGATGAGCATGTTGAGTTGCCTAGTTGTGATGCTATGCTCCATAGGATATCATGTGAAAAATTCTATTGGTCACGTCATGTTTGACAATCCTTTGAACTTGTCATATGCTATGAGTGAGATCTCCCATATTGCATCGTTTCAATCTCAACATAGTAACTATGCATGCCCCATTAAAATAAATCCTATTTGCACTTATGGCATAGATGACAAGATGATGGTCATTGGCTTTTGTTTTTCATGTGATGATATTGCCATCCTTCCTTTACATGATTTGCGCAATTCATATACTATGCCATGCCATGATCACATAGAACCAAATATGCATTGTTTATGTTGTCAATATTCTCCATGTGACGTTTCCACTAATGCTCATGAGGAGACCCCCATAGTTTCCTCATACATATTAGGAGATTTTGATGCATTCCATACCTTGCATGATTCCCATGATTGTGTGCACCATATGCATTCCATGAATAACAATGCTCTACCTACTTCTCATGATGCATTACACAATTTGACTCTCCATTATGCCATACATAATAACAAACCTCTCATGATGGATGACATGTTTCTATATCACACATCTCATTTATTTGAGAATTGGCCATTTTATGCTCACCAACACAAGCACGGGTGCATCATGATGAATGATGTGTACATATACCACATGATGAAGTCATGTACCTAGGGTAGGGTCATGAACCTGTCCAAGGTACCCTCCCCAAGGACATCTTCAGAAGAAGCTACCTTCCAGTCGACCAAGAGGGATTCCACTTGACGGACTCGAAGACACTCGACCATGAAGACTCACTCGACCACCAGGAGATCAAGAGCCACTCTGTAACCAAACGGTCTGTAATTAAGTAGTCTTTATGGCCATGATGACACTTTATGTAGGACGTTACCAGTAACGCCCATCCTTTATGTACTTTAAACCCTACATAACTGAGGGCCGGAGGGGCCTGGAAGACACTATATAAGCCACCCCCTCCTCAGTGTAAGGGGTTCGCATCCCTGTAACTTATACACACATAATCCAGTCGACCGCCTCCGGGCTCCGAGAGTAGGGCTGTTACTTCCTCCGAGAAGGGCCTGAACTCGTAAATCCCTTGTCTGTACAACTGCTCCATAGCTAGGATCTTGCCTCTCCATACCTACCCCCATTCTACTGTCATACTTAGAACCACGACAGTTTGCGCCGACCGTGGGGTAGGTGTCTTAGCAATTTTTGGAGAAGTTGCAATTGTTCCGATTGTCTTCATCATGGTTTCTGGCGGAGTTTTGGTCGAGGGCCGCGAGATCCGTCTCGGCGCGCTCACTTTCATCGCCGACGACTCCGCTTGGCTCCAGGAGGTTCCACTCGACATCGACGCGCTCCCCGTCCGCGGTGCGACGCATTTTCGGGCGTGTGTCCGCGGCGTCCTGCTGTGGCAACCGTCGACTCCGTATCGGTCGACTCCCGTGTCATCCTCCCTCCCTGTCTCCCGCCAGCGCAAGCGCTCTGGTCGGCCGAGGCTTCAGCGGTGGGTGAGACACGCAGTGGCTCACCAATCGGCCACCACCCAAGTCGCGGCAATCGAGCCCGACGAATCTCTCTATGGCCTGTTCGATCTGTCGACTGGCTCCGTAGAAACTGCATCCGAGTGCGACAGCAGTGATCCGGCGGCGGAGGTTCTGATGGTCAACGGTCCTCGTAGCCCTCCTGGCTTCCCCCGCACCGACGGGATAGACGGTGGAGGCGACCCCGCGCAGGCCCACAAGGAGTATCAGCCCGAGCCACTCACTTCCCTGCAGAGGGAAGATCTTCGTCGCCGGAACATGGATGCCCTGCATACTCCCATCGCAGGAGAAACTCCCGAGGCTCACGCCTTGGAGGAGGCACGTTTTGCCAACTTGGCTGAACGCACTCGACTGGAGAACCTCCAGCGAGCACTCGACGAACGCGCGCAGCAACGAGTACCCGACTCCAGTCGACGTCAACTCTTTCCGCAGCCTACTCAGGTATATCGAACCCCGATTCAAAATCTAGCAGCTGCAGCCCGTATAGCAGAGTCAATTCAGCCCTCTTAGTCGGAGGCTGGCAGAGGCTTGATGCAGATCAGGGATTTGCTCCGAGCAGCCGGAGATCAGAATTCAGCTGTGTCACAGTAGCGTAACAGAATTCACAGTCGATCCGTCGCTGCGAATACAGTTCAGTCGGCTCATAGCCCAAGATCGCCTCCGCGGCGTGAGGGACGCGAGGGTCAACGTGACCAATATGATGACCGATTCGACCGTGATGATCGGCGTCGAGTGCCCACCCCTCCCCCAAGGGGTGGGTCTTACGCTCATCGGCATCAAGATGATAGGCAACAGCGCAGTGCTGGGCGATGAGTTCCGGTCGACCCCAAGGAACCAGGCTTTGACGCGAGATCCATCATCGTGCAAGGTTTGGTCGATCAAAACAGAGCTCGTCGAGGTGGCCATGACAGAGATGCGCCCACTAGCAGCCGAGTTCATGTTTAAGGTCCAGAATGTTTTAGCAGAGCCATCAGAGCCGCAGTGATACCCCCCAACTTCAGGTTGGAGACTGGGGTAAGTAAGTTCACCGGTGAGTCCAAGCCTGAAACCTGGCTTGAGGACTATCGAGTGGCAGTACAGATCGGCGGCGGTAATGATGAGGTGGCCATGAAACACTTACCACTCATGTTGGAAGGTTTGGCCAGGGAGTGGTTGAATCAATTAGCTCCTAGCAGCATTTACACTTGGGAAGATCCTTCCCGAGTGTTCGTCAAGACATTCGAGGGGACTTGCAAGCGACCAGCTGGATTGACAGAGCTGCAAGTCTGCATACAGAAGTCGAATGAGACCCTGAGAGATTACATACAGAGATGGATCACTTTGCATCATACAGTGGAGAACGTGTCTGATCATTAGGAAGTCTGCGCCTTCAAGGACGGTGTCAAGAACAGAGAGTTAAGTTTGAAGTTTGGTCGGACCGGAGATATGACCCTGAGTCGAATGATGGAAATCGCCACCAAGTACGCCAATGGTGAAGAAGAGGATCGACTCCGGAGTGGCAAGTACAAGCCGAGTCAGCCGGAAAAAGGAAATTCCAGTCGGAAGCAGAAGCGGAAAGCCGAGCCAGCGGCTCCTGGAGAAGCTCTGGCCGTGACTCAGGGCAAATTCAAGGGGAAGCCCAAAGGATCCTGGAACCCCAAGAAGGTGAAGGATAAGGAAGGAAATGACGTGATGGATATGCCATGTCACATCCACATGAAGAAAGACGAAGAGGGTAACTTCATCTACCCGAAACATACCACTCGCCAGTGCCGGCTCTTGATCCAGCAGTTTCAAGGAAAATAGCCCAAGGACAAGGAAAAGGAGTCGGACAAGGCTGAGGACAAGGAGGACAGTGAAGGAGGATACCCTCATGTTAATTCCACCCTGATGATTTTTGCTGATGTGGAGAGCAAAAGTCGACTGAAGGTTATCAACCGTGAGGTAAATATGGTCGCCCGGGCGACACCAAGTTATCTGAGATGGTCTCAAACTCCCATTACATTCGTCCAATCCGATCACCCGATTCATATAGCCACCCCTGGGAGGCAAGCTTTGGTGGTCGACCCGGTCATTGAAGGCACTCGACTGACGAAGGTGCTGATGGATGGTGGTAGTGGACTGAACATATTATATGCAGAGACGCTAAAAGGAATGGGCATTCCGATGTCCAGACTCAGCGCCAGCAACATGAGTTTTCATGGAGTTATACCTGGAAAGAAGGCTGAGTCACTCGGCCAAATAGCCCTAGACGTGGTGTTCGGCGACTCGAAGCATTTCCGCAAGGAGAGGCTGACATTTGAAGTCGTGGATTTTTAGAGCGCCTACCACGCTATTTTGGGGAGACCAGCTTATGCACGGTTCATGGCTCGACCATGTTACGTCTACCTCAAACTGAAGATGCCCGGCCCCAAGGGCGTGATCACTATCACTAGCAATCGGAAGAAGGCAGAAGAGTGTTTTCAGAAAGGCTCGAAGATTGCCGATTCCCAGATAACAGTGGTAGAGCTAGAGGAATACAAGAAAAATGCAGATCCGAGTGATTTGTTGCAGGCCAAGAAGCCTGCCACAGAATCAGCGTTTCAGTCGTCTGGTGAGACGAAGCCCGTTCACATTCACCCGACCGACCCCAGCGTAGCTCCGACTCATATTTCCACAACACTCGAATCTAAATAGGAAGAAGTGCTCATCCAGTTCCTCCGTGAGAACTGGGACATCTTTGCATGAAAGCCTGCTGACATGCCGGGTGTTCCCAGGGGGCTGGCTCAACATCGCCTTAGAGTCGACTCAAAAGCAAAACCTTTCAAAGAACATCTTCGACGGTCCATCGTCCAGAAGAGAAAAGCCATTGGCGAGGAGGTGGCTCGACTCCTAGCAGCAGAGTTTATCCGAGAGATATACCACTTCGAGTGGCTCGCCAATGTCATCATGGTCCCCAAGAAGGACAAGTCACTTCGCATGTGTATTGATTTCAAACATATCAATCGGGCCTGCCCAAAAGATCATTTTCCTCTCCCTCGCATCGACCAAATTGTCGACTCGACTGCGGGATGTGAGAGATTGTCTTTTTTAGACGCCTATTCCGGGTACCATTAGATCCGTCTGTATGGACCCGATGAGATCAAAACAGCTTTCATCACTCCCTTCGGGTGCTTCTGCTATGTCACCATGCCATTCGGTCTCAAGAATGCCGGAGCCACATTCATGAGGATGATTCAAAAGTGTTTACTCACTCAAATTAGTCGGAATGTGGAAGCGTACATGGATGATATCGCAGTCAAGTCACGAAAGGGTTCCGACCTGTTGACTAACCTTGCCGAAACATTTGCCAATCTCCGGAAGTATGATATCAAGCTTAATCCATCAAAGTGCACATTCGGAGTTCCTGGTGGAAAGTTACTCGGTTTTCTCGTTTCAGAACGAGGAATCGATGCTAACCCAGAAAAAATTGGCACCATACTCCGAATGAAACGCCCTGTGCATGTGCATGATGTCCAGAAACTTACTGGATGCTTGGCCGCGTTAAGTCGATTCATCTCTCGCCTCGGTGAAAAGGCATTGCCTCTTTACCGACTGAGGAAGGAGGCAGACAAGTTCGAGTGGACTCCAGAAGCTGATGCAGCGTTTGCCGAGCTAAAAGCTCTGCTCTCCACCCAGCCGGTGCTTGCTGCTCCAATCAGCAAAGAGCCTTTGTTGCTTTATATTGCAGCCACAGGACAAGTCGTCAGCACAGTGCTTACGGTCGAGCAGGAAGAAGAAGGGAAAGCCTTCAAAGTTCAGCGCCCAGTGTATTATCTCTCTGAAGTTTTGACTCCATCGAAGCAAAGATATCCTCATTATCAGAAGCTTGTGTATGGGATCTACATGACCACGAAGAAGGTTGCTCATTATTTCTCTGATCATTCCATTACAGTCGTCAGCGACGCCCCACTTTCAGAGATTCTGCACAACAGAGATGCAACTGGTCGAGTGGCAAAATGGGCGATTTAACTCCTTCCCCTTGATATCAAATTTGAGGCAAAGAAAGCCATTAAGTCCCAAGCGATAGCAGATTTCCTCGCCGAGTGGATTGAACAATAGCAGCCGACTCAAGTTCACTCGGAGCATTGGACCATGTTCTTTGATGGCTCTAAGATGTTAAATGGTTCCGGTGCTGGGGTAGTTTTGATTTCCACCCGAGGAGATAAGCTCAGATATGTGCTCCAGATCCACTTTGATTCCTCCAATAATGAAGCAGAATATGAAGCACTTTTATATGGGTTGCGCATGGCCATTTCACTCGGCGTCCGTCGCCTTATGGTTTATGGCGATTCAGATTTGGTGGTAAATCAGGTGATGAAGGAGTGGGACGTTATAAGCCCAGCCATGACTGGATACTGCAATGCAGTGAGGAAGCTTGAAAAGAAATTCGAAGGGTTAGAGCTCCACCATATACCCCGACTGAAGAATCAAGCGGCTGATGATTTGGCGAAGATAGGTTCCAAGAGAGAAGCCATTCCTAGTGATGTGTTCTTGGAGCATATCCATACTCCATCAGTCAAAGAAAATCCTTTTACCGAAGAAGCTCCGCAACCCAAGAGTATCACAGATCCGACTGAGGTTGAAGTTCCAGCAGTGGTCGACCTGATCATGGAAGCTTTAGTGATCACTCCCGATTGGACAGTACCATATATTGCGTATATCTTGAGGAAAGAGCTCCCGGAGGACGAGGAAGAGGCTCGACAGATCGTCCGCCGATCTAAAGCCTTTACCGTGATAAGGGGGCAGCTGTACAGAGAAAGCGCGACTGGAGTTGGTCAGAAATGCATAACGCCAGAAGAAGGTCGAATAATCCTTGACGACATCCACTCGGGTACCTGTGGCCACCATGCGTCCTCTTGGACCATCGTGGCCAAAGCATACCGAGCCGGATTTTACTGTCCAAGAGCGAATGAAATGGCAAAGGAGATAGTCGACAAGTGTGAGGGATGCCAATTCTACTCCAATATGTCACACAAGCCTGCATCAGTTTTAAAGACCATACCACTCGTCTGGCCCTTCGCAGTATGGGGGTTGGATATGGTTGGACCCTTAAGAACAGGCAGAAGCGGCTTCACACATGTGCTGGTAGCAGTCGACAAGTTCACCAATTGGATCGAGGCTAAACCCATCAAGAACCTTGATGCCGGTACTATTGCCAGCTTCATCAGAGAATTGATATTCAGATATGGAGTCCCGCACAGCATCATCACTGACAACGGGTCAAACTTTGATTCGGAGGAATTCAGAGCGTTCTGCACATCTCAAGGCACACGAGTCGACTATGCGTTAGTCGCCCATCCTCAGTCGAATGGACAAGCAGAGCGGGCCAATGGCTTGATTCTCAAAGGGTTGAAACCCCGACTGATGCGTGATCTCAAGCATGCGGCTGGAGCATGGGTCAACGAACTTCCATTGGTGCTTTGGGGGTTAAGGACTACGCCTAACCGGTCGACTGGGAGAACTCCGTTCTTCTTGGTCTACGGAGCTGAAGCGGTCTTGCCAAGTGACCTGCTTCACAATGCTCCTCGAGTCGAACTCTACACCGAAGCTGAAGCAGAACAAGCACGACAGGATGCAGTCGACCTTCTAGAGGAAGAAAGGGAGATGGCTCTGATCCGATCGACCATTTACCAGCAAGACTTGCGTCGCTTCCACGCCAAAAACGTGAAGAGTCGAGCCTTCCAGGAAGGAGATTTGGTTCTCCGAGTGGATCAGCAGAAACCACACAAGCTTGCTCCTTCGTGGGAAGGTCCCTTCATCGTCACCAAGGTTCTCCACAACGGAGCGTACCATCTTTACAACGTCGAGCACAACATCGACGAGCCCCGAGCTTGGAACGCGGAGTTGCTCCGCCCCTTTTACACTTAAGTATCCGCTCGGAAATGCAATAAAAGCACTTCTGTAGTTCATGTTTCACAAGATAATAGTGTCATAATTTTCCCAATGATTGTTGTCACTTTTATTTTGTTCAATAAAATTTCCCCTCAGTGGGTGGCTTAGCTGAGAATTCGTTTTGCCTAAGTTTGTAAAAAAATCCTTGCCGAGTGGTGAGCCAGCCTCCCACTCGGGGGCTTAGCTGCGAATCCGTTTCGCCTAAGTTTGTAAAAATAAAATCCTTGCCGAGTGGTGAGCCAGCCTCCCACTCGGAGGCTTAGCTGCGAATCCGTTTTCGCCTAAGTACTATAAAAACCTACCGAGTGGTGAGCCAGCCTCCCACTCGGGGGCTTAGCTGCAGTCCAAGTACTCGCCTAAGTTTCAATCAAATCCTACCGAGTGGTGAGCCAGCCTCCCACTCGGGGGCTTAGCTGCAGTCCAAGTACTCGCCTAAGTTAAACAAAATCCTATCAAGTGGTAAGCTAGCCTTTCACTCGGAGGCTTAGCTGCAGTCCAAGCACTCGCCTAAGTTAAAATACAAAATGCGCTCCCCAAGGAGGACGAGGTGCAGGTCGACTGCTACCCTCTCCTTCCGAGCTACGCCACAAGTACAACGTGTGCTCTGCAAGGAGGACGAGGTGCAGGTCGACTTCTACCCTCTCCTTCCGAGCTACGCCACAAGTACAACGTGCGCTCTGCAAGGAGGACGAGGTGCAGGTCGACTGCTACCCTCTCCTTCCGAGATACGCCACAAGTACAACGTGCGCTCTGCAAGGAGGACGAGGTGCAGGTCGACTGCTACCCTCTCCTTCCGAGCTACGCCACAAGTACAACGTGCGCTCCGCAAGGAAGACGAGGTGCATGTCGACTGCTATCCTCTCATTACGAGCTACGCCACAAGTATAATGTGTTCCCCATAAGGAAGTCGAGGTCGATTGATGCCTTATTCCTCAGAGAGACGCCGCAAAAAATCCTACCGAGTGGAGAGCAGACCTCCCACTCGGGGGCTTAGCTGCAGCCCCGTGCTCACCTAAGTTTTTGAAAATCCTACCGAGTGGAGAGCAGACCTCCCACTCGGGGGCTTAGCTGCAGCCCAGCGCTCGCCGAAGTTTTTGAAAATCCTACCAAGTGGAGAGCAGACCTCCCACTCGGGGGCTTAGCTGCAGCCCAGCGCTCGCCTAAGTTTTTGAAAATCCTACCGAGTGGAGAGCAGACCTCCCACTCGGGGGCTTAGCTACAGCCCAGCGCTCGCCTAAGTTTTTGAAAATCCTACCGAGTGGAGAGCAGACCTCCCACTCGGGGGCTTAGCTGCAGCCCCGTGCTTGCCTAAGTTTTTGAAAATCCTACCGAGTGGAGAGCAGACCTCCCACTCGGGGGCTTAGCTGCAGCCCAATGCTCGCCTAAGTTTTTGAAAATCCTACCGAGTGGAGAGCAGACCTCCCACTCGGGGGCTTAGCTGCAGCCCAGTGCTCGCCTAAGTGTGTTGGGAAAAAAAGTAGATTGCAATAAGCGCTTCGCCTTAGCCTGCAAAAGACACAAACATATTCAACGTCGAATCCAAGTTCGGATAACATCTAACGGAACCGAAAGTGCTCGAGCGCTAAGCCCGTTAAGTTTTATAGGTTACAAAAATCACTCGGCATATCGAGGCAAATTTAAAGTATCAAGCTCAGAAGTTTTTTACCCCTCCTGCGGAGGGCTGGAAGGTGCAACAAATTCATCCAGGTTGATTCCATCTACGATCCGAGTGGCAGCGGCGATGAAGGTCTCCATGAAAGGTCGGAAATCATGATTCTTGGTATTAGCCACCTTAAGGGCCGCCAGCTTGTCCTCTCGCGCGTCCTTGTAGTGAACGCGGGCCAGACATAGAGCAACATCCGCGCCGCACCTGGCAGAAGACTTCTTCCACTCTTGCACTCGACTTGGGACCTCGTTCAGTCAAGTCATCAGAGACTCGAGGTCGTTCTGAAGCGTCTCTCTTGGCCAGAGTGTTGTGTCGATGTTGGAAGTTGCGACCTTCAGCCTTGCGAGATAGTTGACAACAGGAGCAACGCGAGATTCGAGCCGGAGCACATTCATGGCGACTTCATCTTTCACGGGAGAGTTGATGGGATCCAGGTTTATTTCCAGTCGACCAGTCTCCTCTTCAAAGTTCTGGCAAAACTCTGCAAGCACAACCCCAGAGTCAAGATAGCAGTCGGATGGAGAAATCATAGTTAAAATGTCTATTTGATACAAAAGATTACCTTCAAGCATGAGGAATAGCTTCTTGGCGAGTCCTCCCAGATAAGCCTCCAGATCGTTCCTCTTTCCCACCAACTCACTGGCCTTGTCACTCAGGGAAATCTTGTCACTCTTCAGTCGACTGACCTCCTTGTTGGCCGCATCAAGAGCAACTTTCAGATTGGTGTTTTCTTCTTCAAGCTTGGTGACTGAAGCCAGCTTCTCATCTGCGAGCTTGGTCTTCTCTAAAGCCGCTTTCTGCATTTCAGCCAAGTCGAGATCTTTCTTCTTCACGGCATCCCTCACTTTGTCTGCAAAGTTACAGTGAGATAAGACTCTGAAACGGACGAGAGGCAAAGGCAGTCGTCGAGGGTCTCACCAAACATACCTTTTGCTTCCTCCTTCGCCTTCGTTAAGTTCTCCTGGACCAGTTTCAGATCAAGCTCGAGCTGGATGTGTTTGTTCTCCAACTCAGTATAACGAGCCGCAAGCTTGCAGGATTTCTGTGAAGAACCAATCGACAGATGTCAAAGACAATTCACTTTCGAGTGACTAAGGAAAAAATCATAGCATTTCTAAGACTATGGCCGAATATAAACATTCGGCCATAGTCTCGGGGACTACACCCAGTGGGTGCACTCAGCGTGCCCCCACTAGTTTTATCAGTTAGAGTCGACCAGTCGACCAACAAAAACACGGGAGGTGTTCTTCAGACTGTAGTTGACTGCCAGCAGTCGACCACAGTCTCGGGGACTACACCCAGTGGGTGCACTCAGCGTGCCCCCACCGGTCTATGAATCCATTCGACCTAGTCGAGTAAAGAAAAAACTTAAGACATAAAGACTATGGTCGACTGCCAGCAGTTCGCCATAGCCTTGGGGACTACACCCAGTGGGTGCACTCAGCGTGCCCCCACTAACCCGGAATTTCAATCGACGCACCCAGTGGGTGTACGACAGATACTACGATTTTCAGAAAGAAACGTTTTCAGGTATCATATCCTAACAGAACAGGCGGTGACCGACTGACCTGAACATTACTCTGAAGAGCTGAACTGGCGTCATAAGCTGCCTGGCTGGGTTCTCGGATTGCCTTCACTTGCTCCATCATGACCCCTGCCTGGCGTATTGCTTCTTCAGCAGCACTGGCTTGGTCTTCTGGGACGTGGTGGGTCAAGAAAAGTGAAGGTTGAGCAGCACTCGACGATGAAGGGCGAGCACTCATCAACGGCACCGCAAAGGATACGGTAGGCCGAGTGACATTGTCTCCCTCCACGACCAACGTCTCAGGTGCTGGCACGTCCTGAGTCGCCTTGCCAGTAGACGCTTTCCTGTTCCTCCTCTGCCTCAGTGGTTCCTCGTCGTCGTCGTCGGGAAGGTCAATAACGACGTTAGATGAAGCTGCAGAAAAGAATCAGAATTAGAGACAAGGAGTCAATCGACCGAAGACGGAACTACAAGAGTCATACCAGGTTTTGAGGTGACAGCATCTTCCATCTCGTGATCTTCAGCCCTGGCCGAGGTATCAGAAGTAGCGGCACTGCAGTTCCAGAAGTCAGTCGATTAGTTCATGAGTCGACCAAGAATAAGTTCATGTGAAACGGGAGAGCTCAAGTTACACCATTACCCTGAGATGGTGGGGATCACCATCTTCATCTTCGGCAAGACCTTCGCCGGCTTCGACGGCGCCACTCGAGATTGCTTCGGAGCTTTCTCAGTCGGCACTGGAGAAATCGTCCGAGGACGCTTGGTCGACTGCGTGACGGTTGCGACCCCGTTACCACGCTCGGCCGCGGGATCATGGACAAGCTTCGAGCGTCTTTCCGAGCGAGGAGGTGCAACTTCCTCCTCCTCCTCCTCCTCTTCCTCCTCACCAGAGTCATCACCATCATCATCGTCATCGGCATCCGAATCCCACTCCTCCGGGCTTTCGCCCCCACTTCCTTCCTCCTCCTCAGTCGGCGCTTGCGCTCCATTGGGCATCGAGTACAACTCAGTGGTGGCCTGACTGACAACAAAGCAAGGCAAAGGTCAATCGACCAATTTGAAGTGAAGCAGAATGAATAAAGCAAGATTACAATCGGGAATAAGTGGTCATACCGTGTCCGGTGTGTAGGTATGGTCGAGTGGTGGAATCCTCCTAGCCCCTCGAGGGTTGTCCTTATTTCCTGTGATGGCATCCATCCACCTCTCCAGTGTGGCATCGTTGACCGCTTCCGGATGGACCCGAGTGGTGTCTTCGGTACCACAGTATAGCCACATTGGATGGCCTCGGTACTGAAGTGGTTGGATGCGCCATCGAAGGAAGACCTCTAGAAGGTCCATACCAGTCACTCCGTCCCGAACGAGCTGGACCACGCGCTCCATCAACATTTTTACCCGAGCCTTCTCCTCAGGAAGCACCTTCAGAGAAGAGGGTTTGTTCACTCGGTCCATGGAGAACGGAGGTAGACTAGTCGACTGCCCCGACGTCGACTCGTCCTGGCAGTAGAACCAGGTCGACTGCCACCCTCTAACCGACTCAGGAAGGGTCATGGCCGTAAAAGTACTCTTACTCCTCATCTGAATCCCAAGACCCCCGCACATCTGGATAACCTTAGTCCTCTCATCATCCGGACTCGCCTTTTTCACCGTCTGTGAGCGACAGGTGAATATGTGCTTAAAGAGACCCCAGTGCGGTCGACAACCCAGGAAGTCCTCGCACATGGACACGAAAGGAGCAAGATAGGCAATGGAATTGGGAGTGAAATGGTGGAGTTGCGCCCCAAAGAAGTTAGAAACCCTCAGAAGAAAAGACTCGGCGGTAGAGAGAACCCACGATCTACACGAGTGGCTAGGAGAACGCACTCACCCTCCTGCGGCTGCGGTTGCCACTCGGTCCCCGGGAGCCTTGCTGACCCGTGAGAGATCAGTCCCTCATTGGCCAGGTCGTTGAGATCCGCCTCGGTGATGGTCGAGCGGATTCAATCCCCTTGGACCCAACCTTGCGGCAAGCGGGACCTCGACGAAGATCCGCCCCGACTGGACGCTCTCCCCTTCGTTTCCCTGTCGCCATCGCCTTCTTCGCGCGCTCCAGGGCCGCTGTCCTCTCCTTCACCATTGTCGCCGGCGAAGCACGTGAGGAGTGGATGGGCGGAGGCGAGACAGGCACAGCGGGCAGAGGTGAAGAGGGCAGAGAGGGGGATGGGAAGGCACTGTTCAAAAACCCTCGCCCGGCGCTTTATATAAGGACGCTTCCAAGTGGCTGACACGTGGGCCCGGGCGGTCCTGTCACATCCCGAAACAGTCGCGCACGTGTGATACGTGGCAAAAAAGGCGGTGTGGAAATCGAGGCGCCTACACCTTATCCCATCCGAGTACCGCGGTCCGCCCCGCTTCGCGCGCTTCCCAAAATTCGGATCCCACAAAATCCGCTAACAGCAGATCAACCTGTCAGACGGTGGATTTCCTACGACCCGTCGATCGGAAGTTCACCAAGTTCAAAAGTTAACTCGACAGAGGAAAATAATGGATCAAGGCGACTGAAAGAAAAGTTGTTACCATCATTAAAAAAGGTCATTGATGCAAGATGAGGCATGCTCAGAACACAAAAACAGGTCGGAGAGATTATCAACTCCTTCCTCACTCAAACCTCGATCCATTCGGGGGCTAATGATGAAGTCATGTACCTAGGGTAGGGTCATGAACCTGTCCAAGGTACCCTCCCCAAGGACATCTTCAGAAGAAGCTACCTTCCAGTCGACCAAGAGGGATTCCACTCGACGGACTCGAAGACACTCGACCATGAAGACTCACTCGACCACCAGGAGATCAAGATGCACTCTGTAACCAAACGGTCTGTAATTAAGTAGTCTTTATGGCCATGATGACACTTTATGTAGGACGTTACCAGTAACGCCCATCCTTTATGTACTTTAAACCCTGCATAACTGAGGGCCGGAGGGGCCTGGCAGACACTATATAAGCCACCCCCCTCCTCAGTGTAAGGGGTTCGCATCCCTGTAACTTATACACACATAATCCAGTCGACCGCCTCCGGGCTCCGAGACATAGGGCTGTTACTTCCTCCGAGAAGGGCCTGAACTCGTAAATCCCTTGTCTGTACAACTGCTCCATAGCTAGGATCTTGCCCCTCCATACCTACCCCCATTCTACTGTCATACTTAGAACCACGACACCACACACGAACAATTTTCCCTTTGCCTTTGTTTTGTGTAGGTACTCATGTATACTCATCAACCTCTCAATCACAAGAGTTGACGAAACAAGCTCTTGAGAGCAACGATGCTTTGGGATCCCTTGGACTATCATTCGCACCATTCTCTTCGCACAACGACTACGCGCATCTATTTTGCTTGTCTCTCACATGGCTATGGGCTATTTACCACTTGTCACCTTATGCTCATTTTCCCGTGTTCACTTTGCATGTTATCCTTGCTTCTATGCCTTTTCCATGCAATTGTGACCCTTGTTTGCATCTACCCATGATTTACCATTATGCTACTTCTATGTGTATTTGCATGCTTGGTGGGGATACTTGTTGCTATTGCCATGTTTACCATGTGCCACATGCTATTGTTGATTCTTGTGTTGGGAGAGTCATGATGTCCCATTGCTATTTACATATGGCCTCTCGCGAATACATTGATGATATTTTTCTCATATCTTGCTTTCATGCTTGTGAGATGTCATGTGCATTATTCATGCCCACTATTTGCACACATGACATGCTTGCCATGATTCCCTCTAGTATGTTGCATCTTCACACTACTAGCTTGCCTGACTTGATCGCTATGATTGCTTGCTATGTTGCATCACCCATGTTCCACTCTTACTCACTTTCTTGGATTAATGACATATATGCTCATGCCTCTCACATGATATATCTTGCTCCTTGGCACTTGCCTCCAATAGTTGCATTCACGCTTATTGATCGTGGAGACTTGGACATATTACTTGTAAAGCATGCTTGTTTACTTGAGCCTCTTGTATTTGGTTGTTTTCGCATCATATGCCTCCATACTATGAAATGCTCCCTTGTCCTTTGTTATGCTGAGCATGATGCATACACTTGTTGGGTATCTTACCACACGAATGATAGGTTTTGCACTTTCGCTAACCTTATTTGTTTTTCTGAGTGTTTGTCATGTTACTTCATTTTGGAGGATTCACAAGGCGATGCCATTATGCGACAACTTGGTCATGTGACGGCATACACGATGTGCAACATCAACATTTACGAGAATCTCCTAAAGGTGAAATCTTTCCCTTTGAGCCATCCTCAATTACGCATATTGGATGGGTCATTCTTTCATTGTTGTCTCCTTCTTCTTGTCTACATGATACATCTATTGGAGGGAGGACCGACATTGAAGATTGGCTCTATGGACCTTCACATTGAGGAGTGCTCACACTTATTGGATGCACCTTCGGAACTCCACTCATGCCACGACATCAAGCATTGGTACACCAACAACTCCATATTTGTTGATTGTGCTCATACATGTCATGCTCGATGGACATTTCATACTCACCACAAGTTTGCACACTATGCATGGATGGACTCACATTATGATTGCCTTGTTGCATCTTGTATTTCTATGTCATCCATGATATATGAGCTTGTGCACTTCCTTAGCAAATTTGTAGTGATCTTCCTTGATGGCATATTCATACATCATGATCGTATTGTCCACCATCAATTGCATGATAGCATACACATATTGAGCATCCATTGCCACATTCATGCTATTGATGAACCATCTCTCTATGACATCATTTTGCACAATGGTAGAATTTGTCACTTTGTACACCATGCTATTTACCGCATGAATGCTTTGCATATCATTCTATATCATCTTCATAAGCTTCATGCGCTTTGTCACGAACAATCTTGCCGCACGGACTCATACTTACTTCATGGACACTTTGTGTGCGCTAACCATTGTATTTCCAGCTGTACTTTGTGTTTGCTCATTTTGCATGTACCACATACCGGAGACACCTTGGAGTACTTGGATTGCGCAATGCCTTCATCTACGTCCAACTACAAGTTCGTCCACGACAATCATTTCCATGGTGACGAGGATCACGATCCGAGGTCGGATCTTTCCCAGGGGGGGGGGAGATGATGCGGAGCATCCCACATTCATCCCCATGTACACTCTGACGACTCTCCAAGCCCCAAGAGGACATATGACGAGACCTCGAACATACGACATTGGACACAAGGTGAATTCACTCCTCTTCGAACCATCACTTTCCGCATGTGAGACATGGCTACTACCTCATGCATGGACCTTGCATATACTCAGGTACAACCAAGATGACCATGGAGAATCCAAGGACCAAGGCCAGGCATTGAAGAGGAGAAGGAAGAAGAAGAATGGAGCGAGACAAGACTTGCCCGGATCATCCGGATCCCAAGCGGGACGATCCGGACCAAGCCCGAATGATCTGGACCCCCACCCGACAATCTGGGTAATGTGCCCGAAGACACCCGAAGCCTGCTCGACGAAGCCGGATCATCTGGACGGCCGCCCGGATCATCCGGACCCCCGACGCCCGGATCATCTGGGACCCCATCCGGATCATCCGGACCATGCCTGCATGTGTGACTTGGGCCGAGGCCCTGTACCCCTTCGCCCCTCACTTACCCCTCCGTGGCTTAGCACTATAAATAGACCCCTCCTCCTCCTAGTTAGGGTTAGCATTGTGATAGCTCATACTTTGAGATAGAGCCTTGCTCATCCATCCGGATCTACTCCACTGCGAGGGACCGCCACCTCTTCGGAGAAGATCCTCGTTGGATTCAAGACCTCCTTTCAGAGAAGACCCTCTTCAAGACCTCCTCACAGAGAAGAACCGGTTACCCTATGTATCATCCTTTGTTGGATTCAGATCTTGTATCACTTTGTGTCTCGATGATCTAGCGCATGTGTGACTTTATTCTTGTTGGTTGAGTGTTCCCTCTCGTGTTTTTCCCTCGTTCCCCTCCTTGTGTTCTTCATGTTCTTGGTAGGATTTCCCTCCAAACGTGAAAGATTGGCCTCTAGGGTTCTACCCTACATCATGATGCCATGCACAACCACCACATAGAGGGGACGATGGGACACTGCCGGAGGAGCTGGACACCAGAGCTGCGTCGGCAACGTAAGAGGCGCCGTGCCTGAATCCCTATCCGTAGGTAGGGGTGGGGCACGAACGATGGAGGCCGCGTGCGGCAGATTTTCCTGAAGGGGAAGACGGAGTGCACAAAGGCAAGGTCAGGGCTGATCTGCACGCTGGCCATAGACCTCGGGGTTCACCTGAATCGGCCGGTGTTGTTGGCTGCAGCAAGGTGTTGCAAGAGAGGGCTGGGTGGGGTGCTCGGTGGGGTCGGTATGGGCGAGCTGCTAGGTGTGTGTCGGCGAGGTCGGGGCTGAGCCACCTGAGGTGCGGGTGTTAGAGTGTAGAGTATTCAGTGTATATATACGCGTAGCTGCCAGTGCACGCGTGTGAGTAGTGGGCATGTCGCCCATGTTCAGCCAGGTAGTGGCACACGATGTTACTATTCAGTGTATGTATACGCGTAGCTGCCAGTGCACGCATGTGAGTAGTGGGCATGTCGCCCACGTTCAGTTAGGTAGTGGCACATGATGTTCTCTGTAAACTATATATAGTTCCAGCCGGCAGAGCTAATAGACGTGTGTTGAATCCTATAACTACTCTCTCTTCTTCATGGTATCAGATACCGGCGACCGGCTCAATCCTTTCGCTCTGGTCGACGATCCCGCTTCCGCCGCTATGTAAAACAACACCGCTTCTCCCTTCTCCCCTGCTCCGGATGGCCACAACGCTCCCATCGCCCCACCTCCACCCGCTCTCCTCCCGGCCGCTCCTATGGCTCCTGCTCCGGTCGGCCCTCCTCCGCCCGCGACCATTGTCTCCCCCGGTAGCGAGAGGGTCCGACCGGCGATGAGCTGCGAGGTGGGCAGCAGTGAGAGGAAGGTGGGTGGCGGCGAGGCGAAGGCTCGCTCTGTCCCTCTCGACCTAATCTTTTCTGGGGCTTTTGCTTGGATTCGGGAACACACACACACAAAGAGAGAGAGAGAGAGAGAGAGAGAGAGCAGATTATAGGGTGAGTGGGCTACTTTTTCAGCTCAGTTGGCAAATATGCCAAGCCCATTTTCCTATCATATTTTAGTAGCGTGGTATGCACTAAGTTATTGGTGGCGTCAGATGAACAGTACAAACCACCAATAATTTATTCAGATTTCTATATTTTTGTACAATATAGTCCAATTATTTATGGCATTCCCATTATACCGAATGCCACTGATGCGGAGCATCCCATGATCATCCCCATGGACGTGCCTACATCTCCCATGACACCACTTGGACCTATGACAAGAGCTCGAGCAAAGGCTATCGAAGATAAGGTGAACTCGCTCCTCTCTGAACTCCCACTCCCTACTTATGAGACATGGCTACTACCTCATGCGGAGACTCTATGTGTGATCAGGTGTTTGGAGGAGAGTCACGAATCATCTACACCCATTGGACAAGACGGCGAGGACACCAAGTTCAACAGACAAGGAGAAGGCCCGCTCCAAACTCCCAATCATCGGACGACCGACCCCGACCGGACGTCCGATGCCTGGAAGCTCCAAACGATCAACCAAGCCCCAGCCTTCGCACGCTACAGCGGCTGGACAACCGACACCGACCAAACGTCCGACACCTCCCAGCGCCCGGACGACCGAGCCTCTCCGGACGACCAGCACAACCACTCCCGAGACAAAACAGCGAAAGAAGGGAGACTTCCGGATGACCGGACGACCGACCCCGACCAGACGACCAACATTTCCTGTCCATAACCAAAACATCGGACGCCCGACCGACACTGAACATCCGGACCCTCGTGAGCCTTCGGACGACCGGTGACCGTCGGACGTCCGATGCCTGTCCGTCCGCCCGAGTGTTGGGTCCAGCCACTTACCCTTTCGCCCCCTTAGACTATAAATAGACTTCCCCCACCTCCTAGCTAGGGTCCGCGTTGATTTAGCTCGTTTGTGAGATAGAGCCTTGCTCATCCATCCGGATCTACTCCTTCGCGAGGGACCGACACCTCTTCAGAGAAGATCCACTTGGATTCAAGACCTCCTTTTGGAGAAGACCATCTTCAAGACCTCCTCATGGAGAAGAACCGGTTACCCTGTGTATCGTCCTTTGTTGGACTTGGATCTTGTATCCAGGGACGGATCTAAGGGGGGACGAGGGGGGGGGGGGGGCGAGATCCCCCCCTAACGATCGTCTCGTCCCTCGATAGTGATCAACTAATCGCTAATTTTTTCCCTTCCCGCTTTTTCCGTGCTTGCTTCACCCCCTATTCTTTTTCACGCCTTTTCTCATTAACGTGAACGGGTCAGCCCATGTACAACCCATTGCAGGCTAAAAGCAATAAAATCATAAAGAAGAATTGCCTAGCAGGTCATCTTGGAAGGTAAATAGGCCTGTTGACACGCAGCCACGACCTGATTACGAACGCACATATCGCTACTCTCTCCAAGCCGCCACTGCGATCGGGACTAACGCCCGCTGGCTGCTGCGATCGATCTCTCCATTGGGCCGCCATCGAGAAGCGGAGAAGGGAAGGCGGCCCCAGGTAGGCGGGTGTCGATCCACGCACATGTACGCACATGTTGCCGGTTCCCAGCAGACCGGAAGCACGGATGAACATCAACAACACAAGGGAAAAGGTAGTTGATTTTCACATCAGATTAGTTTGTTTCTTTTAAAATCATAGAAGTATGATCATATGGATTTAGAATCAATTATAAATCTTGTACTTGTGCGATCCATTGCATCACAATCAAGAGCAGCGGAGAAGGGTAGGAGACAACCGCCGGCGAGTGCCTGATACACGGGGATATTGCTGATGAACGACAACGAAACGAGGAAAAAGATAGTTTATTTTGAGACCTAGATTAGTCCTTGTTTATCATTTCCAAACTAATCATTGTTCCCTTTGTACCACTCTTCTTTGATAGCTTCAACAAAATCGCATGCTTTTGCCGATTCTGATTCTGGGATTGAGTTGAATCAGTGAGGTCCATCTCACCAATTCAAACAAATAATGAGATTAGGTAATGTATTATTCACCTACATTGCATTACTACAAATTATTAGTTCATAAGATTATCTTGTGTTTCTAGTGTTGTGAATTTTTTTTGTCAGATGTCAATTTTCTTTCAAGTTTTGTTCATGAGAATGCGTTGAATAGATTAGAAAAAGATAAGTTTGCACCATGGCATCTCCATTAAAATAGAACCTAAGATTTTTTTACAACATAGCCTTCGCGTATGAGACTTAGTGTGAAACCTCGCCCCCCCTGTGTCGAAATCCTGGCTCCGTCCCTACTTGTATCACCTTGTGCCTCGATGATCTAGCGCATGTGTGACTTTATTCTTGTTGGTTGAGTGTTCTCTCGTGTTTTTCCCTTGTTCTCCTCCTCGTGTTCTTCGTGTTCCTCGTAGGGATCCGCTCCAAACGTGAAAGATCAGCCTCTAGGGTTCTACCCTACATCATCTTGGTATCATGAGCCACGTTGATCATGTTTTTGGAGCCCCTACCCCGTGTTTTCTAGCTTGATTTTGTTGATTTCGTCCTAAATCTGAAAATCCCCACCAAAAATAGCCCCAAATTTTTTTGTGATTTGTTGGTGTGATGAAGTTTTGTTGGCTTTGATCCATGGATTTGTGTTGCTACATGTGGTTCTAGCTTTTCCCCATCTTCTCCACCATTTCCATCCACAAAATCGCTCGGATTTGACCTCTCCACCATCATCCTCCACGAAAATGAGCTGTTCATCCCGTGCACGAAATCGCCCAGGCACCGGACGTCCGACGACTTTCGGTCGTCCGACCACCATTGGTTGTTCGACCATTCCTGACGAAACTGAATATTTTCAGTTCGGTTTTCCCCCGTTCCACCGCCACTTCCGCATACGCATTTGCATACCACCACCGCCTTCCGCAACCACCATCCCTTACCCGTTTCCCACTCCAACAAGTTTTGACACAATTTGGTCTTTGAGAATTTGAGTTTTGGTTCCTGTGTCCTATTGTGTTTCAGCTATATAGGTACAGTTCGACATCAACATCACCATCGCTCATCTTCGAAAAAGGGACTCATCATCGCCCAGGATGGTAACATCGACGACATCTTTGTCATCCCATGCCATTGCATTGATAACCACATAACCTTACTTTTCGTTGCTTACCCATCGAGACCAGCCTTTGAGTATTGCTGGCAACGTGACCTGTGCACATTAGTGATCATACTCCATAGCATACATACAATATCATAGTGGTGCAAATCTTGGTATCATCTTTTTGTGTCACAAAGTTGTCATCGCATACACAATTGCTTTCTTGGTTCGTGAAGTTTTGCATGAGAAAAGAGCTCAAAAGTGAAAGAGCCAAACAAGCTTTCAAGCAAAGAGGGAAAGATAAGCAAAGCGCTTATAAGGAATAACCATAGCATCATACTACATTAAGATTGTCATATCCGATCATCTTAGATCATCTCATAGAAATACCATACATATAGCATACTTGGGATAAAGGTCGTTGCATTTTTGCCTAGTAGGTTGTGCACAAGTTCCGTATCCGCCTATTGTGCAATCGTGCTAGCATCTCTCTAGTATTGTGCGACAAGAGCATTTTCGTGGACTCCACATTTTGGCTCATTTTTGGTTTGCACAATCCCACTTATCTATTTGCGTGTGTGTTTTCGTGTACCATTTCTTGCTTGGTCTACTTGATGCATTTGCAAATTTGTGAATCTTTTCCAACATTATTTAAGCTCACTAACAATTGCATCAAATTTTGTGCCACCGTCCTAACCAAGCTCCACCATAAGCTTTTACTTATGTAGGTGTGAGAATCGACAAGAATTGGTACCAATTGTGCTATTTCATTGTCCGCATTTGAGTGATCTTTGATCCATCTTCAACATCAGTCAAGGTACATTTGGTATAAGTTCTTCTACTTCTCCCACTCACATATTTCTTTGGAATGATGGATAGGCCAAGTTCTTGTACCAACCCACTCTTCATCGAGCAAGACGACGACATGTCATCATTCGTCACCAAGAGCCACCTCTTTGGTGCACAACGAGCATTGAATCAAGAGCAACAAGCAATGAGCGACTGCATAGACAATCTCGCCACCGACTTGCGACTCTACGAGCAACGAACAAGAGACTACTTCGACAACAAGCTCGACGCTCACAAGCAAGAGAATGATGCAAGAATGAACGAGATCTGTGTCTTGTTGGTGAACCGCCATCCTTCTACTTCTTCATACTCAAGACAGAGCCGCTCAAGTCGACATTCCGATGACACCTTCTCCGGCTCAAGTACACCGACATCAAACACTCTACGCCGAGCCGCACGTCAAGACCGTCATGCATCTCGCAATCCTCTACACGGCACTCATTCGCAAGAGCACATTGACGAGCAAGTACATCGCCCTCAACCAAACCAAGATCATTTTGCACAAGCTCAAGAACGAAAACGTCAACGTCGCCAAGAGGAAGAACGAGAGTGTCAACATCAAGATGAACAAAACGCCGAGACACAATGTCTCCAACAACAACAATGTGAAGCACAAGCTCTTGAGGCGCAATGTGCCCTTCGAGAATCAAGTCGAGCCATTGCCAAACGCAACCGCGATAGGCACACTCAAGAGGAAGCACTTCGAGAAGAAATCCAAGAGTGGAACTACCAATAAAGAGTGCAACGTCAAGTTCCTCAGCCTGATCCTCAAGCTCGACAAGCTCCTCCACAACCTCAAGTTCAACAAGAGCAAGATGACTATGGACATCCTCCATGCCAAGAGCAACATGAGGTTGATTATCCTCCACGTCAAGGGCATCATAATCACCCTCGATCCCAACACAATGAAGAGCAACACTATGGCAAGCTAAAGTTCACCATGCCCAAGTTCAATGGAAGCAATGATCCCGAAGAGTACCTATCATGGGCATTGAAGGTCGACAAAATCTTTCGTTTGCACAACTATGAGGAAGAGAAGAAGATTACTATGGCATCACTTGAGTTCCAAGACTACGTGCTCATATGGTGGGAACACGTCCTTGAGCGCCGAGAAGCAAGAGGTGAACCACCAATCACTACTTGGGTTCAAATGAAAGATGCCATGCAAGCACGTTTTGTGCCCACCTACTACAACTGCGATCTCTTCAAGAAGCTCCAACTACTCAAGCAAGGAACAAAGAGTGTTGAAGAATACTACAAGGAAATGGAGATAGCCATGATACGAGCCAATGTCACGGAAGATGATGAGCAAACTATGGCACATTTTTTGAATGGCCTTAATCATCCCATACAGAAGATTGCCGACTTCCAACCTTACTCCAACCTCATTGAGCTCGTACATCAAGCTACCAAAGCGGAACGTCAAGTGCAAGATGACTTCAAGTACACCAAGTACTCATTCAAGACCTATGGTTTCTCCAATAACCAAGCTTCAACGACTCCAACAACTTCTACCTCAACCAAGCCATCTCCAAGCAACGACGACAAGTCGAGTTACAAGAAAACTTCGACCACCTCAAGTCGTCCTCCTCCTACTACAAGCAACTTCAAGCCGCGCGCTTCATCATCTACTCCAACTGATGAGACCGTCAAGACAAGCTCCTTCAAGTGTTTCACTTGCGACGGCCGAGGCCACAAGTCCTTTCAATGTACAAACAAGCGCACCATGATCCTCAACAACGATGGAACCTATGACTCTAAGAGTGAAGAGGAAATGGAAGCCCTTGCACAAGTGGCCATGCACCAGCGCATGAATGAAGATGAAGATGATCAAGTCTTTTGTGATGAGGATTCGAGCCCTGCTCTCATTGTCTCCAAAGTCTTGACTCTTCAACATCAACAAGACGAAGACCAAAGATGCCACATCTTCCACACAAAGGCCAGCATCAATGGACGGTCCATCAGTGTCATCATCAATGGAGGTAGGTGTCACAACTTGGCAAGTGAAGAACTATGCTCCAATCTCCAATTAGTCCAGATGAAGCACCCACACCCATACAAGGTCCAATGGCTAAGCGATTCCGGCACTATATGAGTTGAGCATATGGTCCAAGTCTCCTTCAAAATTGGAGCATATGAAGACACTTTGGAGTGTGATGTCGTCCCGATGTCCGTTTGCCACCTTCTTATTGGTCGACCATGGCAATTTGACCGCGCGTAATCCACAACGGGCGTACCAATCACTATAGCTTCAAGATTAAAGGGAAGGAATATGTGCTACGACCTCTAGCTCCTAGTCAAGTGATCACCGACAAGCAAGCCACCCATCATGGAGAAAAGAGTGAGAAAGTGATCCACCCAAAAGATAGTGAGAGCCACAAGCCAAAACCGAGTTCCTCCATGATGAGCGACAAGGAAAACTTCGTCCTATTTGCCACCAAAAGTGAGATGAGAGAAGTGTGTGAGAACCCATCGAGTGTTATGCACTTTGTCCTTGTGTGCAAGGACGAGGCACCAAAAACTAACACCTCTTACGATCTACCTTTAGTGTTGTATTCTCTTTTGCAGGAATTCCAAGATGTTTTACCCGATGAGCTACCTCCGGGTCTACCTCCACTACGAGGAATTGAGCACCGAATCGACCTCATCCCCGGAGCACCTCTACCTAACAAAGCTCCCTACCGTGTCAACCCCTAAGAAACTAAGGAGATCCAACAACAAGTACAACAACTCATCGACAACGAACATGCACATGAAAGCTTAAGCCCTTGTGCCGTTCCAGTTATACCTGTGCCCAAGTAAGACGGTAGTTTTCGCATGTGCTCGGATAGTAGACCCATCAATGCTATTACCGTTCGTTATAGGCATCCCATTCCTCGCCTAGATGATATGCTAGATGAACTTAGCGTTGCCACCATTTTCTCAAAAATTGATCTTAAAAGTGGTTATTATCAAATCCGCATACAAGAAGGTGATGAATGGAAAACTGCTTTCAAAACAAAGTTTGGATTGTACGAGTGGTTGGTTATGCCTATGGGTTTATCGGAAGCTCCCGGTACTTTCATGCGTCTTATGCATTTTGTGCTTCGCCCGTACATTGGAGTGTTTGTTGTGGTTTACTTTGATGACATACTTGTTTTTAGCAAATCCGTTAAAGACCATCTAAAGCATGTTAGGGATGTTTTGCAAACTCTTCACAAGGAATGTCTTTATGCCAACATGCAAAAGTGCGCGTTTGGTGTTGACACACTTGTTTTCTTGGGTTTCGTTGTTTCCTCAAAGGGTGTCCATGTTGATGAATCTAAAATTGAAGCAATTAAAACTTGGCCCCAACCCACCAATTTGCAACAAATGCGTAGCTTTCTTGGCCTTGCGGGTTTCTATCATTGCTTTGTGAAAGACTTTTGCACCATCGCCACACCTTTGCATGCTTTGAGTAAGAAAAATTCTCCTTTTGTTTGGGACATTTGCAATCTACCGCTTTTGATGAGCTCAGATCTTTGCTTACTCATGCTCCGATTCTTGCTTTACCCAACTTTGACAAAACTTTTGAGGTTCATTGGGATGCAAGCGGTCATGGCATTGGCGGAGTTTTGATGCAAGAAAAACGAGCTATTGCACATTTTAGTGAAAAACTCTCCGGCGCTGAACTTAACTATCTCATCTATGGCAAAGAATTGTATGCTTTAGTCCGTGTGTTACATGTTTGGGAACATTATCTTAGACCTCATGAGTTTGTCATACATACCGATCATGAAAAACATAAGTACTTAAAAGGCCAAACTAAGTTGAACAAGCATCATGCCAAATGGAGTGAATTTATAGAGTCTTTTCCTTATGTCATCAAGTACATCAAGGGTAAGGAAAACGTAGTGGCGGATGCCCTTTCCTGCACATGCACGCTTGTCAGTAAACTTGAGTTGAATATTATTGGCTTTGAGCACATAAAAGACTTGTATGCGAATGATCCTACCTTTGCTACACCTTATGCTAAGTGTTTGACGCATACATCTTGGGAACGATATTACATCAAGGATGATTATCTTATGAGAGCTAACAAACTTTGTATTCCCGAGTCTTCTCTTTGTTTGCTCCTTTTGCAAGAGGCTCATGGAGGCGGACTCATGGGACACTTTGGACGCGACAAGACATTCGCCACGCTCTCTAAGAACTACTTTTGGCCCAAGATGTTCCGCGACGTCTCACGCTTCACCAACCGATGCTCTACATGTCGCAAAGCTAAGTCAAAAGCTCAATCCCATGGTCTTTACATGCCTCTTCCTATTCCTTATCAACCTTGGGAAGACATTAGCATGGATTTTGTACGTGGGTTTCCTAGGACTCAAAATGGAAAGGATTTCGTGTTTGTTGTTGTGGACCGATTTTCTAAAATGGCACATTTAATTCTATGCAACAAGATAGACGATGCTTCACATATTGCGAATATCTTTTGTAGGGAAATCTTGCGACTACACAGTGTGCCCGAAACGATTGCCTCGGACCGCGACGTCAAGTTCTTGAGTTATTTTTGGAAGACTCTATGCGCCAAGCTTGGAATCAAGCTCTTGTTCTCTTCGACTTACCATCCTCAAACCGACGGCCAAACGGAGGTGATGAACCGTACACTCCCCACTCTACTTCGCGTTTTGGTCAAAAAGAACATCAAGGAGAGGGAGGAGTGCCTAACCATCACTGAGTACGCCTACAACCATGCAAGACATTCGACTACCGGCAAGTCCCCCTTCGAGGTCACCTACGTCTTCAACTCGTTGTCCCCATTGGACATTCTACCTCTTCCACTACAAGAGCGCACCAACATGGACACGAGTGCATGCGCTACCTACCTCAAGAAGATGCATGAAGAAACAAGGAACACCATCGAGCGCCAAGTACAACTACTCGCGACCAAACTCAACATCAACAAGCAACCCATGATATTCGACATTGGAGATCTCGTGTGGCTACACCTTTGCAAGGACCGCTTCCCCAATGAACACAAGTCCAAACTACTACCTCGAGCCGATGAACCCTTCAAGGTGCTAGCACGCTACAACAACAATGCCTACAAGATCGACCTCCCATGCGACAAGTACAACGTGAGCGACATCTTCAATGTCAAGGACCTCTCGCCATACCATGGTGATGAAGCTTTCGATCCAAGGTCGGATCTTTCCCAAGGGGGGGGGAGATGATGCGGAGCATCCCACGATCATCCCCATGGATGTGCCTACATCTCCCACGACACCACTTGGACCTATGACAAGAGCTCGAGCACAGGCTATCGAAGATAAGGCGAACTCGCTCCTCTCTGAATTCCCACTCCCTACTTATGAGACATGGCTACTACCTCATGAGGAGACTCTATGTGTGATCAGGTGTTTCGAGGAGAGTCACGGATCATCTACACCCATTAGACAAGACGGTGAGGACATCAAGTTCAACAGACAAGGAAAAGGCCCGCTCGAAACTCCCAGTCATCGGATGACGACCGGACGTCCAACGCCTGGAAGCTCCAAATAACCAACCAAGCCCCAGCCTTCGCACGCTATAGCGGCCGGATGATTGACGCCGACCGGACGTCCGACACCTCCCAGCGCCAGGACGACCGAGCCTCTCCAGACGACCGGCACAACCACTCCCGAGTCAAAACAGCGGAAGAACGGAGACTTCCGGACGATCGGATGACCGACATTTCCTGTCCAAAACCAAAACATCGGACGCCCGACCGGCACCGTACGTTTGGACCCTCGTGAGCCTTTGGACGACCGGTGACCGTCGGACGTCCGATGCCTGTGCGTTCGCTCGAGTGTTGGGTCAATCCACTTACCCTTTCGCCCCCTTAGACTATATATAGACTTCTCCCACCTTCTAGCTAGGGTCAGCGTTGATTTAGTTCATTTGTGAGATAGAGCCTCGCTCATCCATCCGGATCTACTCCTTCGCGAGGGACCGACACCTCTTCGGAGAAGATCCACTTGGATTCAAGACCTCCTTTCGGAGAAGACCATCTTCAAGATCTCCTCACAGAGAAGAACCGGTTACCCTATGTATCGTCCTTTGTTGGACTTGGATCTTGTATCACCTTATGCCTCGATGATCTAGCGCATGTGTGACTTTATTCTTGTTGGTTGAGTGTTCTCTCGTGTTTTTCCCTCGTTCCCCTCCTCGTGTTCTTCGTGTTCCTCGTAGGGATCCGCTCCAAACGTGAAAGATCAGCCTCTAGGGTTCTACCCTACATCAGCCACCAATGAGATAATATTAATGACATGTCATTTCTGACACACGTCACCAGTAAATTAAGTCGTCCCCATTTTTGGATCTACTTACTAGTGGCGTGGATTATAGACGGCACACCGCCAATAACCTATTACTGGTGACGTTCCAAATAAGCCAACACCACCACTATTTAAAAAAAATAATGGTGGCGTGGATTGAAAATGAGGCGCCACCAACTGAAGTTGTGGCTAGCCTTTCTTCCACTAGTGGTTACAACAATGTCCACCGACAAGCATAGTCACAAGCTTGATCCACACTTAGCGGCTCTCAGGAAGAGCCACACGCGACTAGTTTGGCTCTTATTCGCAGTGTGCTAGGCACACACGGCCGATAGTTTAGTCAATAATGGCGTGCAGTGCACACGATGCATGTATATTGTTACTAGCGGCGTTTGAGATGCACGCTACTAGTAAGAACTTACCAGCGGCGCCGTACCAACGGCGTGCCACCTGAACGCTCCTAGTTGGCACTTTCGCACGCTGCTAATTAGGAGATCCCATGCTAGTGGGCCAAAGCAGGACGCTAGGCCGCATAGGTCGATGATGAAGCAAAGCGTGTCGAATCTCACAAGCTGCCCACGCATGAGCCCGCTACTGATGTCCAGAGAAGCGCCACCTAGATTGCAACTCCAACAGGCTCCTATCCCCATGGCGGGTGATAGTTGTCGCAAGGATTTTGTCACAAATACACATACATGACAATTTAGGAGGCACACAAAGATGATCCATGAATCGGTTCACATGAGTAATTTTATGTAGGTTCAGACCCTTTGTCCTGAAGGTAATGTCCTACTCCTACTTGGTGATATCTAGCCTTGGATGAGGATTCTCACAGTACACGAATCACATGAAATTCCTATGTGTCTTAGTATGCATGCCCGCGCAAGGACGTCCTAGCCTCACCTTATATATGGTCGATAAGGCTTGGAATTACATTGACCGAGTCAGCCACGTTGTGGCAATAAATCATTGGTCATGCACCATTACACTGGTTAAGTGCTTTGCAGTAACGCCTTACTGATGGTCTTGATAAGGTACCAATGGTCAAACTGAGTGGGCTTCATGGTGCGGGCCCAGCCAGGTGGACTTTCTAGAATGGGCTAGGGCTGCCCAGTCCTGTTTGGCTGGATTCCTTGCCTTGGGCCTATCGGGGTGGGGGTCCTATCATCATGTAAGGCTACACTTGGACTTGTAATTTTCCGCATGTTATGTGCTTGACTCAAGTGTGTAGCACAATCCTATATATAAATGCATTGTGGGTCGATAAATAGATCAGATATAAGTTATTAGGCTACATAGAGATCACGAGATGATGATACAATCGATAGAGGAAATGGTGGCTAGACCGATCATGATGGGTGGTCAAAGATACTATTTGATGACCTTAGTGGGCTTGTCATCTGTGTACAATGAGATTTGCTACATAGAAGGAGCACTAGTAGGCATGCCTAGTTGTAAGGGCATTTCCTGCCTTAAGTGTTTCAGTGTTGATGACAATGCAATTTGCGGACTAATCGTGTGCCTAAGATACACATGCTTACTTCATGTGGCACAAGACGGTTAGGAAACCCCTCCAGACGGGATAGGTCAAATATGGATTTTCTGTCACTTTTATTTCTTTGGCCCTAGGACTATTAAGACAGAGTCCGCATCAAAAGGTACTGGGTGAACCAAAGCACGTACATAGTACCTCAAATTTCACATAGGGCTATTTTTACCACACCAGCGGTTGTGCCACTGGTGGGAGCGGCTGTACTAGCCTGGTCGGTGCTTTAGGAACAACCACCACACTGGGGGTGATATCCTAGGGTTAGTAGTGCTCAAGATGGTAGCCAAGCGGTTGTGTCGCTGTTCTCAAGGTGGTTGTACCGCCAGTATTTTGGCAAGCCCAGGAAATCTACACGGCAGTTGTACTGGGCCTGGTACCGCCCCAACCACCAGTTAGGGGTGACACCTTCGAGTTTGGCAGTGGTAGAAGGCGGTTGTCGCTCGGTTGTCCCAGCTGCTGACACATCCATTTTGCATCATGTTTTCCTACTATTATTTATAATGTTTTGGGTCAATATTTTACTTTATGATGATATTCTAATGCCTTTTCTCCCTTATTTTTCAAGTTTCACATGAAGAGGGAGATTGTCCGCAACTGGAATTCTGGACCTAAAAAAGCTACAGTAGAGATAGATATTCCGCACAGCTCCAAACGACCTGAAATATTACGGAGAATTATTTTGGAATATATAAAAAATATTAGCAAAAGAAAGACTAGAAGAGGGCCCACCAGGGAGTCACGAGCTCAGGGGGTGCCCCCAGGGCACGCATGGTGAGCTTGTGGCTCTAGTAGCAGGCTTCTCGGCCCATCTTCCCATATATGATGCTATTTTCCCTAGAAAAAAAAAATCAGGAGAAGACTTTCAGGATGAAGCACCGTTGTCTCGAGGTGGAACCTAGGCAGGAGCACTTTTGCTCTCTGACAGAGCGCTACCGCCGGGGATACTTCCCCCCGGCAGGGGGAAATTGAAGCCATCGACATCACCAACGATCCACTCATTGTGGAAGGGTCAATATTCATCAACATCTTCACCAGCACCATCTCATCTCAAACCCTAGTTCATCTCTTGTATTCAATCTTTGTTTGAAAACCTCAGACTGGTACCTGTGGGCTGCTAATAGTGTTGATTACATCTTGTAGTTGATGCTAGTTGGTTTATTTGGTGGAAGATTAAATGTTAAGATCCTTAAGCATATTCAATACACCTCTGATCTTGAACATGAATATGAGTTGTGAGTAGTTACTTTTGTTCTTGAGGACTTGGGAGAAGTCTTGTTATAAATAATCATGTGAAGTTGGTATTCGTTTGATATTTTGATGATACTAGTAAGATTCCCGTGCGTTGCACGAAATAGCAAAACATAATTTATTTTACTATGTATATGTGATTTAAATTGACCTGTGTCTGTTCATTCCATGTGTAATAAATATCGATATTTCTCTCCGGGTATTCAATTTTATTCCTGAGCTCACATGCATCCGAGAAAATAGTAAATGCAAACAAAATAAAAAGGAATCAGCGAACAAAGATGTTCAACTATTGTAGTTGTGGGCAATTTTTTTCTAGACCATCTGATATGGGGCTAACCCGGTGTAGGCCGATCTTTCATGATTGGAGTGGGCTCCCTCAAAGAACACGATGAACACGGGGAAGAACGGAGAGAAACCACAAGGGGAAACACTCAAGAACAGGTTCAATCCCACATCCACTAGACAATCAAACACACAAGATCCACAAGGTACATGAACAACAAAAGGAAAGATACAAGGTAGAGTTCATCTCCTAGAGGAGGTCTTGATGGTATCCTAGACGGATCTTCCCACAAGGGGGTCTTGATGATATCCCGCAGGATCTTCTCACATGGAGGTCTTGAACTCCATGGGAGTGGTCTCTCTCTCTCAAGAGGAGGAGGTAGGAGCAAAGCTCACCTAACAATGAGCTATCATATTTGCTACCCTAGAAAGGAGGAGGGAGAGGTCTACTTATAGTCTTAGTGCAAATGGGGGCGAAGTGAAGGGGGTACATGGGCCTCAGCCCGTAACTGGACACAGCTAGGATCCGGTCGTCCGTGAGACGCTGGTCGTCTGGAGGCTCGCGGGGGTTCGGATGTCCATAGGTGTCCGGTCGTCCTATCGCTGGTCATCCGGTCTTCCTCGGATTTCCGTAGATTAGGTTCTGTTGCCACGGCGTCGGAAGTCCGTAGGTGTTCGATCGTCTAGAGCCTTGAAGGTGTCGGACGTCCGGGCTGGGCCGGTCGTCCGGAGCCTACAGCTTCCGTGACAGCTCCGTCTTCTTCCGTCTTCTCTTCCATGCTTCCCTCGCGGGTGGTGTAGGTGTTCCTTGGCGCTTGCACTCCTCCTCGTCGTCCGTGAAGCTCCAACAATACCTATGCATGCACATGAGTGGAGTGTCAAGTAGTATGCCATCCTCGAAGAGATCAAGTGAGCACGTGTAAAGGAAAAGATTCACCTTTATGTGTGAGAAGTAGAGGTCGCACGTGTCACTTGCCAAATGGACTCTTGACATGGTGATGACCGTAGGATGCTCCACATCATCCCCTCCCCCTTGGAAAAGATCCGACCTCGGATCGCAAGCCAAATCACCATGGGAAAGAAATGGCATTGCCGTGTGGAAGCGGTCGCTCACCAAGCACTCATCATCTTGAAGCTCGAAATAGGCACTCTCTAATGTCACACCGTCTAGTGATTCCTTCAAAAGGGGCAAAGATAACAAACACTTGGAAAAATAAATGTGGTTAGCGTTAGTGCAAAACCAAACATTCAAGAGGTGATTCACCGAACAAGTGTTGTCATCAAGTGATGTAGGGTAGAACCCTAGGGCCCGATCTTTCACGTTTGGAGAGGATCCCTACGAGGAACACGAAGAACACGAGGAGGGGAACGCGGGAAAAACATGAGAGAACACTGAACCAACAAGAACAAAGTCACACATGTGCTAGATCATTGAAACAAAAAGAGATACACGGTCCAAATCCAACAAAGGACGATACAAGTGGCGGTAGCTCATCTCCGAGAGGAGGTATTGAATCCACAAGGGATCTTCCCGTAAAGGGGTCTTGAATCCAGGTGGATCTTCTTCGAAGAGGCCGCGGTCTCTCACGAGGAGGAGATTCGGATGGATGAGCGAGGCTCTATCTCACAAATGAGCTAAATCAACACTAACCCTCTCTAGGAGGAGGAGGAGGAGGTCTAATTGCAAAAGAGGGGCAAAGTGAAGGGGTACAAGGGCCTCAGCCCGCAACTGGACACAACCAGGGGTTGGACATCCGTAAGGTGTCGGTCGTCCGGAGGCTCGCGGAGGTCCGAACGTCCAGAGATTCTCAGATGTCAGTAGTTTTGGTTCTGTTACCGGATGCACGGACGTCCGGAGGGGCCCGGTCGTCCGGAGCCTGGGAGTCGTCGGACGTCCGGTCCTGGTCGGATGTCCGGCCGCTGTAGCATGCGTTGGCCTGGTTTCCTTGGGCTGGCGTGACCTTTAGGGGCCGGACGTCTGGGCTGGGCCGGTCGTCCGATGGCTGTAGCTTCGGGCAGCTCTTCTTCTAGGTCCTTGCACTTGGCGTCCTCGCTAGCTCAACCGTTGGGAGTGGTGGCTCTGTGGCTTTCCTCCAAGTACCTGATCATGCATAGGACACACGTTGGAGGTAGTAGCCATGTCTCACATGTAGAAAGTGAAGGTTCGAAGAGGAGCGAGTTCACCTTGTGTCCAATGGCGTTTGTTCGAGGTCTCGTCATATGTCCACTTGGGGTTTGGAGAGTAGTCAGAGTACATGGGGATGAACATGGGATGCTCCGCATCATCTCCCCCCCGGGAAAGATCCGACCTCGGATCGTGATCCTCATCACCATGCAAACGGTTGTCGTGGATGGACTTGTAGTTGGACAAGTTGAAGACATGGCGCAATCGAAGTACTCCAAGGTGTCGCCAGAGTGATAGACATGCAAAAAGATCAAACACAAGTGACACTCGGAAATACAATGTTTAGCGCACACAAAATGTCCATCATGTAAGAATGAGTCCGTTGGGCAAGATTGTATGTGACAAAGCGCATGAAGCTTATCAAGATGATCTAGAATGATATGCAAAGCATTCATGGGAGGAAATGCAATCATTGTGCACACAAATGTGTTGTGAATATGATCAATGCAACCACGGTCCAAAATGATGTCATAGTGAGACGGTTTATCAATAGCATGAATATGGCAATGGATGCTCAACATGTGTATGTAATCATGCAATTGATGGTAGGCAATGTGATCATTATGTATGAATATGCCATCAAGGAAGATCACAACAAATTTGCTAAGGAAATGCACAAGCTCATATATCATGGATGACATGGGAATACAAGATGCAACAAGGCAATCATAATGTGAGTCAATCCATGCATGGGGTGCAAACTTGTGGTGAGTATGATATGTCCATCGAGCATGACATGTGTGAGCACAATCAACAAAAATGGAGGTGGTAGTATACCAATGCTCGATGCCGTGGCATTGGTGGAGTTCCGAAGGTGCATCCAATAAGTGTGAGCGCTCCTCAATGTGAAGGTCCATAGAGCCAATCTCCAATGTTGCTCCTCCGTTCGCGAGATGTATCACGTAGACAACAAGAAGGAAACAACAATGAAAGAGTGACCCATCCAATATGCGTATGTGAGGGTGGCTCAAAGGGAAGGAGTTCACCTTTATGAGGATGGTGAAAATGTTGGTGTCGCACATCGTGTATGCCTTCGCATGACCAAGTTGTCGCATGACGGTACCGCCTTGTGGATCCTTCAAAACGAAAGAACATGACAAACACACGGAAAAACAAATGAGGTTAGTGAAAGTGCAAAACCTATCATTCGTGTGGTAAGATACCAAACAAGTGTATGCATCATGATCATCATAAGAAAGGACAAGGGAGTATTGCATAGTCTGGAGGCATATGATGCGAGAACAACCAAATACAATAGACTCAAGTAAACAAGCATGTATCACAAGTAAGTTGTCAAATTCTCCACGATCAATAAGCATAGCAAGTTGGCAATCAAATACAAGGTGATATGAGAGATGCAACTAATGGAGACAAGAGACAATGATCATGACAAATCAAGTGAGAGGCATGAACATATATGTCATCAACCCAAGAAAGCGAGTAAGAGTGGAAAATGGGTGATGCAACCAAGCAAGCAATCATAGCAATCAAGTCAAGCAAGGTAGTAGTGCGAAGATGCAACATACTAGAGAGAATCATGGCAAGCATGTCATGTGTGCAAATAGTGGGCATGAATAATGGACATGACATATCACAAGCGTGAAAGCAAGATATGAGAAAAATATCATCAATGTATTGGCGAGAGGCCATATGTAAATAGCAATGGAACATCATGACTCTCCCAACACAACAAGCATCAATAACATGGTACACAAAGAAATCATGGCAATAGCAACAAGTATCTCCACCAAGCATGCAAATACACATAAAAGTAGCATAATGGTGAATCATGGGTAGATGCAAACAAGGGTCACAGTTGCATGGTAAAGGCATAGAAGTAAGGATAACATGCAAAGTGAACACGGGGAAATGAGCATAAGGTGACAAGTGGTAAATACCCCATAGCCGTGTGAGAGACAAGTAAAAGAGATGCTCGTAGTCGTTGCGCGAAGAGAACGGTGGTATGGAAAATTCACGTGATCCCAAAGCATCGTTGCTCTCAAGAGCTCATTTCGTCAACTCTTGGGATTGAAAGGTTGACGAGTATACATGAGTACCTACACAAAACAAAGACAAAGGGAAAATTGTGTGTGCATGGTATATGTACACATCATCCATCATGATGCGCACGTGCATGTGTCGGTTAGCACAAAATATCCAATGCTTAAATAAATGAGATGTGTGATATAGAAACGTGTCATCCATCATGAGAGGTTTGTTATTATGTATGCCATAATAGAGACTCAAATTGTGTAATGCATCACGAGAAATATCTAGAGCATTGTTATTCATGGAATGCATATGGTGCACGCAACTATGGGAATCATGCAAAGTATGGAATGCATCAAAATCTCCTAATATGTATGAGGAAACTATGGGGGTCTCCTCATGAGCATTAATGGAAACATCACATGGAGAATATTGACAACATCCAAAACAATGCATATTTGGAACAATGTGATCATGGCATGACATAGTAGATGAATTGCGCAAATCATGTAAAGGAAGCATGGCAATATCATCACATGAAAAACAAAGGCCAATGACCATCAGCTCGTCATCTATGCCATAATTGCAAATGGGAGTTATTTTAATGGGGCATGCATAGTTACTATGTTGAGATTGAAATGATGCAATATGGGAGATCTCACTCATAGCATATGCCAAGTTCAATGGATTGTCAAATATGATGTGACCAATAGAATTTTCACATGATATCCTATGGAGCATATCATCACAACTAGGCAACTCAACATGCTCATCATCATATTCATCATACATAGGTAAGTCAAGACATGAAGAAGTCGCACTAGCATGAATCATGGGAATAGGTGTGTCAACATCATGCAAGAAATCATTGGTAAGATAGTCCGCTAGTGGGACAAGAGAAGTACCATCACCTATGTTACCTTTGTAGCATGGCTCATGTGTTGTAGGTGAGGTGTTGAAGATCCAATCGTTGTCATCTACATCTTGATGGAACCATGTGGGGGGTGCATCATTGTCCATCATGGCCATCGGTTTTCCCATTGGAGGGATGGACTCGTCGAGGGTAGGCATGTCGTCATGTGGGAGACCTAGCACCAAAGAAGAAAACACACTAGGAGTAGATGTTAAGTCATTAGAAATCATAGTGGCCTCACATGCCGTGTCAACTACCTCACTCGCTAAGTGTTGTGGCTCACTCACTCCCTCAAAGATGCTCTCACTCATATGGTTGGTGGAGTCACTCAAATGGCGCTCAACCTCACATAGGATGTGTGGCATGCTCTCATGTGTAGGGCTAGTGGTGGTCACACTCATCCTCTCAAAGGAAATGCTCTCAATGTCACATATGGTGCAATCACTCATCTCTCTCATGGGGTGGTGGCTCTCCTCACATGACAAATGGGGCATCTCAACATATGTGCGTGTCGGATACGTGTAGGTGCAAATGTCTCCATGCGTGGTCACATAGCTTGACGTGGAGTATGAGTCCATGTGGGCGCCGTCTTCATGTTGTTGAAGAGGTTCGCGCTCGTAGCCGTGGACGAAGGGGATGGCCCTTGCTCGACATTATTGTCGCCGTCTTTTTGTTGGAGGCCCATATGATGTGGCACCTCATAGCTCGTCTCCATGACCGAAGGGAATTTCCCATGCTAGGGGCTTCCAAAGATGGAAGTGTCACCCTCGCTTGTAGGTAGTTGCCTTGGACTTGATGAAGTCAATGTAGGCGTACTCGTGGGAAGTAGGCGAAGATGCCGTAAGTCCAATGGCAAAGATGCCTTGATAGCACTTGGCGAACATGCCGAAGTGGTTGTTGTAGCCGTAGCGCCGTGTTGGTGGTGGTCATCTCGCGGTCTTCTTTTGTGCTCATGAAGCTTCGACTTGGCGTGAAGTAGGGCTTGTTGGGACTTGTACATTTGCGCTTGGCGAGCATCTTCATGATGATGGTGTCATTGTCGTGCTTGAGCTCGTAGGCATTCGTTGTCATCGTGCACATGATCCTTGGAGGTGACTTGCCCTTCATGATGATGTTGATCACTAACGTGATGATGGTCGCCATGTAGATGTGGACGTGGACGAATTGCACTTGCATCACTTGGGCGCTTCAAAGATGATCGACTTGGTCGCCGCCGCCTTGAAGATGACGAAGGGGAAGTAGACTTGATTAAGGCCTGAATCTCGTCCATCTTTGTATCTTGCTCCTCTTTATGTGCGGAAAGCTTCTTGTTGATGTAGTCCCTTTTCCTTGCTTCAGAGTGACGAATGTCGATGGAGATATTCTCGATGCGCTCTCGCAATCATGATTGTGCGCATTGCATTTTTCATTGTAGATCGAAGATGGAAGCTTTGGTGATGTATTTGTTCACGCCGTCGGGGTTGTCGAAGACCGGAGATGAAATGCCTTGCCTATCCATCACAAGACTCGAGCAAATATGAGTGGGAGAAAGAGAAGAACTAGACCAAATGTACCTTGACCGATGTTGGAGATGGATCAATGATCACTCAAATGTGTAACAAGGAAATAGCATAATTGGTACCAATTCTTGTCGGTTCTCACACCTACACAATTAAGGCTTATGGTGGAGCTCGGTGAGGATAGTGGTACAAAAATTTGATGCAAAATGTTAGCAAGAGTCAATAATGTTGAAAGATATTCGCAAATTCGCAAGCGAAACAAGTAGAACAATAGCAATATGTGGCACACGGAAACACACCCACGGATAGATAAATGGGGTCGTGCAACCAAGGAATGAGCACAAAATGTGGAATCCACAAAATACGCTCGTGTTGCACAACTCAAGAGAGACGCTAGCACGATTGCTCAATAGGCGGATACGACACTTGTGCACAACCTATAAGATGCAAAATGGATAAACTTTGTATCCCAAGTATGCTATGTATGTATGGTGCCCGGTGTTCCTCTCAAGATGATCCAAGATGATCGGATATGACAATCTTATATGCAATGTGGTATGATGCTATGGCACTTGCTTACAAGCTCTTTGCTCTCTTTCTTTTGCTTAAAAGCTTATTCTCTCTTTTTTTGTATGGCCAATTTTGCACAATTCACAAACCAAGATAGCAATTGTGTATATGCGGGAACAAACTTGTGACACAAGAGACGATACCAATATATGCACCACGATGATATGGTATGTATGCTATGGGAAGTATGATCACTAGTGCGCACAAGTAACGTTGCCGGCATTACTCAAATGGCTAGTATAGATAGGCAAGTAACGCAAAATGGGCTAGGGGTTATCAATGCAATTTGCAAGGGGAATATACAATAGTGTCGTCAAGGTTACCGTCCTCGGCGATGATGATAGGCGGTGTTGCCGATGTCGACCCGTTCCTAGTTAGCCAAAACACCCTAGGAAACGGAAAAACCGCAAACTCAAAATCTCAAAGGCAAATGTCAAATGATGGTAGTGGAAAGCGGTGGTGGTTTGCACTTGGCAATGCAGAAGTGTAATGATGGGCTATACATGTGTCGGAGTTGAAGTTGCCATCCCTAAGTAGCCGAAACACCTTAGGAGAGACAAGCCACAACTCAAACAAGCTCAAACAACAATTGGGTTAAGTTGGGGCGATGGTAAGTGTATGGTGGGCAAGGTTATGCGGAAGTGGTGGTGGTGGTTGAAGAAGACGCAACGATTCCTAAGTAGCCGAAACACCTTAGGAGACTCGAATCACTACTCAAGCAACCACTAATGCAATGGGGATCAAAATGGGTTAGGTTGCGGAAGTCGGTGGTGGCTATGCAGATGATATGGTGGAGGGCCTAGGCAAAGATGCCAAAATTCACAAAATTTGATGGAGTCAAATGGAGTTGGTGGTATTTTTGTGGGATGGGGTATGTCAATAGCTTCAAAACGAGCTAAAGAACGTCAAAATCGGAGTTCGGATGAATTAATTATGGACAAAACACAAATCAGCCAAAGTGGGAATCTACAGGTTACGGACGTCCGTAAATGGACGGATGTCCGGTGGCCGGACGTCCGGTCGGGCTCGGAAATCCGTAAATTCTGTTCTGTAATAGTATTCCGTTCGAGGGGGGTCCGGACGTCCGTAAAATGCCGGTCGTCCCGTGGGTCGGGGTCAACGCGAGATGCGAGTTCGGGGGCATGATTTTGGGCAGAAAATGGAGATTTCGGGGTCAAAATTGATGAGATTTCATGGAGGAAAGATGGGGAAACTTGGGGGGACATGCTAGATCCACTCGAAACTAAGCAAATCCATGGTTCAACAAAACATCATCAAACCAACAAATAACAAAAAAAATTGGGGGCTATTTTTGGTGGGGATTTTTGAATTTAGGGAAGAACACAACAAAATTAGGCTAGAAAACGAGGGGCGGGGGCTCCAAGAACGTGATCAACCTCTGATCCAAGATGATGTTGGGTAGAACCCTAGGGGCCAATCTTTCATGTTTGGAGAGGATCCCTACGAGGAACACGAAGAACACGAGGAGGGGAACGAGGGAAAAACACGAGAGAACACTCAACCAACAAGAACAAAGTCACGCATGTGCTAGATCATCAAAACACAAAGAGATACACGGTCCAAATCCAACAAATGACGATACAAGTGGCGGTAGCTCATCTCCGAGAGGAGGTCTTGAATCCACGAGGGATCTTCCCGTAAAGGGGTCTTGAATCCAGGTGGATCTTCTCCGAAGAGGCCGTGGTCTCTCACGAGGAGGAGATCTGGATGGATGAGAGAGGCTCTATCTCACAAATGAACTAAATCAACGCTAACCCTCTCTAGGAGGAAGAGGAGGAGGTCTATTTATAGTCTAAGTGCAAAAGAGGGGCGAAGTGAAGGGGTACAAGGGCCTCAGCCCGCAACTGGACATAGCCAGGGGTCGGACATCCGTAAAGCGTCGGTCGTCTAGAGGCTCGCGGAGGTCTGGACGTCCGGAAATTCTTGGATGTCCGTAATTTTGGTTCTGTTGCCGGATGCATGGACATCCGAAGGGGCCCAGTCGTCCGGAGCCTGGGAGTCGTCGGACGTCCGGTCCTGGTCAGACGTCCAGCCGCTGTAGCATGCGTTGGCCTGGTTTCCTTGGGCTGGCGTGACCTTGAGGGGCCGGATGTCCGGGCTGGGCCGGTCGTCCGGTAGCTGTAGCTTCGGGAAGCTCTTCTTCTAGGTCCTTGCACTTGGCGTCCTCGCTAGCTCGTCCATTGGGAGTGGTGGCTCCGTGGCTTTCTTCCAAGTACCTGATCATGCATAGGACACACATTGGAGGTAGTAGCCATGTCTCACATGGAGAAAGTGAAGGTTCGGAGAGGAGAGAGTTCACCTTGTGTCCAATGGCGTTTGTTCGAGGTCTCGTCATCTGTCCACTTGGGGTTTGGAGAGTAGTCGGAGTGTACATGGGGATGCACGTGGGATACTCTGCATCATCAAGCATAGCATAGGGTGTGACAAAGGATTGTGACATGGCATGTAAGCATATCAATCGAGCACAAGCAAAAATATCATGGGGACAAGTATGCAATTGTGAGGTAGAGATGCAAATATGTGTGACAAGAGAACAAGCATCTACCTCAAGTTCATAGCAAACATGCATAAAGAGCTCGACAAATGGTCGATGGTAGGCATAGGAATCATTCACAACACCAAATAAGATGAGATGTCTAAACACATGGGTCAAGTGCAAGACAATCCAAGCATGACGTGCATAGGGTGTAGTGAAGATATTATGGCACTCAACACAATTGAAAGAGCAATTGTTCATCATGTGTGAGGCAATCAAGTCAATCATGTGGCAAGCAATGGGACATGGCATATGTGAAGAAGTGACATTGTTGCAACCAAACATATGATAGTAGCAAGTAGTCCAAGAATTGGATGCAACACACAAGGTACATATGTCATGAAGAATGGAAATGTGGCAATCATGGGTGAAAGCAATATCTCGAACATGCATGCAAATGGTGCAAGCAACACATGAAGTATGATCCACAATATCCAAGCTCAAGAAGGATGTCACCTTGAAGGCGTGTCCTTGTGCATTCTTCACAATGCCGAAGTGGTAGGGAATGCGGTGTAGAAGCGAGTCATGGTAGAATATATGAGGCTCGCTCTTAAGAGCTCGAATGGTCAACTCATGTGAAGTGGAAGTCGACACGAAGTCCAAGTATTCTACACATGCACACAACAACAAAAAAAGATCGTATGCACATGGTAGATTAACACATCATCCATCATGATGGTTCTCTTCTCTTGCACATAACCATTAGAAGCAAAAGTGCATGAATAATATGATGCAACAATGGCAATATTCATGGCACTAGGTATATGATGCAAAGAGGTAAGACAAGCATGCTTCACAAGAATTATGTCAAAATCTCCAAATATATGCAAGAATGCTATGGGGGCAATCTCATGAGCAAGAAGAAAATCATTGTTGCACTCAATACATGGCAAATCTAGAATGAGAGAGGCAACACATGGAGATATATGACAAGAAACAATATGAATCATGTGCAAAGCATATAGATGGTTGTCATCAACCGCGTGAAATGAGCAAGTATGAATCATGGGTGATGCAACATTAGCAAGAGTAGAGATCAAGTCATGCAAACTAGTGGAGCGAAGATGCAACACACTAGAGTAAATCATGGCAATCATGTCATGTGAGCAAATACTAGGCATAGACAATGCACATGACATATCCCGAGCACGAACACAAAGCCAGATGAAAGTATCATCATTGGAATATTGCACAAAGCAAACATGGCAATAACAAGCAATATCTCCACCAAGGTTGCAAATACACATACGAGTACTAGAATCAATAATCATGTGTAATGCAAAGCATGGGTCACAAGGCATAGTAATGAGCATGTCATGCAAAGTGAACATGGCAATATGGGCATATAATATGCAATGGACAACAACCCTTAGCCAAGTGAGGGACATGTAGAAGAAATGCGCGAAGTCTTTGCGCGAAGAGAGCGGTGGGAAAGAGTGTCCATGGGATCCCAAGTCATCATTGATCTCTAGAGCTCGTTTTGTCAACTCGTAGGATTGTGAGGTTGACAAGTATTCATGGGTACCTACACAAAAGAGACACAAACCGAAAAAATTGTGTGCATGGTAAATGTACACATCATTCATCATGATGTGTATGTGCATGTGTGATTTAGCACAAGATAAGCATCGCTCAAATAAATTTGATGCATGGCATATGAACATGTCATCCATCATGAAAGAATAGTTATTATGTATGACACGATGGGGACACAAATTGAGAATGCAAGTATATGGCACATCAATAGCATATATGTTCATGGGGAGCATATGGTGCACACAAGTATTTGGATCATGCAATGAATGGGGTGGATCAAATTCTCCTAACATGTATGAGGAAACTATTGGGGTCTCCTCATGAACAACATTGGAAACATCATATGGAGAAAATGGACAACATCCAAAACAATGCATATCCGAAGCTAGGTGGGCATGGCATGGCATATGAGATAAATGATGCAAAGGGAGCATATCAATATCATCACAAGAAAAACAAATGCCGATAACCATGGGCTTGTCATCTATGCCATATGTGCAAATTGGGTTTATTGTAATGGAATATGCATAGTCACTATGAAGAGATTGCAAATAAGACATATGGTGGATCTCATGCATAACATATGACAAGTCAAGCAGATTATCAAACATGATGTGACCTAAAGAATTGTCACAAGAAATCCTATGTAACATGGCATCACTACTAATAGACTCCACATGGGAATCATCATAATCATCATAAATGGGAAAATCATCACATGGGGAAATCATATTAGCATGAAGCATGGTACTAGGTGGATCAACATCATGCAAGAAATCAATGTCAAGAATATCCACTAGTGGGACTAGAGCATCACCTTCACCTATGTTACCTTTTTCATTCCACTCAAGTGGTGTAGGTGAGGTGGGAAAGACCAAATGGCGGTCTCTTCATCTTGATGGAACCATGTGGGGGGTGCATCATATTCCACCATGGCCATCGTCTTGTCCAAAGGGAGGACGAAGTCGTCGAGGATCAACGCGTTATCATAAATGAGACCTAGCACCAAATGAGAAGACACAATAGAGGTAGAGGTCAAGTTGTTAGAAATGCAAATGGCTTCACGAGACCTATCAACTATCTTACTCTCTCTATGTGGTGGTTCACTCACTCACTCAAAGTAGGTGCACTCAAAGTCACATATGGTGGAGTCACTCATCTCACACAAGTGGTGGGGGTTTTGGCTCTCCTCACATGGAAAGTGGGGCAACTCGTCATATATGGGGCGAGTGGTGAAGTCACTCTCACTCTCAATAAGGTGGCAAAAGGCACTCAAGTCATCATACGTCGCCATGGTCGAAGGGAAAATCCCATGCTCAACCATCTCGTCGTCGTCACCGTGGATGAAGGCCAAAGATGGCACATCATCACTCTCCTCCATGACCGAAGGGAAATCCCATGCTCGATCATCTCGTCATCGTCACCGTGGATGAAGGCCGAAGATGGCACATCATCACTTTCGCCTCCTAAGATGGAAGCATCATCCTTGCTCGCCACCTTGTCGCTCGCCTCCAAAGCTTGGTCCTTGAGGGTCTCCATAGTCATACTCGTCGCTGCACCATCTTGAAAAAGAGTCAAAGTAGACTCGGCATCATCAATGCTACAAAGAGGGATGGCAGTGAAGTCGAACTTGGGAGCATCGTCTTGGAGCTTGTCGGCCTTGGACATCATGGTGGTACTAGCCTCATGCTTGTCATAGAGCTTGGTCGCCGTGAAGTGTGCTTGGGGTGGAGAAGCCTTGTCCTTCATGAGTTCTTGTTCCGCCTTGAGAGCACCAATGTAGTAGTCATCGAGGGACTTGTAGTTCTCGAGGAAGATAGTCTTGGAGATGTCATTGTTCAATCCCATCATGAAGTGGAACTTCATCAAAATGGGGTCATCCACGCCGGCTCGTCGCAAGGCAATCTTCATCTCCTTGAAGTACTTGTCGATGGACTTGGATCCTTGGATGGTGTTCTCCAATTGGCGTCGAAGTTGTTCCGTGTAGGTTGGAGGCACGAACTCTCACCGCAAAGCTCTCTTCGTCTTGGGCCAACTCATGTCATAGTACTCCGAAGGTGTGTGAAGCCACCAAGTTGAGGCGTAGTCGTGGAAGTTTCTTGTGGCGCACTTCACTTGATCTTCGGGACAAACTTGATGTAGCTTGAGGTAGTCGTCCATCAAACGCTCCCACTCGAGATAATCCTCGGGTTCTTGAGTCCCATAGAAAGGAATCTCATTGTCGGTGTCGAGGTCGTAGTAGCTTGTGGAAGTTGCGGACTTGAGCTTGGGGGGCTTCACTTGAGCGTAGTCTTGAGGTACTTGTTGGCGAAGATGCTATATGTCCGTAGGCGAGGATGCCTTGAAGTCGCTTGGAGAAGATGCCAAGGAAGATGGTGAAGTCTTTGAGCGGTTGTTGGTGTAGAGCTCTTGACCTTCACGTTCTTGTTGGTGATGGTGTCGATGCCGATGTGATCTTGCCAGAGATGGTAGCTCGGAAGGATGTGCTCTTGAGCGTCTTCTCAAAGATGAGGAAGATCGCTTGTAGGACTTGATGAGGGCTTTGATCTCCTCCATTTGAGCTTGCATCTTGGCGTCGGAGTTGTTTTTCGTGGCATCAAACTCGTCGTTGTTGTAGACCAAAGGTGAAATGCCTTGCCTATCCATCACAAGACTCGAGTAGAGGTGAGTAGGAAATGAGATAAACAATCCAAGTTACCTTTTCCCAAAGTTGAGGATGTACCCCGTTTCACTCAATGTGAATGAAAGAATAGTGGAATTGGTACCAGACTTGTTCACTCACACCTATCAAGTAAAGCTTATGGTAGAGCTCGGTGAGGATAGTGGCACAAAAATTTGATGCAAAATGTTAGCAAGAGTCAATAATGTTGAAAGAGATTCACAAATTCGCAAGCGAAACAAGTAGACCAATAGCAATATGTGGCACACAGAAACAAACACACGGATAGATAAATGGGGTCGTGCAACCAAGGAATGAGCACAAAATGTGGAATCCACGGAAAATGCTCGTTTTGCACAACTCAAGAGAGACGCTAGCATGATTGCTCAATAGGTGGATACGACACTTGCGCACAACCTATAAGATGCAAAATATATGGACTTTTATCCCAAGTATGCTATGTATGTATGGTTCCCGGTGTTTCTCTCAAGATGATCCAAGATGATCGGATATGACAATCTTATATGCAATGTGGTATGATGCTATGGCACTTGCTTACAAGCTTCTTTCCTCTCTTTCTCTTTGCTTAAAAGCATATTCGTTTTTTTGTATGGCCACTTTTGCACAATGCACAAACCTAGATAGCAATAGTGTATATGCGGGAACAAACTTGTGACACAAGATATGATACTAATATATGCACCACGATGATATGGTATGTATGCTATGGGAAGTATGATCACTAATGTGCACAAGTCACGTTGCCGGCAATACTCAAATGGCTAGTCTCGATAGGCAAGTAACGCAAAATGGGCTAGGGGTTATCAATGCAATTTGCAAGGGGAATGTACAATGGTGTTGTCGAGGTTACGGTCCTTGGGGATGATGAGAGGTGGTGTGGCCGATGTCGACCCGTTCCTAGTTAGCCGAAACACCCTAGGAAACGGAAAAACCGCAAACTCAAAATCTCAAACCACAAATGTCAAAATGGTGGTAGCAGATAGCGGTGGTGGTTTGTACTTGGCAATGCGGAAGTGGAATGATGGGTCATGCGAGTTGAAGTTTAAGTTGTCGTCCCTAAGTAGCCGAAACACCTTAGGAGACACAACTCACAACTCAAACAAAATTGGGAAAAGTTGGGGTGGAAGTGTATGGTTGGTAAGCCTATGAGGAAGTGGTGGTGGTGGTTGATGAAGAAGCAATCGTCCCTAAGTAGCCGAAACACCTTAGGAAACTCGAATCACTACTCAAGCAACCACTAATGCTATGGGGATCAAGATGGGTTAGGTTGCAGAAGTCGATGGTGGTGTAGCGGATGATATGGTGGAAGGCCTAGGCAAACTTGCCAAATTTTGGAAAATTTGATGGAGTCAAATGGTGTTGGTAGTATTTTTGTGTGATGGGGGATGTCAATAGCTTCAAAACGATCTAAATAACATCAAAATCGGAGTTCGGATGAATTAGTTATGAACAAAACAAAAATCAGCCGAAGTGGGAATCTACAGGTTACAGACGTGCGTAAATGGACGGGTGTCTAGTCGTCGGACATATGGGAGGGCTCGAAAATCCGTGATTTCTGTTCTGTTGGCAGGCTCTGGTCGTCCGGAAAAGGTCGGACATCCAGGGGTCAGGATCAACGCGGGATTTGAGCTCCGGGACGCGATTTTAGGCGGAATTTTAGGATTTTGGGGTCAAAAATTGAGGAGATTTCGTGGATGAAATATGGAGAAACTTGGGGAAATGCTAGATCCACTCGAAACCAAGCAAATCCATGGATCAAAATCAACAAAACATCATCAAACCAAAAAATCACAAAAAAATCGGGGCTATTTTTGGTGGGGTTTTTCGAAATTTAGGACGAAATCAAGCAAAAGAAGGCTAGAAAACGGTGGGAGGCCCTCCAAATACGTGATCAACGTGGCTCATGATACCATATGATACGGGGCTAACCCGGTGTAAGCCGATCTTTCACGATGGGAGTGGGCTCCCTCGAAGAACACGATGAACACAGGGAAGAACGGAAAGAAACCACAAGGGGAAACACTCAAGAACAAGTCCAATCACACATCCACTAGACAATCAAACACACAAGATCCACAAGGTACATGAACAACAAAAGGAAAGATACAAGGTAGAGTTCATCTCCAAGAGGAGGTCTTGATGGTATCCTAGATGGATCTTCCCACGAGGGGGTCTTGATGATATCTCGCAAGATCTTCTCACATGAAGGTCTTGAACTCCATGGGAGTGGTCTCTCTCTCTCAAGAGGAGGAGGTAGGAGCAAAGCTCACTTAACAATGAGCTATCATATTTGCTACCTTAGAAAGGAGGAGGGAGAGGTCTATTTATAGTCTTAGTGCAAATGGGGGCGAAGTGAAGGGGGTACATGGGCCTCAGCCCGTAACTGGACACAGCCAGGATCGAGTCGTCCGTGAGACGCCGGTCGTTCGGAGGCTCGCGGAGGTCTGGACGTCCATAGGAGTCCGGTCGTCCGGTCGCCGGTCGTCCTGTCTTCCTCGGATTTCCGTAGATTAGGTTCTGTTGCCACGGCGTCGGACGTCCGTAGGTGTCCGGTTGTCCGGAGCCTGGAAGGTGTCGGACGTCCGGGCTGGGCCGATCGCCCGGAGCCTGTAGCTTCCGTGACAGCTCCGTCTTCTTCCATCTTCTCTTCTATGCTTCCCTCGCGGATGGTGTAGGTGTTCCTTGGCGCTTGCACTCCTCCTCGTTGTCCGTGAAGCTCCGGCAATACCTACGCATGCACATGAGTGGAGTGTCAAGTAGTATGCCATCCTCGAATGGGTCAAGTGAGCACGTGTAAAGGAAAAGATTCACCTTTATGTATGAGAAGTAGAGGTTGCACGTGTCACTTGCCAAACGGACTATTGACATGGTGATGACCATAGGATGCTCCGCATCACCATCATGGATGTTTTTCAAAAAATGTTCCATGCAGCTACAACAAGCTAACATGTTTGTTGCCCAAAGCATTATAGTTTATTTGGATTGTATTGCTACTATTTGAGCTCAGGAGCCAAGTTCATGTCTCATCTTCTGCTATTTTCAGCAATCGCAAAGTGAAAAATTAGGAGAAACTAGAATTAGAGTCCCGTGGGAGGGCCACTATTGCTACTTTAGCCCCATCTCTTCTCTATTTGTGTCCTACTCCACCTCCATAAGGGAAAACAAGACTTCCCAAAAATAAGATTTTGCATGACCTTCTCTTCAAGAAAAGCTTCAATTTTACATGACTCTCTCCAGTAAAAGCTTCGTCACTGTCATGTTTTCTCTGTAGTTCACATTTCTTTTGTGGGAAAAGGTGCTTACATGCTCCTGATTTATTTGCTGAAGTCATTCTAGTATCACACACACACACACACACACACACACACACACACACACACACACACACACACACACACACACACACACACACACACCAACGTACGGGCCGCATAGGTCGATGATGAAGCAAAGCGTGTCGAATTTAACAAGCTGCCCACGCATGAGCCCGTCGCTTATGTGCAGAGAAGTTCTACCTAGATTGTAACTCCAACATGCTCCTATCCCCATGGTGGGTGCCGGCTGTTGCAAGGATTTTGTCACAAATACACATAAGTTGACAATTTTGGAGGCGCACAAAGATGATCCATGTATCGGTTCACACGAGTAATTTTATGTAGGCTCAGACCCTTTGTCTTAAAGGTAATGTCCTACTCCTGCTTGGTGTTATCTAGCCTTGGATGAGGATTCTCATAGTACAAGAATCATATGAAATTCCTATATGTCTTTGTATGCATGCCCGTGCAAGGACGTCCTAGCCTCACCTTATATATGACCGATAAGGCTTGGAATTACGTTGACCGAGTCAACCAGGTCGTGGTAACAACTCATTGGTGATGCACCATTACACTGGTTAAGTACTTTGCAGTAACATTTGACTGATGATCTTGATAAGGCACCAATGGTCAAACTGATTGGGCTTCATGGTGCGGAACCAGATAAGTGGACTTTCTAGAATGGGCTAGGGCTGCCTAGTCATGTTGGCTCGATTCCTTGCCTTGGGCCTATCGGGGTGGGGGTCCTACCGTCATGTAAGGCAACACTTGGACTTGTAATTTGCCGCGTGTTATGTGCTTGAGTCAAAGTGTGTAACATAATTGTTGCGGAGCATCCTTCATGCATCACCATGTCAAGAGTCCATTTGGCAAGTGACACATGCCACATCTACTTCACATACATAAAGGTGAATCATCTCCGCTACACGTGTCCATTTGTATCCTTCGAGGATGGTATACTACTTGACCCCTCTCTCGTGTGCACACATAGGTGTGTGCGGAGCTACACATCCATCGAGGAGGAGTCCAAGCTCAAGAGTACATGTACACCATCATCGAGATTGACCACATCAAGGGAGCCGAGGAGCATCCACGAGGAAGGAGAAGGAGTACACCAAGACCAAGTCTGCATGTCCCAGGTGACCCCGTGCACATGGGCCCCCGAGACCCCTTGCCCATGGGCTACTCAGGAAGCTGGCGTTGTAGCACCCCGTGCGCACGGGCCCAACTTACCCCGTGCGCACGGGCCCATCAGGATGGATGGCAGAGAGTGGCTGTTTGGGCCTCCACTTCATCCCCCTTCTCCACCTACCTATATATTTCGTACCTAGGCCATATGTTAGGGTTAGGAAAGGCTATGACATGATCTAGATGAGCTTTGCTCCTTGTACCTCCTATTGAGAGAGAGAGACCTCTCCCATGGAGATCAAGACCTCCTTTGGGGAAGATTCCTAGTGGATTCAAGACCCCATTTATGGAAGGATCCCCATCATAGGATCATCAAGACCTCATATCCCTTTGGGATTTGGAATGAACTTTACCTTGTGCTATTTTCCCTTTTTTCACGTATCTTGTGGATCCATGTGTTGCTAGTCTAGTGGTTGTGTGAATTGGACTTGTTCTTGAGTGTTCCTCTTGTGATTTCTTCATGTTCTTCATGTTCTTCGTGGGATTTCCCCTCCAATTTGTGAAAGATCTCCACTTAGGGTTCCACCCTACAACATTATGGTATCGTGAGCCATGGTTTCTCACGAAATTGGAGCCCCCTCCTTGTTTTCTAGCCTAATTTTTCTTGTTCTTGCCGAATTTCAAAAATTCCCACAAAAATAGCCCCAAAATTTTTCTTGCAATTTGTTGGTTCTTGTGAGATTTTGCTGTGTCTGATCCACGATTTTGATGTTTGGCAAGTGGATCTAGCTTCCCCCCCCCCCCACACACAATCCGCACCATGAAATCCACCCATTTTCTCATCAATTTTGACCCCAAAATCGTGAAATTTCCACCACCCCCGTGCACACATGATACGTCTCCAATGTATCTATAATTTTTTATTGTTCCATGCTATTATATTACCCGTTTTGGATGTTTAATGAGCTTTACTATACACTTTTTATTATTTTTGGGACTAACCTATTAACCGGAGGCCCAACACAAATTGTTGTTTTTTTTGCCTATTTCAGTGTTTCACAGAAAAGGAATATCAAACGGAGTCCAAACGGAATGAAACCTTCAGGAGAGTTATTTTTGGAACAAACGCAATCCAGGAGACTTGGAGTGGACATCAAGAAAGAAACGAGGCGGCCACGAGGCAGGAGGGCACGCCCAGGGGGGTAGATGCGCCCCCACCCTCGTGGGCCCCTCGTGGCTCCCCTGACCGACTTCCTTTGCCTATATATATCCATATACCCTGAAAACATCCAGGAGCACGACGAAACCCTATTTCCACCGCCGCAACCTTCTGTACCCGTGAGAGCCCATCTTGGGGCCTTTTCCGGTGCTCCGCCGGAGGGGGAATCGATCACGGAGGGCTTCTACATCAACACCATAGCCTCTCCGATGAAGTGTGAGTAGTTTACCGCAGACCTTCGGGTCCATAGTTATTAGCTAGATGGCTTCTTCTCTCTCTTTGGATATCAATACAAAGTCTCCTTGATCTTCTTGGAGATCTATTCGATGTAATTCTTTTTGCGGTGTGTTTGTCGAGATCCGATGAATTGTGGGTTTATGATCAAGATTATCTGATGAGCACATCAGTACCATTGTTACACCCACAGCCCCTGCTGCTATACATACTAGACCAATTACTAGACCTCGCGCACGCCAACTAAATTACTAGGTACTTTTGTTTCTTGGTAATGATTCTAATGTTCATGAGAATATGATGCTGCCTAAATTGGATACATTTGTTTTGCTTACAAATGAAGGGCCTAGCTTGGAGAAGGATGAACATTGGAGCAAGAACAAGCATGGAGATGATGGCATGCGCAAGGGGAACAAGAACAGAGTTACAAGTGATGATTTTCAGGGCTTTGAAGCCACCATAACGAGTGCAGGAAGCCTTGGATGAAATATACAAGATGCCACTTCATAAATTTCGTACAGAGGCTATTCTAGGTGCCGCGTCACCTTTTTATTAGGCCAGGCCCATGTAATTTCGAAATACATAAGTATAGGCTATTTTTAGAGTCCGTATGTGTGGGGAAACAAGAGATAGGGTTGGTTTCGGACCCCTCCACCAAGGACCACGAAATTCCCCCCCCTCTTCCTCCATATATACAGCCCTTAGGGCACCGTTTAGACTTTGGGTTTTGTTTAGACTAAAAGTTCGCCATAGCTGCAACTTCACGTACTCCGGTTGTGTTCAACAACCAGACAAAGGCGTCACAGAACCCCACCTGCATTAATAAAGCTTTCCTCTGTTATTCACAATATCCATATTGCAACCTTAGTTTCTTGCTTGTTCTTCATTTGCTTGCAGGAAATAGACCTTCATGGTTAGGCTGATCATGCTCCGGCGTTGTCAATAACCTCTCGGAGTTGGTTTAGCGATTGCTAAGGCGCGATGTCCTCGCACGTTCGTAGTCGGATCGTCAAAGTCGACTTCCACCAAAACGATAGCCACCATCTCATTGAAAGACGGGACACCTTTGCCTCTATCAAGTGGTATCAGAGCTCCAGGTTGCTCGGTGAGATTTTACAGTTTTTCGTAGTTTAGATCGAGTCTGTTCTTCATACCTATAGTCCACGAAAAAGCCACAAAAAAAATTTAGGGTTAGTTCATCATATCCGAACCAGTCTGAGCCATTGCATAATCTTTTCTGTATTTGTGTTGTTGAATTTGCGGTTGCATCGTCGTGTCTAGTTCCTGGTCTTAGTGTCTAGTCTTTTAGAGTTTCGAGTTCTGTTCACAAGTTGTCACGCCGCCGCCGCATCATCATCATCACCGCTGCCATATACCACCATCGTCATCATCGCTGCCATCTACCACCATCGTCATCACCGCAGCCATATACCACATATCCACCGCCATCACGATAATCCGAGTCCACCTCCATCACAGATTCGCTACCACTCCGTGTTCCACCGCCCTACATCTCTCCGCCACCAGTCCGAGTTTCCACCAGATTCATATCCACCATCAGTTATAGTCCGAGTCCAGTATTTGTTGCTTTGTTTTCGACTTCCAGATCACGCCATACTCTGAGTCATGATAGAGAAGGACTCCCGAACTTTCGTGTTACCCGCAATAGAAAAATAGCTCCAATTTCAAAAAAAACTAAGTCTGGAAAATTCTGGCTAGGCAGTTTCTAGACCATTTGTAGACTTTTTCGAAAAAAATTGTTGGAGAGCAAAAAAAAAGGAAAAAAAAAGTGAAAAAAAGAGGGAAAAAACTCAGAGTGTGCTCCTCCCTTGTTTACGTGCAGCACCGTGATTTTGTTAGTGTTCTAGGCTCGTGTCTCTAGCATAGTCTAGCCTAGGACCAGCACAGTACCGTCATTGAGCGTTTATTCAACTTTGCATCTCTGAATTGATTATTGCTGACCCTTTTTGCTACCATATTATAAGTCTTCCCAGCCCCACATACATCTACGTCGTGCGTTTGACTCTCCCTTGTAATTGCTCTATCCAATCTTTAAGAGTTTTGACTACAACGGTTGCCGATCACCACCTGCTGCTGGGTAGGAACTGGTAAGAATTTGAGATTCGCTTGACGGATTTGTGACACCCCACCACCACCATATTCCAGTAGTCTGTAGGATCATATTCTTGTCTGTTTCTATTGCTGCTAACTATGGCAGGAACACCAGCCGACGAGATTGACTGGGAGAACATGATGAACAAGGAGCTTCATGATAAGTTTCATCAAATGTTGGGTCAACAGGTGGAAGACGTGATGGTCAGCTTTGGAAAGGCAATGGAGAAGATGGATGATATTGAGAAGTCAATTGACACCAAGTTGGACACCAAGTTTGATGAATTACTCAAACATCTCCCGCAACCAGCTCTACGCCGCGATATAGTAGGGCGAGCACAACGTGTTCCTATTGAGCTAGGACAAAATTCTGGTGCCGCTGCTACTGCTGTTGGTGCTTCTGTAGCTCCTGCTGCTATTGCAGAGGTGGAGGACTATTACGAGGATGAGGTTGATCAAAATCAGAACTACGTGCAGCCACCAGCACCACCACCAGCAGGTCGACCTCAGGTATATATTCGCAATGGTAGGCCTGCACCACTACCTCAGGTATGAGATAATGACCATATTCCAAAACTGAAATTGAATATTCCACAATTTGAGGGTAGATATGTTCCTGATATATATCTTACTTGGGAGTTAGAAACTGAACAATGTTTTACATGTTTACAATATCCCGAAGAGAGACGGGTTGCTGCTGCTATTCGTGCTTTCACTAGTTTTGCATGTGTATGGTGGTCTGAACATTGTAGATTATATCCTATTCCAACTACTTGGGCTGCTTTGAAAACTGCTATGTGTACTCGCTGGGTTCCACCATATTATCAACGTGAATTGCTTCAAAAATTGCAGCGTTTCAGACAAGGGAAAAATTCTGTAGACGAATATTATCAGGAATTACAAACTGGCATGATTACATGTGGTATTGTTGAGGAGAATGAAGCTATGCTTGCACGTTTTATGGGTGGATTAAATAGAGAGATTCAGACCATTCTAGAGTATAAGTAGTATACCAATATCACTCGTTTATTCCATCTTCCTTGTAAAGCTAAACGTGAAGTGCAGGATCGACAAGCATTGGCGCGAACTAACTTTTCTACAGGCCGACCTTCATCATGTACACCGCGTGCATCTTCTACTTCAACTGCACCAGCACCTCCATCAGGTGCCACCTCCAGCCGTGATACAAGAAAGTAGGCACAACCACCATTAACTGCCAAGAGCGCACCTGCCGGGCCTGCACAGAGTTCTTCTTCTTCCATGGCATCAACAAGGCACACAAGTGATATTATTTGTCGTTGTTGTAAGGGAAGAGGTCATTATGCGAGAGAATGCAAATCTCAGCGTGTGATGATTGCTACTGAGGATGGTGGGTATGAGTCCGCTAGTGACTATGATGAGGAGACTTTGGCTCTTATTACACATGAAGAACATGGTGGAGATGATTCTGATCATGAGATGCAATACATGGCTCCTGAAGACGCTGACAGGTATGAATGTTTAGTTGCTCAACGTGTTTTGAGTGTGCAGGTCACACAAGCTGAGCAAAATCAGAGGCACAATTTGTTCCATACAAAGGGAGTTGTGAAGGAACGTTCTGTGCGCGTCATCATAGAAGGAGGGAGCTGCAACAACTTGGCTAGCATGGATATGGTGGAGAAGCTATCTCTCACCACAAGACCACATCACATCCTTACTACATCCAATGGTTCAACAACAACGACATGGTTAAGGTAACACGTACTGTTCGTGTGCATTTTAATATCTCTACATATGCTGATTATGTTGATTGTGATGTGGTATCTATGCAAGCATGTTCCTTATTACTTGGTCGACCATGGCAATTTGATAAAAATTCTGTACACCATGGTTGAAACAATCAGTATACTCTTGTTCATAAGGTTAAAAATATTAATTTGCTTCCTATGACTCCTGATTCCATTTTGAAAGATGATATTAATAGAGCTAATAAAGCAAAACAGGAGAAAAATGAGAGTGAAATCAGATTGTGGCAAAAGAATTTGAGTAACAAATGAAACCTAATAGTAAACCATCTAGTGTTGCTTCTGAAATTAAGTTGAAAAGTGCATGTTTACTTGCCACTAAATCTGATATTGATGAGCTAGATTTTAGCAAATCTGTTTGCTATGCTTTTGTGTGCAAAGAGGCATTATTTTCATTTGAGGACGTGCCTTCCTCTTTGCCTCCTGCTGTCACTAACTTTCTGCAGGAGTTGACTGACGTCTTTCCACAAGACGTGCCACCAGGATTACCGCCTATTCGAGGGATTGAGCATCAGATTGACTTAATTCCCGGTGCTTCACTGCCAAACCGTGCGCCATACCGTACCAATCCAGAGGAGATGAAGGAGATTATGCGTCAAGTACAGGAGCTTCTCGACAAAGGTATATACGCGAGTCCCTTAGTCCTTGTGCTGTTCCTATTATTCTAGTGCCGAAAAAGGATGGTACATCGTGTATGTGTGTTGATTGTAGAGGCATTAATAATATTACCATTCGTTATCGTCATCCTATTCCTAGGCTAGATGATATGCTTGATGAATTGAGTGACTCTACAATATTCTCCAAAGTTGATTTGCATAGTGGATACCATCAAATTCGTATGAAATTGGGAGATGAATGGAAAACAACATTTAAAACTAAGTTTGGATTATATGAGTGGTTAGCCATGCCTTTTGGGTTAACTAATGCACCTAGTACTTTCATGAGATTAATGAACGAAGTTTTACGTGCTTTCATTGGATGATTTGTGGTAGTTTACTTTGATGATATAGTGATTTATAGCAGATCTTTGGAAGAACATTTGGAACATTTATGTGCTGTTTTTATTGCTCTACGTGATGCACGTTTGTATGGTAACCTTGGGAAGTGCACCTTTTGCAGCGACCGAGTATCTTTTCTTGGGTATGTTGTTACTCCACAGGGAATTGAAGTTGATAAAGCCAAGATTGAAGCTATCGAGAGTTGGCCACAGCCCAAAACGGTCACACAAGTGAGGAGTTTTCTTGGCCTCGCTGGATTCTATAGGCATTTTGTGAGAGATTTCAGCACCATTGTTGCACCTCTCTGTCGGCGTTCTGGGAATGGGGGTCCCCAGACTTGCCTGCCTGCGGCCTGCGGCGTGGCTCAAAGGGGGCCCAGCACGGCTCGTCTTCATCAACACAAGCTCAAGACCCTCGCGAGGGGCCAAGCCTCGCAGGGCGGACCACAAGGAGCTTCCTCAGGCACGGCCTCATCAGGCTGGCTCACGAGGAGGCGGAGAGATCAAGGCAGGGTACCTCACGAGGTGCCCATGACGGAAGCCATGACGACCAAGGGCGCCAGGCGGGCGCCAGCCCGCGCAGTGTCCTCCTTTCCTCTTTAGTGCAAAGGGAGCAAGCGCAGGCGAGAGCATCAAGCAAATGCATCCATTTCGGTGCAACAAGACCAAGACCAGCCCAACAGCAGGAAAGAAGTCATTGTGGAGCCCAAGCAGGCGTCACCACCAGAGCCTTTGACAGGCGAGGACCAACTTTAGTCAGGATAAGTGTACCAGATGTTCCCCTTCAAAATGGCCAATTGTTGGCGCCCTTCCCGCTCAATATTTGGGAAGAGGCCCAGGGCCTTTGCCTATAAATAGGACTAGCCACCCCAGGGTAGAGGCAGCTGGCATCTAGCATCTAGAATCCAGGAGCCAGAATCAAGATAGAGGCATCTAAATCCAGAGAGAGAGAGAGTGAGAAGGGCGGCTGAACTCCTCCTAGCAGTTCATCGTCCCAGCCAAGAACAGACCCTCGCGAGGCTGTTCTTCCTTGTATTGTTCATCATCAGCCCAAGAGGCAATCCACCACACCACACACTGGAGTAGGCTATTACACCGCAATGGTGGCCTGAACCAGTATAAACTCTGTGTCTCTTAGGTTGTTCCTTTCGTAGTTTAGATCCTAGCGAGTCAGCGGGGCGCAGGTAGGTAGAGGGCGAAATCTCCGTGTGCACCCCAGTGTTCGAACCTCAAGGGTCTGCCGGAACCCGAAATCTGACATTTGGCGCGCCAAGTAGGGGTGCGCCAGAATTCGTCTTCCGTCGTCCTGTTCTTCTCCGACCATCGCATCCATGTCTGACGCTCGTCGGGCCCGCGCCGAGCGCCGAGCCGCCCTCGCTTCCCGCGTCGCCCAGATGGCTCCCGTCGGCAGGCGCCCTCGTCGTTCCCTGTCACCTTCTGCCAACGCTGCCACCGGCCTGGCGGGGAACGAGCAGCAAGCATCGTCCCAGCATCCCTTCGTGAGGCAAGACGGCTGCACTGCTACCCCCTCGCTCACCCCAGTTGGTTCTTCGTCTCGCGCATTCCGCGCGCCCATGGAGGCTCGAGCTGCGCTCATCGCGGCAAACGAGCTCCTGCGCTACCGTCCCGTCGACGACGTCTACAAAGAATGGCTTGACCGCGTCGCCGAGCTCGTCCGTGCCGCAGGGGGCTCTCCTGCGCTGTCCGTCCCGCTGCACCGCACCCCGCCCTACGCGGGCGACGAAGCTCCGGGGGCGCCCCAGCCGCTTCCTCCTCAAGAAGGCGCCCTGGCCCCAAGGCGCGTGGCCCCTGGGCAGAACCCGCTCCGTCAGGCGCCAGCGCGACAAGAGCAGAGCTGCCAAGAAGTCCCTCGCCCGCAAGAAGCTGCCCGAGTGCTCCCTGCTCCAGCTCGTCGCGACCACGCTCCTGCTCCAGCACATCAAGACCCCGCGCTGCTCCCAGCTGCAGCACATGGGGACCCACAGGACTAAGCCCTTCGTCACCCAAGGCCTCCTGTGGCCACAGCAGGCTGCCGCGCCTTCACCGCCGAGTTGCGCAGCGTCGCGTGGCCCGGCAAGTTCAAGCGAGACTTGCCTCCTCGCTACGACGGTACGACTGACCCCGCAGAGTTCCTCCAGCTCTACGAGCTGGGCATCGAAGCTGCCAACGGAGACGAGAAGGTCATGGCGAACTGGTTTCCCATGGCGCTCAAGGACGGGGCCCGCACCTGGCTCCTGAACCTGGCTCCAGGCACGATCTCCTCCTGGGACGAGATGCGCACCCGCTTCATCGCCAACTTCCAGGGTACTCACGACCGGCCACCCGCCGTGAGCGACATGCGCCGTATCAAGCAGCAACCAGGGGAAACCCTGCAGAAGTACATCCAGCGCTTCAACAACGCACGCCTCAAGATTTCCAAGGTGACCGAGGAGGCCATCATCTCAGCCTTCTCCGACGGCGTGCGCGACGTCAAGATGAAGGAGGAGCTGGCGATGCATGAAGATCTGTGCATTTCCTTGGAGCTGTTCAACTTGGCGACCAAGCGCGCCAGGGCTGAGGAAGGGTGTCTCTCCCTCCTCGAGCTGCCTGCCGCGGACCCAGAAGAGAAGAAACCAGAGGCCAAGGATGTGAAGCGCAAGGGGGCTGTCGTGCTCACGGCAGAACCAAACACCAAGCGGGGCAGAGATCAGCCCGAATCTTCCAAGGGCAGTCGATACTGCGTGTACCACGACCTCCACACCCACAACACCAATGAATGCCAAGAGCTCCGAGCCGTGCGTGAAGGAAGGATCGGCCGACGTCCCAACCACAGCGACCGGGGCTACGGTCGAGGAGGAGGAAGGAACGTAGGACGCTGGGAAGACCGCGGACCTCGCCAAGGGTGGCGCGACCAACCTCGCGAGGATCGCTCGCAGGACCCGCCTAACGAGGGAGACTGGAGGGATCAGCCTCGCGAGGATCACCCGCAAGGCAACGCAGGCCTCCCTCCGTTGCCGCCGCAGCCAAGGAGAAATGAGGACCGTCATCAGGACGAGGGGGCTGGGGGCTTCCAGGAGCCACGTGCAATCGCCTGCATCCTGGGCGGAGCTCGAGCCCCAGCCTCTCAACGCATCTTCAAGCAGTTCGCCCGCGAGGTAAATGCAGTCCTCCCCAAGCTCGAGGCCACGCGCCCTCTCAGGTGGTCGGCGTGCACCTTCACGTTCAGCTCAGCGGATCAGCTCAAGTGCGTGGCCACAGCCGGAGTCCTCCCAATGCTTTGTTCCCCAATCATCAGCAACGTGCTAGTCACCAGGACCCTCATCGATGGCGGGGCAGGGCTCAACGTCCTGTCCGTGGAAACATTCAACAATCTCCAAGTGCCCTCCAATCAGCTTCAGCCAACCAAGCCTTTCTCCGGAGTCACCGATGGCTCCACGGTCCCGATTGGCAGGTCCGCCTCCCTGTCACCTTTGGGGCGTGCGACAACTACCGCACCGAGCTCATCGACTTCGACGTCGCCCACATTTGCCTGCCATACAACGCCATCCTCGGGTACCCAGCGCTGGCCAAGTTCATGGCCATAACCCATCACGGCTACAACGTCCTCAAGATGCCAGGAAGTGGCGGAGTCATCACAGTGCCCTGCGAAGAGAAAGACGCAGTGTGCTCCCTAGAACGAGCCTTTCAGGCCGCATCACTGGAAGACCCGGATCGCGGAAGAAGGAGGCTTCCCGAGACCGCCCCCAAGAAGAAGAAGACATCGTCCGGCCTGGCCCCTCAGGAGGCAGGCCCCTCAGGGCCCGCACCTGCCCAGGGGGAACCCCCTTCCATTGCATAGGGAAGCGCGCCCGGCGCCCTCCTCAGGCAGGGCTCGGGGGCTCTCCCCTGGAGGGCCGCCGACCTCGTCAAGGTCACGAGGGAGGCGCTTGGGCACCACTTGGAGGCGTGTTTCGAAGCATGTTTCCCTCAAGAAGGAGCAAGGCAAGGAGAGCCAAACCCTCAGGAGTTCATCAGCAAGGCCATTCAGGAGCTACAAGAGTCAAGAGTCATGAGAGGCAGCCGCCGCTTACCCGTTGTGGCTCCCCATCCAGGCGAGGATGGTGGGCTGCGCGTCTGCATCAACATACCAGGGCTCAACCGAGCCGCCTCTCAGGAGCGCCTTTGGCCCTCACAAGTGGGGAACCGCGAAGGTCCACCCCACAGCTACGTTCGCATGCCTTATGGCTTGCCGAACGCGGCTGCCGCGTACCAGCGCCTCATGAGGGACATCCTGGAGGCTCAAGAGGTCAAACGTTCCGCAGCCTTGGCGGAGATGGAGATGGTCCGCGAGGAGCCACCAGCGCCTCCGGAGCCTCCCGAGGCCCCAGGGCCTGGGGGCTCGTGAGGATCGGCTCCCGCAGCCCACCGAGTCTGCTACACCAACACCCCTTCGTCTTCAACATCATCAGGTGACATCTTTCAAGTTTCATTTCCAGCTGGGAGCGCCCCCCAGGGCTGCATTATTCCCAGGCCGCGTGGGTCCGTCCCTGTGGCATGTATCCCTTTTATTTCATGTTCCTTGCCTACTTTGTTGGGGGTGCCCCTCGGGATGCATCATCCCCAAGTCGCTCGGGCCAGACCCAGTGGCATGTATCCCTTTTACGTTTATTTTGGGCCATGCGTTCGACCCACCATGCTTGTTATTTGATGCCAGTCCACGGCACCTCTTCTTCTCCATGTCAACCACTTGCACGTTAAAGGGGGGTACATGAGCATCGCGACTCAGGGCTCTTACTGGCTCTCCAGCCCTCACCCTCTGGCCTTGTCCACGGCATCGCAACCTGGCATACCAGCAACGGCTGAGACCAGCTCGAGGACCGGGACCCGAGGACGTAGAGTGCCGGCATCTAACCAAATTTGCAGGAACACATCCCAAGATAAGGCCAAGTGCCAGGCGCAACCCGCCTTGAGGTAGGGCCTCGTGAGTCCCGCGCTGGCTCACTGGTGCCCAGATACACCTCGTCAGGCCCTACCGTGCTAGCCACGTGTCAGGGCGGGGCTGTACATGCCCCGGGGGCTCCTCCTGGAGGGGAGCCCCCTCCCATGCACCAGTGGAAGCACCATGCTCTGCACTGGCTGACAACACTGCCGAGGAGCGGCTATGCCCGTACACATACGGAAGCGCTATGCTCCGCGCTGGTGATAAACAACTAAGGGTGGCCCTCGGGCCGCATCAACCTCAGGGAGCCCAGAGCTCAAGTGTCTAGCCTCATCGCAATGCCTCCCCTCGGGAGTGCCGCGTGAGGGGGCTGGGCACGGGGGCAGCGCTTGGGTCACGCCCAGATGTACACCACCCAGCCAGGCCTCCCGGGCCTGGTTCGCCGCAGATCCCTCCCCGAGTGGAGTCAAGGTACGAAGGCCATTTGAGCGTCAAGGGGGACTCCTGAGCATCGCGACTCAGGAGCCTAACTGGTCACGTAGCCCCTCACTCCTTAGTTCCGAAAGGCTAACGGCGGTTGAGGTATGCGCGGGGCCGGGCTCTTTAGACATAGAACGGTAGATCCACCCACATCTCACCTCCCTAGGGAGTCACACCCACATCTCACCTCCCTACTTGGTGTTCGAGCGCCAAGGGGGACTCCTGAGCATCGCGACTCAGGAGCCTAACTTGTCACGTAGCCCCTCACTCCTTGGTCCTGTCCTGGTTTCCGGTCGAGGCTAACGACGGCTGAGGTATGCGCGGGGCCGGGCTCTGCTGGCGTAGAACATAAGCAAGTAGGAAGGAAAAGCGCAAATTTCAAGGAATTCAAAAGCAAATATTACAGTCCATACTGTTATCACAACACCAAATGCAAGTTTTAACGCCTCCCCGAGGCATGGTACATGTGCAAGAATTAAAAGCAGGACGGGAGCCACAACGTAGTCACTTGTCGGTGGTGGAGCTGCGCGGAGCAGGTTCGCCTTGTGGAGCTGCAGGGTCGGCAGCGCCCCGCTTCGGCTTGGAGCTGAAGGCCCGGAACTTCCCCAGCAGACCCTCCGCGACCCTTCACGGCCTCAGCAGCGGCAGCGGCAAGCTCACCGCTCGCTGGCTCCAGCAGGCTGTCGAGGTCGACATTGGGGTCACGAAGATAAATGTGGGTAAGGACCTGCGTCAGCGCTGCAGAAGACAAGACACGCGCCTCGGCCTCAGCCGTAGGGCCAAGGCCAAGGGTGACATCTTCAAGAGCATGAACCAGGAAGGGAAGCAGCCTTGTGGGGCCGTCCTCGGCGCCGGCCAGCGGGCTCTCCAGGCCGCTGTCATGAAGCGTACTCAGCAAGGTGCGAGCCTTCACCTCCATCTCCGTGAAGGCCACGCGATCCTCGGCAAGAACCCGTGCCTTGCCGTCCAGCTCGACCTTCCTCGCCTCCAACTCTTGCTCCAGCGCGCCTAGGCGGTCACGGCGCTTCTTGAGCTTGGCGTACCGGTCCTTGACGGCCGCCTCGCGAGCCTTCATGCCTTCCTCCTGCTCTTGGCGAAGGCGGGTCTCCTCGGTGAGGTGGTCCTGCAGGCCCTGCAGCTCGCTCTCCAGCGCCTTGCAGCGACCTCGGACATCAGCCACCTCCCCCAAGGCAGCGTTGCGAGCAGCCTTCGCCCCAAGGACGGCCTGCTTCTCCTCGTCGCAAGCCGTCGAGGCCTGGACCAGCGCCGCCCGAATCGAAGCATCGGAGCGAACCCAGCCAGAAGCCAGCTCCAAGCGCCCGGCCACTAAACGAGGGTCGGCGCCCAGAAGATCCTGTCGCAGACGGTCCAGTTCGGCAGCAGCACGATCCAGAACAGTAGGAGGAGTCGGTGAAACAGCAGCTGGTGGAGTAGGAGGAGAAGACGGCAGCGTGACCACAGTATCCTAAAGAGGAACCTGCTGCGCCCCGACGACTGTGGTGGCGGCATCAGGCAAGGGCACCTCAGGAGTCGCTTGGGCCGTGGGGGCTGAGCTCGCCCCAGCCGGCTCAGCCAGGCCTCGCGAGGACGCCCGGGCAGGAGAGGCCCGTGCATCACGGTCACCTTCTTTCGCAGGCAGAGGCGCTGCCCCGGATGGAACCTCAGGAGCTCGCTTCGACTTCTTTGCCGCGGGCGCCAGCCTAGCTGGGAGATACGAGCGTCAAGCCTCAGCAACAGAACAAGAAATGAGACAGGAATCAAGCACTTACAGGTCATCGCTCGCGAGCTCGAGCAGCCTCTGGCCGTACTTGAAGCCCGAGAGCCAGCTGCAAGGATCACCCTCAAGGAGCTCGGGAACAGGAGGCGCGTCCGTGGATCGCCTCGGGGCCGGGGCAGATCCGCGGGGGATCAGCCCGGTCATGTCCTTCTTCGGGATCGGGGGCAGGCTCCCGCCGCCCTGCTCATCATCATCCTCGTCGTCATCACTCGGAGAGAGGAGGAGAGCACGGGACCTGCGCCGAGGGGGGGGGAGCCCTCGACTCTCCGTCGGTCGCCTCGAAGGCAGACCCTTTTTCCCGCTCCCCTTCTTCCTTCTCTTCGCTGGAGTCGCCAGAGGACACGTCCACCGGGTCCTCGGGAGCCTCCGCGGGCACGGGCCCATCCCTGTTGAAGACGGGCATGGACTCCACTACCTGCTCCCAGTCCTCGCGGAGGAGCAGGGGCGTAGGAGCGCCCTCCAACCTCGCCACGTCGCCCCCGACCAAAGACTGGAGGACCGCAGCCAGATCCTCGACGGCCAAGACCGCGGGGCTCGGGTGGGGCCTCCACATAGGAAGTGGGTACTGACGAAGCGGAGCCAGCTAGTGCTCCAGGAATTCCCTCAGCAGCGATGCACCAGTCAGCTTCGCCGCCGCCATGCTGGCCGGCCTCAGATCCGCGTCCATCTTCTCCAACACCAGCCTCACGCGGGGGTCCACGAGCTCCACTCGGGACTAGTCGTCGGAGCTCGTGGGGTGCCCCGTGGGCAAGATCAGCCGAGGGTCGATGCGCCCAGCATCTACCAAGACCCACTTGCTCCTGAAGCCCTCAATCCTCTTCCCGGGGTTCGGAATGGCGATGGAGCTACCGTACGCGACGAAGCTCGCGCACGCAGAGACGGGACAACGAGAGGTCCGGAGGGAGAAGTAGTCGCGTAGCAAGGCCACTGAGGGCTGCACCCCTACGTGAGCCTCGCAATAGTAGGCGAAGATAGCCAGAAGAAGGACAGAGTTGGGGTGGAGATGCAGACCTTGAAGCTTGTAATGGCGGTGGACAGAGAAGAAGAACTCAGAGAAGGGAGGCACCAGACCAGCAACAATGGCGCTCACAAAGAGCGGATAGAAGGTGCTCCCTTGGCCCTCAGGGAGGGCAGAGCCGGCCTTGAACACCTTCGCCCCGTCGATGCCCTGCGCCGCCGCCATCTGGCACACCCGGGCAAGGATCGCCTCCGACACGTTCGGCGAGTCCAAGGCGGACAAGTACCAAGCTCTAGCCGGGGCCTGGCGAGGCGCCATGTCTTGCTGGGGCGCGCGGTCAGAGTAGATCTGAAGATTTCGGAGGCAGGAAGGAGAGGCGCAAGAAAGGGGATCTGAGCAGCAACCGGAGAAAGCAAAAGAGGCAAAACCTAGACAGATGCCGCTCCTTTATCAACTCGCGCGGTTGCTGAGGCGCCCACGTCCAATCAACCGCCCCGCGGCACCCAAGGCCGCAGGCTGTTAGGGCCCGCGGTGCTTCGCACTTGCCCTTTCGCCTCTCTGCTCGGCCAAGTCCGGGCGCGCCTTGGGCCCGGGGGCTACTGTCAGCGTTCTGGGAACGGGGGTCCCCAGACTTGCCTGCCTGCGGCCTGCGGCATGGCTCAAAGGGGGCCCAGCACGGCCCATCTTCATCAACACAAGCTCAAGACCCTCGCAAGGGGCCAAGCCTCGCGGGGCGGATGACAAGGAGCTTCCTCAGGCACGGCCTCATCAGGCTGGCTCACGAGGAGGCGGAGAGTTCAAGGCGGGGTACCTCATGAGGTGCCCATGACGCAAGCCATGACGACCAAGGGCGCCAGGCGGGCGCCAGCCCGCGTAGTGTCCTCCTTTCCTCTTTGGTGCAAAGGGAGCAAGCGCAGGCGAGAGCATCAAGCAAAGGCATCCATTTCGGTGCAACAAGACCAAGACCAGCCCAACGGCAGGAAAGAAGTCATTGTGGAGCCCAAGAAGGCGTCACCACCAGAGCCTTTGACACGCGAGGACCAACTTTATTCAGGATAAGTGTACCAGATGTTCCCCTTAAAAATGGCCAATTGTTGGCGCCCTTCCCGCTCAATATTTGGGAAGAGGCCCAGGGCCTTTGCCTATAAATAGGACTAGCCACCCCCAGGGTAGAGGCAGCTGGCATCTAGCATCTAGAATCCAGGAGCCAGAATCAAGATAGAGGCATCTGAATCCAGAGAGGGAGAGTGAGAAGGGCGGCTGAACTCCTCCTAGCAGTTCATCGTCCCAGCCAAGAACAGACCCTCGCGAGGCTGTTCTTCCTTGTATTGTTCATCATCAGCCCAAGAGGCAATCCACCACACCACACACTGGAGTAGGGTATTACACCACAATGGTGGCCTGAACCAGTATAAACTCTGTGTCTCTTGTGTTCTTCCTTTCGTAGTTTAGATCCTAGCGAGTCGGCGGGGTGCAGGTAGGTAGAGAGCGAAATCTCCGTGTGCACCCCATTGTTCAAACCTCAAGGGTCTGCCGGAACCCGAAATCCGACACTCTCAATGAGCTTACAAAGAAAGATGTGCCTTTTCTTTGGGGTACCGCACAGGAAGAAGCTTTCACGGTATTGAAAGATAAGTTGACACATGCTCCTTTACTCCAACTTCCTGATTGTAATAAGACTTTTGAGCTTGAATGTGATGCTAGTGGAATTGGATTAGGAGGTGTGTTATTACAAGCTGGCAAACCTGTTGCATACTTTTCTGAAAAATTGAGTGGGCCTAGTCTGAATTATTCTACTTATGATAAAGAATTATATGCTCTTGTTCGGACTTTAGAAACATGGCAACATTATTTATGGCCCAAAAAATTTGTTATACACTCTGATCATGAATCTTTGAAACATATTAGAAGTCAAGCTAAACTGAATCGTAGACATGCTAAATGAGTTGAATTCATTGAGACTTTCCCTTATGTCATTAAACACAATAAGGGAAAAGAAAATGTTATTGCTGATGTATTGTCTCGTCGCTATACTATGCTTTCACAACTTGACTTCAAAATATTTGGTTTGGAGACCATCAAAGATCAATATGTGCATGATGCTGATTTTAAAGATGTAATGCAGAATTGTAAAGAAGGAAGAATGTGGAACAAGTTTGTCGTTAATGATGGATTTGTGTTCCGTGCTAACAAGCTATGCATTTCAGCTAGCTCCGTTCGTCTTTTGTTGTTGCAGGAGGCGCATGGAGGAGGATTAATGGGACACTTTGGCATGAAGAAGACGGAGGACGTACTTGCTACACATTTCTTTTGGCCAAAGATGAGACGGGATGTTGAGCGTTTTATTGCTCGCTGCACTACATGTCAAAAAGTTAAGTCACGACTCAATCGTCATGGTTTATATATGCCTTTGCCTGTACCTAGTGTTCCTTGGGAGGATATATATATATGGACTTTGTTTTAGGTTTACCTCGAACAAAGAAGGGGAGGGATAGCATATTTGTTGTCATGGATAGATTCTCGAAAATGGCACACTTTATAGCATGTCATAAAAGCGATGATGCTGTTAATGTTGCTGATTTGTTCTTTCGTGAAATTATTCGCTTGCATGGTGTGCCAAATACTATTGTTTCAGATCGTGATACTAAATTTCTTAGCCACTTTTGGAGATGTTTATGGGCTAAGTTGGGGACTAAACTGCTTTTTAGTACTACTTGTCACCCCCAAACTGATGGACAAACTGAAGTAGTCAATAGAACATTGTCTACTATGCTTAGGGATGTTTTGAAGAATAATAAGAAAATGTGGGAGGAATGCTTGCCTCATATTGAATTTTCATATAATCGTTCTTTGCATTCTACTACTAAGATGTGCCCTTTTGAAGTTGTGTATGGTTTCCTACCTCATGCACCTATTGATTTGTTGCCTCTTCCATCTTCGGAGAAGGTTAATTTTGATGCTAAACAACGTGCTGAATTGATTTTAAAATGCATGAGTTAACTAAGGGAAACATTGAGCGTATGAATGCTAAATATAAACTTGCTGGAGATAAGGGTAGAAAACATGTTGTGTTTGCACATGGAGATCTTGTTTGGTTACATTTGCGTAAGCATAGATTTCCTGATTTGCGAAAATCAAAGCTAATGCCACGTGCTGATGGTCCCTTTAAGGTGTTAGAGAAAATAAATGATAATGCATATAAACTTGAGCTGCCTGCAGATTTTGGGGTTAGTCCCACTTTTAACATTACAGATTTGAAGCCTTATTTGGGTGAGGAAGATGAACTTCCGTCGAAGATGACTTCATTTCAAGAAGGGGAGGATGATGAGGACATCAATACCATTGTTACACCCACAACCCCTGCTGCTATACATACTGGACCAATTACTAGAGCTCGCGCACGCCAACTAAATTACCAGGTACTTTCGTTTCTTGGTAATGATTCTAATGTTCATGAGAATATGATGATGCCTAAATTGGATACATTTGTTTTGCTTACAAATGAAGGGCCTAGCTTGGAGAAGGATGAACATTGGAGCAATAACAAGCATGGAGATGATGGCATGCGCAAGGGGAACAAGAACGGAGTTACAAGTGATGATTTTAGGGCTTTGAAGCCACCATAATGAGTGCAGGAAGCCTTGGACGAAATATACAAGATGCCACTACATAAATTTTGTCCAGAGGCTATTCTAGGTGCTGCGTCACCTTTTTATTGGGCTAGGCCCATGTAATTTCGAAATACATAAGTATAGGCTATTTTTAGAGTCTGTATGTGTGGGAAAACAAGAGATAGGGTTGGTTTTGGACCCCTCCACCAAGGGCCACGAAATTCCCCCCCCCCCCCCTCTTCCTCCATATATACAGCCCTTAGGGCACCGTTTAGACTTTGGGTTTTGTTTAGATTAAAAGTTCGCCATAGCTGCAACTTCGCGTACTTCATTTGTGTTCAACGACCAGACAAAGGCGTCATAGAACCCCACCTGCATTAATAAAGATTTCCTTTGTTATTCTCAATATCCAGATTGCAATCTTAGTTTATTGCTTGTTCTTCGTTTGCTTGCAGGAAATAGACCTTCGTGGTCAGGTTGATCGTGCTCCGGCATGGTCAATAACCTCTCGGAGTTGGTTTAGCGATTGCTAAGGCACGACGTCGTCGCACGTTCATAGTCGGATCGTCAAAGTCGACTTCCACCAAAACGATAGCCACCATCTCATCGAAAGATGGGACACCTTTGCCTCTATCATTATCTATGAACAATATTTGAATATCCTTTGAATTCTTTTATGTATGATTGGTTATCTTTGCAAGTCTCTTCAAATTATCAGTTTGGTTTGGCCTACTAGATTGATCTTTCTTGCAATGGGAGAAGTGCTTAGCTTTGGGTTCAATCTTGCGGTGTCCTTTCCCAGTGACAGCAGGGACAACAAGGCACGTATTGTATTGTTGCCATCGAGGATAAAAAGATGGGGTTTATATCATATTGCTTGAGTTTATCCCTCTACATCATGTCATCTTGCCTAATGCGTTACTATGTTCTTATGAACTTAATACTCTAGATGCATGCTGGATAGCGGTCGATGTGTGGAGTAATAGTAGTAGATGCAGAATCGTTTTGATCTAGTTGTCGCGGACGTGAGGCCTATATGCATGATCATGCCTAGATATTCTCATAACTATGCACTTTTCTATCAATTTCTCGACATTAATTTGTTCACCCACCGTAATACCTATGCTATCTTGAGAGAAGCCACTAGTGAAACCTATGGCCCCCGGGTCTATTTTCCATCATATAAGTTTCTGATCTATTTTATTTTGCAATTTTTACTTTCCAATCTATATCATAAAAATACCAAAAATATTTATCATATTATCTCTATCAAATCTCACTTTTACAAGTGGCCGTGAAGGGATGGACAACCCCTTTATCGCGTTGGTTGCAAGGTTCTTATTTGTTTGTGTAGGTATGAGGGATTTGCGTGTAGCCTCCTGCTGGATTGATACCTTGGTTCTCAATACTGAGGGAAATACTTACGCTAGTTTTCTACATCACGCTTTCCTCTTCAAGGGAAAACCAATGCATGCTCAAGAGGTAGCAACACGCCCCCCCCCCCCCCTGTCGTGGTTCTAAGTCTGACAGTAGAATAGGGGGTAGGAATGGAGAGGCAAGATCTTAGCTATGGAGTAGTCGTATACGCAAGATGTTTACGAGTTCAGGCCCTTCTCGGAGGAAGTAACAACATTACGTCTCGGAGCCCGGAGGCGGTCGACTGTATTATGCGTGTATGAGTGACAGGGGTGCGAACCCTTGACACTGAGGAGGGGGGTGGCTTATATAGAGTTCGCCAGACCCCTCCGGCCCTCATTTATGTAGGGTTTAAAGTACATTAAGATCGGGGGTTACTAGTAACGCCCCACATAAAGTGCTATGATGACCATAAAAGCTACTTAATGACCGACCGTTTGTGTGCAGACTGACTTTAGATCTCCTGTCAGTCGAGTGGTTGGCTTCATGGTCGAGTGTCTTCAAATCCGTCGAGTGGAATCCTTCCAGGTCGACTGACAAGTGGTTTCTTCTGGAGATGTCCTTGGGGAGGGTATCTTGGATAGGTCCATGACCCTACCCTAGGTACATGGCTTCATCATTAGCCCCCGAATGGATCGAGGTTTGAGTGGGGAAGGAGTTGAGAACTCTTCCGACCCATTTTTCGTGCTATGAGTATGTCTTGTTCTGGATCAATGAACTTAGGTGACGGCACCAACTTCTTTTTCCGTCACCTTGATCCATTCTTTGTATCCGTTGAGTGAATTTTCTGTACTTGGAGATCTCCGAATGACAGCGGAGGAAATCTCCCGTCTGACAAGTTGCTCTGCAGTTTGCAGATTTAGCGGGATCCGAATTTCGGGAAGCGCGCGGGGTGGAGGAGGCCGCGGTACTCGGATGGGATAAGGCAGGAACGCCTCGATTTCCACGCCACCTTTTTCTCCACGTATCGCGCGCGCGACTGTTGCGGGATTTGATAGGATCGCCCGGCCTACAAGTCAGTCACTCGGAAGCAACCTCATATAAGGCGCCGGACGGGGGTTTTTGAACAGTGCGCTCTCATTTCCTCTCCCTCTTCCTCAGACTTATCCGCCGCATTCGCCTCCATCTCAGCGCCGCTGCTCCGTGCGTGCTTCGGCGGCGACGATGGTGAAGGAGAAGACGGCGGCTTTGGAGCGGGCGAAGAAGGCGACGGCGAAGGCAAAGGGAAGGGCGACCAGTCGGGGCGGATCTTTGTCAAGGGCCGGCCTGCCGTAGGGCTGGATCCAGGGCGACTGGATCCGCTCGACGATCCGTCAGAAAGATCTTGACGACCTGGCCAATGAAGGACTGATCCCCCATGGATCAGCGAGGCTCCCGGGGAAGGAGTGGGAGCCGCAGCCTCAGGAGGGTGAGTGTGTCCTCTTGGCCACCCATGTTGACCGCAGGTTTTCTTTGCCGCCCCACCCTTTCTTTCGGGGATTACTGAACTTCTTTGGGGCACAATGCCACGCTGGAAAGGTGGCTAGCGAGCATCACAGGAAACAAGGACAACCCTTGAGGAGCCAGGAGGATTCCTCCACTCGACCAGTCATACGAAGTGGACATGGTCCAATCCTGCATCTTTGACTGTGATCCTGCTTTCCCCATCCTCTTTGCTTAAAAATTAGTCGAATGGCTTTTGTCTTGTTTGTTGTCTTCCAGGCCACTACTGAGATGTACTCGATGCCCAACGGCGGGCAAGAACAGGTCGAGGAGGAGGAGGGGAGCGAAGGCGAAAGTCAGGAGGAGTGGCAATCTGATGGCGAGGAGGATGAAGATGACGACGGCTCCGGTGAAGAGGAGGAGGAGGAGGAGGAAGAAGTCGACCCTCCTCGCACGGAAAGGCGATCCAAGCTCACCCATGACCCCGCGGTCGAGCGTGGCAAGGCTACTGCGTCTGTCGGGCAGTCGACGAAATGCCCTCGGATGACCTCTCCGGCGCCGACTGAAAAAGCGCCGAAGCAACCCCGTGCGACGTCATCAAAGCCAACGAAGGCCCTGCCCAAGATGAGGATGGCCATTCCCACCATTTCCATGTAACAGCAGAACTTGTGTTTTCTCGTTTAGCATGGACATACTCTTGGTCGACTCGTTGGTTAACCGATTGATTTCTGAAATCTGTAGTGCTGCTACCTCCGAGACCTCAGCCAGGAACGAAGACCAGGAAATGGAAGATGCTGCCACCTCTAACCTTGGTATGATCTCTGTGGTTTCGCTTTTGGTCGATTGGATTTTCAACTTTAACTTTGGATCTTTCTTGTAGCCCCACCTCATGTCATTGATCTCCCTGATGATGACGATGAGGTGCCGCTGAGGCCGAGGAGGAATAAAAAGGCGCCTGCTGGCAAGACTGCTCAGGTTAAATCAGCACCTGAGACGCTGGTTCAGGAGGGTGGCAACATCACTCGGACTTCCGTGTCCTTCGCTGTGCCGCTGACGAGTGCTCGACCTTCATCGTGGACTGCTGATCCGCCTTCCCTCTTCGCCACACACCACGTCCCAGAGGACCAAGCGGGTGCTACTAAGGAGGCTATACGCCAGGCGGGGATCATGATGGAGTAGGTGAAGGCGATCCGGGATGCCAGCCAAGCGGCTTATGATGCAATCTCAGCTCTTCAGAGCAACGTCCAGGTTAGTTAGTCACCGCTTGTTCTGTTAGGATATGGTACCTGAAAACTCTTCTGTCTGAAGATCTTTGTATCTGCACACCCACTAGGTGTGTCGATTGAATTTTTGGATTGGTGGGGGCACGCTGAGTGCACCCACTGGGTGTAGTCCCCGAGACTACGGTGGACTGCTGGCAGTCGACTGTAGTCTTTATACTTTGAATTTCTTTTCTAATTTCTTCACTCGGTCTGGTCGAACCATGTCGAATGGAATCTTGGAACCAGTGGGGGCACGCTGAGTGCACCCACTAGGTGTAGTCCCCGAGACCGTGGTCGACTGCTGCTAGTCGACTAAGGTCTGAATAACTTTTTTTTAGATCGTGATGATACCGTGGCTGACTGCTGGCAGTTAGCTATGGTTTAGGATCATAACCTTTTTGCCTCTTTCGGTCGACTGATCGAACCGAGTCGGTAGAACCAGTGGGGGTACGCTGAGTGCACCCACTGGGTGTAGTCCCCGAGACTACTGTTGAATATTTTGATTCGGCTGTAGTCTTAGAAATGCTACGATTTTTTTTCTCTTAGTCACTCAGAAGCAACCTATCTTTGATGTCTGTCGACTGACCTTTCGCGGAAATATTGCGAGCTTGCGGCTCGCTATACTGAATTGGAGAACAAACATATCCAGCTTGAACTTTACTTGAAGCTCGTTCAGGAGAACTTTACGAAGGCGAAGGATGAAGCAAAAGGTATGTTTGGTGAGAATCTTTATGACTGTCTTTGTCTTTTTGTCCATTCCTGATTCTGATCTCATTGTCACTTTGCAGATAAACTGAAGGAGGCTCTGAAGAAGAAGGACCTTGACCTCGCGAGGCACAGAAAGCGGCTTCAGACAAGACGAAGCTCGCAGAAGAAAAGCTGACTTCAGTCAGTAAACTTGAAGAGGAGAACGCCAATCTGAAAGCTGCTCTCGATGCGGCCAATAAGGAGGTCAGCCGGCTGAAGAGTGACAAGATAGCTCTGAGTGACAAAGCTAGCGAACTGGCGTGGAAGAAGAACGATTCGAGGCTTATCTGGGAGGGCTCACCAAGAAGTTATTCCTCATGCTTGAAGGTGATCCCTTCTATCTGACTGACTTGTTATTATCGACTCATCATAAAACTGCTGGCTTAACTTCGAATTGTGTTTACGGAATTCTGCCAGAACTTCGAGGAGGAAACCAGTCGAGTGGAGACAAGCCTGGACCCCATTAACTCTCCTGTGAAGGATGAAGCTGCTATGAACGTGCTCCGGCTAGAGTCTCATGTTGCTGGTGTGGTCGACTACCTCGCTCGACTGAAGGTTGTGGTGTCGCGAATCAACACGACACTCTGGCCAAGAGAGACGCTTCAAAATGACCTCGAGTCTTTAATGACTCGACTGAATGACGTTCCAGGTCAAGTGCAAGAATGGAAGAATTCTTTTGCCAGGTGTGGTGCTGATGTTGCTCTGTCTCTGGTACATGTTCACTGCAAGGATGCGTGAGAGGACAAGCTGGCGTCCATCAAGGTGGCCAATACCAAGAAGCATGACTTCCAATCTTTCATGGAGACCTTCATTGCTGCTGCCACTCGGATTGCTGACGGAATCGACCTGGACCAGTTTGTCGCACCTTCCAGTCATCCACCCGAGGAGTAAAAAACTTCTATGCTTTGTCTTAAATTTGCCTCGGAATGCCGAGTGGTTTTGTAACCGATAAACTTTTACAGGCTTGACGCTTGAGTACTTCCGAATCCGTAGGGTGTTATCTCGACTTGGCTTATCATTAAATATGCTTGCACTTGCCTTCGAGCAAACTTTGTCTTTCACTCGGAATATACTTTAACGCTTGAGATGCAGCTCTGAGGTGGAAAGTCCAGTCGACCTGCACTTCACCGCTCTTGCAAGTAGGGATGGAGCACAGATAGCAGTCAACCTGCGTCCATGGCAGATCAGGATGGAGCGCACATTGTATTTGTGGCGTAGCTCAGAAGGAGAAGGTAGCAGTCGACCTGCACCTCGTCATCCTTGCAGAGCGCATGTTGTATTTGTGGCGTAGCTCAAAAGGAGAAGGTAGCAGTCGACCTGCACCTCCTCATCCTTGCAGAGTGGAATAAATTAAGTACTTAGGCAAGCACTAGGCTGCAGCTAAGCCCCCGAGTGGGAGGATTGCTCTCCACTCGGTGGGATTTTCAAATACTTAGGCGAGCACTGGACTGCAGCTAAGCCTCCGAGTGGGAGGTTTGCTCTCCACTCGGTAGGATTTTCAGATACTTAGGCGAGTACTGGACTATAGCTAAGCCCCCGAGTGGGAGGTTTGCTCTCCACTCGGTAGGATTTTCAGATACTTAGGAGAGTACTAGACTGCAGCTAAGCCCCCGAGTGGGAGGTTTGCTCTCCACTCGGTAGGATTTTCAGATACTTAGGCGAGTACTGGACTGCAGCTAAGCCCCCCGAGTGGGAGGTTTGCTCTCAACTCGGTAGGATTTTTTGTGGCGTAGCTCCGAAGGAGAAGGCAGCAGTCGACCTGCACCTCGTCATCCTTGCAGAGCGCTCGTTGTATTTGTGGCATAGCTCGGAAGGAGAAGGTAGCAGTCGACCTGCACCTCGTCGTCCTTGGAGAGGGCATGTTGTATTTGTGGCATAGCTCGGAAGGAGAAGGTAGCAGTCGACCTGCACCTTGTCGTCCTTGCAGAGCGCACGTTGTATTTGTGGCGTAGCTCGGAAGGAGAAGGTAGCAGTCGACCTGCACCTCGTCGTCCTTGCAGAGCGCACATTGTATTTGTGGCGTAGCTCGGAAGGAGAAGGTAGCAGTTGACCTGCGCCTTGCCGTCCTTGCAGAGCGCACATTGTATTAAATACTTAGGCGAGTACTGGACTGCAGCTAAGCCTCCGAGTGAGAGACTGGCTCACCACTCGGTAGGATTTCAAACACTTAGGCGAGTACTTGGACTGCAGCTAAGCCTCCGAGTGGGAGACTGGCTCACCACTCGGTAGGATTTTAAACACTTAGGCGAGTACTTGGACTGCAGCTAAGCCTCCGAGTGGGAGACTGGCTCACCACTCGGTAGGATTTTAAACACTTAGGCGAGTACTTGGTCTGCAGCTAAGCCTTCGAGTGGGAGGCTGGCTCACCACTCGGTAGGATTTTTTTAAACTTAGGCGAAACGGATTCGCAGCTAAGCCCCTGAGTGGGAGGCTGGCTCACCACTCGGCAGGTTTTTTTTACAAACTTAGGCGAAACGGATTCACAGCTAAGCCACCCACTTGGGGATTTCTCACGTAAACAAAAGTAACAACAATCACTGGGAAAATTATAACACTCTTGTCTTTAAAAAACAAACTACAAAAGTAGTTTTATTACATCTCATCTGAGTGAATACTTAAGTATAAAAGGGGCGGAGCAGCTCTACGTTCCAAGCTCGTGGCTCGTCAATCTGGCGATTGACATTGTAGAGACGGTACGCTCCATTGTGGAGGACTTTGGTGACGATTAAGGGGCCTTCCCAAGTAGGAGCAAGCTTGTGTGGCTTCTGCTGATCCACTCGGAGAACCAAATCTCCTTCTTGGAAGGCTCGACTCTTCACGTTTCTGGCATGGAATCGACGCAAGTCCTGCTGATAGATAGTCGATCGGATCATGGCCATCTCTCTTTCATCTTCTAGAAGGTCGACTGCGTCCTGCTGGGCTTGTTCTGCTTCATCTTCAGTGTAGAGCTCGACTCAAGGTGCATTGTGAAGCAGGTCACTCGGCAGAACTGCTTCAGCTCCATAGACTAGAAAGAATGGAGTTCGCCCAGTCGACCGATTAGGAGTGGTCCTCAATCCCCAAAGAACTGATGGAAGTTCGTCGACCCACGCTCCTGCTGCATGCTTGAGATCACGCATCAGCCGGGGTTTCAGTCCTTTGAGAATTAGACCATTTGCTCGTTCCGCTTGTCCATTCGACTGGGGGTGAGCGACTGAAGCATAGTCGACTCGTGTGCCTTGAGAGGCGCAAAAGGCTCTGAATTCATCGGAATCGAAGTTTGACCCATTTACAGTGATGATGCTGTGCGGAACTCCATATCTGAACACTAACTCTTTGATGAAGCTGATAGCAGTGCCGGCATCAAGGTTCTTGATAGGCTTAGCTTCAATCCACTTAGTGAACTTGTCGACTGCCACCAGTACATGGGTGAAGCCGCTCCTGCCAGTTCTCAGTGGTCCAACCATATCCAATCCCCAAACAGCGAAGGGCCAGGCGAGTGGAATGGTCTTCAAGGCTGAGGCGGGTTTGTGTGACATATTGGAGTAGAACTGACATCCTTCACACTTGTCGACTATTTCCTTTGCCATTTCATTTGCTCTTGGCCAGTAAAATCCCGCTCGGTATGCTTTAGCCACAATGGTCCGAGAGGACGCATGATGACCATAGGTCCCCGAGTGGATATCGTCAAGAATTATCTGACCTTCTTCTGGTGTTATACATTTTTGGCTGACTCCAGTCGCGCTTTCTCTGTACAACCGTCCCTTGATCACAGTAAAGGCCTTGGATCGGTGGACGATCTATCAAGCCTCTTCTTCGTTCTTCGGGAGCTCTTTCCTTAGGATATACGCGATGTATGGCACTGTCCAGTCGGGAGTGATGACCAAAACTTCCATGATCAGGTCGACCACAGCTGGGACCTCAACTTCAGTCGGATCAGTGACACTTTTTGCCTGCGGGGCTTCTTCGGTGAAAGGATCCTCTCGAACTGATGGTGTGTGGATGTGTTCCAAAAACACATTACTAGGAATGGCTTCCCTCTTGGACCCTATTTTTGCCAAATCATCAGCAGCTTGATTTTTCAGTCGGGGTATATGATGAAGCTCTAACCCCTCAAATTTCTTCTCTAGCTTTCTCACTGCATTGCAGTAACCAGTCATGGCTGGACTTCTGACGTCCCACTCCTTCATCACTTGATTAACCACCAGATTTGAGTCGCCATAGACCATGAGGCGACGGACACCAAGTGAAATGGCCATACGCAACCCATACAAAAGTGCTTCGTATTCTGCTTCATTGTTGGCGGAATCAAAGTGGATCTGGAGCACATATCTGAGCTTATCTCCTCGGGGGGAAACCAACACTACCCCAGCACCGTAACCATTCAGCATCTTAGAACCATCAAAGAACATGGTCCAGTGCTCCAAGTGAACTTGAGTCGGTAGTTGCTGTTCAATCCACTCGGCGATGAAATCTGCTACTTCTTGGGACTTGATGGCTTTCTTTGCCTCAAATTTGATATCAAGGGGAAGGAGTTCAATCGCCCATTTCGCCACTCGACCAGTTGCATCTCTGTTGTGCAGAATCTCTGACAATGGGGTGTCGCTGATGACTGTGATGGAATGGTCAGAGAAGTAATGAGCAACCTTCTTCGTGGTCATATAAATCCCATATACAAGCTTCTAATAATGAGGGTATCTTTGCTTTGATGGGGTCAACACTTCAGAAAGATAATATACTGGGTGCTGAACTTTGAAGGCTTTTCCTTCTTCTTCCCGCTTGACCGTAAGTACTGTACTGACGACTTGTCCTATGGCTGCAATGTAAAGCAGCAAAGGCTCTTTGCTGATTGGGGTAGCAAGCATCGGCTGGGTGGAGAGTAGAGCTTTTAGCTCTGTAAATGTTGCATCAGCTTCAGGAGTCCACTCGAACTTGTCTGACTTCTTCATCAGTCGGTAAAGAGGCAATGCCTTTTCACCGAGGCGAGAGATGAATCGACTTAAAGCGGCCAAGCATCCAGTAAGCTTCTGGACATCGTGCGTATAGTACCAACTTTTTCTGGGTTGGCGTCGATTCCTCGTTCGGAAACGAGAAAACCGAGTAACTTTCCGCCGGGAACTCCGAATTTGCACTTTGATGGATTAAGCTTGATATCATACCTCCTGAGGTTGGAAAATGTTTCAGCAAGGTCAGTCAACAGGTCGGAACTTTTCCGTGATTTGACCAGAATATCATCCATGTATGCTTCCACATTCCGACTGATTTGAGTGAGCAAACACTTCTGGATCATCCTCATGAACGTGGCTCCGGCATTCTTGAGGCCGAATGGCATGGTGACATAGCAGAAGCACCCGAATGGAGTGATGAAAGTTGTTTTGATCTCGTCGGGTCCATACAGATGGATCTGATGGTAACTGGAATAAGCATCTAAAAAAGACAGGCGCTCACATCCCACAGTCGAGTCGACTATTTGGTCGATGCGGGGGAGAGGAAAATGATCTTTCGGGCAGGCCCGATTGATATGTTTGAAATCAATGCACATGCAAAGTGACTTGTCCTTCTTGGGGACCATGACAACATTGGCGAGCCACTAGGAGTGGTAAATCTCTCGGATAAACTCTGCTAAGAGCCGAGCCACCTCTTTGCCAAAGGCCTTCTTCCCAGGAATGACTCCATGGAAACTCATGTTGCTGGTACTGAGTCTGGACATCGGAATTCCCATTCCTTTCAATGTTTCTGCATACAATATATTCAGGCCACTGCCACCATCCATCAAGCCTTTAGTCAGTCGAGTGCCTTCGACGACTGGGTCGACCTCCAAAGCTTGCCTCCAGGGGTGGCTATGTGTGTTGGATGATCGGACTGATCGAATGTGATGGCAGTCTGAGACCACTTCAGATAACTGGTTGTCACCGGAGCAACCATATTCACCTCTCGGTTGATAACTTTCAATCGACTTTTTCTTTCAACATCAACACAAATCATCAGGGTGGAATTGACCTGGGGATATGCATCATCACTATCTTCTTTGTCTTCAACTTTGTCCGACTCCTTTTCCTTATCTTTGGGTTGTTTCCCTTGGAATTGCTGGATCAAGAGCCGACACTGTCGAGTGGTTTGTTTCGGATATATGAATTTACCCTCCTCATCTTTCTTCGTGTGGATGTGGCATGGCAAATCCATCACGTCATTCCCTTCCTTGTCCTTCACCTTCTTAGGGTTCCAAGACACTTTGGGCTTCCCTTTAAACTTTCCTTGAGTCACGGCCAAGGCTTCTCCAGGAGCAGCTGGCTCGGCTTTCCGCTTCTGCTTCCGACTGGAGTTCCCTCCCCCGGTTTCATGAGCGGCTGACTTGTACTTGCCACTCCGGAGCCGATCCTCTTCTTCACCATTGGCATACTTGATGGCAATCTCCATCATTCGACTCAGGGTCATGTCTCCGGTCCGACCGAATTTCAAACTTAGCCCTCTGTTCTTAACGCCTTCCTTGAAGGCACAGACTGCCTGGTGATCAGATACATTCTCTACCGTGTGATGCAGTGTGATCTATCTCTGGATGTAATCTCTCAGAGTTTCATTCGACTTTTGCACACAAGATTGCAGCTCTGTCAACCCTGCTGGTCACTTGCAAGTTCCTTCAAATGTTCTGACAAACACTCGGGCAAGATCTTCCCAAGTGTAAATGCTGCTAGGTGCCAACTGATTCAGCCATGCTCTGTCCGAGCCCTCCAACATAAGAGGTAGGTGTTTCATGGCCATCTCATCATTGCCGCCGCCAATCTGAACAGCCACTCGGTAGTCCTCAAGCCAAGTATCGGGCTTGGACTCACCAGTGAACTTACTGACTTCAGTCGCCAACCTGAAGTTGGGAGGAATCACCGCGGCCCTGATGGCTCTGCTAAAACACTCTGGTCCTGAGACGTGAACTCTGCTGCTGGTGGGCACATCTCTGTCATGGCCTTCTCGGTGAGCTCTGTTCCTGTCGACCAAACCTTGTACGATAATGGATCTCGCATCAAAGCCTGGTTCCCTGGGGTCGACTGGAATCCTTCGCCCAACATTGTGATGGCGTCTGTCATCCTGCTGTCGAGGTGCGTACGACCCACCCCTTGGGGGGGGGAGTGGGCACTCGACGTTGATCATCACGATTAAATCGTTCATCATACTGATCATGCCGGCCTCCATGTCCTTCACGCCTCAGGGGCGATCTTGGGCTATGGGCCGACAGGACTGTATTCGCAGCGACGGATCTGCTGTGAATCCTATTCTGTGACTGCGATACAGCTGAATTTTGATCTCCTGCTGCCCGGAGTAAATCTCTGATCTGAAGCAAGCCTCTGCCAGCCTCTGACTGGGAAGGCTAAATCGACTCTGCTATACGGGCTGCAGCTGCTAGATTATGAATCGGAGTTCAATATACCTGAGTCGATGGTGGAAAGAGTTGACGTCGACTGGAGTCTGGAACCCGTTGTCGCGCGCGCTCATCGAGTGCTTGCTGGAGGTTCTCTAGTCGAGTGTGCTCAGCCAAGTTGGCCAAGTGCACGTCCTCTAAGGCACGAGCCTTGGGGGTTTCTCCAATGATAGGAGTGTGTAACGCATCCATGTTCCGGCGGCGAAGTTCTTCCCTCTGCAGCGAAGTGAGGGGCTCGGGTTGATACTGTTCGTGAACCTGCGCTGGATCGCCTCCACCATCGCCTCCGTCGGCGCGGGGAAAGCCAGGAGGACTGCATGGTCCATTGACAATCAGAACCTCCGCCACTGGATCACTGTTGTCGCACTCGGATGCAGTCTGTGCGGAGCCAGTCGACAGATCGAACAGGCCATAGAGAGATTCGTCGGGCTCGATTGCTATGACTTGGGGAGTGGCCGACTGGCGGGCCACCGCGTGTCTCACCCACCGCTGAAGCCTCGACCGACCGGAGCGCTTGCACCGGCCGGAAACAGGGAGGGAGGACGACACAACGGTCGACCGATACTGGGTTGACGATTGCCGTAGGAGGAAGCCGCGGACGCACGCACGAAAGTGCGTCGCCCCGCGGACAGGGAGTGGGTCGACGTCGAGTGGAGCCTCCTGATGCCAAGAGGAGTCGTCGGCGATGAACGTGAGCGCGCCGAGATGGATCTCGCGGCCCTCAACCAAAACTCCGCCTAAAACCATAATGAAGGAGATTGGAAAAATCCCAACTTCTCCAATAAATCGCTAAGACACCTGCACCAAGGTGGGCGCCAACTGTCGTGGTTCTAAGTCTGACAGTAGAATAGGGGGGTAGGAATGGATAGGCAAGATCTTAGCTATGGAGTAGTCGTATACGCAGGATGTTTACGAGTTCAGGCCCTTCTCGGAGGAAGTAACAGCCCTACGTCTCGGAGCCCGGAGGCGGTCGACTGTATTATGCGCGTATGAGTTACAGGGGTGCGAACCCTTGACACTGAGGAGGCGGGTGGCTTATATAGAGTTCGCCAGACCCCTCCGGCCCTCAGTTATGTAGGGTTTAAAGTACATTAAGATTGGGGGTTACTGGTAACGCCCCACATAAAGTGCTATGATGACCATAAAAGCTACTTAATGACCGACCGTTTGTGTGCAGACTGACTTTAGATCTCCTGGCGGTTGAGTGGTTGGCTTCATGGTCGAGTGTCTTCAAATCCGTCGAGTGGAATCCTTCCAGGTCGACTGACAAGTAGTTTCTTCTAGAGATGTCCTTGGGGAGGGTATCTTGGACAGGTCCATGACCCTACCCTAGGTACATGGCTTCATCACCCCCCCTGCAAAGTCACAAGTGACCCCGTGTCCTCGGTATGTGTACCATGTGCACGGGAACTCGTGTGCACGGGCTCTAGACCCCGTGCGCATGGCCCTCCCAGTTTAGCCGACAACCCTTCACAGTTTTGGCCGTAACTTTCACATTCTGAGTCTGATTTTGACGTTCTTTAGCTCCTCTAGTAGCTATTGACATCCCCCATCCATCTAGATAGGTTCCCACATCATTTAGATCCATAATGTTTTTGACATTTTGGCATCTTTGACTAGGCCCTCCTCCATATCATCCGCAAAACCACCATAGCTTTCTGCAACCTAACCCATTTTGCTCCATTTAGCATTTGTGGTTGTTTGAGTTGTGACTTGAGTCTCCTAAGGTGTCTCGGCTAGTTAGGGATGGTTGCTTCTTCATCAACCACCACCACCACTTCTGCATTTCCATCTCCGACACCACCACCACATATCCCCTACCACCATTTGACATTTGAGATTCCGAGTTCGCGTTTTTTCCGTTTCCTAAGGTGTTTTGGCTACTTAGGAACGGTTCGACTTCGACTTCGCCGCCACTCATCATCATGACGAGCTTGTCATCGACATTGACCACTTCATCATTTTTGACACCACCAACCATATGCAAGGACGACAACTTCGATGACACCATTGTATATTTCCTTGCCATTGCATTGATCGCCCTGAGCCTATTGTGTACCTTACCTATCGAGACTAGCAAGTTGAGAATTGTCGGGCCACACTATTTGTGCACCTTAGTGATACTCTTACACCGCATAGCTAGTTGTAGCGTGGAATCATCTTGATATCATCATTGTGCCATAAGTCTCTCTCGTGCATATCTTACATACTTGTCTCATATCATACTTGGCTTGAGCATCAAGCATATAAAAAAGAGCAATAAGCTTTTAAGTGAAAGAGGAGATACAAAAGAGCTTGAAGCAATAGAAATAGCATTGAGCCATTTTGCATGGTACATACACTCAGAGTATACATACATAGCATACTTGGGGATTGAAGACGGCACGTTTACTCTCAAAGGTTGGTGCACAAGCATATCTTGCCCATTCAAGCAATCGAGCTATTGTCTCTCTAGCATCCATGGTAACACATTTTGTGCTCACTCCTTGGTTGCGCTGATCCCATATATCTATCTATCTATCTATCTATGTGTGTGTGTTTCTTGTGTCACCATAGCTATTGATCTATTTGTTTTACATTGCAATTTTGTGAATCTTCCTCAAAAAAATTGATATATTGGACTAACATTTGCTTGAATTTTGTGCCACTTGTCCTAACCAAGCCACTCGATAAGCTTTACTTTGTAGGTATGAGTGAACAAGTCCGGTACCAATTCCACTATTCTTTCATTTCACATTGAGTGACACGGGATACATCCTCAACTTTCGGAAAAGGAAGCTTGGTATTGTTTATCTCATTTCCTACTCACCTTTGCTTGCGTCTTGTGATGGATAGGAAAAGCACATCATCTCCGGTCTACAACCACGATGACGAGTTCGATGCTATGAAGAACTTCATCGACGCCAAGATGGACAAGCACATGGAGGAGCTCAAGGTCCTCATCAACAACCGCAAGAGGTATTCCTCATCTTTGAGAAGATGCTCAAGTGCAAAGACTCCCAATCTTCCATCTTGTTCAAGTACACCACGACATCGACACCGACAAGACCATGAAGCTCAAGGCCATACCAAAATAATGGAAGAGCCTCTTTCCGCGAGCATGTTGGCTTCTCTGCCAACCCCCGTGCACACGGGCCTGCGAACCCCGTGCACACTGCCTCTTGCACCCCTGTGCGTACGGGCTATATAGAACCGCGACATCGACCCCAAGGTTGCGGCTTCTTCAACAACATTGGCATCTTCGCCAAGTGACTTTATGGCATCTTTGCATTCGGACGTACGGCATCTTCGCCTACTCCACAAGCTCAAGTCCACTACCTCCATGAGCTACTTTGACTTCCAACGACGACGTTGAGATTCCATTCTTTAGGATACATGAACCCAAAGAGTACCTCAAGTGGGAGCACAAGATGGAAGACTATCTCAAGCTACACCAATTCCCTCCAAAGATCAAGTGAAGTGTGCCACAATTACCTTCCGCGACTGCACATCGACATGGTGGCTTCACACACCTTCGATGAGCTTCAACATGAGTTGGTCCAAGACGAAGAAAATGATGTGGCAAGAATTTGTGTCTTCCACCTACACGGAACATCTTCTTCGCCAATTGGAGAACATCATACAAGGATCCAAGTCCCTTGGCGAGTACTTCAGAACATGAAGAAAGCCTTACGATGACCCGGTGTGGATGACCCCATTAGGATGAAGTTCTACTCCACGACGGGATTGAACAACAACATCACCAAGACTCTCTTCACCAACAACTACGAGTCCCTCGATGACATGTACTTTGGTGCTCTCAAGGCGGAGCAAGAACTCAAGAAGGCAAAGTCTACTCGACCCCAAGCACACTTCGTGACGACCATGCTCCAAGACGGCGAGCATAAAGCTAGTACCATCGAGATGTCCAAGCCCGACGAGCTCCAAGATGATGCTCCAAAGTCCATCCCTCTTTGTGGCATTGATGATGCCGACTCTACCACAACTCTTTTTCAAGATGGTGCGACGACTACTATGACTACGGAGCAACTCAAGAATCAATATTTGGGAGGCAAACAACATGGCGACGAGCAAGGATGATGCTTCCATCTTTGGAGGCGAGAGTGATGATGTGCCATCTTTGGCCTTCATCCACTGTGAGAGTGATGATGTGCCATCTTCGGCCTTCATCCACGGCGACGACTACGAGATGGTTGTGCATGGGATTTTCCCTTCGACCACAGCGGCGTATGGTGATGAGTTGAGTGCCTTGTGCCACCATATTGAGAGTGATAGTGACTTCACCACTAGCCCCATATATGATGAGTTTCCCCAATCCCATGTGAGGAGAGCTACCACCACCATTTTAGTGATTGGAGTGGCTCCACCATATGTGACATTGAGTACACCTACCTTGAGGGAGTGAGTGAGCCACCAACACATAGAGAGAGTGAGGTAGTTGATAGGGCATGTGAGGCTATTTCGATTCCTAACAACTTAACCTCTACCTCTGTTGTGTCTTCTCATTTGGTGCTAGGTCCCATATATGATGATGCATCGATCCTCGACGACTTCGTCCTTCCCTTGGACAAGACGACGGCCATGTTGCACTATGATGCACCCCCACATGGTTCCACCGTGATGATGATGTTGACCATGATTTGGTATTTGCCACCTCACCTACACCACATGAGTGGAATGAAAAAGGTAAAATATATAGGTGAAGGTGATGCTCTTGTCCCACTAGTGGAAATTCTTGACATTGATTGCTTGCATGATGCTGATCCACCTATTACCATGCTTCATGATAGTATGATTTCCCCATGCGATGATTTACCCATTTGTGATGAGCTTGATGACTGTCATGTGGATTCTATTAGTTGTGATGCCATGTTACATAGGTTTCTTGTGATAATTCTCTTTGTCACATCATGTTTGATAATCCGCTTGACTTGTCATATGCTATGCATCCGATGACCCATATGTCATATTTGCAATCTCATCACAGTGACTATGCATATGCAATCAAAATAAACCCAATTTGAACATATGGCATAGATGACAAGCCCATGGTTATTGGCATTTTTTTTATTGTGATGATATTGCTATGCTACCTTTGCAAAATGTGTGCAATTCATCACATACACCATGCCATGAACATGCATGTAGTTCGCATGATTCCATCCCTTGTGTGCACCATATGCATACCATCCATGACAATGCTCTACATACTTCTCATGATGCATTACAACATTTGATTCCCCATTATTTCATACATAAAAACAAACCTTTCATGATGGATGACATGTTTCTATATCATGCAACTCATTTATTTGAGCATTGGATATATTGTGCTAACCAACACATGCACGTGCGCATCATAATGGATGATGTGTACATTTACCATGCACACACTTTCTTTGGTTTGTGTCTCTTTTGTGTAAGTACCCATGAATAATCGTCAACCTCACAATCCCATGATTTGAGAAAACGAGCTCTAGAGAGCAATGATGACTTGGGATCCCGTGGCTTGTCCTTACCACCGCTCCCTTCGCGCAAAGACTACACATATTTCTTCTAGAGACCCTCACATGGTTATGGGTTATTGTCCATTATGTCTCATTTGCCCATATTGCCATGTTCACCTTGCATGATATGCTAATTTCTATGCCCTTGCCATGCATTTGTGACCCATGCTTTGCATCTCAAATGACACTTGATTCTAGTACTTGTATGTGTATTTGCAAGCTTGGTGGAGATATTGCTTGTTATTGTCATGTTCCTTTAATGGATTCCCCTAGTATGTTGCATCTTCGTGCTACTAGTTTGCATGCTATGATTGCTACACTTACCTATGTTGCATCACCGATGATTCATACTTGTTCGTTTCATGCTGAAAGCACAAGCGCTCCTCTGGGTGATTTTGGTAATTAATGTCAACATATCTCTTGTTGGACTAACACTTCTACCTAGCATATTTCAGATAAGTTCAACATTGGAGTGGCATGGACATGGACAAGAGGATGTGGAAACCCTTCAAGATGCTAAAGACAAACATTGGCAAAAGCTCAAGACTCTACATTTTCATTTTAGTGTCCAAGATCACATTGAGTCCATAGGAAAGCCAATACTATTAAAAAGGGATGAGGTGTTGCTTAATGGCTTGCTTGCTCAAAGTTCTTAGTGATATGCTCCAAAGCCCTCAACCACTTTCTCACTTCCACATATGTCCAAAACCTAGAAGTCAAACTCGGCCCCACCGATTTGATCTATCCGGCGCCACCGAGTTCATTTGACATAGCCACTGCCAAACCCTAATCAATTCGGTCTCATCGATGGGATCTCGGTCTCACCGAGATGGGCTTGCAAATTCTCTGGTTACCTATTACTGAAATTGGTCTCACCGAGTTTTTTTGATCGGTCCCATCGAGTTTGCTTAACCAATCCTCTTTTGCTTATTACCAAAATCGGTCTCACCGAGTTTGAGTAATCGGTCAAACCGAGTTGAGGTTTTACCCTAACCCTTGCACATTGGTCCCACCGAGTTGACCTTGTCGGTCCCACTGAAAACTCTAACGTTCACATTTGACCTGAATCAGTCTGGCCGAGTTTTACCATTCGGTCTCACCGAGTTTGAGAATCTGTGTGTAACGGCTAGATTTTTTGTGGAGGCTATATATACCCCTCCACCCATTCTTCATTCGTGGAGAGAGACATCAGAACGTGCCTACACTTCCAACATTCATTTTCTGAGAGAGAACCACCTACTCATGTGTTGAGACCAAGATATTCCATTCCAACCACAAGAATCTTGATCTCTAGCCTTCCCCAAGTTGCTTTCCACTCAAATAATCTTTCCACCATAGCCAAATCTGTGAGAGAGAGTTGAGTGTTGGGGAGACTATCATTTGAAGCACAAGAGGAAGGAGTTCATCATCAACACACCATCTATTACCTTTTGGAGAGTGGTGTCTCCTAGATTGGTTAGGTGTCACTTGGGAGCCTCCGTCAAGATTGTGGAGTTGAACCAAGGAGTTTGTTAGGGCAAGGAGATTGCCTACTTCGTGAAGATCTACCCTAGTGAAGCAAGTCCTTCATGGGCGATGGCCATGGTGGGATAACAAGGTTGCTTCTTCGTGGACCCTTCATGGGTGGAGCCCTCCATGGACTCGCGCAACCGTTAACCTTCGTGGGTTGAAGTCTCCATCAACGTGGATGTACGATAGCACCACCTATCAGAACCACGCCAAAAATCTCCGAGTCTCCAATTGCGTTTGCACACTCCAATCCCACCCCTTTACTTTATTGCAAGTTGCATGCTTTACTTTCCGCTGCTCATATACTCTTTGCATGCTTGCTTGAATTGTATTGTGTATGCTTGAAATTGTGCTAATCGACCACCTCAACTTGAACAACTTAAAAACCGCTACCTTTATTTGTTGATGGTCTAATCACCCACCTCTAGACACCTCTTCTCGATCCTTTCAATTGGTATCAGAGCTTTGGTCTTGATGTAGGGCGGAACCCTAGGGGTCGATCTTTCACGTTTGGAGAGGATCCCTACGGGGAACACGAAGAACACGCGGAAGAACACAAGGGAAATAACAAGGGGAAAATAAGAGAAACACTCAACCGACACAAACTTGATCACACAAGTGCTAGATCATCGAGGGCACAAAGTAACACGAGATCCAAAGTCAACAAGGGGCGATACAGGAGTAACCGTTCTTCTCCGTGAGGAGGTTTTGATTGTCTTCTCTGGATGGAGGCCTTGAATCTGGATGGATCTTCTCCGAAGAAGTGCGGTCCCTCATGAGGAGTAGATCCGGTACGGATGAGCAATGCTCTATCTCAAATGAGCTATCACAATGCTAACCCTAAAACGTAGGTGGGGATGGAGTGTATATAGTCTAGGGGCGAAGGGGGTACATGGGCCTCGGCCCTTACACTGTTTGCAGATAGGGAAGGCCGGATGTCCGGGCGTCGGGCCGGATGTCCGGTGGCTAACGAGGGGCCGGATGTCCGGGCTGAAGGGCCGGATGTCCGGGCTGGTGGAGTCGGCCGTGCTACTCTCTGGATGGGAGGCGCCGGATGTCCGGGCGGAGGGGCCGGATGTCTGGGGCTTCGGGAGGCGCCGGATGTCCGGGGTGATGACCGGATGTCCGGGCTGTCTGGGCAGCCTTTTGTGCTCCCTGGATGGCGCCTCCGGATGTCCGGGCTAGAGGCCGGATTTCCAGTGAGGGGGGCCGGATATCCGGTACCTGTAGCTTCTTCTGCAAACTCCTGACCATGTAGATCTCTAGGGGCCGGATGTCCGGTGCTTGGAGGCTGTTCTCGCCTTCTTCTGTTGATTCTCTTCTTCCGTGGACTTGGGGTATTGACCATCTTCATGTGCATCCTCAGGAGGGTCCTCTTGGTACCTAATTATGCACAACATTCCGGACTTAGGTAGTAGCCATGTCTCGAGAGGATCATATGAGATATCACTAAGGAGAGAAGTCACCTCGGTCTCGAGAGCTCTAGCTCGTGCTCTAGTCATGGGTCCTCTTGGTGCTTGGTGAGATGATGTAAGGTCCATGGGGATGACCGAAGGATGCTCCGCATCATCTCCCCCCCCCTTGGGAAAGATCCGACCTCGGATCAAAATCCTGATCACCATGGTATGGGGAGAGATCGGTGACGTTGAAGATGTCGCTCACGTTGTACTTGTCGCGTGGGAGATCGATCTTATAAGATTTGTTGTTGTAGCGTGCTAGCACCTTGAAGGGTCCATCGGCTTGAGGTAGGAGTTTGGACTTGCGTTTGTTGGAGAAGCGGTCCTTGCGAAGGTGTAGCCACACGAGATCTCCGATGTTGAATATCATGGGTTGCTTGTTGATGTTGAGCTTGGTCGTGAGTCGATGTACTTGGCGCTCGATGGCGTGCCTTGTATCTTCAAGCATCTTCTTGATGTAGCTTGCACGGGCACTTGCGTAGAGGTTGGTGTGCTCTTGTAGAGGAAGAGGTAGAATGTCCAATGGGGACAATGGGTTGAAGCCGTAGACGACCTCGAAGGGGGACTTGCCGGTCGTCGAATGTCTTGCACGGTTGTAGGTGTACTCGGCGATGGGTAGACACTCCTCCCACTCCTTGATGTTCTTCTTGATCAACACGCGAAGTAGAGTGGAGAGCGTACGGTTCGTCACCTCCGTTTGGCCGTCGGTTTGAGGATGATATGCGGATGAGAACAAGATCTTGATTCCGAGCTTGGCGCATAGCGTCTTCCAAAAGTAACTCAAGAATTTGACGTCGCGGTCGGAGACAATTGTCTTTGGTACTCCATGGAGGCGCAAGATTTTCCTACAAAAGAGATTTGCAACGTGTGAAGCATCATCTATCTTGTTGCAAGGAATGAAATGTGCCATCTTAGAAAATCGGTCCACAACAACAAACACGGAATCCTTGCCATTTTGAGTTCTAGGCAAAACAAGTACAAAATCCATGCTAATGTCTTCCCAAGGTTGATAAGGAATAGGAAGAGGCATGTAAAGACCATGGGATTGAGCTTTAGACTTAGCTTTGCGACTTGTAGAAAATCGGTTGGTGAAGCATGAGACGTTGCGGAACATCTTGGGCCAAAAGTAGTTCTTGGAGAGCGTGGCGGATGTCTTGTCGCGTCCAAAATGTCCCATGAGTCCGCCTCCATGAGCCTCTTGCAAAAGGAGCAAACGAAGAGAAGACTCGGGAATGCAAAGTTTGTTAGCTCTCATAAGTTAATCTTGCAAAAGGAACGGCTCCTTACCCTTGTTCAGACCTTAGATATAAAAGCAGAAACTTCGGTGTTGTTACCCACCGAGCTTCATATCAAGCATGAGGCTGAGATGAGGTTGAAAGAGTTACTTCGTGAAGAAGAACTAAAGTGGGCACTGCGTGCCAAGGTGCGAAAAGTGGTCCAGGGGGGCGCGAACACTCAGTTCTTCCACATGATAGCCAATGGCAAACATCAGAAGAATAGAATCTTCCAGCTAAAACAAGATGAGGGTACAATTATTGGTCAAGATAACCTGAAGCTCTATATTATTGAGTACTACAAACGATTGTTTGGACCACCAGAGGAGAACTGTGTGTCCCTGGATGAGTCTAGGGTCCAAGATGTACCTCAACTTACTATTGTGGAGAACGATATCCTAACTGCACCTTTCTCGGAAAAGGAGGTTTTCGAGGCCATTTCCAAGATGAAATGTAACAAGGCACCGGGGCCGGATGGTTTCCCGGCGGAGTTTTATAAGAAGTGCTGGAATATTATTAAAGGGGACATGATGCCGATGTTCCATGATTTGTTCTCGGGACATTTGCAGCTTTTCCAACTTAATTTTGGAACAATAACCCTACTGCCTAAGAAAACAGAGACCGTGAGAATCGAGCAATTTTGGCCTATCTGTCTTCTGAATGTCAGTTTCGAATTTTTTACCAAGGTTGGGACGATTAGGCTCACACAAATTGCGCACGCCATGGTGCAGCCTTCTCAAACGGCCTTCATGCCGGATAGGAACATCCTGGAAGGGGTTGTGGTCCTTCATGAAACGCTACATGAAATTCATACGAAAAAACTAGATGGTGTTCTTTTCAAAGTGGATTTCGAGAAGGCTTATGATAAAGTCAAATGGCAGTTTCTTCAACAGGCTTTACAAATGAAGGGCTTCGATGAAACTTGGCGACGCCAGGTGGAAGCATTCACACAAAAAGGGAGTGTTGGAATTAAAGTAAATGACGACATAGGTCATTACTTCCAAACTCATAAGGGATTGAGACAGGGCGACCCTATGTCACCTATTCTGTTCAATATTGTGGTTGATATGTTAGCAATCCTGATTGGGAGGGCCAAGGAGGCCGGTCAGGTGGAGGGATTGGTGCCTCATCTAGTTGATGGTGGTTTGTCCATCCTGCAATACGCTGATGATACAATCATATTCATGGAACATGATTTGGAAAAAGCGAGGAACATGAAGTTAGTGTTATGCCTGTTTGAACAATTGTCAGGGTTGAAGATTAATTTCCATAAAAGTGAGTTGTTCTGCTTTGGTAGAGCCAAAGACGAACAAGAGGCTTATACACAATTGTGTGGTTGTGAAGTTGGGGCTTTACCTTTCACGTATCTTGGTATTCGCATTCACCATCGTAAGCTAACAAATGGTGAGTGGAAGTGCATCGAGGATCGGTTTGAGAAGAAACTGAGTTGCTGGAAAGGAAAACTCATGTCTTTTGGAGGCAGGTTGATTCTTATCAACTCGGTGCTCACGAGTTTACCTATGTTTCTCTTATCCTTCTTTGAGGTCCCAGTTGGGGTTAGGAAAAGGCTGGACTTCTATCGATCTCGATTCTTTTGGCAGAGTGATGAGCTTAAAAGGAAGTACAGACTGGCCAAATGGGATATTATTTGTCGACCAAAGGACCAAGGGGGTCTTGGTATTGAAAATCTTGAAGTCAAGAACAGATGCCTTCTCAGTAAGTGGCTGTTTAAGTTGTCTTCTGAGACAGAGGCAACGTGGGCGCAGATTTTACGTAGTAAATATCTGCAGTCAAAGACATTATCCCAGGTTACTCTGAGACCTACGGATTCGCCGTTCTGGAAAGGGCTCATGAGGATCAAAGCCGCTTTCTTTAACAGAACGAGATATATTGTCGGTAATGGTGTTAATACGCGATTCTGGGAGGATACGTGGCTTGGTGACACGCCATTGGCGACCCAATATCCGTCCCTTTATCGTATTGTTCAGCGTCGGGAGGCTCTTGTTGCCACGGTTATGCAGTCTATTCCTCTCAACATTCAGTTCAGGAGGGTGCTTGTAGGGGATCGATGGGAAGTATGGCTTCACTTGGTCCGTAGGCTGATGGAGGTTCAGCTATCTCCTCAGTCCGATCAGTTATGTTGGAAGCTGACTAGATCTGGGGTGTTCACAGTTAAATCGATGTATATAGATATTATTAACCATACTGTGATCCCTAGTTCCAAAGAGGTTTGGAAAGTTAAGGTACCTTTGAAAATTAAAGTGTTTATGTGGTTTGTGCATAAACAAGTAATTTTAACAAAGGACAATCTACTTAAGCGCAACTGGACAGGTTCTACTAGGTGTAGTTTCTGTGATCGGGATGAGACTATCAAGCATTTATTTTTTGACTGTCCGTTGGCACGAGGGCTATGGCGCTCCGTGCAGATTGCCTTTAACATTACTCCTCCGACTTCGGTCAACACTTTATTTGGGGCGTGGCTTGTTGGGATAGAGTCCGAAACAGCCAGACACATTCGTGTAGGAGTATGTGCGTTGTTGTGGGCAATTTGGAATTGCATAAATGATTTGGTTTTTAACAGAACAACAAATATTCATTTTTTTGCAGGTTTTATTCCGGGCTACAGCACTGATCCGTATGTGGTCCTTACTCACTCCGACGGAGGCCAGGGAGCATTTGGTTACTGGATCTGTCTGGTGGGAGACGGTAGCGCGGGATATCTTCAACCGGTTTGGATGGCGATCATGTAATAGGATAGGCAATTAGTTTTCCTATCTTTCATTGTGCCAGCCGGCTGTGGCTTTTGGGGTTTTTAGTTTGGCAGCTGATGTTCTAGGTGAGCTAGCTGTTGCTTTTGTTTGCAGACGTTAAGACCTTGTTGAGACATATCTACTTTTTAATAAAAGTGGTTGTATGCATCGATCTGATGCAGAGGCCGGGGAGTCCCCCTTTTCAAATAAAAGTGGTTGTATGCATCGATCGATCCTTTATGTAATATTGTTCGCAAGATGTATGCGTCAAACACTTAGCATAAGGAGTAGCAAAAGATGGATCATTAGCATACAAGACTTTTATGTGCTCAAAGCCAATAACATTCAACTCAAGTTTAGTGACAAGCGTGCATATGCGTGAAAGTGCATCCGCAACTATATTTTCCTTACCCTTAATGTACTTGATCACATAGGGGAAAGATTCAATAAATTCACTCCATTTGGCATGACGCTTGTTCAACTTAGTTTGACCTTTTAAGTACTTAAGTGTTTCATGATCGGTATGGATGACAAACTCATGAGGTCTAAGATAATGTTCCCAAACATGTAGCACACACACTAAAGCATACAATTCTTTGTCATAGATGGGATCATTAAGTTGAGCACCGGAGAGTTTTTCACTAAAATAAGCAATGGCTCATTTTTCTTGCATCAAAACTCCGCCAATTCAGGTACCACTTGCATCACAATGAACCTCAAAAGTTTTGTCAAAGTTGGGCAAAGCAAGAATCGGAGCATGAGTGATGTGGAGCATCCCACGTTCATCCCCATGGACACTCCGACTACTCTCCAAGCCCCAAGGATACATAAGATGAGACCTCGAGCTTACGCCATTGGACCTAAGGTGAACTCGCTCCTTTCCGAATCCTCCCTTTCCGCATGTAAGACATGGATGCTACCTCAAGAGCGGACCTTGTGCATACTCAGGTACACCCGAGGAGATCATGGAGAGACCAAGGACCAAGGCCAGGTGTGCGCAGGAGCGAAGGAAGGAGAAGGAAGAAGATTCTGCTGCTACAGCAGCCGGACATCCGGCCATGTCCCGGACATCCGGCCAGGCCCGGACATCCGGCCCAGCGCCGGAAACCCGGCTCCCTTCTATCCAGAGAGCACCAACGTCGGCCAAGTCAGCTCGGACATCCGGCCAGGCCCGGACATCCGGCGCCCCGTCACAGAACGTCCAGAAGTTGGATCTCGCCAGCCCGGACAGCCGGCCCCAACGCCCGGACATCCGTCGTCTCGGGAAAGCCCGGACATCCGGCCCGTCGCCCGGACATCCGGCCCCTCCTGCCTGCGTGCAGTGTATCCTGGCCGAAAGCCCTTGTACCCCTTCACCCCTTAGACTATATATACTCCACCTCCACCTATGTTTTAGGGTTAGCAAAGGATTAGCTCATTTGAGATAGAGCTTTTCTCATCCATACGGATCACCTCCTCGTGAGAGACCACGGCCTCTTCGGAGAAGATCCACCATGGATTCAAGACCCCTTTACAGGAAGATCCCTCGTGGATTCAAGACCCCCTCTTGGAGATGAACTACCGCCGCTTGTATCAACCTTTGTTAGATCTGGACCGTGTATCTCTTTGTGTTTCTCAGATCTAGCACATGTGTAATCATATTCTCATTGGTTGAGTGTTTTCCTCTTGTGTTTCTCCGTGATTTCCCTCGTTCTCCTTCTCGCGTTCTTCGTATTCCTCATAGGGATCCGCTCCAAACGTGAAAGATCGGCCCCTAGGGTTCCGCCCTACATCATCTATGGTATCATGAGCCACGTTGATAACGTTTTTGGAGCCCCTACCCCGTGTTTTCTAGCTTCATTTTGTTGATTTCGTCCTAAATCCGAAAATCCCCACCAAAAATAGCCCCCAATTTTTTTTATGATTTGTTGGTTTGATGATGTTTTGTTGATTTTGATCCATGGATTTGCTTGGTTTCAAGTGGATCTAGCATCTCCCCAAGTTTCCCCACTTTCCATCCACGAAATCTCCACAATTTTGCCCCCGAAATCATATATTTCCGCCCCAAAATCGAGTTCCTCGAGTTCATCCTCCGATTTGGAGCCCCGACATCCGGCCCGACCCCCGGACATCCGGCCATCCCGGAAATCTAGCCATTAGCCCGGACATCCGGCTCCTGGAGCGCATTTTCATGCAAGGTTCTGGACATCAGGTCCCGGACATCCGGCCAAACCCCCGGATGTCCGCCCGCTGTCATTTCAGCTTTTCCCGTTTCACCGTTTTGACCATAACTAATTCATCCGGAGTCTGATTTTCGCGTTCTTTAGCTTGTTGAGTAGCTATTGACATCCCCCATCCATCCATCAAAATTTCCAAAATTTAGCAAGTTTTCCTAGGGCTTCCACCACATCATCCTCTACCCCACCACCGACTTCCGCAACCTAACCCATTTTGCTTGCCATAGCATTAGTGGTTGCTTGAGTAGTGATTTGAGTCTCCTAAGGTGTTTCGGCTACTTAAGGACGGTTGCTTCTTCATCAACCACCACCACCACTTCCGCATAACCTTGCCCACCATACATTTAGCCAACCCCAAATTAACCCAATTGTTGTTTGAGCTTGTTTGAGTTGTGGCTTGTGTCTCCTAAGGTGTTTCGGCTACTTAGGGATGGCAACTTCAACTCAGACACGTGTATAGCCCATCATTTCACTCCCGCATTGCCAAGTGCAAACCACCACCGCTTTCCGCTACCACCATTTTGACATTTTACGTGTGAGATTTTGAGTTCGTGGTTTTTCCGTTTCCTAAGGTGTTTCGGCTACTTAGGGACGAGTCTCCATTATCTTGGTTTCTACATAAAGAACACCACCACTCATCATCGCTTCGAGGTCGTCATCGACTTTGACCACTTCACCATCATCCGTCCGTGGCGTACAAACGAGAAACCCTCGACGGTAACCCCCATATCATCTTGGTATCATGGTATCCCTCCATTGTATATTCCCCTTACCATTGCATTGTTAACCCCTAGCCCATTTTGCGTTACTTGCCTATCAAGACTAGCCTTTTGAGTATTGCCGACAATGTTACTTGTGCACATTAGTGATCATACTTCCCTAGCATACATACCATACCATCGTGGTGCATATCTTGGTATAATATCTTGTGTCACAAGTTTGTTCCCACATATACACAATTGCTATCTTGGTTTGTGCATTGTGCAAAGTGGCCAAAAAAAGAGAATAAAGCTTTTAAGCAAAAGAGAGAGAGCAAAGAGCTTGTAAGCAAGTGCCATAGCATCATACCACATTGCATATAAGATTGTCATATCCGATCATCTTGGATCATCTTGAGAGAAACACCGGGAACCGTACATACATAGCATACTTGGGATAAAAAGTTTATAAATTTAGCATCTTATAGGTTGTGCACAAGTGTCGTATACGCCTATAGAGCAATGGTGCTAGCGTCTCCCTTGAGTTGTGCAACACGAGCATTTTCCGTGGATTCCACATTTTGTGCTCATTCCTTGGTTGCACGACCCCATTTATCTATCCGTGTGTGCGTTTCCGTGTGCCATCCATATTGCTATTGGTCCATTTGTTTCACTTGCGAATTTGAGAATCTTTTTCAACATTATTGGCTCTTGCTAACATTTTGCATCAAATTTTTGTGCCACTATCCTCACCGAGCTCCACCATAATCTTTACTTGTGTAGGTGTGAGAACCAACAAGAATTGGTACCAATTGTGCTATTTCCTTGTTACACATTTGAGTGATCATTGAACCATCTTCAACATTGGTCAAGGTACATCTGGTATAGTTCTTCTCTTTCTCCCACTCATATTTGCTCGAGTCTTGTGATGGATGGGCAAGGCATTTCCTCTCCGGACTACGACAACAACGACGGCGTGAACAACTACATCTCCAAAGCGTCCACCTTCGATCTACAACGACAAATGCAAGGCGCACAATCAAGATTGCGAGAGCGCATCGAGAACATCTCCATCGACATTCATCACTCCGAAGCAAGGAAAAGGGACTACATCGACATGAAGCTTTCCGCACATAAAGAGGAGCAAGATGCAAGGATGGACTAGATTAGACCCTTGATCAAGTCTTCTTCCCCTTCGCCATCTTCAAGGCGGCGACATTCGAGCCACAAGTCTTCGGAGCGCGAAAATGATGCAAGCGCAATTCGTCCACGTCCACATCTTCGTGATGACCACCATCACAATCGTGATCAACATCATCATGAAGGGCAAGTCACCTCCAAACAACATGTGCACGACGACGACGAACGACATCTACTACGAGCTCAAGCACGACAACGACACCATCATCATGAAGATGCTCCACAAGAGCAAACGTAGAAGTCCCAACATGCCCTACTTCACGCCAAGTCGAAGCTTCATGAGCAAAAGAGAAGACCGTGAGACGACCGCCACCAAGACGATGCTACGGCTACAACAACCACTTTGGCATCTTCGCCAAGTGCTATCAAGGCATCTTCGCCTTTGGACGTACGACATAATCACCTACTTCCCACGTGTACGCCTACATCGACTTCATCAAGTCCAAGGCGACTACCTATGGGCGAGGGTGACACTTCCATCTTCGGAAGCCCCTCAAGGAAGATGGCCAAGCATGGGAAACTCCCTTCGGTCATGGAGATGAGCTATGAGGTGCCACATCATATGGGCCTCCAACACCAAGACGGTGACAAGAAGGTCGAGCAAGGGCCATCCCCTTCGACCACGGTGACAAGCGCGAACCTCTTCAACAACATGGAGACGGCGCCCATATTGGACTGATACTTCGAGTCAAGCTACGCGACCGCGCATGGAGACATTTGCACCTACATCTCTCTGACACCCACATATGTCGAGATGCCCCATTTGTCATGTGAGGAGAGCCACCACCCCATGAGTGACATGAGTGACTCCACCATACGTGACATTGAGAGCATTTCTTATGAGAGGATGAGTGTGACCACCACTAGCCCCACATATGAGAGCATGCCACACATCCTATGTGAGGTTGAGCGCCATTTGAGTGACTCCACCAACCATATGAGTGAGAGCATGTTTGAGGGAGTGAGTGAGCCACAACACTTAGCGAGTGAGGTTGTTGACACGGCATGTGAGGCCACCATGATTTCTAACTACTTAACCTCTACTACTAGTGTGTTTCCTTCTTTGGTGCTAGGTCTCCTACATGACGACACGCCTATCCTCGACGAGTCCATCCTTCCAATGGACAAACCGATGGCCACAGTGGACGATGATGCACCCCCACATGGTTCCATCAAGATGAAGATGACAACGATTGGATCTTCAACACCTCACCTACAACACATGAGCCATGCTCCAAAGGTAACATAGGTGATGGTGCTTCTCTTGCCCCACTAGTGGACGCTCTTGACATCGATTGCTCCCATGATGTTGACCCACCTATTCCCAGCTTCATGCTAGTGCAACTTCCTCATGTCATGACTTACCAATTTATGATGAATATGATGATGAGCATGTTGAGTTGCCTAGTTGTGATGCTATGCTCCATAGGATATCATGTGAAAATTCTATTAGTCACATCATGTTTGACAACCCATTGAACTTGTCATATGCTATGAGTGAGATCTCCCATATTGCATCATTACAATCTCAACATAGTAACTATGCATGCCCCATTGAAATCAATCACATTTGCACTTATGGCATAGATGACGAGATGATGGTCATTGGCTTTTGTTTTTCATGTGATGATATTGCCATGCTTCCTTTACATGATTTGCGCAATTCATCTACTATGTCATGCCATGATCACATTGTTTCGAAAATGCTTTGTTTTGGATGTTTTCAATATTCTCCATGTGATGTTCCCATTAATGCTCATGAGGAGACCCCCATAGTTTACTCATACATATTAGGAGATCTTGATGCATTTCATACCTTGCATGATTCCCATAATTGTATGCACCATATGCATTCCATGAATAACAATGCTCTAGATATTTCTCATGATGCATTACATCCTTTGAGTCTCCATTATGTCATGCATAATAACAAACCTCCCATGATGGATGACATGTTTCTATATCACGCATCTCATTTATTTTAGCATTGGCTATTTAGTGCTAACCAACACAAGCACGTGCGCATCATGATGGATGATGTGTACATATACCACGCACACAATTTTTCCTTTGTCTTTTTTTTGTGTAGGTACTCGCATATACTCGTCAACCTCTCAATCCCAAGAGTTGACTAAATGAGCTCTTGAGAGCAATGATGCTTTGGGATCACGTGAATTGTCCTTACCACTGTTCTCTTCACGCAACGACTACGCGCATCTCTTCTACTTAGCTCTCACACGACTATGGGCTATTTACCACTTGTCCCATTATGCCCATACTACCATGTTCACTTTGCATGTTATACTTGCTTCTATGCCTTTGCCATGCAATTGTGACCCTTGCTTGCATCTACCCATGATTGACCATTATGCTACTTCTATGTGTATTTGCATGCTTGGTGGAGATCCTAGTAGCCTTTTCCATGATTTCTTTGTGCCCCATGCTATTGATGCTTGTTGTGTTGGGAGAGTCATGATGACCCATTGCTTTACATATGGCTTCTCACCAATACATTCATGCTATTTTCCTCATATCTTGCTTTCATGCTTGTGCTATGTCATGTGAATTATTCTTGCACACTATTTGCACCAATGACATGCTTGCCATGATTCCTCCTAGTATGTTGCATCTTCGCACTACTAGATTGCTTGACTTGATCGCTATGATTGCTTGCTATGTTGCATCATCCATGTTCCACTATTACTTGCTTTCTTGGGTTGATGACATATATGCTCATGCCTCTCACATGATATATCTTGATCGTTGTCTCTTGTGTCCATTAGTTGCCTCTTTCATATCCACATATATTGAGTGCGACCATACTATGCTTATCGATCTTGGAGACTTTGACACCTTACTTGTGATGCATGTTTGTTTGATTTAGCCTATTGCATTTGGTTGTTCTCGCATCATATGCCTCCATACTATGAAATGCTCCCCTATACTTCCTTATGATGAGCATGATGCATACACTTGTTTGGTATCTTACCACACGAATGATAGGTTTTGCACTTCCGCTAACCTCATTTGTTTTTCCAAGTGTTTTTCATGTTCTTTCGTTTGAAGGATTCACAAGGCATTGCCGTCATGAGACATATTGGTTATGTGAAGGCATACATGATGTGCAACTCCAACATCTTCGGGAACATTCTTGAGGTGAACTCCTTCTCTTTGAGCCATCCTCAAATACGCATATTGGATGGGCCATTCTTTCATTGTTGTTTCCTTCTTGCTGTCTACATGATACATCTCACGAACGAAGGAGCGACATGGGAGATTGACTCTATGGACCTTTACATTGAGGAGCGCTCACACTTCTTGGATGCACCTTCGGAACTCCACTCATGCCATGGCATCGAGCATTGGTATACCACCACCTCCATATTTCTTGATTGTGCTCACACTTGTTATGCTCGATGGACATATCATACTCACCACAAGTTTGCACCTCATGCATGGATTGACTCACATTATGATTGGCTTGTTGCATCTTGTATTCCCATGTCATCCATGATATATGAGCTTGTGCATTTCCTTAGCAAATTTGTTGTGATCTTCCTTGATGGCATATTCATACATCATGATCATATTGTCCACCATCAATTGCATGATAGCATACACATATTGAGCATCCATTGCCATATTCATGTTATTGATGAACCGTCCCTCTATGACATCATTTTGCACAATGGTAGAATTTGTCGCTTTGTGCACCATGCTTTTGTTCCCATGAACGCTTTGCATACCTTCCTAGAACATCTTGATAAGCTTCATGCGCTTTGTCATGCACATTCTTGCCGAACGGACTCATACTTACTTGATGGACACTTTGTGTGCGCTAACCATTGTATTTCCAAGTGTACTTTGTGTTTGCTCATTTTGCATGTACCACATACCGGAGACACCTTGGAGTAATTGGATTGCGCAATGCCTTCATCTATGTCCAACAACAAGTTCGTCCACGACAACCGTTTCCATGGTGATGAGGATCACGATCCGAGGTCGAATCTTTCCCAAGGGGGGGGGGAGATGATGCGGAGTATCCCACGTTCATCCCCATGTACACTCTGACTACTCTCCAAGCCCAAGGATACATAAGATGAGACCTCGAGCTTACGCCATTGGACCTAAGGTGAACTCGCTCCTTTCCGAATCCTCCCTTTTCGCATGTAAGACATCGATGCTACCTCAAGAGCGGACCTTGTGCATACTCAGGTACACACGAGGAGATCATGGAGAGCCCAAGGACCAAGGCCAAGTGTGCGCGAGAGCGAAGAAAGGAGAAGGAAGAAGAGTCTGCTGCTACAGCAGCCGGACATCCGGCCATGTCTCGGACATCCGGCCAGGCCCGGACAACCGGCCCAACGCCGGAAATCCGGCTCCCTTCTATCCAGAGAGCACCAACGTCGGCCAAGTCAGCCCGGACATCCGGCCAGACCCGGACATCCGGCGCCCCGTCACAGAACGTCCAGAAGCTGGATCTCACCAGCCCGGACATCCGACCTCAACGCCCGGACATCCGGCGTCTCGGGAAAGCCCGGACATCCGGCCCGTTGCCCGGACATCTGGCCCCTCCTGCCTGTGTGCAGTGTATCTGAGCCAAAAGCCCTTGTACCCCTTCGCCCCTTAGACTATATATACTCCACCTCCACCTACGTTTTAGGGTTAGCTAAGGATTAGCTCATTTGAGATAGAGCTTTTCTCATCCATATGGATCTCCTCCTCGTGAGAGACCGCGGCCTCTTCGAAGAAGATCCACCATGGATTCAAGACCCCTTTACGGGAAGATCCCTCGTGGATTCAAGACCTCCTCTCGGAGATGAACTACCGCCGCTTGTATTGTCCTTTGTTGGATTTGGACCGTGTATCTCTTTGTGTTTCTCGAATCTAGCACATGTGTAATCATATTCTCGTTGGTTTAGTGTTTTCCTCTTGTGTTTCCCCGTGATTTCCCTCGTTCCCCTTCTCGCGTTCTTCGTGTTCCTCGTAGGGATCCGCTCCAAACGTGAAAGATCGGCTCCTAGGGTTCCGCCCTACATCAATGAGTAAGCAAAGACTTGAGCTCATCAAAAGCGATGGATTGCAAAGATCCCCAAACAAAAGGAGCATTCTTCTTACTCATGGCATCCAAAGGAGCGGAAATAGTGCTAAAGTCTTTCACAAAGCGTCGATAAAAACCTGCAAGGCCGAGAAAGCTACGCACTTGTTGCAAATTGGTGGGTTGGGGCCAAGTTTTAATTGCTTGAATTTTAGATTCATCAACATGGACACCCTTGGAAGAGATAACGAAACCCAAGAAAACAACTTTGTCAACACCAAACGTGCACTTTTTCATGTTGGCATAAAGACGTTCCTTGCGAAGGGTTTGCAAAATAGCCCTAACATGCTTTAGATGCTCTTTCATGGATTTGCTAAACACAAGAATATCATCAAAGTAAACCACAACAAAGATGCCAATATAAGGTCGAAGCACAAAATGCATAAGACGCATGAAAGTACCGGGAGCTTCCGATAAACCCATGGGCATAACCAACCACTCGTATAAGCCAAATTTGGTTTTGAAAGCAGTTTTCCACTCATCACCTTCTTGTATGCGGATTTGATAATAGCCACTTTTAAGATCTATTTTTGAGAAAATGGTGGCACCGCTAAGTTCATCAAGCATATCATCTAAGCGAGGAATGGGATGCCTATAACGAATGGTAATAGCATTGATGGGTCTACAATCAGAGCACATGCGAAAACTATCATCTTGCTTGGGCACAAGTATAACGGGAATGGCACAAGGGCTTAAGATTTCACGTACATGACCGTTGTCGATTAGTTGTTGTACTTGCCGTTGGATCTCCTTAGTTTCTTCGGGGTTGACATGGTATGGAGCTTTGTTTGGTAGGGGCGCTCCGGGAATGAGGTCAATTCGATGCTCAATGCCTCGTAGAGGAGGTAGACCCGAAGATAGCTCATCGGGGAAAACATCTTCGAATTCCTGCAAAAGAGATTGAAACACTAAAGGTAGCTCCTGAGAGGTGTTAGTTTTTGGGTCCCCATCCTTGCACACAAGGACAAAGTGCATAACACTCGATGGGTTCTCACACACTTCTCTCATCTCACTTTTGGTGGCAAATAGGACTAGGGTTTTCTCTCTAGGCGAAGAGGCGCTCAAGTTTGTCTTGTGGCTCTCACTCACTTTTGGGTGGATCACTTTCTCACTCTTCTCTCCATGATGGGTGGCTTGCTTATCGGCTATCACTTGACTAGGATACATAGGTCGAAGCAAATACTCCTTTCCTTTCATCTTGAAGCTATAGTGATTGGTATGCCCGTTGTGGATGGCACCATGGTCGAATTGCCAAGGCCTACCAAGAAGGAGGTGGCAAACGGACATCGGGACGACATCACACTCCAAAGTGTCTTCATATGCACCAATTTTTGAAGGAGACTTGGACCGTATGCTCAACTCGTATAGTGCCGGAGTCACTTAGCCATTGGACTTTTTATGGGTGCGGGTGCTTCATCTTGACCAATTGAAGCTTGGAGCATAATTCTTCACTTGCCAAGTTGTGGCAACTACCTCCATCGATGATGACCTTGACGTACCTTCCATTAGTGTCGGCCTTTGTGTGGAAGATGTGGCATCTTTGGTCTTCTTCTTGTTGATGTTGAAGAGTCAAGACTTTGCAAACAACGAGAGCGGGGCTCGAATCCTCATCACAAAATACTTGATCATCTTCATCCTCGTTCACGCGCCGGTGCATGGTGACTTGCTCAAGGGCTTCCATCTCCTCGTCACTCATGGAGTCATAGGTTCCATCATCATTGAGGATCATGGTGCGCTTCATTGTGCATTCATAGGACTTCTGGCCTCGGCCGCCACAAGTGAAACACTTGAAGGAGCTTGTCTTGACGGTCTCATCGGTCGGAGTATATGATGAAGCGCGCGGCTTGAAGTTGCTTGTAGTAGAAGGAGGGCGACTTGAGCTTGTCGAAGTTTTCTTGTAACTTGACTTGTCGTTGCTTGTATATGGCTTGGTTGAGGTTAAGGTTGGAGGAGTCATTGAAGCCATGTTATTGGAAAAGACGTAGGTCTTGGATGAGTACTTGGCGTACTTGAAGTCATCTTGCACTTGACATTCGGCTTTTGTAGCTTGATGCACGAGCTCAATGAGGTTGCTTGATGGGATGATTGAGTCCATTCAAGAAACGTGCCATAGTTTGCTCATCATCTTCCATGACATTGGCTCGAATCATGGCTATCTCCATTTCCTTGTAGTATTCTTCAACACTGTTTGTTCCTTGCTTGAGGAGTTGGAGTTTCTTGAAGAGATCATGGTTGTAGTATGTGGGCACAAAACGTGCTCGCATGACTTCCTTCATTTGAGCCCAAGTGGTGATTGGTGGTTCACCTCTTGCTTCACGGTGCTCAAGGACTTGTTCCCACCATATGAGCACATAGTCTTGGAACTCAAGTGATGCCATAGCGATCTTCTTCTCTTCCTCATAGTTGTGCAAATGAAAGATTTTGTCGACCTTCAATGCCCATGAGAGGTACTCTTTGGGGTCATTGCTTCCATTGAACTTGGGCATTGTGAATTTGAGCTTGCCATAGCGTTGCTCTTCGTTGTGTTGTTGGCGATGGTGATGATGACGCCCTTGGCGTGGCGGATAATCATCGTCATGTTGCTCTTGGCGCGTAGGAAGTCCATGATCAACTTGCTCTTGTTGAACTTGAGGTTGAGGAGGAGCTTGTCGAGCTTGTGGAGGAGCTTGAGGAACTTGACGTTGCACGCGCGGTTGGTAGTTCCGCTCTTGGATTTCTTCTCGAAGTGCTTCCTCTTGATTGCGCCAGTCTCAGTTGTGGTTGGCGATTGCTCGACTTGATTCTTGAAGGGCACGTTGCGCCTCAAGAGCTTGTGCTTCACGTTGTTGTTGTTGTTGAAGACGTTGAGCCTCGGCGTCTTGTTCCTCTTGATGTAGACGCGCTCGTTCTTCCTCTTGGCGACGTAGACGTTGTCGTTCTTGAGCTTGAGCAAACACAACTTGGTGTGGTTGAGGACGAGGTACTTGCTCATCGACTTGCTCTTATGAATGCTTGCCGAGTAGAGGATTGTGAGATGCACGACGGTCTTGACGCGCGGAGTGTTCGATGTCGGTGTACTTGAGCCGGAGAAGGTGTCGTTGGAGTGTCGACTTGAGCGGCTTCATCTTGAGTATGAAGAAGTTGAAGGAGGACGGTTCACCAACAAGGTGCGGATCTCGTCCATCCTTGCATCGTTCTCTTGCTTGTGAGTGTTGAGCTTATTGTCGAAGTAGTCCTTGGTACGTTTCTCAGAGAGTCGCAAGTCGGTGGCGAGGTTGTCGATGTGGTCGGTCATAGCTTGTTACTCTTGATGCAACACTCGTTGTGCACCAAAGAGGTGGCTCTTGGTGACGTATGATGACATGTCGTCGTCTTGCTCGGTGAAGAGTGGGTTGGTAGAAGTACTTGGCCTATCCATCATTCCAAGAAAAATGTGAGTGGTATAAGGAGAAGAACTTATACCAATTGTACCTTGACCGATGTTGACGATGAATCAAGTTCACTCAAATGCGGACAATGAAATAGCACTATTGGTACCAATTCTTGTCGGTTCTCACACCTACACAAGTAAAAGCTTATGGTGGAGCTTGGTTAGGATGGTGGCACAAAATTTGATGCAATTGTAAGTGAGCTTCAATAATGTTGGAAAAGATTCACAAATTTGCAAATGCAACAAGTAGACCAAGCAAGTAGTGGTACACGGAAACACACGCGCAAATAGATAAGTGGGATTGTGCAAACCAAAAGTGAGCCAAAATGTGGAATCCACGAAAATGCTCTTGTTGCACAATACACAAGAGATGCTAGCACAATTGCACAATAGGCGGATACGGAACTTGTGCACAACCTACTAGGCAAAAATGCAACGACCTCTATCCCAAGTATGCTACATGTATGGTATTTCGGTGCTATGATCCAAGATGATCGAGTATGACAATCTTAATGTAGTATGATGCTATGGCTTTTGCTTATAAGATCTTTGCTTATCTTTCCTCTTTGCTTAAAAGCTTGGGTGGCTCTTTCACTTTTGAGCTCTTTTCTCATGCAAAACTTCACGAACCAAGATAGCAATTGTGTATGCTATGACAACTTTGTGACACAAAAGTTGATGCCAAGATATGCACCACGATGGTATGGTATGTATGCTATGGAGTATGATCACTAATGTGCACAAGTCATGTTGCCGGCAATACTCAATGGCTAGTCTCGATGGGTAAGCTACGCAAAAGTAAAGCCATGTGGGTATCAATGCAATTGCAAGGTATGACAAAGATGTCGTCGAAGTTACCGTCCTTGGCGATGATGAGTATTTGATGGAGATGAGTGGTGGTGATGTTGACGTCGAACCGTACCTATATAGCCGAAACACAATAGGACACGGGAACCACAACCCAAAATCTCAAAGACCAAAACATGTCAAAATCGTCATAGGAGGTAGCGGTGAGTGGTGGTGGTGCTTGTGGAAAGCGGTGGTGGAATGCGGAAGTAAGCGTGGGCATCAGAGCTGGGCGAAACTAAGCGGAAATGGGCGCGGGGAATGGAGTTGCTGCTGCCAGGGGCCAGATGTCCGGGCCAGTGGCCGGATGCCGGATGTCCGGTGGACAAGGGCGGATGTCCGGGCTCCTGGATCGGGGACGAACACGATGAACTCCATGGGAAAAAGGGCAACTCCGGGGCAAAATTCGGATGAATTGGTGGATGGAAATCGCGGGAGAGATGGGGAAAAGCTAGATCCACTCGATGCAAAGAAGATCCATGGATCAAATCCAACAAAACTTCATCACACCAACAAATCACAAAAAAATTTGGGGGCTATTTTTGGTGGGGAATTTTCGGATTTAGGACGAAAACAACAAAATCAAGCTAGAAAACACGGGGTAGGGGCTTCAAAAACGTGATCAACGTGGCTCATGATACCAAGATGATGTAGGGCGGAAGCCTAGGGGCCGATCTTTCACGTTTGGAGAGGATCCCTACGGGGAACACAAAGAATGCGCGGAAGAACACAAGGGAAATCACGAGGGGAAAACAAGAGAAACACTCAACCGACACAAAATTGATCACACAAGTGCTAGATCATCGAGGGCACAAAGTAACACGAGATCCAAAGTCAACAAGGGATGGTACAAGAGTAACCGTTCTTCTCCCTGAGGAGGTCTTGATTTTCTTCTACGAATGGGGGCCTTGAATCCGGATGGATCTTCTCCGAAGAGGTGCGGTCCCTCACGAGGAGTAGATCCGGTACGGATGAGCAATGCTCTATCTCAAATGAGCTATCACAATGCTAACCCTAAAACGTAGGTGGGGATGGAGTATATATAGTCTAGGGGCGAAGGGGGTACATGGGCCTTGGCCCTTACACTGTTCGCAGATAGGGCAGGCCGGATGTCCGGGCGTGGGGCCGGATGTCCGGTGGCTCGCGAGGGGCCGGATGTCCGGGCTGAAGGGGCGGATGTCCGGGCTGGTGGAGTCGGCCGTGCTGCTCTCTGGATGGGCGGCGCCGGATTTCCGGGCGGAGGGGCCGGATGTCCGGGGCTTCGGGAGGCGCCGGATGTCCGGGGTGATGACCGGATGTCCGGGCTGTCTGGGCAGCCTTCTGTGCTCCCTAGAAGGCGCCTCCGGATGTCCGGGCCAGAGGCCAGATTTCTAGTGAGGGGCGCCGGATGTTCGGTACCTATAGCTTCTTCTGCAAACTCCTGACCATGTAGATCTCCAGGGGCCAGATGTTTGGGGCCATGGCCGGATGTCCGGGGCCTGGAGGTTGTTCTCGCCTTCTTCCGTTGGTTCTCTTCTTCCGTGGACTTGGGGTCTTGACCATCTTCATGTGCATCCTCGGGAGGGTCCTCTTGGTACCTAATTATGCACAACATTCTGGACTTAGGTAGTAGCCATGTCTCAAGAGGATCATATGAGATATCACTAAGGAGAGAAGCCACCTCGGTCTCGAGGGCTCTAGCTCTCGCTCTAGTCATGGGTCCGCTTGGTGCTTGGTGAGATGATGGAAGGTCCATGGGGATGACCGAAGGATGCTCCGCATCAGGTCTCCATTGCTTTGGTTTAATCACCATTGGAGGAAGATGGATGAGTCTATGTTTGGGGAGTCTTAGATGTAGAGTGCCTATGCTTGATGGAGAGTTCTTTAGTGAATGGAAAAATGAGATGCTTGGAATTTTTCATGAATATCACTTGAACAAGTACATTACTACTCCTTGTGAACCACTTGTTGATCCCTTGCATCCTACCCATGATGAGTCTCTTGACATGATTCACAATCTTAGAACTTTCAATCTTATCACTAGAGGTTTGCCTAGACATTTGATTGGTCACTTGCCAACTCTTCATTGTGCTTATACTATATGGAGATTTCTTGAGGATCGATTTCCGGACTATTCCTTGAAAAACTTAGATGGGATTCTTCATAAGTCTATTGTTTTGAATAAGATGAATCCCAATGATCCTAAGTTTGGAGATTGTTTATTTGAGCTTACTAATCTTATGCGTGCCAAAGGAGATGTTGGAATCATTAGCAATATCATTTCCGAAGCTATTAGAATTCATAGAGATGAACATTGTCAAAATCATATATCTAATGAATCACTCTCTCTAGGAAATGATCATTTGGAAGAGGATGTTGAACATGGATACTATGATGAGGATGATGAGAATGACTTTGATCTTGAAGAGTCTATGAGACACTTTGGTCTTATGGCTAACCTTGGCAGCTACATGGCTGGAGGAAAGGAATGGGTCCTTGATAGTGGATGTACTGATCACATGACCGGAGACAAAGATATGTTTCGTGAGTGATGAGGACATGGCCACCACAGTTACACCCATATCCCCTGCGGTTTTACCTCTTAGAACAGTTGCTAGAGCTTAGATATGCCAATTAAATTATCAGGTACTTTCGTTTCTTGGTAATGTTTCTAGTGTTCATGAGAATATGATGCTGCCTAACTTAGATACATTTGTGTTGCTTGCAAGTGAAGGGACTAAGAGGGACAAGAAGGTTGAACATTGGAGCATGGTCAAGCACGGAGATGAAGGTGCGTGCGAAGAGAACAAGAACGGAGGTTCAAGTCGAGATTTCCGGACTTTGAAGCCACCATGGTGACATACAAGAAGATGGACGAAATATACAAGATGGCCTTTCATAAATTTCATCCATAGCTTATTATTGGTGTGGCGCGACCTTATTTTGGGCCAGGCCCATGTAATCTATTTTTAGAGTCCATATTGTAGGGGAAACGACTTAGGAGGTATTTTAGTCCCACCTTGCCAAGGGTGGACAAAATCCCCTCTATTTTCCCTATAAATATAGCCCTTAAGGCATCGTTTAGACTTGGGTTTTATTTAGTTAAAAGTTAGCTTTGCTGCAACTTCGTGTACTTCGTTTATGTCCAACGACCAGACCAAGATCGCTTATGAAACCCCACTTTGGTCAATACTTCATCCATATTCGCAATATTCAGATTGCTTTATCATATTCTTGCTTGTTCTTCGATTGCTTGCAGGAATAGACCTTCGTGGTCAGGTTGATCGTGCTCCGGTGTGGTCAATAACCTCTCGGAGTTGGTTTAGAGATTGCTAAGGAGCAACGTCGTGCACGTTTGTAGTTGGATCGTCAAAGTCGTCTCCACCAAATCGATAGTTATCATCTCATCGAAAGATTGGGACACCCCGCCTCTATCAAGTGGTATCAGTTTTCAGGTTGCTCAGCGAGATTTTCCAGTTTTTCAGTCTTAGATTGCATCTGTTCTTCATACCTATAGTCCAAGAAAAAGCCAAAAAAAGTTAGATTAGTTCATCCGTGTCCCAGACAGTCTAAGCCTTTTCGCCATCGCCACTTACTTTTTGCATTGTTGAATTTTCGGTTGCATCGTGTGTCGAGTTGCTGGTTTTAGTGTCTAAACTTTTAAAGTTTCGAGTTCTGGTCACGTTTTGTTCACGTCACGTCCGCTCACACGATCATCCACTTCATTGTCATCTTCTGCTGCTACTTATTTTCGTCGCCATCATCACCATCCTTCTACTTTTGTCATTCATCGCCGTCATCACTTTATTTCATCTTGGAGCCTGATTCATCTTGTGAAAAAAAAAAGTTTGCAGAAGGAAAATTCTGATAGATTTGCAAGGAGAATCCATCTATTGATTTTCCATAGTTTGTTGGCTAGAGCATCATAGTTGCCACGTTTGGAACTTGGAGAAAGGAAACGGAGAAAGGGGAAATCAGATCGGTTAAAAAAAGCAAAAAAAAAAAGAGAGAGGCAAGTTTGGTGCGGCTAAGGGGAAGGCACAAAGAGTTTGGAAGGCATTAAAGCTTGGTAGGAACGATTTGGTCTGTTAAACAAACTGATCGGTTGTCTTTCACGTGGTTATTTCCTTTTTGTAAGAAAGATTTTGCTATTAATTGATCTGATTGCTGGGTTGTTTGGAAGGCCACGTTTGGTTCTATTAAGAAGGCAAGTCGGATCAGCCAAAAAAAGAAACAAGGGAGGAGATACCGTGAGAAGTTTGGAAGGTTTTATAGGTGAAAAAAAAACAATAGAAGAGGAAAGAGATCTGTTGTGTTGTTTGGGAAAAAAGTTGGGAGAAAAAAAAGAGCGATCTGCAGAGAGATTAGATCGGACAAAGAAAAAGGGAGAGAGGAGGAAATAAAGGCTTCAGCCGCATATTTTGGAAGGAAGTAAAAGAAAAACAAATCTTCCACAACAAAAGAGAGAGAGGGAGAGAGGGCTGATCGGTTTACTTCAACAGAGGAAAGAGAGGTTGGCGAAATAAAAGGAACAGAGAGAGAAAGTTTCCTTTCATTGTTGGATATACGTGGAAACAAGTCCCACGAATTTTGGAACAACCAAAAAAAGGAGGGGGAATTAAAGAGTCCAGATTCGGTTGGAGGTTTCCATATTCTGGACGTTTCTTGAAGAAAAAAAAAAGACTGCTGATATTATGGAAAGTTGGATCCGCTGCTGATTTGGTATCTTTTGGTAGAGGAAATTTTGGACGTGTCAATAGGAAAGACATATAAACAATAAGTACAGACCATATTCCTATTGGGATCTGCGCCCACAAAAAAAAGGCAAGTGCGTTGGTGTTTGGCATCTAGCTGATTTTGTGGGACGCTTACTTAGGGCGTTTTGACTGGAAAAAAAGAAACAAGAGAAGGGAAGGGCACATGATGTTGCCTAGGTCCTCGCCATAAAAAAATCTCTTGGCTGATTCAGTTGTGTTTCCCATGAAAAAAAAACAGGTCGTGCAGTTTTTCTTTGGCGAGAGAGAAAAGCGCAGCGATTGACTTGATCCCTTAGTGGTGTTGGCTTCACAAGACAAAGCAAGACTAGCTAACTGAAGGAGTGGTACATGACTAGTATACTTGTGCCTCAAAGTTGACTTGGATCAGGAAGAGGGCCACAAGATTTCTCTGCTGCCTCGTTGGTTTTTCCGCTTTAGGCACCTATTTTGATTGCAGATTCTAGTGGGCACGTTTGGACTTTGGAAAAAGAAAAAAAAATTAGCGGTGCTTTGCTGTGCTATAAACCAGTACACACAATAGTCACTTTGGAGTGAAAAAAAAAGTGGAAGGAGGCTTGTACCAAAGTGTGGTGTTGGCAACATCTTGTGAATTCGTCTGTGTCTTAGGCTCGCGTCTTTAGCACGGTCTAGCCTAGGGCCAGCACTCGGCCACTTTGAGCGAATTTTCAGCTTGCATTAATTAACGTGGTTGTAGCATTTTTTTACCACATATATCAAGCCAACCTAGCTCCACATATTTCTACACCATGTATACATACGTTCACATGGCAATCGATTTACCCAACTTTTGGAGTTATTTGACAATGCTGGTTGCCGGTCACCACCTGCTGCATGGTAAGAACTTGTAAGACTTTGATTTGTTGTACTGTGAGCGCTTTACCATCACTTCCCAGTAGTTCATAGGAAAATTATTTTTGGATTTTGTTTCTTGTTTCTACTAATCATGACAGGATCCAGAGTCAGTTCATGGGCTTTGTCGATCATGGGAGACGTGCCACCACCTATGCAAATATCACAACCGTCACGAGAGGTGCACAAACATCCAGATGCACATGATCAGGTTAATGTTTCTAACCACCATTTAAAGGCCGTTTTAGACCTGCTTTATATATTGAATGGGAGTTCGACATAAATAATATATTTGCTTCCCATAATTTTGATGAACATAAAAAATTTAAGGTTGCGGTTGGTTCTTTCACCGGTTATGCTTTAGTTTGGTGGAGTGAATATAGTCGGTTACACCCTGATTATATACCTACTACTTGGGATGATTTGAAACTTGCCATGCGACATACATTTGTCCCCGCTTATTATACTCGTGACATGATGAAAAAGTTGCAACATTTAAAACAAGGTAGTGACACCGTAACGAAATATTATGATGATTTACAAACTACCTTGTTGTGTTCCTCTTTAGAAGAAAGTGAAGAAGATTTCATGGATGTATTTTGGGGCGGATTAAACCGTGACATTCAGGATATACTAATTCATGAAACATGTTATCCTATGGACCGTTTCTTTCGTCTTGCTTGCAAAGCTGAACAGGAGATAACAAGACATGTTGCCCACAAGACAAACAAGCGAAAGGTGCAAATCCCAAGAATTGCAACGGTTGTTCCTTCCACCACTGCGTGTCCTATGAAAACAACATCCATTGTTGAGAGCACTACAGCACCTCCACCATGTGTCGTGTCGCCACCTAGAGTGCCTATATCATCTTTGTTGATCATAAGAGGTAATGACAAAGGTACCTATCTTCCACCTCCACATGAGTATGATGAATGCCTTGTTAATTTAAGTGAACCATGCGATGAGCTACCCACTACTTTGATCACACCAGCTATTTTAGAGGACTATGTTCATTATTTGACTTTGCCATGTGATCAAACAATTTTGAGTGAACCCATTGAATTAACTATTGACGCAAAAGAATCATGTGAATCAGGGAATAAATCATATTTGGATCAAATACGTTTGAAAATAATTGTTCCAATGTTTAATCATTTTGATATGACATCTAATCTTGGCGATGATTCATCAATGTTAGGATGGTTTAATGATAAGCATTGTCAATCTTTTGATATGAATAAGAGCTTCACTTATATGTGCAAACTAAGTTGCAATATTTTCATGCCTTTGACTTCTTGTGATAATATATTGGCTTTATATTTCATGACTTTTGAAGGATGCTCTTGTATAACTATGTCACATGTGCCCCAACTGAGATCAGTAAAAATGGATGACATATACATATACAACGTGTACACCTTGTCTCTTTTGTTAGCCAGATTTCAGATTAAGCAACGCCGAGGACGGCTTTGTTTTCAAGAATGGGAGGATGATGAGGACATGGCCACTACAGTTACACCCATATCCCCTGCTATTTTACCTCTTAGAACAGTTGTTAGAGCTTAGATATGCCAATTAAATTATCAAGTACTTTCATTTCTTGGTAATGTTTCTAGTGTTCATGAGAATATGATGCTGCCTAACTTAGATACATTTGTGTTGCTTGCAATTGAAGGGCCTAGCAGGGACAAGAAGGTTGAACATTCGAGAATGGTCAAGCACGGAGATGAAGGTGCGTGCGAAGAGAACAAGAACGGAGGTTCAAGTCAAGATTTCTGGACTTTGAAGCCACCATGATGACATACAAGAAGATGGACGAAATATACAAGATGACCTTTCATAAATTTTGTCCATAGCTTATTCTTGGTGTGGCGCGATCTTATTTTGGGCCAGGCCCATGTAATCTATTTTTAGGGTCCATATTGTAGGGGAAATGACTTAGGAGGTGTTTTAGTCCCACCTTGGCAAGGGTGGACAAAATCCCCTCTCTTTTCCCTATAAATATAGCCCTTAAGGCATCGTTTAGACTTGGGTTTTATTTAGTTAAAAGTTAGCCTTTGCTACAACTTCGTGTACTTCGTTTGTGTCCAACGACCAGACCAAGACCGCTTATGAAACCCCACTTTTGTCAATACTTCATCCATATTCGCAATATTCAGATTGCTCTATCATATTCTTGCTTGTTCTTCGATTCCTTGCAGGAATAGACCTTCGTGGTCAGGTTGATCGTGCTCCGGCGTGGTCAATAACCTCTCAAAGTTGGTTTAGTGATTGCTAAGGCGCAACGTCGTGCATGTTTGTAGTCGGATCGTCAAAGTCATCTCCACCAAATCGATAGTTATCATCTCATCGAAAGATCGGGACACCCCGCCTCTATCAGTGAGCTTGCTGAAAACGATGACCCTCGAAAGTATGTCACTTTTGGTGATAACTCAAAGGGTAAGGTGGTTGGCCTCGGTAAGGTGGCCATCTCACATGACAACTCCATACAAAATGTTATGCTCATTGAATCTCTTGGCTATAATCCACTTTCTGTATCTAGACTAGCTGACTTTGGGTTCAATGTCCTATTTACTAAAGTAGATTGCCAAGTGTTTCAAAGAAATAATCATAAAATGGTCTTTACCGACATACGTAGAGCTGATCTATACACTGTTAATTTCACTAAAAAGGCTCAACCTAGAACTTGCTTAATTGCTAAATCTTCTAAAGGCTGGTTGTGACATGGATGGTTAGGTCATGTGGGCATGCGAAACCTTGACAAGCTTATTAAAGATGATCATATCCTTGGTGTTAAATATGTCATATCTGACAAGGATAGACTTTGCAGCGCTTGCCAAGCAGGAAAACAGGTTGGAGAAAGCCACCCCGTGAAGAACATCATGACAACTAGGAGACCGCTCGAGCTACTTCATATGGATCTTTTCGGTCCCAACGCCTACAAGAGTCTTTGTGGTAACTCATTTGGACTAGTCATTGTTGCTGATTTTTCAAGATTTACGTGGGTGTTCTTTCTTGATGATAAATCGCAGGTCCAAAAGATCTTCAAAAACTTTGCTAGGAAGACCCAAAATCATTTTGAAGTGAAGATCAAGAAGGTTCGCAGCGACAACGGAACGGAGTTCAAGAACGCCAATGTGGACACCTTTCTTGATGAAGAAGGGATTTCACATGAGTTCTCAGCTACGTACACACCTTAACCAAATGGAGTTGTTGAGAGGAAGAACCGGACACTCATCGTAATGGCAAGAACGATGCTTGATGAGTACAGGACGCCGAAACACTTTTGGGCAGAAGCGGTTGAGACAGCTTGTCATGCAACGAATCGTCTATATCTTCACATGCTACTCAGCAAGATGGCATACGAGCTTCTCACCGGTAACAAACCCCAAGTTGGATACTTTCGGGTATTCGGCTCAAAGTGTTACATTCTTGATAAGCATCACCGTTCGAAATTTGCTCCTAAGTCTCATGAAGGTTTCCTACTCGGTTATGGCTCAAACTCTCACACTTACTGTGTCTACAACAATTTAACCCGAAAGGTTGAAAAGAAGGCAGATGTGAAGTTTGATGAATCTAACGGCTCGCAAATAGAGCAATTGCCAATTGATGTAGGTGACAAAGATCCTTCAGAAGCAATCCAAGACTTGTCTATTGGCAAGATTCGCCCAACGGAGGTGAAGGAGAGTACCTCGTCAGTCCAAGTGGAAGCCTCAATTTGACGCCAAGGCGAACCAAAAGTTGACTTGGAGGCATCCACGAGTGGGACACACCAAGACGATGAGAACGAGGATATACAACAAGATGAACCTCGATGACCTCCTTCCCCACCTCCACGAGAGAACAACAACGCCAACAACAATGAAGAAAGACAAGAGGAAGAACAAGACAATGAAGAGGATGTTCCACCCCGACCCAAACAAAAGCTCTCACGAGTTCGAGCAAGAGTCTCAAGAGATCATCCCGGCAAACAAATCTTTGATGACATTCAAACCGGGAGAAATACTCGCTCTAAATCTTGTTTAGCTAACTTTTGTGAACATTACTCATTCATTTCTAGCATTGAACCTATGAAGGTTGAAGAAGCATTGGAAGATCCGGGTTGGATAAATGCGATGCATGAAGAGCTACACAACTTTGAGAGGAACCAAGTGTGGACGTTGGTTAAAAAGCCCGATGAGAAGCACAATGTCATTGGAACCAAATGGGTGTTTCATAAGAAGCAAGATGAAGATGGAAAAGTTGTACGCAACAAGGCTCGTCTCGTTGCTAAGGCTACACTCAAGTCGAAGGTATGGACTATGGTGAGACTTATACCCCCGTTGCTAGACTTGAGTCCATCCGCATCTTACTTGCTTATGCCAATCATCATGACATTACCTTATATCAAATGGACATCAAAAGTGCTTTTATTAGTGGTGAAATTGAGGAGGAAGTTTATGTTAAACAACCTCCCGACTTTGTTAATCCTAAGAAAACCAACCATGTTTACAAACTCCACAAAGCTCTTTATGGTCTTAAACAAGCTCCTAGAGCTTGGTATAAATGCTTGACTAAGTTTCTTCTTGAAAAAGGGTTTGAAATTGGTAAAATTGATTCTACACTCTTTACTAAAAGGGTTAATGGAGAATTATTTGTGTGCCAAATTTATGTTGATGATACCATATTTGGTTCAACTAACCCTCATTTTAGTGAAAAGTTTGGAAAGCTTATGTCGGAGAAGTTTGAGATGTCTATGATGAGTGAACTCAAGTTCTTTCTTGGTTTGCAAACCAAGCAAACTAAGGAGGGAACCTTTATCTCTCAAACAAAGTATATCAAGGACTTACTCAAGAAGTTCAACATGCAAGAATGCAAAGGTATGAATACCCCCATGCCTACTAGTGGACATCTTGACTTGACAAAGGATGGCGAACCGGTTAACCAAAAGGTTTACCGCTCAATGATTGGTTCGTTGTTATATCTATGTGCCTCCCGTCTTGATATCATGCTAAGTGTGTGCATGTGTGCACGATATCAAGCGGCCCCCAAAGAGTGTCATCTTAAGGCTGTGAAAAGGATAGTGAGATACTTAATACATAAACCAAATTTTGGCATTTGGTATCCTAAGAGCTCTTCTTTTAATCTTGTTGGATACTCCGATTCGAACTATGCCGGTGACAAGGTTGATAGAAAGTCCACTTCGGGTACTTGTCAATTTCTTGATAGCTCTCTTGTGTCTTGGTCCTCGAAGAAACAAAACTCGGTATCCTTATCCACCGCCAAAGTGGAATACATTGCCGCGGGTTCATGTTGTGCTCAATTACTTTGGATGAACCAAACTCTTAAAGATTATGGGATACATGTGAGCATGTTCCATTGCTTTGCGACAATGAGAGTGCCATTAAGATTGCTCATAATCTCGTGCAACATTCTCGAACTAAGCATATTGAAGTTTGTCATCATTTCATTCAAGATCATGTCTCTAAGGGAGATATCAAACTTAAGCATGTTCGTACCGATAAGCAATTGGCAGATATATTCACCAAACCACTTGATGAGAACATGTTTTGCAGGTTAAGAGGTGAATTGAACATCATTGATGCCTCAAATTTGGAGTAGAACCTCCAAGTGGATGCATGCAAGGCATGAGCCTTACTATGACTAATCCTTGACATTTCGCTTGCGATGATGATCATATGTCTTGGACATAGTTGTACACTTGCATGCTATCGGTTAGACGATCTCGTTGGCCCTTGCCGAGGAGAAAATCGAACCGACAGGAGTTGCCGTGTGCGCTATTTGCAGACTTTTCTTCTGTCTTTGATTTTGAGATGAAGATTGATTTGATCTCTGATGACTGAACACGGACTCGATGTAGATTCTTCCGACCGGCTTTTCTTCATCTGGCCGATCGTGAGCCTCTCGATCCTCAGTAAAAAATCCCTTCAAGAACTCATCACCTCCGTGCGCAGGCCCCACGGTGGGCGCCAACTGTCGTGGATTTGTCACGGCAGATGTCCTAGTGAAAGGACTTAGTCGTGGAGCCAACGCATCTATGTGGTAGCTTGAGAGGGGTTGAGTGGGACGAGAGACGCAGGGCGGATCAACATGCAAGACAAGGGTTTTAGACAGCTTCGGGCCCCGGGAAACATCATCCGGTAATAACCCTACATGCTGTTTGAGGCTAGGTCTCATTATCATCATGAGGGAGTCGCCGTAAACCGGCTCTCCTCTTTGTGTCTAGCCCTAAGATTGTTTTCTTCCTGCTTGTAGCTTCTAACTTGTCCCCCTTTGGGGAGCCCTGCCCCTCCTTATATATGTTGAAGGGGCGGGTTACATGTGGAGTCCTATTAGGATTAGGACTAGTCTATCTCTAATACAAACCGGATACAAGTCCTAGTCTTAACTCCTTGTAAGGCAAATATTCCTTTCCTCTTAAACCGGCCCACAATGGTTGAACCGGCCTTCATGAACCGCCAGATAGGCCACCGGGTCTTGTTGCTCCTCTGGCCCGCCTGCCAGATTACCAATGATTTGTAAATCGTCTGGTCTGTGCAGGTCACAGGTGAATCGCCAAGTCCGACCGGTTTATCCTTCCGGCTGGTTTTACGCCGCGGGGCATATCCCCGACATTAGCCCCCAAGTTTAGCTTGGATTTATCCATGGTAAACTTATGCTGCAAAATAAACACCAAAACAATTTTGACAGGTTGTGCTCCGGGTTAAGAATTCTTGTAGACCGACACTGATCATCCTTAAGTCCTTGTTATTTCCTCCTTCTAGAAAATCCGGGTCAATAACCAGCTTCATACTCAAATTGCTGACGTTGGTTTCTCATAGAAAAATATTGTGAAGAATAATCCACTTGAGTCAGCTTCCAAAGCGCCGGTTTAAGAAATATTGGTCTTGAAATATTCATCTGATATTTAGCCGATTTGAAGATGTAAAAACTTGCCGGTTTAACATTACCAAAATGGCCGGGTTATAAAAACTGATAATTCCGGGTCATGATTTGTTGCCAACACCAGTTCATGATTATTGATGACGCCGGGTTGCAGACACAGGGTCGTAATGATTGGTGACGCTGAGTCAATCCGGTTTCCTCAAAACAGAGAATTTGAAAATAATTCTTCGATAATAATATAATACCTGTAGCCTCCAAGTCTTGAGCAGAACAAAGTGATGGCTTAAGACTTGCTTCAATATAAATACTGCCACTTAAGAAGAAATCCATGTTGTTCATCCCAGTCACTTAGTAAAAACTGAATAGTCCATATTATGTAGCCCCCAAGTGTCGGGTTGTCATGCTTGCAGCAACCTGGGACTTGTAATTGTCTTATACTCATAAAAACTTCAATCAGTGTATCCCCCAAGGGTCGGGTCATTATGCAATAATGAGCAGGGACTTTGTAGGTATAATCATGTAGATTTGAGCAATGATATGTAGCCCCCAAGGGTCGGCTCAGTAAGGTAATATTGAGCTGGGACTTGATATATACTTCAATGAAAACAACATCATATGATGTAACCCCCATTATGGGACTTGAATCCACGTCCACAAGGTTAAGAGCCTTGTGCTTTACCAACTGAGCAGTGGACCCTTCAATATAATGAAAATTTATGTACCTTGAATTGTTGACATGAGCAATTGGTAGCCCCCAAGGGCCAGCTCATTATAATGAGATGAGTCGGGTCTTCAATAAGATGAACAAAGAATGACTTTGCATTAGCCCCCAAGTGTCATGGTGCATGCTTGCAGCGACATGAGACTTGCATGTAATCTCAATTTTAATAATGTAGCCCCCAAGTGCTGGGTCGTAAGCCTGCAGCGACTCGGGACTATTCCTTCCATTGCAGAATAAATCATATTCATCAATAAAATAATATCCATTGCTTTAAAGCGACTTTGAAAACCTTAATCATAATACTGGTTATTGATAACCATAATAAAAATCCAGCCATGTTGGCTATTTGAAGATTTGAATAATATAATCCAATGATTTATGAGCGCATGATTCCAATAGCGCAATCCAAATATGTGCTGGCGACTTATAGTCGAAACCAGACCGGGTTAATAAACGCCGGTGATTTATAATTATGCTTTATTCAACCTGTTTCTGCATACAACAAGTTTAAAGTGTCCTGGCGTTTACCGCCGGACGGGTCATAATGCCCAACATATAACCCAGGTTTATAACCAAGGCTGCACTTAAGAATAATCAAATATGAAATATATCATACCTGTGACATTGAATCACATCATTGGTTTACCAAATTTTTGTAGTAGAGGTAATAACCCAAATTTGGAGTACTGATAACTCCTTCCATATTGTGCCGGTTTATGATAAAACCGTACCGGGTTGTGATAAACACCGGATTAACCATATATAATGCTAGCGACTTATAGTCGAAACCAGACCGGGGTAATAATCGCCGGATCATAATTAGTCATGTACTGACAACTTGTAGTTGAAAGTCAAGCCGGGTTAATGAACACCGGTTTACTCCATAATAAGATGGTAACATAAAATCAAATCGGATTAACAATGTCGGTTTAAAAATCACAACAAAAAATAAGTTATGTAAAAATACTTGAAGCAAAAGGCAATGATAAAACCGTTTGCAAGAAAGATGCTTTACTGAGCTGATCAGATGGTGTTACCATGGTCGGACAGGACCAAGCCCCCAATAGGAGTGACAATGGTTCAAGTCAGCCAGGTCCCCAAATGATTCGTGGCATATATGCCAGATCAAGAGGCGTGGCAATGGTTCGGGTTTGACCATGCCCCCAAGTGATTTTGTGGCCTGAGGCCGACCAAGAGGCGTGACTGGTTCAGACTTGACCATGTCCCCAAATGATCTGGTGGCTGTCGCCTATCAAAGGGTGTCGCGTTGGTTCGGACACGACCAAGGCCCCCAGTGATATATAAAAAGCAAATGTCAAGGGGTAAACCGGAGGCCGCTTTAAAAATAGAGCCACTCCATGTAACCACACATGATAAGAAAGACAGAGACCCCGCTTTATGAAGCAGAAGCCCCCATGTGATCAATAATATGTCAGGCCAATAAGGCAGGATACCCATGCTTGAACCGCGCATCATGGCAGCAGGTCCTCTTTGGAAATTTTTAACTTTTTGCAAGAGATAAATCCTTCTTGAGCCGGTACGTTAAATCGGATATTGAGAGCTTCAAAGCTTTGTGGGAAACACCTTTCCCTTGAACCGGATTTTAAACCGGAATCCTCATTTTCAGCCAGAAATTTTCTGACGACCTTTAAACTCGAACTTGCGAGAAGTTAATTCCTTTTTGAACCGGAAATTCTTAAACCGGATTTGAGAGCTTCAGTGAGACTGGCTTCCCTTGAGCCGGACTTTAAACCGGAATCTTTTCTGATGACCCGGAACTTCTTCATTGAGCCAGGATTTTGTAATTGTCATATACTTTCCAAGCCGGAAATTTTCTGACGGCCTTCAAATAACAGTGGCCTCCGGGACCGGGTTATCTTTCCCTCCATTGTCCTGGGGTTTTTAAATTTGTTGAAACTGGCAAGACTTGTTGCATCATATCATCGTAGCCCCCGAGTCTCAAGGTGACTCGAAGAGTTGGCTTGAGATTCTCTATATTTGATCGTCATATAAACCGACATAACTTGTATATCATTGGTGTTGATAGCACGATGTAAATGCACAGAAGGTTGAGGTGACTCGGCGGGTTATAAATGATCCCGTATGAGCCGTGTCAGCAACTCGGCCAATGGTTCCTTCCAACTGGCGATTTGAAGTTAACCAAACTGTAGTGGCGGCGACTTGTGCGCCTGCCCATTGAGCCATCCAGTGCAGACAGCGGTTGATAGTATATGATAATTTGCCTCCAATTTGAAAGAAAACCGGGCTACCCAAACTGTGACTTGCTCATGCAGACATGTGCGGCCTGGTATGTTGATGTAGACCAGGCCGCGAGAGACGGATGGCAAGGACGACCGCATCATCAGAAGCGGCTTAGACAGATGAACCGGACACGGCGTTGTAAGCCGGCGCGGACGGGAGAGTATGTGAACTTGTGTTTTGGTAACAAACAAAGTCCATTTTTTCACAAATTCTGGCTTGATAGCCCCCGAGGCTTGAGGCGACTCGAGGGGTCGTCTTCAAGCTCTTTGTTGCTGAAATAAAACACATGAATGCATTACACCGTTCGTTATATATACAACAAAATTAAATAATAATTTTGGTGACTTTGTCAACTTGTGTTCAAGTTGTTAATCATTTGACTCGACTAAGTAGGCTCACGCGTGGAATTTTTTCGTGGAATATGATATGTTCAAGGTCGACAAAGTCCATGATAAGCATTAGAGTCAATTGACAATACCATACCCACTACTTGGTCGGTTACGAGTTGCATCTGACTTAGTAAAGAACGAACATAAAATTATTTCGCTGATATGTAGGGCACCCATGTTTGAACTGTGCATCGTGGCAAATAGTCCTCTTTGGTAACCTTACGACTCAACTTTATGGGAAGAAATGATAGCCCCCAAGATTAACTCAAAGGTGCCGGATATATTTAATTGGCTGGGAAAAAATGAAATTTAAATGTAGCTTGTTTTTATGATGTGGCATAAGTCGGCGAAGTCGGAGATGGTCCAGCGGGAGTCGTAAGCAGGTAACCTGACTGACGGCTCGAGACAGTGGCGAGAGACGGCATTTCGAAGACTTCGCGGCGCGAGATTGCTGAACCGGAGGTGGCATGATCCGAGCCTTCTTAGCTCGAGTCGAAGAAGATCACGATGTTGGTGAAGCTTGGTGTGATGGACTCTGAAATTTGTCAACAGTGGATGTCGAAGTTGTTGTTGAAGCCGGCCGTGGTAGAGGCGACTTGGAGGGGCGCGGCCGTGGCCGGTTCAGCGCGCGTCGTCCGCGGTAGGGCATCAACAAAGTATGTGTTGATGTACTTGGCTTGGCCTTTTTCCTTCTTGATTTGACCTGCCCTGGATGACGTGCGTGTGTACGCCGGCTTGGTGGTACATGAATGCTTGGGACTCTGGGCGTACATCTCATTTACTTTTGTTTTGATGTGATCACCGAGACTTGCAGATCGCATCACGGGATTTTTTTTTGTTGGATGAACGCGAATACTGAGAATCAAAGATATAGCAAATATTTGATGTGGCCGTAGCACCATAACCCCTTTCTCTTTTAAACAAAATAACTCGGGACTTGACTCCCTTGTGAGTTGCAGGTAATCTGGTCGCTGATGATTTGACGCGGTAGCCTGGCTCGCAAGTGGAGGCGGACCCGGACTCGGACATGGAGAGCGGCGGTGGCTCAGGGGCCACCGGCCCGATGGAAACCATTCAAAAACGAGTTTCACGCCCAAACTTCCGGGTCGTAGTTTGTTTCCTTTTTTTTAAACCGGGTCTGTATCCTTTCCAGCATCGGGGCCGGCTGTGGAACAACTAGTACTCTGGGACAATAGCCCTCACGTAGATGGCAAGGCTTAGAACCGGTCAAACCAGAGGAACTCCTGCATGCATGAATACTAATACGAGCAATTTGCGTCGATCCGTGTGCAGTTTTTGTCATCTGGTGACGTCATGGATGGAAGGGCAGGGCAGGCAGCATCTTGCCTGCATGTTTGGATCAGGAAACACCGATCCTTGCGCGCGGATGTCGCTGTTGTACTTTTTTCTTCTCTTTCTCAATCTGAATCGGATCCAAACCAATCTGACTTCTATTCTCCATTGTCGCTTGTACCGGCCACGTGTGATTTTTTTTAGACGATCCCGTTGGCCCTTGCCGAGGAGAAAATCGAACCGACAGGAGTTGCCGTGTGCGCTATTTGCAGACTTTTCTTCTGTCTTTGATTTTGAGATGAAGATTGATTTGATCTCTGATGACTGATCACGGACTCGATGTAGATTCTTCCGACCGGCTTTTCTTCATCTGGCCGATCGTGAGCCTCTCGATCCTCAGTAAAAAATCCCTTCAAGAACTCATCACCTCCGTGCGCAGGCCCCACGATGGGCGCCAACTGTCGTGGATTTGTCACGGCAGATGTCCTAGTGAAAGGACTTAGTCGTGGAGCCAATGCATCTATGTGGTAGCTTGAGAGGGGTTGAGTGGGACGAGAGACGCAGCGCGGATTAACATGCAAGACAAGGGTTTTAGATAGCTTCGGGCCCCGGGAAACATCATCTGGTAATAAGCCTACATGTTGTTTGAGGCTAGGTCTCATTATCATCATGAGGGAGTCGCCGTAAACCGGCTCTCCTCTTTGTGTCTAGCCCTAAGATTGTTTTCTTCCTGCTTGTAGCTTCTAACTTGTCCCCCTTTGGGGAGCCCTGCCCCTCCTTATATATGTTGAAGGGGCGGGTTACATGTGGAGTCCTATTAGGATTAGGACTAGTCTATCTCTAATACAAACCGGATACAAGTCCTAGTCTTAACTCCTTGTAAGGCAAATATTCCTTTCCTCTTAAACCGGCCCACAATGGTTGAACCGGCCTTCATGAACCGCCAGACAGGCCACCGGGTCTTGTTGCTCCTCTGGCCCGCCTGCCGGATTACCAATGATTTGTAAATCGTCTGGTCTGTGCAGGTCACAGGTGAATCGCCAAGTCCGGCCGGTTTATCCTTCCGGCTGGTTTTACGCCGCGGGGCATATCCCCGACAAACCCTTGTAGGTACTTGGACGAACCCAACTGTATGAGATTGCAACTCAATCACATTCTAAGAAATCTCTACATCTCCAAGTCTCTACAATATGGTGGTTGAAGACAAGGAAGCACGAATCCATTCAATATATCCTTTGACAAATTCCTTATACCAAATTTTATTTGGTATCAAATTTCATGATTGTCATCTTGGATACACAAGTTCCCTTCCTAGCGAGACTAACCTATGTAGGAAGATGAACTTCAACTACAAGTGGTGCTCCCAAATCTTGATGATCTACATCAACTTGAGCACCCTACACAAGTTCAACTACATGACCAAGTTCAACACCACCACCCAAGGTATGTCATTCCATCTTAGAGAAGCTTTACCCCAAGACATGTGTCAAAGCAACTCAACAAGATGTGAATACATCAAAATGCTCAAACGAAAAATGGCAACCCCATTTTGAGCTTAAACGATGAGTATGACCTATTATCAAGTGTCCTCACTTGACTCCTAAGTCAATATACTCTAACATAGGTTACTTTGTCGCCGACCATTTCTAGATGAAGTTCTTTGTTGTTTCTCTGTGCTCTTGCATTTGACTCTTACATGCTTGTTCCCTGAGAGAGTCCTGGATTAGGGGGTATCCGGACAGCCGGACTGTGTACAACGTCCGGACTATTGAAGCGTGAAGATACAAGACTCAAGACTTCGGCCCGTGTCCGGATGGGACTCTCCTTTGCGTGGGAGGCAAGCTTGGCGATCCGGATATTATATTTCCTTCCTTGCAACCGACTCCATGTAAACCCTAGCCCTCTCCGGTGTCTATATAAACCGGAGAGGTTGGTCCTTAGAAGGCCGATCACAATTACATTCATACCATCATAAGCTAGCTCTTAGGGTTTAGCCTCTACGATCTCGTGGTAGATCTACTCTTGTACTACCCATATCATCAATATTAATCAAGCAGGAAGTAGGGTTTTACCTCCCTCGAGAGGGCCCGAACCTGGGTAAATATCTGTGTCCCTTGCTTCCCGTTACCATCATCCTTGACGCACAGATCGGGACCCCCTACCCGAGATCCGCCGGTTTCGACACCGACATTGGTGCTTTCATTGAGAGTTCCTATGTGTCGTCACTGTCAGGCTTGACGGCTCCTTCAATCATCACCAACAACGCTGCCTAGAGCGAGACTTTCCTCCCCGGACAGATCTTTGTATTCGGCGGCTTCGCACTATGGGCCAATTCACTTGGCCACCTGGAGCAGATTGATAGCTATGCCCCCGGCCACCAGGTCAGGTTCGGGAACTTGAACTACACGGCGGATATTCGCGGGGACTTGATCTTCGACGGATTCGAGCCAGCGCCGAACAGTCACAATGAGCACCTGTTGTCAGACGTTGTTCGGGATATCACCCTGACAGAAGCCACGGGCCTAAATCCGAGGCAGGTTGCGTTGCCTAAGGACGGAGGGCTGGACCCCGTCCCGCAGACCAACCCTCATTGGCAACGAAGCCGAACACAGGTCTCACCTCTGAGGGAGCCTGTAACTCCGAACCCCCGGATTCGTATCCGGATGTAGGTTCCAGTCCGCGCGTCCCTGAGCTCGCCGATCCTGGTCGGGCTCCGGTGATGGAGTTCACCGCGATGGACATCTTTCAGCACTCGCCCTTCGGCGACATACTAAACTCATTTAAAATTCTCTCCTTGATAGAGAATTCCGGGCCGAACTATGCCCGGCTCGGGTGGGAAGCAGGCGACGAAGAAATTCGTTACCCACCCACCACCCACTTGATAGCCACGGTTGATGATTTAGCCGACGTGCTTGACTTCGACTCCGAAGGCATCGACGGTATGGACGACGATGGAGGAGAAGACTCAGAATCTATGGGGTACCGGATTCCCGCCTCGTCACACGACATATATATGGTGGATACGCCCAAGGAAGGTGATGGTGATAATCCGGAAGACAACACCCCTGGGCAAAAACCAAAGCGACAGCGCAGACACCGTTCCAAATCGGGAAACAGTAACAATATCAGCAAGAGCGCCAGGAGAATGGATAATCCAGTCAACCCCGAAGGCAACAACGACCATACGGAACCAGCGATGGAGCAGGATGAACCAGGTCACCCCGAACACAGTTCGGAGCAGATGCCCGAAGACAATGGTCCAGAGGGACGAGCTCATCAAACAGTCCCAGGACAAGAAGACAGCCCGGACGATGACGCATTCATCATTCTGGAAGAACGCGTGAAACGAGAGAACCTCCATAGAAAGCTTATGGCCACAGCGAGAAGTCTGAAGAGGCAGAAGCAACGGCTTAAAGCCGCACAGGAAACGCTCAATCGCAGATGGAATAAAGTGCTAGACACTGAAGAAAGATATGGCGACGATCGCCACACAAAGAGCTACCCAAAACGTAAGCTACTGCCAGAATTCGACGACAAGGCCGTCCCACCAAATAGTAACACGACTAGGAGACCGGAGGTACCACTTCATAACCGCAATAAATCAACCACCGAAGACGCCCACGATCTACGTGAGCACCTTGATAAGAAAGCTGGCGCAGCTAGGTCCATCTACGGATCTAAAGGACACACCCCGGCGGCGGACTGTGGTCGTCAAAACAATTATGACAACCAAACACCAGTTCGGAATAAACACCGAACACAACAACAGCCGACGGCATGCCACAACACGTCTAGATATAGAGGGGCTGCTCACACCCTGTGCTTCAGTGACGAAGTACTAGACCACGAATTCCCGCAGGGCTTTAAACCTGTGAACATAGAGGCATACGACGGAACTACAGACCCAGGGGTCTGGATCGAGGACTTTATCCTACACATACACATGGCTCGTGGGGATGACCTCCACGCCATCAAATACCTTCCCCTCAAACTGAAGGGACCAGCTCGGCACTGGTTGAAAAGCCTCCCCGAAAATTCAATTGGGAGTTGGGAGGAACTAGAGGACGCTTTCAGGGCCAATTTTCAAGGGACTTATGTCCGGCCTCTGGATGCTGACGATTTAAGTCACATAATTCAAAAACCCGGTGAGTCCGCCCGCAAGCTTTGGAACAGATTCCTCACTAATAAGAATCAAATTGTTGATTGTCCGGATGCCGAAGCCCTAGCGGCATTCATCCGCGACGAGTGGCTCGCCAGACACCTCGGCCAAGAAAAGCCTAGGACAATGGCATCCCTAACAAGCCTTATGACCCGCTTTTGCGCAGGTGAAGATAGCTGGCTAGCCCGTAAAGGCACCAGCGACCCCAGCACATCCAAAATAAGGGACGGCAACGGGAATCCACGGCGTAATAAAAATAAACGCCAAAACAAGGAAGAGAGCCTGGACAACACAACGGTTAATGCCGGATTCAGGGGCTCTCGACCTAACCAGCAAAATAAGCAACCTAAAGGCAGTAAAGAGGGACCGTCCGGTCTGAACAGAGTTCTGGACAGACTATGCTAAATTCATGGCACCCCCGACAAACCTGCGAACCACACGCACAGAGAGTGCTGGGTCTTCAAGCAGGCCGGCAAACTAAACGCCGAACACAAGGGAAGGGAAACACCAAGTGAAGACGAGGATAAATCTCGCCAGCCGAACACTGGGGGATAGAAAAAATTCCCGCCAGAGGTTAAAACAGTGAACATGATCCACATGACTCGCACATCCTTGGGAAGGCATGAACACGCCCATAAAGGCGCGTGCGATATAGAGCCCATCGTACCCACACCTAACTACGGGATGTCTTGTTCGATCACTTTTGATCGCCTGGACGGCCGAACTAGTATTCGGCGCGAAGGATCAAACGCCTTGGTGCTTGACCCAATAATTGACGGATACCATCTCACTCATGTCCTCATGGATGGCGGCAGCAGTCTCAATTTAATATATGAGGACACTGTCCGCAGGATGGGGATAGACTCACCCAGAATCAGCAAGATTAACACCACCTTTGAAGGGGTGATACCAGGCGTTGAAGCCTACAGCAGGGGCTCCGTCACACTGGAGGTAACATTCGGCTCTCTAGGCAACTCCAGAAGCGAAGAACTAGACTTCATTATCGCACCCTTCCAAAGCAGCTATCAAGCACTGCTTGGAAGAACGGCCTTCGCCCGCTTCAATGCATTGCCGCACTATGGTTACCTTACACTTAAGATGCCCGGTCCACGCGGCGTCATCACCGTTAGCGGAATAACAGAGCGCTCTTCGCGCGCAGAGGAATACGCGACGGCCCTAACGGCCGGACTATAAGCGGCCTCTAACAAAATATGACGGGTCGTTAAGGCCACGGACACGGTTAGACGAGTCCGGTAGCCCATACCAAACCAGGGCATTGTATATGTAATCCTATAGTGGACACCAGGGGCTAATGACAGGGCCCCACACTTGGATCAACCTTATTAGCAGGCCAGCATCTTACACTTCTTACTATCAATCACATACTCACGTTGCACTCCCCTATGAGTTGCCCTTTTCCGCAGTCAATGCTCGCGCGATACCCTTCCAGGAGGCGGCACAACGGAGACAAAGGCACAGACGTGCAGCAGGGCCCCGTTCAACAGGTTTGTTTTTAGATTAAGCCCCTGTGTAAACCTTTTCTATTGCCTCTTGTTTGTTTAACCATCCCATGGGTTCCGTACCCACAGAGGATACTGCCGTTTTTGGCATTTCGCCACGACAGATTAACGCACGCACCTGGAAATACAGGGTTTATAATGAATGGGCATTCTTGAGCTCATCATCCTTTATAAAGTCCGAATACCTTCGGGAGTGTTCGGGGTCATGAGTTTGGCCTTATATGCATCAGCTCCGAATCATGTCTTTGCTCAAATGTTGGGTTTGCCCGGCTCCTGGGTTCGCCGCCTTACGTTCCGTTATAATCGGCTAAGGTGGCCAAAGGAGAACTACTGCGATTGTGCCCTAGTTATTCCGGATGAGCACCTCAGTAGAGAAAGCCGAAAACTGACTATCATGATACAGCGAGAGACTGGTCAACCACTCGATGACTCACCGGAATCTCTAGGATTCCTCCACATTAACGAAGGGCCATTTCCTGGCCAGGTACATACGCGCCCGTATTCGGATGCACGCGAAGGTACCAGGGGCTACATAGTAGCCCCAACGTTAGAATCCCACGGCTATGCGAAAGTGTTATAGCTACATAGTCCGGTTGCCTAGTTCGACGTGCGATCACCTCCTTGCCGGACCAAGACGTTGGATAAAGAGGGATCAAGCACATTTTTTCACGAACACCCCCGCATTGTATGCGTGGGGGCTGAAGCCAACGGCTGCTATATTTCGGATTACCCACACATATATAGATATATATAAACAGCCGCACACGGGGCACAATCATATTTTCAGACAAACATTATAAATATAATCTTCTAATCAAAATAAACATTGTTTTTACAATGATTTGAATCATCACTCGAATAAGAGATTCTTCGGGCACTGCGCCTCTATCAGGCGGGCACCCTCTGTGACCTGCGCCAAGTAGTGCCCAGCCGGATATTGGCCCCCCACCGGATCCTAAGACGCTATCATAGTGGCATCCATATCCGTCCAATACGCTTTAATGCGGGCAAGGGCCATCCGAGCACCCTCTATGCATGCCGACCGCCTCATGGCATCGATCCGAGGCACGGCCCCAAGGAACTGTTGCACTAAACCAAAGTAGTTGTCTGCTACGTCTCGAGCTTGCGTTGGTTTCCCCGAAGAGGAGAGGATGATGCAGCACAGTAGGGTAAGTATCAATCCAGTAGGAGGTCACGCGCAAGTCCCTCGTACTTGCACAACACGATAGCAACTCGCAACCAACGCTTAGGGGTTGTCAATCCCTTCACGGTCACTTACGAGAGTCGGATCTGATAGAGATAATATTTGTGGTATTTTTGATAGATAGATGCAAAGTAAAAAGTAAAGTCAAAGTAAAAAAACAAAGCAAGTAAATAAAGTGATATAGATTGATATGATGAGAATAGACCCGGGGGCCATAGGTTTCACTAGTGGCTTCTCTCAAGAGCATAAGTATTCTATGGTGGTTGAACAAATTACTGTTGAGCAATTGACAGAATTGAGCATAGTTATGAGTATATCTAGGCAATGATCATGTATATAGGCATCACGTCCGTGACAAGTAGATCGAAAAGATTCTGCATCTACTACTATTACTCCACTCATCGACTGCTATCTAGCATGCATCTAGAGTATTAAGTTAAAAACAGAGTAACGCCTTAAGCAAGATGACATGATGTAGAGGGATAAATTCATGCAATATGATAAAAAACCCATCTTGTTATCCTCGATGGCAACAATACAATACGTGCCTTGCAACTCTTTCTGTCACTGAGTAAGGACACCGTAAGATTAAACCCAAAGCCATGCACTTCTCCCATTGCAAGAACTACCAATCTAGTTGGCCAAACCAAACGGATAATTCTAAGAGACTTGCAAAGATAACTCAATCATACATAAAAGAATTTAGAGAAGAATCAAATATTTTCCATAGATAATACTGGATCATAAACCCACAATTCATCGGTCTCAACAAACACACCGCAAAAAGAAGATTACATCGAATAGATCTCCACAAGAGAGGGGGAGAACATTGTATTGAGATCCAAAAAGAGAGAAGAAGCCATCTAGCTACTAGCTATGGACCCGAAGGTCTGAAGTAAACTACTCACACTTCATCGGAGGGGCTATGGTGTTGATGTAGAAGCCCTTCGTGGTGGATGCCCCCTCCGGCGGAGCTCCGGAACAGGCCCCAAGATGGGATCTCGTGGATACAGAAGGTTGCGGCGGTGGAATTAGGTTTTTGGCTCCTCTTCTGATCATACGGGGATACGTAGGTATATATAGGAGGAAGGAGTACGTCGGTGGAGCTCCGAGGGGCCCACGAGGTAGGGGGCGCGCCCAGGGGGCGCGCCCTCCAGCCTCGTGACCGCCTCTGGCGCTTCTTGGAGTAGGGTCCAAGTCTCCTGGGTCACGTTCGGTTGGAAAATCACGACCTGAAGGTTTCATTCCGTTTGGACTCCGTTTGATATTCTGTTTCTTCGAAATACTGAAAAAGGCAAAAAACAGCAATTCTGGGCTGGGCCTCCGGTTAATAGGTTAGTCCCAAAAATAATATAAAAGTGAAAAAAAAGCCCAATATAGTCCAAAACAGTAGATAAAGTAGCATGGAGCAATCAAAAATTATAGATACGTTCGAGACGTATCAAGCATCCCCAAGCTTAATTCCTGCTCGTCCTCGAGTAGGTAAATGATAAAAAAGAATTTTTGATGCGGAGTGATACTTTGGCATAATTTCAATGTAAATCTTCTTAATCATGGTATGAATATTCAGATCCGAAAGATTCAAGACAAACGTTCATATTAACATAAAAATAATAATACTTCAAGCATACTAATAAAGCAACTATGTCTTCTCAAAATAACATGGCCAAAGAAAGTTATCCCTATAAAATCATATAGTCTGGTTATGCTCCATCTTCCCCACACAAAGTATTTAAATCATGCACAACCCCGATGACAAGCCAAGCAATTGTTTCATACTTATGACATTCTCAAAACTTTTTCAATCTTCACGCAATACATGAGCGTGAGCCATGGATATAGCACTATAGGTGGAATAGAAGGGTGGTTGTGGAGAAGACAAAAAGAGGGAAGATAGTCTCACATCAACTAGGCGTATCAACGGGCTATGGAGATGCCCATCAATAGATATCAATGTGAGTGAGTAGGGATTGCCATGCAACGGATGCACTAGAGCTATAAGTATATGAAAGCTCAACAAAAGAAACTAAGTGGGTGTGCATCCAACTCGCTTGCTCACGAAGACCTAGGGCATTTTGAGGAAGCCCATCATTGGAATATACAAGCCAAGTTCTATAATGAAAAATTCCCACTAGTATATGAAAGTGACGAAATGAGAGACTCTCTATCATGAAGATCATGGTGCTATTTTGAAGCACAAGTGTGGTAAAAGGATAGTAGCATTGTCCCTTCTCTCTTTTTCTCTCATTTTTTTTATTTGGGCATTTTTCTCCCTTTTTTATGGCCTCTTTTTTTCGTCCGGAGTCTTATCCCGACTTGTGGGGGAATCATAGACTCCATCATCCTTTCCTCACTGGGACAATGCTCTAATAATGATGATCATCACACTTTTATTTTCTTTACAACTCAACAATTACAACTCGATACTAAGAACAAAATATGACTCTATATGAATGACTACGGCGGTGTACCGGGATATGCAATGAAACATGAGTGACATGTATGAAAGAATTATGAAAGGTGGCTTTTGCCACAAATACGATGTCAACTACATCATCATGCTAGCAATATGACAATGATGGAGCGTGTCATAATAAACGGAACGGTGGAAAGTTGCATGGCAATATATCTCGGAATGGCTATGGAAGTGCCATGATAGGTAGGTATGGTGGCTGTTTTGATGAAGGTATATGGTGGGTGTATGATACCGGCGAAAAGTGCACGGTATTAGAGAGTCTAGCAATAATGGAAGGATGGGAAAAAGTGCGTATAATCCATGGACTCAACATTAGTCATAAAGAACTCATATACTTATTGCAAAAATCTAGAAGTTATCAAAGCAAAGTATTACGCGCATGCTCCTAGGGGGATAGATTGGTAGGAAAAGACCATCGCTCGTCCCCGACCGCCACTCATAAGGAAGACAATCAATAAATAAATCATGCTCCGAGTTCATCACATAACGGTTCACCACACGTGCATGCTACGGGAATCACAAACTTCAACACAAGTATTCCTTAAATTCACAACTACTCAACTAGCATGACTCTAATATTATCACCTTCATGTCTCAAAACAATTATCAAGCATCAAACTTATCTTAGTATTCAACGCACTCAAAAGAAAGTTTCACATATCTTGAATACCAAGTATATTAACATTAAGCAAATTACCATGCTATTAACGACTCTCAAAATAATCTAAGTGAAGCATGAGAGATCAAGTTTCTTAAAAACAAATCCACCACCGTGATCTAAAAGATCTAAGTGAAGCACTAGAGCAAAAATTATCACGCTCAAAAAATATAAGTGAAGCACTATGAGCAAAACTATCAAGCTCAAAAGATATAAGTGAAGAACATAGAGTATTCTAACAAATTTCAATTCATGTATGGCTCTCTCAAAAGGTGTGTACAGAAAAGATGATTGTGGTAGACTAACAAGCAAATACACAAATAATACAAGATGCTCCAAGCAAAACACATATCATGTTGGTGAATAAAAATATAGCTCCAAGTAAATTACCGATGAAAGTGGACGAAAGAGGGGATGCCTTCCGGGGCGTCCCCAAGCTTTGACTTTTTGGTGTCCTTGGATTATCTTGGGGGTGTCATGGGCATCCCCAATCTTAGGCTCTTGCCACTCCTTGTTCCATAATCCATCAAAAGAATTCACCCAAAACTTGAAAACTTCACAACACAAAACTCAACAGAAATCTCGTGAGCTCCGTTAGAGAAAGAAAACAAAAGACTACTTCAAGGTACTGTAATGAACTCATTCTTTATTTATATTGGTGTTAAACCTACTGTATTCCAACTTTTTTATGGTTTATAAACTAATTTACTAGCCATAGATTCATCAAAATAAGCAAACAACACACGAAAAACAGAATCTGTCAAAAACAGAACAGTCTGTAGTAATCTGTAACTAACGCAAACTTCTGGAAATCTAAAAATTCTACAAAAATAGGAAGTCCTGTACAATTTGTTTATTGATAAGCAGCAAAAAGAATCAACGCAAAAGCACTCTCCAGTAAAAAATGGCAGCTAATCTCGTGAGCGCTAAAGTTTCTGTTTTTCAGCAGAATCAAATCAACTATCATAGTAGGTTATCCTATAGGTCCTACTTGGCACAAACACTAATTAAAACATAAAACAACATCAAAACAGAAGGTAAATGAATTATTTATTCCTAAACAGAAGAAAAAACAAAAAACACAAAATAAAATTGGGTTGCCTCCCAACAAGCGCTATCGTTTAACGCCCTTAGCTAGGCATAAAAGCAAGGATAGATCTAGGTATTGCCGTCTTTGGTAGGCAATCCATAGGTGGCTCTCATGATAGATTCATATGGTAATTTTATTTTCTTTCTAGGGAAGTGTTCCATGCCTTTCTTTAAGGTAAATTGGAATCCAATATTCCCTTCCTTCATATCAATAACTGCACCAATCGTTCTAAGGAAAGGTCTACCAAGAATAATAGGACATGAAGGATTGCAATCTATATCAAGAACGATAAAATCTACGGGCACATAATTCCTATTTGCAACAATAAGAGCATCATTAATTCTTCCCATAGGCTTTTTAATAGTGGAATCCGCAAGATGCAAGTTTAGAGAGCAATCATCAAAATCACGGAAATCTAGCAAATCACATAAAGTTTTGGGAATAGTAGAGACACTAGCACCCAAATCACATAAAGCATGAAATTCAAAGTCTTTAATTTTAATTTTAATAGTAGGTTCCCACTCATCATAGAGTTTTCTAGGAATAGAAACTTTCAACTCAAGTTTTTCTTCATAAGATTGCATCAAGGCATCAACAATGTGTTCGGTAAAGGCCTTATTTTGACTATAAGCATGAGGATATTCTAGCATGGATCGCAACAAGGAAATACAACCAATCAAAGAGCAATTTTCATAATTAAATTTCTTGAGATCCAAAATAGTGGGTTTAGCCACATCACGGTTTCTATTTATTTCAATCCCACTTTCATCAATTTCATCATCAAGATCTAGAAACTCCGAATTCTTAGAACGCCTTCTAGGTAAAGGAAGATAATCTTCAGATTCATTAAGATTCATATTGCAAAACAAAGATTTAATGGGGGACACATCAATAACGTTTAGATCTTCATCTTGATTTTCATAGGGATTAGAAGAACATGCTTTAATAAAGGCATCTTTGGAAGCACGCATCCTAGCGGTTCTTTCTTTGCACTCATCAATGGAAATTCTCATGGCTTTGAGAGACTCATTGATATCATGCTTAGGAGGAATAGATCTAAGCTTCAAAGAATCAATTTCAAGAGAAATTCTATCAACGTTCCTAGCCAAATCATCAACTTTAAGCAATTTCTCTTCAAGCAAAGCATTAAAATTCTTTTGTGAATTCATAAACTCTTTAACACTACTCTCAAATTCAGAGGGCATCTTATTAAAATTTCCATAAGAGTTGTTGTAGGAATTTCCATAATTATTACAAGGATTACTAGGATAAGGCCTAGGATTAAAATTCCCTCTATAAGCGTTATTTCCAAAACTATTCCTACCAATAAAATTCACATCCATAGATTCATTATTATTCTCAAGCAAAGTAGATAAAGGCATATCATTGGGATCAAGAGGAGTATTTTTAGGAGCAAACATCTTCATAAGTTCATCCATCTTTTCACTCAAAACATTGATTTCTTCTATAGCATGCACTTTTTTACTAGAAGATCTTTTGGTGTGCCATTGAGAATAATTAGCCATAATATTATCAAGCAATTTGGTAGCATCCCCTAACGTAATTTCCATAAACGTGCCTCCCGCGGCCGAATCTAAAAGATTTCTAGAAGCAAAATTCAATCCGGCATAAAAAATTTGTATGATCATCCATAAATTCAAACCATGAGTAGGGCAATTGCGAAGCATTAATTTCATTCTTTCCCAAGATTGGGCAACATGCTCATGATCAAGTTGTTTAAAATTCATAATATCGTTCCTAAGAGTGATGATCTTAGCAGGAGGAAAATACTTAGAGATAAAAGCATCTTTGCACTTGTTCCAAGAATCAATACTATTTTTAGGCAAAGACGAAAACCAAACTTTAGCACGATCTCTAAGTGAAAACGGAAATAACTTCAATTTGACAATATTGTTATCCGTATCTTTTTTCTTTTGCATATCACACAAATCAACAAAATTGTTTAGATGAGTAGCGGCATCTTCACTAGGAAGGCCGGCGAATTGATCTTTCATAACAAGATTCAGCAAAGCGGTATTGATTTCACAAGACTCGTCATTATTAAGAGGAGCAATCGGAGTACTAAGGAAATCATTATTATTGGTATTCGAGAAATCACACAATTTGGTATTATCTTGCGCGATGGCAACAAGTAATCCAACACACAAGCAAACAGAAAGGCAACAAGAAAAGGCAAACAGGAAAGAGAGGAGGAGATTGGGAAAGAGAAGGCAAATAAAACGGCAAGGGTGAAGTGGGGGAGAGGAAAACGAGAGGCAAATGGCAAATAATGTAATGCGAGAGATAGGGATTGTGATGGGTACTTGGTATGTTGACTTTTGCGTAAGCCTCCCCGGCAACGGCGCCAGAAATTCTTCTTGCTACGTCTCGAGCTTGCGTTGGTTTTCCCCGAAGAGAAGAGGATGATGCGCACAGTAGCGTAAGTATTTCCCTCAGTTTTTGAGAACCAAGGTATCAATCCAGTAGGAGGTCACGCGCAAGTCCCTCATACCTGCACAACACGATAGCAACTCACAACCAACGCTTAGGGGTTGTCAATCCCTTCACGGTCACTTACGAGAGTGAGATCTGATAGAGATAATATTTTTGGTATTTTTGATAGATAGATGCAAAGTAAAAAGTAGAGGCAAAGTAAAAACAAAGCAAGTAAATAAAGTGATATAGATTGATATGATGAGAATAGACCCGGGGGGCATAGGTTTCACTAGTGGCTTCTCTCAAGAGCATAAGTATTCTACGGTGGGTGAACAAATTACTGTTGAGCAATTGACAGAATTGAGCATAGTTATGAGTATATCTAGGCAATGATCATGTATATAGGCATCACGTCCATGACAAGTAGATCGAAACAATTCTGCATCTACTACTATTACTCCACTCATCGACCGCTATCCAGCATGCATCTAGAGTATTAAGTTAAAAACAGAGTAACACCTTAAGCAAGATGACATGATGTAGAGGGATAAATTCATGCAATATGATAAAAAAACATCTGGTTATCCTCGATGGCAACAATACAATATGTGCCTTGCAACTCTTTCTGTCACTGAGTAAGGACACCGCAAGATTGAACCCAAAGCCATGCACTTCTCACATTGCAAGAACTACCAATCTAGTTGGCCAAACCAAACGGATAGTTCGAAGAGACTTGCAAAGATAACTCAATCATACATAAAAGAATTCAGAGAAGAATCAAATATTTTCCATAGATAATACTGGATCATAAACCCACAATTCATCGGTCTCAACAAACACACCGCAAAAAGAAGATTACATCGAATAGATCTCCACAAGAGAGGGGAGAACATTGTATTGAGATCCAAAAAGAGAGAAGAAGCCATCTAGCTACTAGCTATGGACCCGAAGGTCTGAAGTAAACTACTCACACTTCATCGGATGGGCTATGGTGTTGATGTAGAAGCCCTCCGTGGTGGATGCCCCCTCTGGCAGAGCTCCGGAACAGGCTCCAAGTTGGGATCTCGTGGATACATAAGATTGCGGCGGTGGAATTATGTTTTTGGCTCCTCTTCTGATCATACGGGGATACATAGGTATATATAGGAGGAAGGAGTACGTCGGTGGAGCTCCGAGGGGCCCACGAGGTAGGGGGGCGCGCCCTCCACCCTCGTGACCACCTCTGGCGCTTCTTGGAGTAGGGTCCAAGTCTTCTGGGTCACGTTTGGTTGGAAAATCACGATCCCGAAGGTTTCATTCAGTTTGGATTCCGTTTGATATTCTGTTTCTTCGAAATACTGAAAAAGGCAAAAAAATAGCAATTCTGGGCTGGGCCTCTGGTTAATAGGTTAGTCCCAAAAATAATATAAAATTGGAAAATAAAGCCCAATATAGTCCAAAACAGTAGATAAAGTAGCATGGAGCAATCAAAAAATATAGATACGTTGGAGACGTATCACTGTCCGGCTTAGGCCCCTTCGGCCAAAGATGATCTATTATAGACCGCATCGCAAGCCCGGACAGCCTGTGAAGCTCCGCCACAGCAGCCATCTTATCACTTAATGGCAGCGGGCGAGTGGGAGCATGGAACTGCGACCAAAAAAGCTTCTCCACCTCCTTTTCACCCTGATCTTTGAAGAACTCCACAGCATCAGCCGTACTCTTCGCCAGGTCCGTGTATGCGTCCGGCGAGCTCCAGCGTCCATCAAGGGGAGTGTACTTCGGATCGAAGAACTTCGTCCGCAACAAATAGGAGCCTCCAGCCGCGATTTTACCGGCCTGTTGAAGCTCCTCCCACGCACCCCTGAGCTCGGTCCGTATTTCTTTGGTGGCATTCAGTGCCTTGCTCAGGTCAGCTGATTTATCTTCATGCTCCTTCTTCAGGAGCTCATACCGGTCAGTGGCATTTTTTAACTCAATAGCCATTTTGGCTATCTTTTCCTTGCTTCGGCGATGAGCAGCCTGTTCGGCTGTCAATTCCTCGGCCGCCTTTAGGGCAACCGCATTGCTCACTTGGGCTTGCTCCTTGGCTAGAGCAAGCTCTGCCCTCAGGGCCTCCACGGCAGTAGCACCATCTGCAGTCCGAACATATTACATTAATATGTGCCACCTTAATATTTTCCTATGCAATGGAAGGACAGGACACATACCTTATGATTTATCCAGCCGCTCATTCATCAGAGTAATATCGGCATCAATTGACCCGATTTACCTCGTCAGTTCGGCAACTTCCACGGACGGGCCGGCGGCCGGACCCACAGGTAACTGCACATATTTACAACACAAATCATTGGTTTATGATCCTCCATTTGCTGCCTACGGCAAACAACCAGAGTCTCAGGGGCTATTATCCATATGGAGCACGCCTACCGAGTGCCTCACAACTAAAGAAATAGTGGATTCTCCATTACATACCTCAAAGCCTCTGAGCAGGCTTGTGAATGCTTCATTCAGACCGCTTGTAGCGGATGAAATCTTCTTAAGCATCGCGCTCATTAAAGAGTGGTGCTCCTCCGAGAGCGCAGCTCGCTCCAGCAAGCCCGTCAGTACGTCCGGCCGGACATCGAACTGCGCCGGACTCTTCCCATCGCCCCCCATGGAAGCCAAGTGCTCCGGGTGTAAGGCGGCTGACGAATTGACTGCTGGCTTCGGCAGATCCGAACCCCTTCGTGACGACACCTCAGTGTCGCCCGCTTCATGAGTCGGAGAAGGGGGTGGGGTTTCGCTCTCCATCATCTCCGGATGAAGGTCCCCCGAAGACGAACCCTGTTGAGAGGAACTGCTGGCCGGACTGGAAAAAGTTGAACCTTGGTTATTGATCCAGGAGAAACACAGTACCTTCGGATCGTAAATTGACTTATAGCTCGGTGGAGGGCTGGCCCGTTGGAGGGCATGGTGCGGTGAGGAAGCCTATCGGGGAAAGGTCCCCTGGGGATGTCTTCTTCCCTAATTTGGGCATCTCCGCCTCCAAATCTTCCAAGGCAGCCCTCTTCTTCCCGCGCGTGGAGGAGGCCTTAGCCTCTCCTTCTCGACTATCCTCCCTGAGGGAGGTAACAATTCCCCCGGTCCGGATGCGTAGCGTGTGGGGTTCGGATTCTTCATCCCTCCCCTTGTCCGTCCCCGAGGGAATTCTGCTGAGTACCCGGTCGAGCATCTTGGCCATAGTGGGGACAGGCGAGCCTTCAGGAAGCGGTGTCGAAAATTCTCTCCTCCTTGCTGAGCCATTCCTGGATGCGGTTGATTGTCAGAACAAACAATCATGATAAATACAAAACAGTGTGTCCGGTATCAAGGCTACTTACTTGGGTATCTAGGCGATTGCAGCTTAGGCCCGCATCCTCGGTGGTGTCCGAACATACTACTTTCTGTCCGAAGAACAACTTGCACATTTCTTTGGGCTTCAAGCCGAAGAAGTGCTTCACAGTCCGCGGACCCTCCGGATTGAACTCCCACATCCGAAGAGGCCGGCGTTGGCACGACAACATCCACCGAATTAACATCACTTGCATTATGCTGACAAGGTTGATATCCCTCTCGAGAAGCTCCCGGATGCGGTTCTGCAGTATTGGTACGTCGCCTGCGGGCCCCCAATTACGTCCTACATCTGTCCAGGACGCCAACTGCGATGGAGGGCCCGAGCAGAACTCAGGGGCGGCTACCCACTTTGTGCCCCTTGGGGCCGTAGCATAAAACCACCTCCGCTGCCATACATCAGATACTTCTGGAAAAGAACCCTCCGGCCATGGGGCATCGGCGTTTCTGCTTATTACAGCACCTCCGCACTCCACATGTCGCCCCCCGATCATCTTTGGCTTCACATTGAAGGTCTTGAGCCATAAGCCGAAGTGCGGGGTGATGTGGAGAAAAGCCTCGCACACGATAATGAACGACGAGATATGGAGGATGGCGTCTGGAGCCAGATCATGAAAATCCAACCCATAATAGAACATGAGCCCCCTCACGAAGGGATCGAGGGTGAAACCCAAACCACGGAGGAAGTGTGGGACGAAAACAACACACTCATTGGGCTCCGGCGTAGGGACGACCTGCCCTGGAGCAGGGAGCCTGTGCTGGATATCTGCGGTCAGGTATCCGACCTCCGTAAGTTTTGCAATGTCCTTCTCTTCGATCGAGGAAGCCACCCACTAGCCTTGAGGGTCGGATCCGGACATATTGGAGGATTCCGGCGAAGTGGGGCTTGGGCTTTGGGTGTTAGAACTCAAGGTGCGAGAAGGCGCGATGAAGGTGAAAAAAGAGGCGTAGTCTCGACCCCTTTATAAAGAAGGTGAATATCAAGAGTCCCCTGTGTGACCGTTTGAGGCTTATTTAAAAACACATGGGGTTATACCAACAGCCGTCGTGGGGTCACGCACGCTCATATTGATGGAAAATCCTGTAATAAAAGGGACACGATCTCTGCCTCGACGAGACGTGCCAATAAAACTGCCTCATAACACGAGTCATTGTGGGATAGGGAATGACGGTTCGCGTTGGACCAAGCCACGATGCAAGGGCATGACGCACGAAGATTGCCAGCAAATCAGATATATGCCATGTGAAGATCATCTTGTAGATCCGGACATGGATTACGTGTTTGATAGCCACTTTGGAGAATTCAGAGGGGGAACCCGCCTTGCAATGCCGAAGATAATACTGCGCGCCGGACTCGTCGTCATTGAAGCCTGGTTCAGGGGCTACTGAGGGAGTCCTGGATTAGGGGGTATCCGGACAGCCGGACTGTGTACAACGTTCGCACTATTGAAGCGTGAAGATACAAGACTCAAGACTTCGGCCCATGTCCGGATGGGACTCTCCTTTGCGTGGGAGGCAAGCTTGGCGATCCGGATATTATATTTCCTTCCTTGTAACCGACTCCATGTAAACCCTAGCCCTCTCCGGTGTCTATATAAACCAGAGAGGTTGGTCCTTAGAAGGCCGATCACAATTACATTCATACCATCATAGGCTAGCTCTTAGGGTTTAGCCTCTACGATCTCGTGGTAGATCTACTCTTGTACTACCCATATCATCAGTATTAATCAAGCAGGAAGTAGGGTTTTACCTCCCTCGAGAGGGCCCGAACCTGGGTAAACATCTGTGTCCCTTGCTTCCTGTTACCATCAGCCTTGACGCACAGATCGGTACCCCCTACCCGAGATCCGCCGGTTTCGACACCGACATTCCCCTTTCAAAAAAAAAACTTCCTCTAGATTTCTTTTCTTTTCTTTTCTCTGTTATTTTCTACATTTCCCTGCATCCAATTCATTGCAAATCCTTCAGTTAATTCCTTGCATATCCTTGTGAAATCTTTATTGTCTAAGTGAGCTGAGGTGACAAGTGATTTTCTCTCTGATTTGAACTCAGCCTCACCGACTTGTTTACTTTGGCTGAACCGAACCATCTCGGTGACACCGAAAATAACAACTTGGTGCTACCGATTTCAATACTGAGATAAAGATTGTGTCACTTGCTTCCTGCATATTTGTCCCAGCTCCACTCAATGATACTTGTTCTCTATCACCATCCTATTACATGTTGCTTTGTAATGTGACTCAAGGACCAAACCTACTTGACTCATGCTCCAGAAGTCCCTTCTTGGAAATTTATGTCAAAGGGGGAGAGAGAGCACATGAAAGCTTATCACATAAGAGAGAATGCTCTCCTAAAGCTTCTCCTGATGCTCCTATTCTTAAGAGGAAAGTTGTCTCATGTCTTCAAGATGGGAAAGATATGATAGTATATGGTATAATTCTATCTTGCTCTGGTTATTTTCTTGTTTGCCTTGATTTTCTTTCCCTATCTTCTCCCATTATCCAATATCAGATTCAGGGGGAGAAAGCTCAATCCTAAGGGAAGAAAAATCCTTGGAATTCATCGAATATCTTTATTCTTGGGGACATGTCTATAACCAAATAGAGTACCTAGTACTCACTCTCTACATGTCATCCCAGTGTTGGTATTCTTGTGTTCTCGTGTTCTTGCTCTGTCTAGTAGATGTTCTTGTGTTATCTAACCTTATTTACTCAGGTTCATCTCTTCCAAAGCTAGCTCAAGACCACAAGGTAAGTATATGCATCACACTCATGTGTATGAAGATCTCTTGCTATGGTATATATTGTTTGCAAGAGAAATTCATGAACATGAAGGTATATTTCCAGCATCTACATCATTTGCTCTGATGCATATAGCCAAGACACATGTAACTCACTACTTGCTCTGTCATGTCTATGCATTCTCATACTCTTATGATCTATCATCACATGATTGCATACATGTAGGGGGAGCTAATGCATGTTGCATGTCTTGCCAAAGCTTTACTTGCTATTTCCTTATATCTTTATCTAAAAGCTTTGATGTATGTTATCATCAATTACCAAAAAGGGGGAGATTGAAAGCACAAGTGCTCCCTCGGTGATTTTGGTAATTAATGTCAACATATCTCTTGTTGGACTAACACTTCTACCTAGCATATTTCAGATAAGTTCAACATTGGAGTGGCATGGACATGGACAAGAGGATGTGGAAACCCTTCAAGATGCTAAGGACAAACATTGGCAAAAGCTCAAGACTCTACATTTTCATTTTAGTGATCCAATATCACATTGACTCCATAGGAAAACCAATACTATTAAAACGGGATGATGTGTTGCTTAATGGCTTGCTTGCTCAAAGTGCTTAGTGATATGCTCCAAAGCCCTCAACCACTTTCTCACTTTCACATATGTCCTAAACCTAAAAGTCAAACTCCGCCCCACCGATTTGATCTATCCAGCGCCACCGGGTTCATTTGACATAGCCACTGCCAAACCCTAATCAGTTCAATCTCACCGGTGGGATCTCGGTCTCACCGAGATGGGCTTGCAAATTCTTTGGTTACCTATTACTGAAGTTGGTCTCAGCGAGCTTTTGTGATCGGTCCCACCGAGTTTGCTTGACCAATCCTCTGTTTGCTTATTACCAAAATCGGTCTCACCAAGTTTGAGTAATCAGTCAAACCGAGTTGAGGTTTTACCCTAACCCTTGCACATCGGTCCCACCGAATTGACCTTGTCGGTCCCATCGAAAACTCTAACGTTCACATTTTGACCTGAATCGGTCTGGCCGAGTTTTACCATTCGGTCTCACCGAGTTTGAGAATCTGTGTGTAACGGCTAGATTCTGTGTACAGGCTATATATACCCCTCCACCCATTCTTCATTCGTGGAGAGAGCCATCAGAACGTGCCTACACTTCCAGCATTCATTTTCTGAGAGAGAACCATCTACTCATGTGTTGAGACCAAGATATTCCATTCCAACCACAAGAAGCTTGATCTCTAGCCTTCCCCAAGTTTCTTTCAACTCAAATTATCTTTCCACCATAGCCAAATCTGTGAGAGAGAGTTGAGTGTTGGGGAGACTATCATTTGAAGCACAAGAGCAAGGAGTTCATCATCAACACACCATATATATTACCATTTGGAGAGTGGTGTCTCCTAGATTGGTTAGGTGTCACTTGGGAGCCTCCGTCAGGATTGAGAAGTTGAACTAAGGAGTTTGTAAGGGCAAGGAGATCGCCTACTTTGTGAAGATCTACCCTACTGAGGCAAGTCCTTCGTGGGCGATGGCCATGGTGGGATAGACAAGGTTGCTTCTTCATGGACCCTTCATGTGTGGAGCTCTCCGTGGACTCGCGCAACCATTACCCTGCGTGGGTTGAAGTCTCCATCAACGTGGATGTACGATAGCACCACCTATTGGAACCACGCCAAAAATCTCCGTGTCTCCAATTGCGTTTGCACACTCCAAACCCATCCCTTTACTTTCTTGCAAGTTGCATGCTTTACTTTCCGCTGCTCATATACTCTTTGCATGATTGCTTGAATTGTATTGTGTATGCTTGAAATTTTGCTATCTACCACCTCAACTTGAAAAACTTAAAACTCCTATCTTTTTTTATTGAGGGTCTAATCACCCCCCCTCTAGACACCTCTTCTCGATCCTTTCACATGTGGTTGATGGCATCCATTTACATGCTTTACACATGATTGCTAGTACATGTTGTCATATGTCCCCATAGGTTGGCTCTCTCATGGTAGATGATTTTTCATGTATTAAGTGCAACAATGCTTTTAGTCTTACTAATGAGATTGCCCCCATAGCTTTCATATGTTTAGAGATTTTGACATATTTCTTGTGAAGCATGCTTGCCTTCCTTCTTTGCACCATATGCCTAGTGCCATGAGTATAGCCATCGCATCATATTATTCATGCACTTTTGCTTCTAATGGCTATGTGCAAGAAAGAGAACCATCATGATGGATGATGTGTTTATCTACCATGCACATTTGTTCTTTGTTTTGTTGTGTGCATGTGTAGGATACTTGGACTTTGTGTCGACTTCCACTTCACGGGAGTTGACAATTCGAGCTCTTGAGAGCGAACAACCTTATACCATGATGAGTCTACATCAAACTTGCTTGTACTTTGGCATTGTGAAGGATGCACAAGGACATGCTTTCGAGGTGATATCCTTCTCTTTCGAGAAACACAAAACCATGAGCATGGATATTGTGGATCATACTACTTGTGTTGCTTCCACAATGAGATTTATTGGTCAACTTGGACCACTTTATTGCACACATGTTAGAGATAGTGCTTTCATTCATGATTTCCACATTGATATGCTTCACGACATATATGCCTTGTGTGTTGCATCCAACTTGTTCATTATTTGCTACTATCATATGTTTGGTTGCAACAATATCATTTCCTCATGTATGCCATGCACCTTTGATTGTCACATGATTGACTTGATTGCCTCACACATGTTGAACAATTGCTCTTTCCATTGTGTTGAGTGCCACGATATCTTTACTAAACCCTATGCACATTATGCTTGGATTGTCTTGCACTTGCCTCATGTGTTTAGACATATCATTATATTTGGTGTTGTGGATGATTCTTATGCCTACCATACACCTTTTGTTGAGCACTTTGCGCATTTTTTCCATGACATTGAGGTAGATGCGTGTTCACTTGTCACACATATTTGCATCTCGACCTCCCATTTGCATGTTTGTTTCCATGATGTACTTGATTGTCGGTGCAACAAACCTTGAGTCTGTTGCCCGGACTATGCACAGGCCTGAGGACAAGATTACAACACCAGGATCAAACCAAGCATGAGGGATGAATTCCTTTGAAGGATCCAAGTACATATTAAGAAGACCAAGATGAGCCAGATAAGCAAGATATCACTAAGGAAAGAACCTCCCTTGTCGGGCAGGCGAGCCTAGCAAGGTTGGGTTTGCCTCGGAAGCATGCTTCCAGATCATCCTGGCAGGCGTGACGGGGCTTGCGGAGGCAAGCCACACCACCACTCCACCTCGCAGGCGAAGCAAGTCATCAATCAGTGCGGTGTCAAGCCCCAAAGTGACTAAGTGGCTACTTCTTGCCACATGGAAACCACTTCTTATAGCAAATACCTCCATATGACACCCGTCCTGAGACGTGTCAAGCAATCAGGCAAAAAGCTGGCAAAATAGTCCGGCAAGGGCTGTCGGGCATGCTATGATGTGACATTAGATGGTGCATTTAATGCGCTCTATCAGCCTACAGACTTAGGTATGATAGCACTGTTTGCTATCTAATCAATACGTAAAGACTGATTTGCCACTGTGGTGACCCCTTAATCTATAAAAGCAAGCCCATGGCGACCGTAGAAAGGGTTGGCCGATTCGGACCCTCACACATTCATACGCGTGTAGCCACTCTCGCCCCGAGGCAACCCTGCCGGGCAAGTGCGTTGCATTTTCCACCATTTTTCCACCATCAATACACCAAATCACAAGTAGGGTTTTACGCCTCACGGCGACCCGAACCTGGGTAAAACTGCCAGTGTGTGATCTCTTCCGCATTGTGTTACGCTTCTCCGCTCTTTGTGCAACGTTTCTATCCCCCCGCCGAACCAGAAAGGGGCTCATGGCCCCATAGGTGGCCATGGTTTCCCAGGACATCTTTGGCGTGCCAGTTAGGGGGATCACTTGCGCGAACCCGAGAGCGTCAGTAGCGCATCATCTTCATCGCCATTTTCGTCATCGACGACGCCATCGACTATGGCGCCCAAGAAGAAGCCCAAAACTGCAAACCTCCCGTCCACCTCAAAGGCTCCGCCGCCCGTGACCACCGACGTCACGGGGAATGCGGGGATGCGAGAGGATGTGCACGCTGCGGGGGACATGGTCGACGTAGGTGGCGTTGTCACCACCTCCCCCACTACCAAAGCAGGAGCGGGAGGCACCTGGGAAGGACAACATTAGCAACATCCCAGCGGCCCTGCTCCATCAGGTACGGATGGAGGGATTATTCCGTCTGAACCCCTTAAGAAGGGAGTAACGCCTTAAGCAAGATGACATGATGTAGAGGGATAAACTCAAGCAATATGATATAAACCCCATCTTTTTATCCTCGATGGCAACAATACAATACGTGCCTTGCTGCCCTTACTATCATTGGGAAAGGACACCGCAAGATTGAACCCAAAGCTAAGCACTTCTCCCATTGAAAGAAAGATAAATCTAGTAGGCCAAACTAAACTGATAATTCGAAGAGACTTACAAAGATATCAAATCATGCATATAGGAATTCAGAGAAGAACCAAATAATATTCATAGATAATCTTGTTCATAAATCCACAATTCATCGGATCTCGGCAAGCACACCACAAAAGAGTATTACATCGAAGAGATCTCCGAGAACATCAAGGAGAACTTTGTATTAAGAATCAAAGAGAGAGAAGAAGCCATCTAGCTAATAACTATGGACCCGAAGGTCTGTGGTAAACTACTCATGCTTCATCGGAGAGGCAATGGTGTTGATGTAGAAGCCCTCCATGATCGATTTCCCCTCCGGCAGATCGCCGGAAAAGGCCCCAAGATGGGATCTCACGGGTACAGAAGGTTGCGGCGGTGGAAAAGTGGTTTCGTCGCTCTCCCTGATGTTTATAGGTGTAAGAGTATATATAGGCGAAAGAAGTACGTCGGTGGAGCTACGAGGGGCCCACGAGGGTGGGGGGCGCGCCTACCCCCCTGGGCGCACCCTCCTGCCTCGTGGCCTCCTTGTAGAGTCCCAAACTTCAACTCCAAGTCTTCTAGATTGCTTTTGGTCCAAGAAAGATCCTCGTGAAGGTTTCATTCCGTTTGGACTCTGTTTGGTATTCCTTTTCTGTAAAACTCTAAAATAGGCAAAAAAACAAAAACTGGCACTGGGCCTCCGGTTTATAGGTTAGTCCCAAAAATAATATAAAAGAGTATATTAAAGCCCATTAAACGTCCACAATAGATAATATAATAGCATGGAACAATCAAAAATTATAGATACATTGGAGACGTATCAGCCACCCCCACGGTGCAATCCCCGCCATGACAAGCAGCACGGGAGCCACAAAACCAAGAGCCCGATGACGTCTCGATGGCCTCTTCCGCCCTTCGAGCGCGTCAATGCCAACGGCGGTCCCCAGAGGACAGGCAGAGGGAAGGTGCGCGCGTCGTCGTTGAGCGGCGCCGCGACGATTGCCGCCGGTCCAATGGGTGCGACGGCCCCGACGTCGACGAGCCTACGCTCGGAGATGGCGAGTTCCTGCCTTTCGAGGTTGGGTGCCTTGCCTTCACCCGTGAGCTGCCGCAAGTTCGTTGGCCATCCGCTCGCACGTTCAAGCCAGAGATACCCGAGAAGTATAATGGGAGACTGAACCCGGCAGAGTTTTTGAGCATCTACACCATCGTTGTTCAAGCTGTCGAGGGAAGAGATGAGAAGGTGTTCGCCAACTACTTCCCTTTGGCACTCAAGTCAAATGTGAGGTCTTGGCTGATGCACTTGCCGGACAACTCCATTTTGACCTGCGCTGACCTGTGCCATGAGTTCATTGGCGCCTTCACGGGAAACCATCAAGAACGAGGGCGGCCCAATGACTTGTAGCTTCTCCAGCAAAAAGATGGAGAGAATCTACGAAAGTACTTGCAAAGATTCAGCCGAGCACAGAAACATCCCAGACATCCACCCGACAGCTGTGATATCTGCCTTCCAATCCAACGTGCGCAACCGCAGGATACGTTCCAAGATGAATGTTCGATTGCCAAGACTATGAAGGAGCTTTACACCTTGGAGGACAAGTGCGCTCGGGTGGAGGAGGGGGAAACTCCCTGGAAGGAAGATTGCATCGACATTGACTCGGAGGATGATGATGAAACTACCAGTCAGAAGAAGAAGAAGAACAAGAAGTGCAACAAGAAGCACAAGGATAAGGCGGTGATGACTATTGAGGGATCGGGCGCGCCTAGTACCAGCAAGAAGGCTAAAGTTGAAGCCCCCGGCAAAGAAGTTGCCGCATGCACTGACTGCTGGGAGGCTGCGACTACCGAGAAAGCTAGGAAAAGTGATGGACCATACTGCAGGATCCATCGGACCAAAGGCCACGATCTTCAGGAGTGTCATCAACTTGAGTAGCTCGTCAAGAGGCAGAGGGCTAAGTATGAGAAGCGTGATAAAGAAAAAGTTCAAAATGGTACTGGCGGGAAGGGCCAGGGCGGTGAAGCAAATCGCCTCGGTAAGGCTCCTCGGAACCAAGAGAAACCCGCCAATGACCGAGGGAAAGAGGATTGCAATGATGAAACAGATGGAGCGAATGAAGAGGAAACCAGCAAGCAGGAATTCCAGAAATCCACCAACGCCCTGTGTATTGACGGGGGTGCATCTTTGCACTCCTCTCACCGCCAACTTAAACAGTGGGCACGTGAGGTCAATGCCATGGATCCAGCAGCAGGTTCTTGGAAGCCGCTCAAGTGGTCACGCACGCCCATCATCTTTGGTGAAGAGGATCACCCCGACCGCATAACCACGGTAGGGTGCTTGCCGTTGTTGGTCTCACCAACAATCCGCAACCTCAAGGTCACAAAGATGTTGGTTGACGGGGGGGTTGAATCAGATTTCCCCAATGGTTGTCAGCAAACTCTAGATAGCAGAGGAAGAGCTTAAGGCCACGGACACGTTTCAAGGAGTCAATCCTGGCACGAGTCATCCTAAGGGAAAGATCATGTTGCCCGTGACATTCGGAGGAGAGTTGGACAATCGGACTGAGAAGGTTGTGTTTGATGTGGTCAATCTCCCCCTGCTATACAACAAAATCCTTGGGTGCCTGGGCCTGGCCAAATTCATGGTGGCATCCCACTATGCCTACAACACCTTGAAGATGCCGGGGCTGATGGGCGTCATTTCCATTCCATCAGACAAGAAATACGCAATTATTTGCATGGATAAGATGTACCAGGACGCAGACGCGGTAGAGGCCGCTGAGGCCACAATTCTCGCCAAGGAAAGCGAAGGAAGGAAGAAGGCTAACAGGGGCACCGGTAAGGAATCCGGGAAGCGTACCTCTTTAGAGTGCTCCACACCTGTTGATGATGTGCAAGAGAGTTCCAACAGCAAGAGGTCCAAGACTGCTGCATCCCAAGTGAAAAAGGTCCCGGCAGGGCTGGCTGGTGCTGATGGTACTTTCACTATTAGTGCTACCCTTGATGACAAATAGAAAAGTGCGCTTGTTGCCTTCCTGCAGCCGAATATTGATGTGTTTGCCTAGCAACCATCTGATATCCCCGGTGTTCCCAGGGAGGTAATCGGGCACCACCTTGCTGTTTGCCCACATGCCCGACCCGTCAAGCAGAAAGTTCGGAAGCAGGCCTTGGAGCGGCAATAGTTCATTGCCGAGGAGATCAAGAAACTTGAGGCAGCTAGTTCGGTTAGAGGAGTACTACATCCAACATGGTTAGCAAATCCAGTGGTTGTGCGCAAGGCTAATGGGAAATGGAGGCTTTGCATAGATTTCACGGATCTGAACAAGGCATGCACGAAGGACCCATTCCCCTTGCCGAGCATTGACCAGATTGTGGATTTCACTTTCGGGTGTGTTTTCTATCCTTTCTGGATGCGTACTCTGGATACCATCAGATCTTTATGTCCAAGAAAGATGAAGAAAAGACCTCATTCATCACCCCATGTGGCACATGCTGCTTTGTGCGCATGCCTTTTGGGTTGAAGAGTGTTGGGTCTACTTTTGCAATAGCAGTCCAAATTGGTTTTGAACCACAGTTGCACAGGAACATTGAAGCTTATATGGATGATATTGTGGTCAAGACCAAGGACAGATCAACCCTCATCCAGGATTTAGAAGAGACATTTGCTAATCTGCGCAAGATCAACTTGAAGCTGAACCCAGAGAAGTGTGTGTTTGGCGTTCCCTCCGGCAAGTTACTTGGTTTCTTCGTGATAGAGGCAAAGGTGACCCGTCTTTCAATGAGATGGTGGCTATCATTTTGGTGGAAGTCGACTTTGACGATCCGACTACGAACGTGGGAGGACGTCGCGCCTTAGCAATCGCTAAACCAACTCCGAGAGGTTATTGACCACGCCGGAGCACGATCAACCTGACCACGAAGGTCTATTTCCTGCAAGCAAACTAATAACAAGCAAGAAACTAAGATTGCAATCTGGATATTGTGAATAACAGAGGAAAGCTTTATTAATGAAGGTGGGGTTCTGTGACGTCTTTGTCTGGTCGTTGAACACAAACGAAGTACGCGAAGTTGCAGCTATGGCGAACTTTAATCTAAACAAAACCCAAAGTCTAAACGGTGCCCTAAGGGCTATATATATGGAGGAAGAGGGGGTGAATTTCGTGGCCCTTGGTGGAGGGGTCCGAAACTAACCCTATCTCTTGTTTCCCCACACATACGGACTCTAAAAATAGCCTATACTTATGTATTTCGAAATTACGTGGGCCTGGCCCAATAATAAGGTGACGCAGCACCTAGAACAGCCTCTGTACGAAATTTATGAAGTGGCATCTTGTATATTTCATCCAAGGCTTCACGCACTCATTATGGTGGCTTCAAAGTCCTGAAATCATCACTTGTAACTCTGTTCTTGTTCCCCTTGCGCATGCCATCATCTCCATGCTTGTTCTTGCTCAAATGTTCATCCTTCTCCAAGCTAGGCCCTTCATTTGTAAGCAAAACAAATGTACCCAATCTAGGCATCATCATATTCTCATGAACATTAGAATCATTACCAAGAAACGAAAGTACCTGATAATTTAGTTGGCGTGCGCGAGCTCTAGTAGTTGGTCCAGTATATGTAGCAATAGGGGCTGTGGGTGTAACAATGGTATAGATGTCCTCATCATCCTCCCCTTCTTGAAATGAAGTCATCCTCGACGGAAGCTCATCTTCCTCACCCAAATAAGGCTTCAAATCTGCATTGTTAAAAGTTGGACTAACCCCAAAATCTGCAGGCAGCTCAAGTTTATATGCATTATCATTTATTTTCTCCAACACCTTAAAAGGACCATCAGCACGTGGCATTAACTTTGATTTGCGCAAATCAGGAAATCTATCCTTTCTCCAGGTACAAACACAACATGTTTTCTACCCTTATCTCCAACAAGTTTATATTTAGCATTCATACGCTCAATGTTTTCCTTAGTTAACTCATGCATTTTAAAATCTATTCAGCACGTTGTTTAGCATCAAAATTAACCTTCTCCGAAGATGGAAGAGGCAACAAATCAATAGGTCCACGAGGTAGGAAACCATACACAATTTCAAAAGGGCACATCTTAGTAGTAGAATGCAATGAACGATTATAAGCAAATTCAATATGACGCAAGCATTCTTCCCACATTTTCTTATTATTCTTCAAAATAGCCCTAAGCATAGTAGACAATGTTCTATTGACTACTTCGGTTTGTCCATCAGTTTGGGGGTGACAAGTAATACTAAAAAGCAGTTTAGTCCCCAACTTAGCCCATAAACATCTCCAAAAGTGGCTAAGAAATTTAGTATCACGATCTGAAACAATAGTATTGGGCACACCATGCAAGCAAATAATTTCACGAAAGAACAAATCAGCAACATTAACAGCATCATGGCTTTTATGACATGGTATAAAGTGTGCCATTTTCGAGAATCTATCCACGACAACAAATATGCTATCCCTCCCCTTCTTTGTTCGAGGTAAACCTAAAACAAAGTCCATAGATATATCCTCCCAAGGAACACTAGGTACAGGCAAAAGCATATATAAACCATGAGGATTGAGTCGTGACTTAGATTTTTGACATGTAGTGCAGCGAGCAACAAAGCGCTCAACATCCCGTCTCATCTTTGGCCAAAAGAAATGTGTAGCAAGTACGTCCTCCGTCTTCTTCATGCCAAAGTGTCCCATTAATCCTCCTCCATGCGCCTCCTGCAACAACAAAAGACGAACGGAGCTAGCTGGAATGCATAGCTTGTTAGCACGGAACACAAATCCATCATTAACGATGAAATTGTTCCATGCTCTTCCTTCTTTACAATTCTGCAATACATCTTTAAAATCAGCATCATGCACATATTGATCTTTGATGGTCTCCAAACCAAATATTTTGAAGTCAAGTTGTGAAAGTATAGTATAGCGACGAGACAATGCATCAGCAATAATATTTTCTTTACCCTTCTTGTGTTTAATGACATAAGGGAAAGTCTCAATGAATTCAACCCATTTAGCATGTCTACGATTCAGTTTAGCTTGACTTTTAATATATTTCAAAGATTCATGATCAGAATGTATAACAAATTCTTTGGGCCATAAATAATGTTGCCAGGTTTCTAAAGTCCGAACAAGAGCATATAATTCTTTATCATAAGTAGAATAATTCAGACTAGGCCCACTCAATTTTTCAGAAAAGTATGCAACAGGTTTACCATCTTGTAATAACACACCTCCTAACCGAATTCCACTAGCATCACATTCAATCTCAAATGACTTATTAAAATCAGGAAGTTGGAGTAAAGGAGCATGTGTCAACTTATCTTTCAACACCGTGAAGGCTTCTTCCTGTGCGGTACCCCAAACAAAAGGCACATCCTTCTTTGTAAGCTCATTGAGAGGTGCAGCAATGGTGCTAAAATCTCTCACAAAACGCCTATAGAATCCAGCGAGGCCAAGAAAACTCCTCACTTGTGTGACCGTTTTGGGCTGCGGCCAACTCTCAATAGCTTCAATCTTGGCTTTATCAACTTCAATTCCCTGTGGAGTAACAACATAGCCAAGAAAAGATACTCGGTCAGTGCAAAAGGTGCACTTCCCAAGGTTACCAAACAAACGTGCATCACGTAGAGCAATAAAAAAAGCACGTAAATGTTCCATATGTTCCTCCAAAGATCTGTTATAAATCAATATATCATCAAAGTAAACTACCACAAATCTTCCAATGAAAACACGTAAAACTTCATTCATTAATCTCAGGAAAGTACTAGGTGCATTAGTTAACCCAAAAGGCATGACTAACCACTCATATAATCCAAAATTAGTTTTAAATGCTATTTTCCATTCATCCCCCAATTTCATATGAATTTGATGGTATCCACTGCGCAAATCAACTTTGGAGAATACTGTAGAGCCACTCAATTCATCAAGCATATCATCTAGCCTAGGAATAGGATGACGATAACGAATAGTAATATTATTATTTCGGCACTAGAATAATAGGAACAACACAAGGACTAAGGGGTTGCGTATATAACCTTTGTCGAGAAGCTCCTGTACTTGACGTATAATCTCCTTCGTCTCATCTGGATTGGTACGGTATGTTGCACGATTGGATAATGATGCACTAGGAATTAAGTCAATCTGATACTCAATCCCTCGAATGGGAGGTAATCCCGGTGGCACGTCTTGTGGAAAGACATCAGCGAACTCCTGCAAAATGTTAGTGACAGCAGGAGGCAAAGAGGAAGGCACGTCCTCGAATGAAAATAATGCCTCTTTGCACACAAAAGCATAGCAAACAGGTTTGCTGAAATCTAGCTCATCAATATCAGATTTAGTGGCAAGTAAACATGCACTTTTCAATTTAATTTCAGAAGCAACACTAGATTGTTTACTATTAGGCCTCATTTATTGCTCAAATTCTTTTGCCACAATCTAATTTTCACTCTTATTTTTCTCCTGTTTTGCTTTATTAGCTCTATTAATATCATCTTTCAAAATGGAATCAGGAGTCATAGGAAGCAAAGAAATATTTTTATCCTTATGAACAAGAGTATACTGATTGTTTCTACCATGGTGTACAGAATTTTTATCAAATTGCCATGGTCGACCAAGTAATAAGGAACATGCTTGCATAGGTACCACATCACAATCAACATAATCAGCATATGTAGAGATACTAAAATGCACACGAACAGTACGTGCTACCTTAACCTTGCCGCTGTTGTTGAACCATTGGATGTAGTAAGGATGTGGATGTGGTCTTGTGGTGAGAGATAGCTTCTCCACCATCTCCATGCTAGCCAAGTTGTTGCAGCTCCCTCCATCTATGATGACGCGCACAGAATGTTCCTTCACAACTCCCTTCGTATGGAGCCAATTATGCCTCTGATTTTGCTCAGCTTGTGTGACCTGCACACTCAAAACACGTTGAGCAACTAAACATTCATACTTGTCAGCGTCTTCAGGAGCCATGTATTGCGTCTCATGATCAGAATCATCTCCACCGTGTTCTTCACATGTAATAAGAGCCAGGGAGTTCAATAAATAAACCGAAGATATTTTAGGGATGTTTGGAGATGATCCGAACCCATCGGTCACGACTGCCCGGTTCGGGTCCGGTGGAGTTTTCGGACACGCGCGAGGGGTTTACAGGCTGTTAAGAGAGGTTAGATGGTTTGACAAGAGGGAACCAAAAACACGGTTGGTCTCGGAACGGTCAAAGAACACACCGGAGAGAAGCGAGGAGCGGCAACTACTAGAGAATGCAAATTTTATGAAAACAATGACGGCAACGGAGTGCCGATGCAATGTAGATGATGTGATGATGAATGCAACAAATAAATGAAACACACGACGACAGTGAAAATAACTGGAAGGCATCTGGAGCGTCAGTCTCGGGTTGTTACAGTAACACCTTAAGTAAGATGACATGATGTAGAGGGATAAACTCAAGAAATTTGATGTAAACCCCATATTTTTATCCATGATGGTAACAATACAATACGTGCCTCGCTACCCCTACTATGTCACTGGGTGAGGACACTTCAAGATTGAACTGAAAACTAAGCACCTCTCCCATTGCAAGAAAAGCCAATCTAGTTGGCCAAACCAAGCCGATAGTTCAAAGATATCTTAATCATGCATAAAAGAATTCAGAGAAGACTCAAATAATATTCATAGATAATATGATCATAAATCCACAATTCATCGGATCTCAACAAACGCACCAAAAAAGGATATTACATCAGATACAACTCCAAGAACATCGAGGAGAACATTGTATTGAAGATCAAAGAGAGAGAAGAAGCCATCTAGCTACTAGTTACGGACCCTTAGGTCTGTGGTAAACTACTCGTGCTTCATCGTAAGGACAGCAAGGTTGATGTAGAGGCCCGCCATGATCTAATCCCCCTCCGGCAGAGTGTCGGAAAAGGCCCCGAGATGGGATCTCACGGGACTAGAGACTTGCGGTGGTGGAAAAGTATTTTGGATGACGCTTCTGATGTTTGGGTAATGTTTGAGAATATATAGAGGTGGAACTAGGGTTAGGGGACTCCCGAGGGGCCCACAAGCCCTCAGGGCACCCCCTAGGGCGCGCCCTAGAGGCTTGTGGCCTCCTCAGGACTCTGATGGCCCTCTCTCCAAGTCACGTAGGTGATGGTCCAAGAAAAATCATCGTAAAGTTTTATTCAGTTTGGACTCCGTTTGATATTCCTTTTCTGTATAAGTCAAAAACAAGGAAAAAACAGAAACTGGCACTGGGCTCTAGGTTAATAGGTTAGTACCAAAAATAATATAAAATAGCATATTAATGCATATAAACATCCAAAACAGATAATATAATAGCATGGAATAATCAAAAATTATAGATACGTTGGAGACGTATCACGCCGCACCGGTTTTAGTCTTGGGAGCCATTGACAATGTAGAAGGTGACAAAGATCGACGCACTGGCTACCGTCTCAGATTTGCACAAGCAACAACCCCCTACCTGGCATGCCAAAGATGTCGGCGTGGAAGCTCGATCACCTATGGGGCAGGGGGCCTTTGTGGTTCGGCAAGAGGACAATCACATTGCACAAAGAGCAGAAACAACATGGCAGCACGACGATGGACAACTCTCTTTTACCCAGGTTTGGGCCGCTTTGCAGCTAAAATCCTAGTCCTGCTATGATGGATTGATATGGACAAACATGAAGATGCGACGAGCTCAAGCCCGGCAAGTGTGCCTTGGGGAGAGTAGCATGCACGTACAAGTGTTGATGGGTCAAATGTTCAAACCCCTTACTAGGTTGCCTCGGGGCTCTTTTATAGCTTAAGGGGCGACCACTGTGGCAAAATAGTAATTACATTATGATTAGATAGCTAACAGTGTATCATTCCTAACTCCGGCAGTTAGGACAAAGCGCATTAAATGCACTACTAGGTGTCATGCGTAGGTTGAAGCCCGGCAAGCCTGTCGCGCCGCTTATCCATCTTCTCCTTATCAACGTGACACGTCATCTGGACGGGTGTCAATAAAGTTAATCTCCTCTCCAGCAGGTTGCCACGTACCTGACAAGATCCACCTAGCCACTTGAGAGCTTGACACCGCATTGATCTATGACTTGTGTATGATGAGGTGGAGCAGTGGTGTCTTGGCGGAGGCCTGCCAGGATCTGATCTTGACGGCCCCGGGAGCCTTGTCGAGGTGATCTAGTCTTCCTGTCAGGGGCGGTCTCGACCCGGCCGGGTTCTCCTGCCCGCCAAGGGAGGCCTTCCTGAGGTGTTCTCTCGTTGACTTGATTTTTCTTAATGCACTCCTTGATCTCACAAAGAGCGGTTTCTCTGGCTTATCTTGTGTTATGTACTAATAATTGGTGTATGATTGTTAGCATGCCTGTGCATGGGTCCAGGTGGCAAACACAAATGTTCGCCGCACCGACAACTAGCATGACTCTAATATCACCATCTTTATATCTCAAAACAAATACAAGGAATCAAACTTCTCATATATTCAATCATCTTCATGAAAGTTTTTATTATATCCCTCTTGAATACCCATCATATTAGGACTAAATTCATAACCTAAGCAAATTGCCATACTATTTATAAGACTCTCAAAATAATATAAGTGAAGCATTAGAGTTCATCAATTTCTTCAAAAGAAAGCCACCTTGGTGCTCTAAACAATTATATAAGTGAAGACTAGAGCAACTACCTAGCTCGAAAGATATAAGTGAAGCACATAGAGTATCCTAATAAATTCACGATTAATGTGTGTCCCTCTCAAAAGGTGTGTATAGCAAGGATGATTGTGGAAAAATAAAAAGCAAATACTCATATAATACAAGACGCTCCAAGCAAAACACATATCATGTGGTGAATAAAAATAAAGCCTCATGTAATTTTACCGATGGATTGAAGACAAAAGAGGGGATGCCATCCGAGGCATCCCCAAGCTTAGATGCTTGGTTGTCCTTGAATATTTCCTTGGGGTGCCTTGGTAATCCTCAATCTTAGGCTCCTGCCACTCCTTATTCTGTAGTCCATCAAAACTTCACCCAAAACTTGAAAACTTCACAACACAAAACTCAACAGAAAACTCGTGAGATCCGTTAGTGAAACAAAGCAAATAACCACTTTAGGTACTGTTGTAAACTCATTCCAAATTTATATTAGTGTTATATCTACTATATTCTCACTTCTCCATGGTTCATACCCCCCCCCCTGATACACCCATAGTTTCATCAAAATAAGCAAAAAACACAATGAAAACATAATCTGTCAAAAACAGAACTGTCTGTAGTGATCTGGACTTTGGCCAAAATTCTGTAACTCCAAAAATTCTTAAAAATTTGGAAAACGTAAGCAATTTGTATATAAATCTTGTGTAAAATATTCAGAATTTCATCACGCTCCAGTGAATTTTAACAGTTCTGCTACTGGACGCAAAAGTTTCTGTTTTTCAGCAAAATCAAGTCTACTATCACCCAAATCATCCCCAAGGTCTTACATGGCTCAAACACTAATTAAAACACTAAACTACAATTATTACAGAAGTAATATTGTGTATTTATTCAAGAACAGGAGCCAAAACAAAAAAGCACAAAATAAAATTGGTTGCCTCCCAACAAGTGCTATTGTTTAACGCCCCCTAGCTAGGCATAATGCATAGATCCAGGTCTTGCCATCTTTGGCATTTAGTCCATAAGTAGCCTTCATAATAGATGCATATCACTACAAAAAAAGACACATCCGTGACATTTTAGGCTGAACGAATTTTTTTTTCTGTCATACTTATGACACTTCTATGATGATAATTATGAAAAAATCCGGTATCATCATAGATGTGGTGGGCTCCTACTTCTATGACAAAAAATATGACAGAAAATGGGCTTTTCATCCTGGGCGGGCTGGAGATGCAGCTACATGACATTCTTTGGGCCATCCATGACGGAAAAAACCGTGGTAGAAGCGAGGGCGAGGAAAATATCGGGGAGTTCCCAGTTACGATGGGTGGTCGGGGGCCGAGCGATGCGTGTTTCTCTCGTACCATACGCGCGTGGGTGCGAGGCGTTGGGCTCTAACTGAACCCGAGCGAGGCGTTTCCTAACTGAACCCGAGCGATTGCACTACAGGCTACATGTTACTGAACCCAAGCGATCGAGCGATTCCTTCGCTACTGCTGCTAACTAAAGCCGATCGATGCTGCCTCTGGATGAGCAGTGAGCGTTGCTGGGGGGTTTGGATGAACAGTGAACATTGCTGGGGGGTTGGGTGAACAGTTCCCGGTGGGGGTGGATGAACAGGCCCCTGTGGTGTTGCCTCTGGATGAACAGGGACCCGATCGATCGAGCCGGTTGGGGCTAGATGAACAGGACCCCGTGGAGGGCTGGATGAACAGGATGACCCCATGGAGGGCTGGTTGAACAGTAGCCGGTGGAGGGCTAGATGAACAGTAGCCCGTGGAGGGGTGGTTTAACAGGACCCCGTGGAGAGGACTGGTTGAACAGTAGCCGGTGGAGTAGCACGCGGTGGAGGCTGGATGAACAGGAGCCCATGGATGAACAGTCGCAGGTGGAGGCTGGAGGAGGTCGATGGTGGATGAACAGTAGCCCGTGGAGGCTGGAGGAGGTCGACGGTAGAGATGAACACTATCCCATGGAGTCCCATTTTGCGGTACGCCACATCCCTCCCGATGAACAGGACCCCCGTTTCGACCGTAGCACTCCAACACAAGTCTGTTTCCTCCATTTTGCGGTACGCCACACCCCTCCCGATCAACAGGACCCCGTTTCGATCGTGGGAGGTCCAACAAAAGTCCGTTTCCTCAGTTTTGCGGTACGCCAGGCCCCTCCCGATGAACAGGATCCCGTTCGAACATGGCCGGTCGAACACAAGGCCGTTTCCTCCGTTCTGCGGTATGCCAGGCCTCGTTTCCATCGGCTGTTCCGTCCAAGCCGGTTGGCTCCCACACATTATGTTGCCTCCCGATGAACACGACACATTCCGTTGCCTCCCCATAAACACGACGACGACGCAGTTTCTTCGTTCCGACCCAGCCATATACACGAGCCCTGGTTGTACGTATGCGTGAGTAGGCGTTCGAGACTCCGCCCGTATGTACGTACGTGGCCGTATTTACTTTCTTGCACCCTGGCCGCTGTATGTGCGTGCACATGCTACGTGCGTGCCTCTACTACAACACGTGCACGTCTACATCGACCAGTATGTACATACACGTTTGCGACCAGAATCACAATGCTACGTACGCTATGACCAGGTGGGTCCCGACTGTCAGGCACTTCCTTGCGTGCGAAGATGTAGCTGGTGGGTCCCAGTAGTCAGGGGCGAATCGTTTTTTTTGCCCGGACGCACTTCCTTGCGTGCGAAGATGTAGCTGGTGGGTCCAAGCAGTCAGGGGGAAACATTTTTTTCGCGAAATACGGTGGCCCATCCAGTGGGTCCCTGCTGTCAGGTGGAGGAATAATTATTTTGCGCGTAATAAGGAGGCACTTCCTTGCGGCCACCATGGACCCAACTGTTAGCCTCTCCATGTACAGTACTCTTTCGATGGAAGTCGTTCCTTGACCACGTTGACCATGCCACGCTGAGAGCACCAGGGCGGTGGACGACAGCGAGGCCTAGGAAGGGGACGACGCGGAGCCGGGGAAGACGCGGCAGCGGAAGCCCGCGCGGAGAGGAGTATGAGGGTTCACTGGTTCGACTGCGGCGCGAGGCTGCCATCGCCGTAGGGCCTGGCCAGTGGTGGGAATAGTAGGGGCGGTGAGGCCTCCGCGGCAGCACAGCCGGCCACGGGAGGCAGGAGCAGGCGGCACGACCGGCGCTGCTTTGGGCGGCTGGAGCAAGAAGACCAGAGGTTAAAGAAGCACTACGGCCGTTGGATGGACATCATACGGTCACTGGAGCTAGAATCGTTCATATTGACTAAGTTGACAAAGCCCTCCGTCCCCGTCAACTTAGTAGGCCCACAAGTCAGCCTCCCACCAAGGTGGATCCCAGCTAGCAGGGGGAGTATTCATTTTTTTTGTGCGTAATAAGGAGGCACTTCCGGTGGGTCCGAGCTGACAGCAGGGTGAACGTTTTTTTCACGAAATACGGTGGGCCGTCCAGTGGGTCCCAGCAGTCAGGGGGAAACGTTTTTTTCGCAAAATACGGTGGCCTGTCCGGTGGGTCCCTGCTGTCAGGTGGAGGAATAATTATTTTGCGCGTAATAAGGAGGCACTTCCTTGCGACCGCCGTGGACCTAGCTGTCAACCTCTCCATGTATAGTACTTTTCCAATGGAAGTCGTTCCTTGACCACGTTGACCACGCCGCGCCGAGAGCACTAGGGCGGTGGACGACGGTGAGGCCTAGGAAGGGGACGACGCTGAGCCGGGGAAGACGCGGCAGTGGAAGCCCGCGCGGAGAGGAGTACGAGGGTTTACTGGTTCGTCTGCGGTGTGAGGCTTCCGATGACTCTCGTTTGTTGACCACATTGACCACACCGTGCCGAGCGCACCAAGGCTGGTGGACGACGGAGAGGCCCTAGACTAGAACGACCCGGAGATGGGAAAGATGCGGCAGTGGAATCGCAGATGGAGAGGAGTGGGAAACTTGACTGGTTCTGGTGCGTGGCAGCACTGCCACCCACGGGAGACAAGAGCAAGAACAAAGGTTGAAGAAGGAGCATGATTGTTGGATTAACGTCCAATGGTCCAGCTGCTAGAATCATTTGTTGATTAAGTTGACAAAGCCCTGTGTACACGTCTGCTTAGTAGGCCCACAAGTCAGCCACCAAATCTGCCAGGTCCCAGCTGTCATCGGGAGGAATAGTTTTTTATGCATAACAAGGAGGCACTTCCTTCCATGCGAAGATATAGTCGGTGGGTCCCAGCTGTCAGGGGGAGGAAACAGCTTAATAAGGAGGAACTTTCCTTGCGTGCGACCATGGACCTCGTGGGTCCCAGCGGTCAGGCTCTCACGTACAGTCCTCTTCCGATGACTCTCGTTTGTTGACCACGCCGTGCCGAGTGCAGCGAGGCAGTGGACGACGGCGAGGCCCCAGACTGGAACGACCCGGAGATGAGGAAGACGCGGCAGTGGAGTCGCAGACGGAGAGGAGTGGGAAACTTGACTGGTTCAGGTGCGGGGTGGGCCTACACTCGGCAGAGAATAACAGGAGGTGCGGAGTGGAGGGATGGCCTGGCCGTCGGCGGGGTAGCGTTTCACTTCGAGGCTCGCAAAACAACGTCGCTGGACACCGGAGGCTAGAGCAGGCGGTCTTGGCAGCGCTGGGGGAAGAAGACGAGAGATTGAAGAAGAAAGCCGGCCGTTGGATATAAATCCAGCGCCATGCTTAGGCTTCGACCTACTGGCCCACATGTCAGCCAGTCCATTTGTTTTTTAGTCCATTTGGTGGGCTCAGTGAAACAATAATGTAGTATCTATGCAGTCCATTTATATCTATGGTAGAATTTAAAGCCCATTTGCATTTTTCTTGAAATCCGCGACTTGCTGGGCTGGGTGAAAATATCATGTTGGGCTGGACGGAGAAATGTTATAAAAACATAAACACATGATTGCACGTCTATTACTGCATTGATTAGTAAAATCTTTGCAAGCTTATGTACGCAATCACTAGAAGTTAACTTGTCAAGTTATATATAAACAATTATTATTATTATTCTGTAAGAACTTTCAATTTACGAAATAAAATATCATTTTAATTTGATGAGTTAATAGGACGTGGGGTATTATTATTTTTTAGGCTAGACGTGGGACAGTTGAGTTGGTTCTAGGGAAAAGTACCGAGAGAAAACTAAGTTTACATCAAAAAGAAAGAGGAAGAAAATTAAGATATAGGATTAATGAAAACAAAAAATAAAGGAAGTGGGAAAGTCTATAAAATGGTTGGACGATAGGATAGGTCTATTTTGTTACCGGTAACAAAATATTATTCTGTTCCTCCTCGTCCTATATAGCAGCGATCGAAGAAAAAGAAAGGCAGGCAACTCCCGAGCTCATCATCGTCCCCGCCGCCCGACCGCATCCCCACGACCCGCCTCCAACCTCCCCGCCGCGCGCCTCCCACCTCCGGCCGCCGCGCGCCTCCCATCCCCGGCCGCCGGGGGCTCCCACTTCCGGCCGCCGCGCGCCTCCCACCCCCCGGCCATCGCGCGCCTCCGATCCCCGGCCGCCATGCGCCTCCCACCTCCGGCCGCCGCGCGCCTCTGACCTCCGGCCGCCGTGCGCCTCCCTCCTCTGGCCGTTGCGCCCCTCCCTCCTCTGGCTGTTGCGTGCCTCCCAATCCCGGACGTTGCGCGCCTCCTACCCCGGCCCTCGCGCGCCTCAGGTCCCGCCCGTCGAGCGCCTCCGACCCCTGGCCGCCGCACACCTCCCTCCACCTGGCTCTCAGTGCAGGGAGTCCGTCCTGCTGATCTGCTCTGGCCGTTCAACTTTGGGTCTTTCAGCCGCTCGGCCAGCGGAGCTCGACGAAGAGCACCCCGGTCTCGCTTGTTGCCGGAGTTTGGAGCATCTTCTACAGCTGTGTTCTGCTCTCTTCTATTTTCAACTGAATGTGCTGCCATGCGTGTATTTACTCTCAACTCGACAAGAAGATGAATTCCACAAATTCTTACTGGTAAGTGCAAGATTCAGTACTGTCCATTTTTATTTTCTATAAAAGAAGGCCAGTTCTTCTTGTTGCTTCACTTATACTAGTATACGGGAGTACTAGAATCCATCCACGGAACAGTCAAGCAACCATGGATGGATGCCTTCATTGGCCCACCGCTGTGCTTGTTGATGTGATCTTTGTGCACTTTTGATTGTTGTAAAACAATTGTATGCCACAGCCGAATTGTGCAAGTGTAAAAAGTTTCGTATGGCAAGTTCAAAGAGGGTTGTATGCAAGTTCAGAAATCTGTTTGGAGCATCTTTAGCTATGTGTGTGTGTGGGCCCACGCGATCGTGCCTGTGCGTGCGTGCGTGTTACCCTGGTGGTGTATGAGCGGAGCTGAGGAAGTTGCCAGTCTGGTTGAGGCATGCGCCATCCCACGTGCGACTGGCTGCCGCTATCCGCCATCTCGCCCGAAGCCCGTTGAAACCCGCTCTATCCTTCTAGTTCTTCTGGTATCACAATTAAAAGTTCGAATGCTAGACCTCGGTAAGTTCTGCTGGACAAAACCTCATCTCTCATATTTGTTTCTATTTTGTAGGTTACAACAAAAATAAGATGCACAAGTTCATATTTTGTATGCTTTTCAATTCATCTACTTCCCAGTGGTGAGTCCGATTTCCTTTGTGTTTTCATCTTCTTCATATAGCACAAACAAGTGCTTGTGGTTCTGCTTGAGCATGTGCACCATGTTGTTACTTAGTTAATCAATTTTGTAGAAAATTTCTCTAGGATTATTTTATAATGATGTGGGATTTTTGTAGAAAGTTCTCCTGCTCAATAGTACAACTTCTTGTTTTGTGGCAGGTCGCTCAAGGAGATGAGGTTCCTTGCTGCCTGATGGATATTTGACAAAGGTAGTTGTCCTCAGTGTTCCTATTTGGCATATGCAAGTTGTCTAATGTAATGTGCATGAGAAAATCATCTCCCGTATGTGGACTGAATGAAAAGTTGTGCTGCACTTCTGTATTTTGGTGGTTTAAGTCAACAAGAGATAAATGTGTGTGCTAAAAAATTGCAGAATTTCGAGTCGAACAATTGCAAAAATTCAGAGGAGACAACGGGAGAAGTTCAACGAAAATTCGGACTTGTATAGTAATGAAGGAGGAAGCAGCAGCGCCGTTGGGTCTAGGAATCCATGTAGTTGTCTCCCCCTGCACCCTTCCCCTGGATCCCTAGATAAGTTCAAATGTCATAGAACAGATAGTTCAACTTGTTTCATCAGCATCTAATGTAGATGGCTTGCATTTTGTGCTCCGTGGGTGTTTGTTCTTATTCCTGAAAGAAAGAAAAAATGTATCACATTTGATAATTCAGCAGAATATATATCAACAATAGTGCAATGGCAGAAAGATGATGTGGTTTTAGTTAAATACATCATAACAAAATTCTTTTCAAAACTTAATTCTCCTGTCTATGGATTGTTCAAGCTCTTCCATCATTACTAAAAATGTGTCACTAGCATATAAGTTCAAAACACAAACTTTTCTCGGGAAGAAATTCAGTTAGTGAAACTATATAAACTATGCAAGTTCAGTGATGATGACACCGTCAATTTGGATGAGAAAACACATTTAAAATTACAATTTCTTTTTACTTCTATAAGTTCATGATCAACCCCCGAGGTAGTTCAAATAATCTAGTCATATAAGATGAAATAATCTATTCACTTGTATTATTTTGTGCTCACACTATTTACTATGTTCTGTGACAGGTTGATGAAGATGTTGATTTTACAAAAGGATCAGTGAAGCATTGGGCAATGGACACACTATCTTCATGACATGGTGTATTGCACGACATAGTTCCATTAGTTGAAGATGATACATGGAGCAGTGACGGCACCAGAACGAGGATGCAGCAGCCAGGATGGACCCTAGTTCGTGCCTCCCTCTCTCTCTCCCTTAGCTACATCATCACTGTTGCAGTGCTGCTGATTGATTTCTTGTAGTGAACTGTGATGCTCTACTGATGGAGAGAAGTTTGGGAAACTGCACAAATATTGGTATTTGGAGTTACGAATTTGGTGCTCTGTAGGTGCCTGTTGGCATATGCAAGTGAGGGCCAGCATTTTTTTCTTCAGATTCTTGTGTTTGTACAAGGGCTAAAAGTATTAGTTGTACAAATTGAAATTCCACATAATCCTCTAACTACATGTTTTACTTGTGACTTTGATGCTTCGTAGGTGCTTAAAAGTATTTAGGTGGGTGGTCCGACACCGCTGCGTCTAGCAGTCCAACACCGCCGCCGGAGGCCGTTCACTGTCGCAATGCCTACTTTTGCACGCGCCTCCTTCCCGGTCATCGTGAGGTAAACCTTGCTCGAAATCTCTCTTCTCCATCTCCCGACGGTGAAGATCTCCGTGCCTCCTGTTTGAACCGACATTTTATTTTGAATTGAACTAGTGCTGCTTTGATTCAGACCTAACGGAAGAAGGCAGAACCTCTGTCTTGTACGCAGTAATATTGCTCTCTCATCTCTCATCTCGTAGGCAGTAATATTGCTCTCTCATCTCTCATCTCGTAGGCAGTAATATTTTGATGAATTTGTTACAAAACAAATGTCGTATTGACATTCCGTAGCTTAGAGAGAGTAGCACAGAGAAACATTGTTGTGTTGTGGATGACAAAGAACACATGTGACAGCAAGTCTAGGTATTACTACATGGGGAGTGCAAAATTACTTTTGCTGAGAAATCACGTGAATCATTACTTATCTCTTGTACTGTTAATTCTATTTTCAAAACCGAACTTGTACTGGGTACATTAGTTCCGATAGTAGCTTCTCTTTCACAAATTTTACATAATCAAGCATTCTTGATGTGCTGCCTTTCTTCCAGATATATAGATTCAGTTTTGAATTCGATTCTCAAATCAGACAATCATAATTCTATTGCCAATTCTGAAACAAAGAAATGTTTGTGTAACAGTCCCATAAAAAACACCAAAAACGAATCCCCATCCTTGGTAACTTGCTGGCTTTGATCTTCCAGGGCAGCATGAATGATCAGTACTCCCTTTAATCAATGTGCGCTCATCGAGCCATAGTAGCATCTCATTTGTCCTAAATTCTTCCACTCTCTAGAGACAAAGTCCCGGAACGGATGTGAATAGAGTATACTCCCATGGTTTTGCAAGAAATCGTACAATAAGAGTACCGTTCACAATATATTTTATCATCAGTTCAAAAATAATCACAAAAAACGTTCAATTTGTGTTATTGAAACAAATCAATTTATAAGTTTTATATTATATGATAAGTGATGCATAGGGATGTTGCAACAATTCGACTCTGAGAGCTAGTAAGTTCGACGAAAAAACAGCACAAGGCATGTCAGTTCGTGCAAAGCATATCAGTCTTTCAGTTCGTGAGCTCGTCAGTTCACCGATGGGATCCGCAGTTCAGCTCCTCATCTTCCACAAATTACTCTTCAGTCTTCTATGAGTATTACTTCAACTACTGACTGAAATGTGTAGCTTGGACTGAAGTTTTAAAGATCTGATTTACTGCTTACCTGCCGTAGCTGCCATGCGGTTCATGAAGGAAATATGCCCTAGAGGCAATAATAAAGTTATTATTTATTTCCTTATATCATGATAAATGTTTATTATTCATGCTAGAATTGTATTAACCGGAAACATAATACATGTGTGAATACATAGACAAACATAGTGTCACTAGTATGCCTCTACTTGACTAGCTCGTTTATCAAAGATGGTTATGTTTCCTAACCATGGACAAAAGAGTTGTCATTTGATTAACGGGATCACATCATTAGGAGAATGATGTGATTGACATGACCCATTCCGTTAGCCTAGCACTTGATCGTTTAGTATGTTGCTATTGCTTTCTTCATGACTTATACATGTTCCTGTAACTATGAGATTATGTAACTCCCGTTTACTGGAGGAACACTTTGGGTACTACCAAACGTCACAACGTAACTGGGTGATTATAAAGGAGTACTACAGGTGTCTCCGAAGGTACATGTTGAGTTGGCGTATTTCGAGATTAGGTTTTGTCATTCCAATTGTCGGAGAGGTATCTCTGGGCCCTCTCGGTAATGCACATCACTATAAGCCTTGCAAGCAATGTAGCTAATGAGTTAGTTACGGAATGATGTATTACGTAACGAGTAAAGAGACTTGCCGGTAACGAGATTGAACTAGGTATTGGATACCGACGATCAAATCTCGGGCAAGTAACATACCGATGACAAAGGGAACAACGTATGTTGTTATGCGGTTTGACCGATAAAGATCTTCGTAGAATATGTAGGAACCAATATGGGCATCGAGGTCCCGCTATTGGTTATTGACCGAGAATGGTTCTAGGTCATGTCTACATAGTTCTCGAACCCGTAGGGTCCACACGCTTAACGTTTCGATGACAGTTTTATTATGAGTTTATAAGTTTTGATGTACCGAAGTTTGTTCGGAGTCCCGGATGTGATCACGGACATGACGAGGAGTCTCGAAATGGTCGAGACATAAAGATTGATATATTGGAAGCCTATGTTTGGACATCGGAATGGTTCCGGATGAAATCGGCATTTTACCGGAGTACCGGGAGGTTACCGGAACCCCCCGGGGGTTATTGGGCCTACATGGGCCTCGAGGGAGAAGAGGGAAGGAGGCAGGAGGGGGCCGCGCGCCCCTCGCCTTCCTAGTCCGAATAGGACAAGGGAAGGGGGGCGGCGCCCCCTGTGACGCCCCCGATTCAATCGTACACTAATCATGCACGCAAACGTGTACGATCAAGATCAGGGACTCACGGGAAGATATCACAACACAACTCTAAAAACATAAATAAGTCATACAAGCATCATAATACAAGCCAGGGGCCTCGAGGGCTCGAATACAAGTGCTCGATCATAGACGAGTCAGCGGAAGCAACAATATCTGAGTACAGACATAAGTTAAACAAGTTTGCCTTAAGAAGGCTAGCACAAACTGGGATACAGATCAAAAGAGGCGCAGGCCTCCTGCCTGGGATCCTCCTAAACTACTCCTGGTCGTCGTCAGCAGCCTGCACGTAGTAGTAGGCACCTCCATGTGTAGTAGTCGTCATCAACGGTGGCATCTAGCTCCTGGACTCCAGCATCTGGTTGCGACAACCAGAAAGAAAGGAAAGGGGGAAAAGGGGGGAGAAAGCAACCGTGAGTACTCATCCAAAGTACTCGCAAGCAAGGAGCTACACTACATATGCATGGATATATGTGTAAAGGGCCATATCAGTGGACTGAACTGCAGAATGCCAGAATAAGAGGGGGATAGCTAGTCTTATCGAAGACTACGCTTCTGGTCACCGTCATCTTCTAACAGGTAGAAGAGGGCAGTCTGAAGTCCTCCAAGTAACATCACATAGCAATAATCCTACCCGGCGATCCCCTCCTCGTATCCCTGAGAGAGAGCGACCACCGGTTGTATCTGGCACTTGGAAGGGTGTATTTTATTAAGTATCCGGTTCTAGTTGTCATAAGGTCAAGGTACAACTCCAAGTCGTCCTGTTACCGAAGATCACGGCTATTCGAATAGATCAACTTCCCTGCAGGGGTGCACCAACTTACCCAGCACGCTTGATCCCATTTGGCCGGACACACTTTCCTGGGTCATGCCCGGCCTCGGAAGATCAACACGTCGCAGCCCCACCTAGGCACAACAGAGAGGTCAGCACGCCGGTCTAACTCCTATGGCGCAGGGGTCTGGGCCCATCGCCCACGTTGCGAACGCGGCCGGAAGCAGACCTAGCCTAGTGGCGTTCTAGTCCAATCCGGCGCGCGCCACTCAGTCGCTGACGTCACGAAGGCTTCGGCTGATACCACGACGCCGGGATACCCATAACTACTCCCACGTAGATGGTTAGTGCGATAGGCTCGTAGCCAACTCAGATCAAATACCAAGATCTCGTTAAGCGTGTTAAATATCCGCGAACGCCGAACAGGGCCAGGCCCACCTCTCTCCTAGGCGGTCTCAACCTGCCCTGTCGCTCCGCCACAAAGATCCACACAGAGGGCCGTCGGGACAAAGGTCCTTTCAGCCCCAATCCGTGAATCACTCGCGGGTACTCTTCGAGCGGACCCGACTTTAGTCACCATCTGTAGTATGTATATATGTATAGTATATACCCGTGATCACCTCCCAAGTGATCACGGCCCGATAGTATAGCAAGGCAGACTGTCAAGAATGTCGGGCCAATGATGATAAACTAGCATCCTATACTAAGCATTTAGGATTGCGGGTAAGGTATCAATGACTGTAGCAACAATGTCAGGCTATGCATCAGAATAGGATTAAGGGAAAGCAGTAACATGCTACACTACTCTAATGCAAGCAGTATAGAGAAGAATATGCGATATCTAGTGATCAAAGGGGGGGCTTGCCTGGTTGCTCTGGCAAGAAGGAGGGGTCGTCAACACCGTAGTCGAACTGGGGGCCGCCGGCAGTCTCGGGGTCTACCGGAAAGAAGTAACGGATGGGGAATACAATAAATAACAGAGCAATCAAAGCATCACAAAGCGTAACATGGCAATACACGGTGCTAGGTGTGGCCTAACGCGGTAGTAGGTGATACTGGAGAAAAGGGGGGAAACATCCGGGAAAGTATCCCCGGGGTTTCGCGTTTTCGGGCAGAGGAACCGGAGGGGGAAAGTTGCGAGTTCGATAGGTTAGAGAGGTGTGGCGGACGAACGGGTTGCGTATCCGGAATCGTCTCGTCGTTCTGAGCAACTTTCATGTAGAAAGTATTTTCATCCGAGTTACGGATTACTTTATATTAATTTTCAAAGTTTTATTCATTTTCTGAATTTAATTTAATTCAAAATAAATGTGAATTGCTAGGTGCACCCAGCTCTGGGTACACATAAGTGTACCAAAGGGGCTGACATGTGGGTCCAAGGGGTCCCAGTTGACCAGTCAAACTTTGACTGGTCAATAGGGGGTGCGTCCCCCTTGTCATATACTATCTTACTAACCTAACAGATTAAATAGACTAATTAGGTTATCAGTTTAACTAACACAGGTTAATTAAGTTAATTAACTCTTTAATTAAGTAATTAATTAATACTTTTATTATTATTATAATTTAATCTTTTTTTTATAAATGTTTCAGGGGCGTGGGGCCCATCTGTCATAGGCCCCAGGGGCCTTGGCAGGTTTGGTCCAACGGGTGCGGGCGCACCCGAGCGAGCACTCGCCCGCAGGGCGGGACGAGGCCGCCGGGGCACGGGGCCATGGGGCGCCGGCCGGAGCGGGATGCGGTGGAGGTTCGTGGCCACGGCGAGGCCATGGAGGAGCGCAAGGCGCCGGCCGGCGACAGGGGGCATGGCCAGGGCCGCAGGTATGCGGTCAGAGAGCAGCTCGGGATGGCCGGAGCGGCAGCGGGAGGCGGCTAAGCGGCACTGGACGCGGCCGGAGGTGGGAACCGGACCGGGCGACGGCGACGAGCAGGCTGGTGCGTGGCCGCGGTTGACGGCGTTGGCCGGCGAGCAGGGGCAGGGGGAGGTGAAGGCGCGCGCGGGCTACAGCAGGAGCGCGCAACTTCGGGTAGGGCGAGCGCGAGCTCGGTCGCGGGGGTTCGACGGAGCGCGTGTGTTCGGTGACGAGGGAAAGAGAAGAGGCTGGGGGCCTCACCGAGCAACGTAGGGCACGGGGCAGTGGGGGTCGAGGAGGAGGACAGGGACGGCGTTCCGGCGACGACGGAGTAGCTCCGGCGAATGGCGCTCGGCCACGACGGTTCGTGGCGGCGTCGAGGTCGGTGGAGCGCGTCGGGGAGGAGGCGGGGCGGTTTCGCGCGGCGTCGAGGCGGCCGGGATGGTCGACTGGGTCGGGTCGCCGTGGGGAGGTTCATTCCCCCGATCCCGACCTGGATCGAGGAAGGGGAGAGAGATGTGGGGATCGTGGGGAGTGGGATGGGGTTAGGGTTTGACCAGGGGGGTCGGGGTGGCCTAGTAGGGCGCCGGGGTGGGCCGGCCTGGCTGGGACATGGCCCAGTTGGGCCGGGGGCTGCTGGTTCTTTCTTTTTGTTATTTTTGTTTGCTTTCTTTTTATCTTTTCATAATTTTCTTTTCTGTTTCTTTTAATAATTAATTTATTTTAGTTTTTGTAAAATTTAATTTCAACACCTAAATTAGTATTTAGGAATACAACACTGCCACATTAATTTGGACAGCTAAATAAAATAGTTTAATATTTTATTAATTTGAAAAAGGTATTAAATTAAATGTTTTGTTGCTGCTTTAATTACCTTAGTGCATCTAAACACTTTACAAAAATGTGGTTTCTGCATCAATATTATTTATGATTTATTTTCTACAACTTGAACATTTTAGTTTTAAAGTTTGAAAACTTTTGTTGTTTGCCTATATTTTAAATTTGAATTTGAATCGTTTTGAACTAAAGCGAGTTTATCAACAGTAACCGAGGTGACGTGGCATCATTAGCAAAGGTTTACTGTAGCTTAATTATCCGGGCGTCACAATTCTCCTCCACTACAAGAAATCTCGTCCCGAGATTTTAAGAGGTGGAGTATGGGGAAAGATCTGGTTACGAAATTCTAACGAGTCTTCTCGGTCTTGGTTTCTCTTCTCTAAGAGGCCGGTCCAATATATTGATGTCTTCATTTCTCTGCTTTAGGTCATCATGATGAAGTCGGCGTCCTTTCTTCAGGAACTCCATCGTACTTACGAAAGAATAAAGAGTGGGCATTCCGGGAGAACAGACCTCTGCAAGGTCGACTATCTGGTCGATAACATCGGGGAGGGTGGCGGATAGCAACTCTCGAATTGAAACTTAAGAAAATATCGTGAGCAAAGTAAGAAGGTGCAAAATAGAAGTTTCAAGCGCATAGGCAATCGTTCGTTGCCTGAAACAAAGTGTGAAAGGGGTTCAGAGCAATGGGAATAAGTATTGCGTCTGATAGCGGAACTGGTGATCTCTCGGAAGGTGGCTCGTAAATTACTTATGAGGCCACGCGCGAGGAACAACCTTGGCAACAGGGGGTTTACCGAAGAGTCAGGTTTTGATCCTGTGGAACTGTGGGTTATGGGCCCACCATGTGGGTTAAAGTAAGAAGGGCGTGGACATCTTGCACGGTCATGATAGCAAGACATGTCAGAGGGTAGGCTATCAGTTATGTTGGCAACAATGTCAGTACCAAGGGCGAGGGACGAAGAGAACCATTTTTCTGCTCGTTGAACGAGGCGGACCAATAGGCAAAGTTCTCGTCCATCAGTGGTTACCGGAATGCTATCAACAAAAGCAACAGGGTCTTACTGACACGGTTGTACACCAAGGTGTTCACATAAGCAGGAGAATATTACTGCTTAGATCATATAGATCACCAGTAATGTTAAACAAAATAATGGGAAGGAGGTGATCATCAGTTTAAATAGAACAATGGAAAGGACAATGTGTCTAAACACATATTTCAGGGGTATATCCTTCCCAAGGGAAGCAGAGCATGATATCCATGACATGATATAATGTAGAAAACCCTTTAGGTAAGGCGAGAAAAATTTCATGACATTAACCATACAACAGTGTTTGGATAATAGAGCAAGAAACATTTAGCATTGGACTTCAAATGTTCTTGTTGAAAATCAGAGTACCACAGACATGCTTCGAGATAGCATTGACATGGTCTTCAAGCAAAGGTCAGACTTTGGATAAAGGAAGGATCCATCAGGAACAACTTGTAGAATAAGTCTTACAATTTCCTCATGGAAGAATGGATAACCTTGCAGAAAAGGAATCTATAACAATAGGGCCTCCGGCCAGGTGTGTTAGGTGACATCACCTTACCGGGTCATGTAAAGATGTTTATAACTCCTGGAAGTATGTTCCAACCATCATATCTGGCCGAGATTCAGATCTGATTGGTGTCAGGATACCTCAGACTCAGGATGTCTGAGAAGAAAAGGTGCAACACAAATTGACGGGAGGACATTGTAAGATTCTCGGGAATGAACTATGGAAGCGAGTTCCGAAACAAGAGTTCATCAGTAAACCAAGGAGAGGGGAGGGAGATGGCTGGTGGACTCAGCGATAATTCAACGAGGCATCCAAAAGGATGCATCTCCTCAATTATGTGGATAAGGAGATAGCATTTGTCAGATCAAATGATATAATGAAGCATGTTTGAGGAAAACATACACAGTTAAACATTGGTTGAAAGGTGCGCCCGAAATATGGGTTGGGCTGCACGACCAATGTCAGAATGGTGATTCAATAATCAATAGTCTAAGAATGGATGGCCGACCATTAACTTCAAAGAAATAAGGTTGCTAAATAGGCAGAATCCAAACAGCACCGTTCACTTGTTGATACCCCGGTTGGGATCAACGCGAGGACCAAGAAAGAATTGTGATTATGAGAAGTATCACTATAGCAAGAATTCTTAAGAGGTGGAGCAATCCTCACAACATTCTTGACATCAAAGATGGTAACACTCCGCGGTAGAATCATAACATAAGTTGGATAACGAGGAACTCAAGGTACAACACAAAACAGGAACAATTTTTGTGTTGGAGGGAATGCAATAATGTTGTGGATGATAACCCAAACCATTGAGGGCAAAGGATGCTATTTCTCATCAAGAATTCGATAGATATCTTGGAAGACCTCAGAATGTTGATGATGATCACGACACATTTGTCGAGAGGTTTCGAGAAGATGTAACTGATCGGTGATGACATCAAGTCAACGGAAATGATGAAGCCAAAAGTCATTGGGACCATGGGCACGACACAAACTCGAAATCAAGCTTGCTGTTCAAGGACAAACTATATGACGAGGAAGATCGATTGTAAGATTAGCTCACCGTCAAATAATTGTGCTACGGGAAGGAGGACCCGGTAGCACAGTTAAAATTTAGCATGATAATGATATAGCGAATCAGGCTAGGAATGATGTGATCGGGTACAAACTTGTACTGATAGAAGCTTACCGAAGAGTTGTTGAACCGTAGTGCGGACTCGGTTCAGTTATTGGTGTCTTTGAGTGTTTAATAACTCAGAGCCCGTGAAAAATTGGATTCAGTGGGGATGTAGCACTTGATGAAGAACTTGTTAGAAGTTATGCAGTTCCATGATAATCTCGAGATACCAGGGGGGGTAATACTCGACGGCAGATCAAGTAGAGGTTGGACCGGGGTATTGCTCTACAGAAGACAAGTGCTAAAACTTGCACGAGAAATGGTATTCAAAAGAGAACATGGTCAGAACCATGATTGTAAAAGGCCAGATCCCTGATATAAGATGAACTTAGACCAAAGGAATAACTTGTTTAAGAGAAGCTTTAACGACAAGATCTACATCGTGTCCATGGGCATGAACACAAGTTCAAGGTCGACTCCCACTTCTCCAATGCATAACCTTTCATTTACTCCTCACGTTTGATGAAGTTGCAGTGTTGAAATTTTATCTGGCTAAGCACCAGAAGAGTATGATTCGTGAAAACTTTCGGGTTCACACGGTTTAGAGAAGGCATATGTTCAACCCATAGGGGCTTCTTAGAGACATATACCACAAGTTTCAAGAGTAAATAACACAAGCCCGAAAGCAGAGTAAGGTTGGCCAAGCGGAGGATACAACTTAACAAAGGCATTATGTAACAGGGGAAGAACTCACAAAGTGATCAAGTGTGAAGGACATTGTCGGATAACAATCCAACAAAGGACTTGATGGTCCACAAAGGATCTGATATGAGTATCGATACTCAACCAGAAGAGGAAGGAATGCAAATGCAACAGGTTATGGGAGCATCTGAATAATTCACCGCTTAAATGCAAAGGAATTATGATTTCCAAAACAAAGGATCAGAAGCAGACGTTTTGATCAAGGATGGATCAATTGAATATACCAGAGGCACAATCGATGACAGATAGTTTGGTCGAGAACCAACTCAGGTTCAAAATGACGCCTGAACCGGAAGGATGAATTCTAGGATCTATTTGAGGATTGTGAGAATTCGCAACATATTGAATCAACAGACTCAAAATGATAATGACAAGGTATGCCATTAAGATTACGAGACTTATGGGATTAATCATATTGCAAGCAAGCAAGAATTTCAAGAGCAATAGGCTGCTCAGGATTTTCGAAAGATCGAGTAGTATTTGAAAGTATTTTGTGAATCACATGAACAACTGGGTTGAGCGGATACTCGACAAGTGCGAGGATTTATTTGAAGGGGCATTCATGTGGCAAAGAACTGCTAGGCAGTAGGCACAAAGTATTCTCGGAACAATAGAGAAAACTTCGGGGTATCTTGCAATAATAAGATCAATGGGGGATGATCGTATGAATGGCAAGTGTAAGTAGTTATCCACGAATTTATCGGTGGTCAGGAATAGCAAAAGTGATGGGCACAAAGTCTCGATAGAACATCCGAGAGTATCTTCGGAATCTCCTGATTAGCAGACGATCATCTGAAGTGAGGGGCTCTCCGAGAGAAAGTACTTGCGAGAACCTAAAGTTAGTTTTGTTTTTAGCAAAATCGTTTAACCCGAATAGAAGAGAGTTCAGAATCCCAGAGTAAAGACTGAGGAGTAAAAGATCCTAATACCACCCAATGGCGACGTGGGCCCATGGGCCGCACAGCCATGTTAGTAAAAGTTTTGTAAAGTCTAGACTCGACTTCGGCCAAGGAGTTGGAAGGGGGATTCCTACAGACAGTTGGCTCTGATACCAACTTGTGACGCCCCCGATTCAATCGTACACTAATCATGCACGCAAACGTGTACGATCAAGATCAGGGACTCACGGGAAGATATCACAACACAACTCTAAAAACATAAATAAGTCATACAAGCATCATAATACAAGCCAGGGGCCTCGAGGGCTCGAATACAAGTGCTCGATCATAGACGAGTCAGCGGAAGCAACAATATCTGAGTACAGACATAAGTTAAACAAGTTTGCCTTAAGAAGGCTAGCACAAACTAGGATACAGATCGAAAGAGGCGCAGGCCTCCTGCCTGGGATCCTCCTAAACTACTCCTGGTCGTCGTCAGCAGCCTGCACGTAGTAGTAGGCACCTCCATGTGTAGTAGTCGTCATCGACGGTGGCATCTAGCTCCTGGACTCCAGCATCTGGTTGCGACAACCAGAAAGAAAGGAAAGGGGGAAAATGGGGGAGAAAGCAACCGTGAGTACTCATCCAAAGTACTCGCAAGCAAGGAGCTACACTACATATGCATGGATATATGTGTAAAGGGCCATATCAGT